>CM070593.1:85167481-85914981 GCA_036346395.1 Hsuehochloa calcarea | reverse complement strand
GAGGAGAGAACAAGAGCTTAGGAGCAGTTGAAGCAAATGGGGAAAGTAAAAACCCTAAATCATGCCTGTGGTAGAATTTTATAGCAGCCGATCTAAGTTAAAGACCGTGAGAACTCAATAGTTGCCACCCTTTTGGGAACTGCTCCAACGGACATATATGTGAGAGGCGATTGGTATCTGTCCACTCGGGAAAAACAATTCAGTTTTTTCAACTCAAGTAAAATTACCTTCTTGACCAAGTCAATTTCTAGTCAAATGAAATACCTGTCGGAAAGACTTTGCTTCTAGCCACTATTCTGCGACCTCCTTTCCAAGCAAGTTATTTTCACTTGAAGTTGGGGGGCTAGATGACGAGGATAATAATCCTTAATTAACTGTCTAGCTGTAATTGCTATTATAGATAGTAATATCTTCATATTACTATCTATAATACCCCCTTATTGTTCATAAGGAAGAAGCTTAAGTGAATGGTCATAAGCTTTCCTGCGAACACCCCGTGGTCGTAAGCCTTTCTACGATCAAGACATGGTCGTAACCCTTTATATGACCACCTTCTGGTTGTAGGGCCTTCTATGGCTAGGTCTGCTATGACCACTCTATAATCGATAAGCCTACAGACATGTGGGTCCAATTGATTAGGGACTCTTACACACTGCATTCAATATATAGAGCAGTTAGTATACGTAATTATTCTCTGGAATAATTGCACGAATTATGCCTATGTCCTTGATGTAACTGCTAGGCGACGTGGGATGCAGTTTCCTCTGACAATAACTATCATCAATGTGTGCATTTCATCCGACGTAGAGGTGCCTCTTGGCATGAAGTAACTGTCACCCCTTCGTGCGTTATATAAGGGCTACAATCGATGGATAGAGAGGGGGACGATCAATGTTAGTGGTAAGAGATCATTGAGCTTTAGTCTGGGTGATTTCTTCCCGGTTGTAACAAGCATATCGAATACAAGAACACATGAGTATGGTTGTTATTCTCCCAGGAGAAGACATAAACCTGTATAAATCACTGTGTCTTTTTCTGCGTTGACCTATTTCATAGGAAGCCCCCTAAACAATCATTCATTCGAATGATCGATACTAAATATTGACAAACCAGGTCCAACGTCGCTGGTGTCGATGTAGTAGAAGTAGTCGATCGTCCAACGTTCTTGACTGTGAATCGTCTCCTCGAGTAGCTCCTCGCATTCATCACATATGTCATGTATAGTCCTCAATCAGCACAATATCAACCACAGCAGCGCATCTACGGTATCCACACATCCAGAAATAGAACATCATGCGTCAGTGTGCTAGCACTAGCGTGCACGGTAGGGCCTTCAGGGGGTGGCGGCTAGGGTTTCGGTGGATGGTGCGACATACTTCCAAAACTCCATGCCTATCCAAATTGATTAGTTATGGCACATTAAGTGTGTGACCATATAGGTTCATATGTACTCGACAACTCCTTTTCAATCCCAAGTCGGTAGCGGTCCCTAATAGAACATATCAACCCCCAATACACACAAAGATTACATTGGATAAACCTATATAGTGCTCATGTGCTGATCCCTTTACCTCACGATACCAGATTGAACTTAAGGCGAGATGTGTGTCATCCTATGATAACTCGATCATTCACTCTATCTTGTAGTGGATTATACACTTGCGGTATGATACACCTTTTTTAGCTGATACCGGTATAGAGAAGTGTTCACCCATCGGTGACACACTTTTCTCCCATACCTTCTTGAGGGTGGGGTCCCTACCTCTGTAGGATTTTAACATAGGGTACACCCGATTAGCCATAATCATGGCAGTACTCACTACCCTAGCCCTTATGCAAGTGAATGATGCAATAATTCATTTCTCTTTAGCAACATTACCATATCATCCCTATAGTATTTACATCAACATATCATAATCACAATTAAGCAATAATAATCTCACCATGTCATCCTCATGGTAGTTGCATTATTATCACAATCTTATTTTTGTCATCAATAATACCATGGTAAGTAAATAACTTAACAAAATATAATTAAATCTCATGGTAATAAATCAACAAGACAACGACAACCACCAGTTGTTCACCATTATACCAAACACTTGCCTCTTTAACTTCTAAGAGATGGGTGACGAGACAGCAACAAGGCACTAGATGCCACACTCCCTAAACAAGTAATTCAAAACTACATCTCAAAATCACAACATCACGGTATTCACACTTTACACTTATCGTTACCGCACGTCTAAGCCAAACCGACCCAATTAACCCAAAACTATCGGGCGTACTACCTGCTGTCCTAGTAGTAAAATAGTTCTAACTTATACATATGAACTCCAAATCTTGACATCCACTACTTTATGGAATCCTCATGAAAAATCCTACAACTTCCTAGTTATAATGAACTTTTGATTCTACCATTCTCTGCTCCGTTTCCTTCCCAAAAGACTGTCCCAAAATTTATCATGATAGTCCACTTCATAATTTTATATCTTTAATTCTTAAACTTGACAATATATGATATACTAGTTCAAGAAACTACATACAATTTCCTAACTTATTCAAGTTGTCACCAAATTTTAATTTTGTCATCTACTGTATGAAACTGATCTATCTTCACAATATCTACCAGCTACGTATAAATTCTAGACAACGAAATTACTGAGGCTGTAACTTTTCGCTCGCTACTCCGATTCTAGTAATCCAGACCTTCCTAGAAAGCCAACAAGATTATCTAACTCTTCTATAATTGTATCAACCTCTAAATTAGAGCCTAAATACCCTGAATCACCCGCGTAAGGTTATGTATTTGACCTCGATGAACTAGGGCATATTGAGAATCAATCTTTCCCTAAGCAAAATGATATACAATCTTAATATCAACTAAACCATGGCAAATCATAGGGATTAACAGACGTTACCCTTAAACATCACGACGGATCACGAAAACCCTGCGAATTTCCTCTCTTTTCATCTTTCTTTCTTTCCTCCTCCTCCTTCTCCTTGCTCCTTCTCCTTCCCTCTGCTGGCCAAAACATCCTGGACCTCCTCTGGCCACCAACAATGCTGCAAAGGGAGCATCTGAACAGCAGGGCACCGGTGCGGCAAGGGGGTAGGGCGGCGCCAACAAGGAGGAGGGGTGGCGCGCCAAGGAGGGCAGGGGGTGGCGGCTAGGGTTTGGGGCTGCCCCCTCTTAAACCCCATGGTCGACCCCCTTTTGGGCCAGGTTGCCCAGGAGCCCACGACTCAGGTTATCCTAATTTTTATTGATTTCTCCTTTTTAATTCACTTAATTACCTTTCTAGTTCAAATGATCTCTCTAGTATAAATCGAGATATTACAACATGCTTGTTAATCAATATAAATGATAATTCGGGATAAAATAACATATTATTCAATAGTTCATAAAATATAAAAGCGATACAATCATCTCTATGATTTCCTTTAGAACATATCACTAACGCTTGTGCCTGAAATTAGTTAATTGGATTGGATGGGACTTCGTGAAAGTAAGAATTTGATTGGATTAAATGTTATTCTTTTGTCTAATTGGATTTAAAAGATATGTATATATACCGTTTATAATATTCAAGATAAGGGGAAAAAGGAAAGGCAAACAATGAACAAAAGACAAGCAGCTGCAGATGGCATGCTGCTTAACAAGTCGTAACAGGTCAAGCGAGACAAATACGAGGATTGAGAGAGCCCAGGCAGGCCGGCCCTATCCCTATGGCTATGGAAGGAGAGGGAGAAGAAGCCGACAAGCCTCTCTTGCTAACGGTGGCCGGAAGCAGTGCTGATAGCCATCGCAGAGCTGCCTCTGCTTCTGCTTCTTCGATTGGGGTGGTGGTCGCCAGCACCGCCGTCGCCGTCGCCGGATCCTTCGAGTTCGGAATCTCGGTAAGCACTTATGGATACGCACGTTTAATTACTAATTAGGGTCTCTTCTTCCAATCCCATCCCCATCTCTTGCTTCCTCCTTTTTCTCCAGCTAATTTGGAGTAGCTAACTAATGCAGCTAATTAAAATGGTTGGGTAGAGTATGTAACTAGGCTAATATCTAATTAGGCAGATTTATCCTACTAGTGTTTTGGTACATCATCATTAATCAAGGACCAGGTGAAGTTAATTTCGATTTCCTGTTTTGCTTGGCGCTGCAGGTAGGCTACTCATCCCCATCTCAGGAGGGCATCATGCGTGATCTTCACCTTTCCTTAGCTGAGGTACTCGTATATATATATATATATATTGCTCATCTTGGTGGATCAATTGTACACAGGGTCTATATAAGCATCTAGCAAGCTCAACTGCATTTTTAATTGTCATGTGCACATGCAGTATTCTGTCTTTGGCTCAATATTGACCATTGGAGCAATGCTAGGGGCTATTCTCAGTGGCACCATAGCAGATCGAGTTGGTCGAAGATGCGTAAGTATTAATCCCATTCCCACCCCGCTAATTAAGCTAGCTGCATCTGCACATTTTATATGTACTAGTTCTCAAAAAACATTTTATATGTACCAAACTAACCAAAACCAAACTGCCTAAGGGATCATTTATATGCTCTCGGCTGATGACCGACTTCTGCTAACTTCTTGTACATTGTGGCGTGCAGGCAATGGCAATATCAGATATTTTCTGCATTATTGGATATCTCTTTATAATCTTTTCTAAGGTTTCCACCCTCCTTTCTCTATATATCTCCACTTTAGTGGGCACTTAGATGCCTACTGCAACTTTTAAGTAACATTTTATCTTCTGAGTTCATCTAATATTTTGCTTTTCTGTATGGTCTTTCATAGAATTTTTGGTGGCTTGACCTTGGAAGGCTCTTAATTGGATGTGGAATTGGCCTTCTTTCATATGTGGTGATTACAATAGGCAACTCCATCTTGTTACTTTCTCCAACAAAATTGGTTTGAAATTTGTGGTACCTGAACAGGTTCCAGTCTATATATCAGAGATAACACCCAAGAATCTTAGAGGAGGCTTCGCAACTGTAAACCAGGTTTGTACTCAATCAGGGATATTTCATTACTGACTGTTCAGAACTTTATCTTAAGAAAGCAAGCACCTCCATTTCTGCAGCTTATGATATGTTGTGGGGCATCACTTGCGTATGCTCTGGGGACCTTTATCACCTGGCGTACCTTGGCAATCATCGGTACATTTGTTTGTTTGGGTGTACTTTTCTTCCATTCCTATAACAATGATCATAGATTTTAGATTAGGTCTTCTTGTAGATTGCACCAACTTCAACGGGTCTTGTTTCAATCTAAAAATACTGGCTTCAAAATTCATGCACATTTTTAACTATAAATTTAGTGCATATGGGTATGTGTAAATGTTAGATTTATCTCTTGTAGGTGTGACACCATGTTTACTGCAGCTGGTTGGCCTTCTTTTGATTCCTGAATCTCCAAGATGGCTGGTAAGTAGCTTTCCTTGAACTACTGATACTTGATGAATCTTTTAGTTTCAATAGTAGAGTTACTTGACTTTCTATTGCCTAGTTAATAGAAAGTTAGAAACACTTCTCTTATTAAAACATATATAAGTATTGGGTGACATTGGCAAACTTAAGATGGCCATTTAGTAACATTGCACCAAGTTCTGTCCTTTACTCGATCTTGGAGAGACACTCATTTGAACATCACCTGAGGATCATATGCAAGGGTACAGATTTTGAACTTTCAATTAATTACATATAAATATTCAGGTTGAGACCTAGGTTTAGAAGCAGATACAATAAAATCTGCACATTGACCTACTGAGACAAGTGTAAAATCATATTCTCATATGATCATTAGATAAAGCCTACAAGTTCATCCCTTGGAACAAAGCTTGATGAAAAATCATGTATTTCAGGCTAGGATCAGACACCCAGGTGCATTTGAGGCAGCATTACAGAAGCTAAGGGGAAAGGAAACTGATATCTTCCAAGAGGCAGCAGAAATCAAAGTATCAAGTGCCTGAGAGTTAAAACTAACCACGAACTTAATTATGTATTACTATAAGATCTAGCTAATTCCATCATCTATATATTCAGGATTTCACAGAAAAACTTCTGCGTCTACCGCAGTCGAAGATGTTGGACCTGTTTCAGAAGGATTATATTCATGCTGTTACAGTAAGTATCGTAGTTATGCCTTTCTAGCTGGAAGGGTAATGCTTCTGTAATTTTCTAAGATATCAGTTCCGCAATCAGGTTGGAGTTGGGCTAATGATCCTTCAACAGTTTGGGGGAGTAAATGCAATTTGCTTCTACGCCAGTGAGATATTTGTTTCGGCCGGTAAGGAATAGTAGCAACTTGTTACGTTAACTCTCTCTCTCTCTCTCTCTCTCTCTCTCTCTCATACACTGGTTATGGTTGTCAGAAGAGAACTTTTACCATGGGCCGGTTACTTTGGGGGTACTAACTACTCATGATACAAATCAGGTTTCGCATCAGGAAACACGGGAATGCTTGCAATGGTTGCGGTCCAGGTCTCTTCAACGAGGCTCCTAGCCACCTCTTTTGCTTCTCACTGACTTTAGGTGATTAAAGTTTAGTGTCCTTGCAGATTCCGATGACGGCATTAGGGGTGCTTCTAATGGACAAGGCTGGAAGGAGGCCGCTTTTGATGGTAAAAATGTAGACTTAATAATGGATGATAAGCACAGTAATTTTTATGCTGAAATATTCCAGGTCTCTGCAGCTGGAACATGCTTGGGTTGCCTACTAGTTGGTGTGTCATTCTTATCTAAGGTTTGAATTTGCTGAAATCAATTGCATCCTCGTAGGAAGGCCAGTAAAACTACTTACCAGTAGCTTACACTTTTACTCTTCCTGGAACAGGAACGGCATTGGGTGAAGGACTTGAACATAGCGCTGGCTTTGGCAGGCATTCTGGTATATACTGCTTGTTAACTTCTTCCCTGCATTGCTTCCAGATCTCTCTCTCTCTCTCAGTGGTAGTTGTAAACATTTTTGTGTCTTGCAAAACTAGGTTTTCACTGGATCTTTTTCGCTGGGTATGGGAGGAATACCATGGGTTATAATGTCAGAGGTATCTTTTCTGCCCCTTAAGTAAAAGATAGTTGAGATTACTGTACCCAAAAATCCTTCAGAATCTGCGGAATAAAAGTACGTCAGCAGTGTCGATGAATTTGAATTCATTTCATCACTGGGCATGCAGATTTTTCCCATAAACATGAAAGGATCAGCTGGAAGCCTTGTAACCTTAGTAAGCTGGCTCGGCTCGTGGATCGTCTCGTACGCTTTCAACTTTCTCCTGATGTGGAGCTCTTATGGTAAATTAGCAGCTAGAAAAAAGGAACTTTTTAATCATAGTCACGATGGATTCTAGCATGGGCATGCATACTGTGAGCCCAGCAGTTTCATGGGTCTGCAACTTTGTTGATGTTTTGTTTTTCTGTATATCTTGAACGGATTGCAGGCACATTTTTCCTGTTTGCGAGCATTTGTGGGCTCACAGTTGTATTTGTGGAGCGGCTGGTGCCAGAGACTAAAGGAAGGACCCTAGAAGAGATTCAAGCTTCCATGAACTCGTCCTTAACGCCCTAGCTTCGGCAATTGATTACAGAGAATAAGTTGTAAATTTCAGTGCCTATCTGGGATACTATGAATTGTAGAAATAAATAAAAAAATATGCATTGCTGCTAGCTGGTTGCTGGCCTGGGATGAACCTCGAGGCCGGGAGGTTACCGTCTGGTTACTGGTTACCGGCCGGGGTTCGGGATCCAAAATCATGGCAGGTTTTCTCGGGTTTTGCAAGTTCAAATTTTAAATTTTGAAATTCGGCTAGTTTTTAATCAAATTCAAATATTTTTTATTTAGAATTTTTTTCGGTTTGAACGGTAACCGAGCCGGTTAATAGTCCGGTACCGGTTATCTTATCTGATCCCTGCTCCCGACTGTGACAAAAGGGTAAGGCGCATTTGCTGGTCTGGCAGCTCGAAGATGCTGCCTGCCCTTCCCTTTTCCTCCAACATGCATGGATAGAATAGAATGGAGTGCCTAATTAGCCAGATCAATGCAACCTTTACCTCTCTCTTTGTAGCCTTTACTTTAACTTTCGCCGCATTAATCTTATTTTTCATGTCTCGTATCTTAGTTTAAGAGTGGTTGAGGACTTGAAATTATAGCATAAGAGAGTGAGATGGTTGTGTCAGTTGGTCAGCGGGCTGGGCCGCATGTGGGGACGGCCCAACCCAAACCAGCAGCTCCTGCTCTGCGCCTCTGCCTTTCCTTTCCTCCGCATGTCTCATCGCAGCCAGCGATTACTAATCGGCAATTAGGTTGCTCGGTAAGGTGTGTCCGTGACTCCGTGTGCGCGTCTGACCTCTCTGAGCAGGAGAGACAGAGGGAGGGAGAGCCATGGCGATGGAGTCAGCGGTGTCGGTGAAAGGCGGAGAGCATGGCGCCTTCATGGAGAAATTCGTGCTGCTGCCTCCTCCCACCCACCGCCAGCAGCAGCAGCCCCCCCTGCACGGCCTCACCTTTGCTGTCAAGGACATGTATGTACCCTTCTTCTTGATCACGCAATTGATTCCAACCCTCTCTCTCTCTCTCTCTCTAGGGCTCTAGGCACATGCACCGATGCACACAAGTAATTAGTATTTGCGATTGGGAATCTCCAAGGCGCATCATATTATAGCAATTGATATCCTCAGCTTTGACATGAGTGGCCGTGTCACTGGGTTCGGCAACCCTGATTGGGCGAGGACGCACGCACCTGCTGCTGGCACCTCCCCTGTCGTCCTCGCTACGCTCGCCGCCGGTGCTACGATCGTCGGCAAGACCGTCATGGATGAGATGGCCTACAGCATAAATGGGGAGAACGCGCATTACGGCACGCCAACTAATCCATGCGCCCCCGATAGAGTTCCCGGAGGATCCTCCAGTGGATCGGCCGTCGCAGTTGCCGCAAATCTTGTCGACTTCTCTCTCGGTCATCTGCCTCTGCATCATCTTGCTTTTATCAATTAATTCCTAGTCCTAGCTAGTTTCTGATCATTTTTTTGGTAATTTCTCTGTATATGTGATGTAGGCACGGACACCGGTGGGAGTGTTAGGGTACCTGCTGCTTATTGTGGCATTTTTGGACTCCGCCCTTCCCATGGATTGGTTTCGACAGAGAATGTCATTCCAATGGCACAAATGTTTGATACTGTTGGTAAAAAAATAAAAGGATGTCATGTTACCTTCCCTCTAATTACTGTTACTTTTGCTGGTCAAATTACAATGCAACTAGCTACTACTTGACTTGAGCAAAGAAATGTAAACTTATTACTGCTAGTGTTACTTAAGACTGATGCAGATGATGATTATCCATATATATGACATTCATTCTACAGGGTGGTTTGCCAGAGATCTCTCTACATTGTCTCGTGTAACCAGCGTGTTGTTGCCACTACCTGCTGACAGCATCAAGCAACCAACTCAAGTTACAATTCCTACTGACTGTTTCCAAATCTTGGGCTCTAGTCTGAATGACCAGACCTATCAAATCCTCAATGCTTCAGTAGCTAAGATATTTGGCAGTAAGTAGTACTATGAACTCATACAGCTTAAAGTTCTGATTCTTTCTTTTCTTTCCAGCATATATAATGTTGTCTCTTTTTTTTTTTTGGGGGGTGACAGGTCATGCGGTAGACAATAGGAACCTTGGTGATTTTATCTACAACAATGTTCCGAGCATGGGAAAATTCATTAGTGACTTCTCTGAAAGCAAAGAAGAAGCACCTTTTGCACCCGCTCTGTCTGTCATTTCACATGTCATGCGCTCCCTTCAAAGGTTCCACTTACAACTTATTCATACCAAGTAGTACTATTTCTGTAATGTTACAAGTAATACTACCAATTACTACTAAATACTGTACAATATTGACACACAATTTATTTTGTGTTCTTCCTTAAATACAAATGTCTTAAAGTTGCGCCTTCCTCTAGCACACCATCTTGCTCATAATTCAGACATATGAACCTGATGGAATGTAATATATAGTCTGCCACATGTTAACAGTTTGTAAATTGTCTGTCAATAAGATTTGCACCAGCTCGAGTTACATATCTAGGATGAGGAGATAAAAAGTGTGAATATGTATTTCAGGTCTCAATTCAAAGCTAACCATGCAGAGTGGGTTAACACCGTAAAACCTAACCTAGGCCCTGGCATACGAGAGCGAGTGCAAGAGGCCATTGCATCAGGAGATGAACCCATGGGGGATCTTCATGCTATAAGGACTGAATTTAAGTCTGCACTTGCTGCTCTTGTCAAGGTAATTCAAAGAATCGTCCAGATCAACTTCCTGTATTTCTGAATCAGGCAGGAGTACAGATAATGATGCACGCTCAGGTGATTGGTCAGTAATCACCATGATCCCAGTGCTCTCTCTTAGCCACTTGTTTGCCTGTTTGTAGGATTATGGAATCCTTGGAATCCCTACAGTTCCCGGCCCTCCACCAAAGATGTGCATGGAGGCCACTGCACTGGGAAATTTCCGTGCAAGAGCATTTTCCCTGCTCTCGATCGCTGGACTATCCGGATTTTGCCAGGTAGTAGGGGTTTTGCCAGGCGGTACACCTTGCAGGTTGATCGGCCCGTTTGAAATGCAGGAATTTCATTTGAAAAAGTTTAATTCCCACAGGAATTGGGAAAATTCCCTCGTATCAAACGGCCCCTAATTTCCAATTAATTCCACCTTGCTAATGGATTAATTAACAATTATTTATCTTGGGGCTGCAGGTTAGTATTCCACTGGGCGTGCACAAGGGTGTTCCTGTGTCAGTTTCGCTCCTCGCACGACATGGTGCGGACCATTTCCTCCTCAGTGTGGCTCAGGAGCTGTACGAGACGCTCAAAGACGAAGCCACCAGAGCTTGGGGCTCGTCAGCTTCCTCTTCCTGATCGATCATAGTACAAACTCTACTGTTGCATACCCTTTAATCCTTGATCAGTGAGATACAGACATACAGCGATAGTTTCATTTCTGTTATGATTATCGCTTCTATTCAATATGAGACCAATGGGCCGGTATATATACATAGAGAGAGGTTACAGATAAGGAAACTAAATAATATCTAGAGTCCTACTCAAACACAAATATATCTAACATATATCTCTAACACCCCCCCTCAAACTCATGTTGGATCAACAACACTGAGTTTGGAAAGGTAGAAGCCGTGCTGTGCTCGAGTCTGGGCCTTCGTGAAGAAATCCGCTATCTGAAGCTCTGAAGGCACATACTGAAGAGCAATCACCTGATCATGCACACAAGTCCTCACGAAGGAAGCATCAACACCAATATGCTTGGTGAGCTCATGCTTCACAGGATCACGGCAATCTTGATAGCACTGTCTTCGTCGACAAGAGAGAGTCGGTCGCGATGTGAACACCAAAATCCGCAAGTAACCACCGTAGCCAAGTAATCTCTGCATCCAAGAGAGCCATAGCTCGCAACTCGGCCTCTGCGACTCGAGCGGACAACTGCGATCTGTTTCTTCGTCTTCCAAGCAATGAGAGAACCACCAAGAAAAACACAGTGAGTAGAGATAGACCGGCGATTAGAGGGATCGCTGGCCCAAGTAGCGTCCGAATAAGCTGAAGTCAGAAGAGTGGGCGTGGAAAGAAGAGACGGCGAGAGATAGTCCCACGAAGGTATCGCAGAACTCGAAGAAGATGGCTGTAGTGGACCTGAGTGGGAGCTGAAACGAACTGACTCAGAACATGAACCGATAAGTGATATCCTGACGAGTAACAGCAAGGTAGAAGAAAGAAGCTCGCCATCAGAGAGTCGAAGGTGAACATTGAGCTCCATGGGAGTCTCAACAGTACGCTGATCGATGAGAGGCATGATCAAGAAAATCCTGAATATACTTCTCTTGGGACATAAAGAAACCATCTGGAGTAGAAATAACCTCAATCCCAAAGAAGTAGCGAAGAGGACCAAGATCCGACATAAGGAACTGCTCACTAAGACGAGTCTTGACAAAGACAATGTACTCAGAATCATCTCCCGTAATAATCATATCATCAACATACATAAGAAGAAGAGTCCGACCACGAGACGAAGTATGGACAAAGAGTGCAGGATCATAATCACTAGTTGAAAAACCAGCAGCAGTGACCACAGAGGAGAAGCGCTCAAACCAAGCACGAGGGGCTTGCTTAAGGCCATAGAGAGAGCGGCGAAGGCGACAGACCATGCCCTTAGGAATATAATACCCAGGTGGTGGATGCATGTAGATCTCACGCAACTCGTCATTAAGAAAGGCATTCTTGACATCAAGTTGTGAAACAGACCAGTGGCGAACAGATGCCACCGAAAGAAGAGTATGGACAGTGGTCATGTGGGCCACAGGAGCAAAAGTCTCGTCGTAGTCACGACCATGCTCCTGCTGAAAGCCACGAGCAACAAGACGCGCTTTATAGTGCTCAAGAGAGCCATCAGAGCGAGTCTTAATCTTATAGACCCACTTACATGTGATGGGACGAGAGTGAGATGGAAAGGGAACAAGATCCCAAGTACCAGTACGCTCGAGGGCAGCAATCTCCTCGGCCATGGTAAGCCGCCACTCAGGGTGAGTAACAGCATTCCGGTAGGAGACAGGCTCATGGGTAGCTGCACTAGTAAGACAAAAACGAGAAGGAGGCCGAATCGACTGACGATCGCGGAGACCGTAGCGAGGAGATGATGGTCCATCACGGGAAGATGGAGCATCAGGAGAAGATGAAACATCAGGAGAAGATGGCTCATCTGGAAGAGCCTCAATAGGAGGTCGACGAGTGTAGACGAGTGTAGTGGGGGGCCTGAGGAGCCGTAGGGAAGAAGCAGGCGGTGACAACGGCGGCGGAGAGGCCACAAGAGGAATATGTGGAGACTCAGTAGGATGGGTGGACGAGGGCAAGACAGATATAGGTGTATTTGGAAAGGTAAAAAAGGACAGAGACTCCACAGAGGAAACCGAAGGAGAGGTAGGACGTGGGTAGAAGGGACGAGACTCGTCGAAAGTTATATCCCGAGAAATCCGCATCCGTCGACCAACAGGATCCCAGCACCGATAGCCCTTGTGCTCGGCACTATAACCCAAAAAGACACACTCAACAGACTGAGCAGTTAGTTTAGTGCGTTCGCGAGGGGGCAGGAGAACGTAGCAAACGCAGCCAAACAGACGAAGGGCAGAGTAGTCAGGAAGGAGACCACAAAGACGCTCAACAGGGATCGCACTCAAGAGCGTAAGAGGTCGATGTTGACGAGATAGGTGGCAGTGGAAACAGCCTCGGCCCAAAAGTGAGGTGGAATAGAGGCGGTAATCATTAGTGCACGAGCCGTCTCAAGGTGACGATGCTTGCGCTCAGCTACACCATTCTGAGCATGAGCACCAGGACAAGAGAATCGAGTGCCACCTTTCCAAGGAAGGAAGTGTGCGGTGATGAGAGAGGTACTCGCCAAAGAGAGTCGGCCACGAAGATACGAATAGGAGTGGAGAACTGTGTGAACCATAGTGGCAAATTGTTTATAGATAGACAATGCCTCACTACGAGAAGACATGAAATATATCCAAGTGTGGCGAGAGAAATCATCTATAAATATGATATAATAGCGATGACCCCCTTTCGAAACGAAGGGAGCCGGACCCCATACATCTGAATGAACAAGATCAAACGGACGCTGATAAATGGACTCACTATGAGGATAAGGAAGTTGAATTTGTTTACCTAAATGACAGCCCTGACAATCTAAAGATACATCTCCTGAGACAGACCCCAGAAGACCACGACGAACTAAGGACGACAGACGAGATCCACACAGATGGGCAAGACGGTGATGCCACTGCTGGAAAGAGCTGGTAGACAGAGTAGCAGAAGCGGAAAGACTGGCGGCGACGGGGGGCAGCGGAAGGAAGGTGAAGCCAATCAAGCTCCCAGAGACGCTGTGAGTCAAGGCGCCGAGGGCCAGAACCAACCAGAGCTCCCGTGTGGCGGTCCTGAACACAATAAGAGTCAGAATAGAGAATAACCCGATAACCAAGGTCAGTAATCTGTCCATCAGAAAGAAGCTGCATGGTAAGGCGAGGAACATGAGTAACAGAAGGAACATGAAAAGATGAGCTGCTAAGAGATCCTCGACCAGAGACAGAAAGAGATGTACCATCAGCAGTAAGGATACTGACAGGAGAAGCAAGAGGTGTAATGAAAGACAGAGTGAAAGGATCAGGAGTCATGTGAAAAGACGCTCCAGAATCAAGGATCCACGGAGAGGTACCTGACTGTGTAGGAGGTGGTTTCTTAGTGCCCAAGAGTCGATGGCGATCTGCGAGAACTCCGCCGAGGAGAACACAAAGCGACAAGCGGCGTCGAAGTCTGGCTATCTCCTGCTCGGTAAAAGAAACTGCTGAAGAAGTCGATGCAGACGTCGATGTGGAAGCACCAGTGCCAGTAGAAGAATGGCGTGAAAGATGCCGCTTCTTCTTATAGCATTGGGACTCAATGTGCCCGACCTTATCGCGATGAGGAGCGGTGAGGACGCCACCTCGGATGGAGGGGCCACCACCACTGTGGCGGCCACCGAGGAGGCGATGTAGCGTGGACGGCGGCGAGCACAGAGGGGAGTGGCATCAAACCAGCACCACTCAGGCGAGTCTCCTCCGCACGTATCTCGGTAAGAGCCTTCAGGAGAGTGACACGAGGGTGGCGTGCAAGGAGCTGGGCACGCCTCTGCTCGAACTCAGGACGAAGACGAGTAAGGAACTCGTGACACGCTGCTGAAACTCGGTCGGCCGCATACCAGCAAAGGCATGAACATGGCGGCGGCCCAAGGTGCGAAGAGAGTCGGTGGCGCTAGACAATGAACTCGAGCATAGAAGGCGTCAACAGTAGCATCACCCTGCTGAAGAGAGTGCTCCTGGCGAACCACGGACAGGTAGAGGGCATCTCCAGAAGGTTCGTAGCGTTGACGAAGATGAGTCCACATCCGGGCGGTAGAAGAGTCCCGAACCTCGAAGAGAATCGAGGTGGAGGTCGGCGATGAAGACGGCGGCGGCCGGGCATCGTCGTCGCACCATTGAGTGTAGGCGGTCAACCGATCCATGTAGGAGTCCAGAGCCGCTTGGTAGGTAGGCGACCTTCTCATCGGCAAGCCAAGCCGGCCGGCAAGAACCTTGTTTACCGTCGAGGCGGCCTGTGAGCGTAAACTCCGTCGGAGGAGTAGGGCAAAGCGGACATGTGACATCGCGAGAGAACGCCTCAGAGACGAAGACCACACATGTGGATGCGCATGTGAGACACGAAGTTGGTGTAATTAACACCATCGAAGATCACCGGGCAGCGAGGGAGGGAAACGGTGCCCATTGGTAGGCGGCGCTGGACGGCGCGGCGGTTAGAACCATGTTTTTTTTCCCGGCGCACAGTGAGCCGGTTTTCCTTTTTAACTGGGCTGGCCCTGTCACGCCTGTCGCGCTCGCGCAGGGGGAAACCTAATCCCCCTGCTGCGGTGGCGGCGGCGAGGTGGCAGCAGCCCCACGCGAGGCGGCGGCGGCGACGCGTGCGGAGGCGCTCACGCGTCGACCGACTCTCGATTCTCCTTCATGGGCGGCGGCGGCGGTTGAAGCGGCCAAGGCGCCGGGCTCCCGGTTGGATCTCCTCCTAGCCCAAGCGGAGGACATCTGGGCGGCCGCGTGGCGTTGTCGAGCAGCCGAGCGGCGGCACCACAACTGCGGTTTCGACGGTGGCGGCTGGATCCGAAGGCTGGGGAGGAACCGATCCGCACGGAGACGACGACGGCGGCTCTCGCCGGGAGCGGCGGTGGCTCACGCAGCGAGGAAGCCGCGGCGGCTCTTCGGGCGAGCAAGGCTCTGCGGGGAGGAGGCGGCGGCGTCTGGAGACCGGAGGCGGCGCGACAGCCGAGGATCCGGTCGAAGATGACGGCAAGAGGCGATGCCGTCGTGTAACATCCCAAAAATAGATTTGTGTTTCAAATGTAAGAAAATAAGGAGAAATTAAAACTTTTCTTGCATCTTGAAATCCTTGATCATTTCTGTAATTCTTGTTAAGGAATTATAGAAATCAAAATCAAAATCCTCAATTGACTACAATCAAAAACCTTTGTGGCAAAGATCTTGTGCCAAACCCATGGAAATATTTTTCCTGAGTTCTAGGGAGGCTTGGTAACACCTCAGGATTATTTCATGATTTTTAGAAATTATTTGATAATTTTTGAAGGCAAGTCAAAGCTTGGTCAAACCACTTTTCCCACCTTGTGAAATTTCTGGAGGAAAATGCAGTGCATAAAAATCTCTGAAAATTTTATGTGAGGATCATCCTGCTGTTAGGAACCTCTAGTTAAAATTTCATAATTTTTGGAGCTTGTTTGCTACCTTAAATAATTCCTCAAAAATCAGTTCTTCAAATTTAAACCCTAACTGGTTTTCACTGTTCATCGGGTTCGAATCAGACTCGGGCTCAAGCCACTTGATTTGGTTCAGTCAACTAAACGCACCGACTCAGTCGTTCGGGCGCGAGGGTTGTGAGCCGTTGGATCGGCATCGAACAGCCCACGTTCGCAGAAACGTTCGGACCCTCCGAGGTCGCCGATCCTTTTGAACCGTTGGATTCTGAATCAAAGGCCCAGAATCGCGTGAACGTCGGACTATCCGAACGCCTCGCGCAATGTGAACCGTAGGATCCAAATCAACTGCCCAAGATCAAGCGAGCGATCGAATCGTTATAATCCACCCGTTCTAACTCAACCGTCCGATTTCAATCCAACGGCTGACACATCGTCTCCTTCCTCTGGTCAGCGCGCGCGTGAGTTCAGCCATGGCGTGTGCAGAGGAGAAAATGAGCGGCGTCGATCCTCTTGATGCGCCTTTAAACGGCTATTTCTGTGCGCATTTAATGCCCGTCGTGCTCCTCCCTCAGGAGTCCCTTCTCCAACTGCTCCTGTCGCTCTCTCGTCCTCTAATGGCAGTGTTGACCCGAATGGAAAATCTCGCCGTTGCTCTTTGCCATTGCTCTATTTAAACTCCATTGCTTCACCCTTGGCTTCCTTTAGCACTTCCGCAACTCCAGCTAGCACTCACCAGCTTGCTTGAGCTGCAATCGTTTGAAATTTCCTCGGCCGCCATTGTTGAGTTTGAAGCTCCGGTGAAGGCGGTGCAGCAGGGGTTTTCTTCTTCAAGTCTCTGCTCCCTCTGCTCCCCCTTTACTCTCTGAAGCTTAACCCTCACTCAATTTGGTTCTTATCGTTCAGGGTTTGACTGAATTCGAATTTCCCCTTTTCGGCCGAAATCTCCATTCTTCTTCACCCGTGCAGTCTCGACCATTCTCTGTGCATTCTTTGCACTCATGTAACTTCTTATTAGTCCCTAGTTGCTTGGCACCCGCTCCCTTGGACCGCAGCTGAGCTCAAATACATTTTCTGTTTTCGGTCACTTTTGGTCACCTTGGTTATCTCCGGCTTGCCGGCGCTCTAGGCCACCGCAGCCGAAACCGTTGGTACCATTGGGTGTGCAATGCTGTTTGGAACCCATTTTGGGCACTTGCTCGCACCGCCGCGGCCAGAGCCGCCGTGGCGCCGTTCTTCCGTCGTTTTGCTTGGACAAAAATAGGGACGAAATTTGAACGTGAATCGATGTGGACCGTCGATCCTTAGATCTACGGCCCAGGATCGCGCGGAAGTTTAAATTTATCACACGCCTTGATCTGTGGACCGTTGGATCCAAGACCAACGGTCCCGACTCAGGTACGCATAGGTCGTTGGATCCAAGATCAACGGCTCGTGTGCGTGTGAACGTTCGGACCGCCCGAACGCTCTGATCCACGTGGACCATTGGATCCAGATCCAACGGTTGACGTTTAGGGTTTTGGTGTCGCGCGCCCGCGCGTCATCCCAGGAACTTGGATCGTTGGATCCAAGATCAACGATCCAAGTTCGTCCACGTCGATTTTGATTTCTGGTTTTTCCGAAAGGAATTATTTGTCAACTGAAAAATGTAGTAACTTGTAAAATGCATAACTAATTCATTTTAAACCCTTTTCGGTTGATTCAAATTTTGTTAGTTAAATTTTTAGCTAAACTTTAATCTAAAAATGATTTTAACCTCAGTATAGTTCCAGAAAATTTTGCTAATGAATAGTAGCATTTATGATTTATAAAGCTGAGCAAAATTGATTTGCTCATATCTTTTGCATTAAGAATCCAAATCAATTGGTTCTTATTGCTAAATTCCTTATAAATCATGACCTTGCTACTGTAAAATTTTCAGAATATTTGGTGAAAGTTTGCTTTTGAGTCTTTGTGTTTTCTCCGTTCTTATCGGTTCTTTTTCGCTTTCTCGTTAGGATCCGAAGAGCACGTTGACAATATAATTGATCCTCAGCAACATCTGGACCCACAGCAAATAGGCAAGCTGTTTGATCATGTTAATCCCAGTATTTTTCAAGTCTAATATATTGTTTTCAACCTGTATGTATGCATTGCTATTTTGTTGTTAAATTATGATTATTATCCTATAATTGCATAATCTGTAGGAATTGGTTATCCTCTACTACCATGAGTCTAAGTTATTTGCTATGATTTGAGTTCGATGGATGAGCTCTTGTCACTTAGTAGATTGCGAATTGAAATTACTTAGAAATGATTAGTTTCGGTAGTAATGGGCGATCATCGATTTTAGTCGATGATCTTGATCACACATCTAATTATTATTTTATTATGTCCAGCACTTGTGCTTTGTTATTTTGTAAAGTAAAAATCTGAAAATGAAACATTGTTTTAGACTTGGGCAAGTGGTTGAATGGTGGGTTATTGGGTTTGTGGATGTCTTGCCTAAGTCAACAAGGACCGAACATCTTGTGTCACACTCTCCAAGCATTTTTGCGTGCTAACCACGCGAGAGGGATATGGGACCTCTCTTGACTAAGTACTTTGGCGTGTGTTATCTCCGAGTCGCAGGAGGGGGTTGTGTGTGGTGTGAAAAAGGATAAGTGTTCTTGTGTTGGGTGTGCGATGGTGGAGATTCTGGGTAGGCTCTCCACCTCGAGGAGCGTCGTAGTTGTCCAAGGCTTTACCCGGGAAGGGTAGTTGACCGAGGCTTTACGATGACTCCGACACAACGTATGGGTTTCCGCCACGTCGACGCCACCTCGCTGCCACCTCCTCTCCAACTAGCGCCACCTCAGCCGCCTCCACTTGCGTGGCTGACCACGTGGCCCAGCCCACGCGGCACGGCTTGTGCCGCGAGCCAGGTCCACCGTGGAACTTTGTGCGGACGTGGACCCAGTCCATGGTCGCGGGGTCGACCCATCAGTGGCTCAGCCCATTTTTCAGTTGAAAAATAAATACAAAATTCTGAAAAATCTCATTTTCATCATTTCATGTATTTTCAAACTTCTGAAAGCCTGTTCGAACTCTGATTCGAGTGATCCATATTTCTAAATTCATCTAAATTCAAGATATAACCTTCTACACTAAAATTATTTAATTTGGAGTTCATTTGAATTTTATTTGAATTTGCTTCGTCTTCCCGTGTAGATTTCGACGACTCCGGAGAACCCGAATATTGTGAAGAAATAGATCCTCAAGCATTTGAGGAAGGCAACTTACATCTTTGATCATATTGAATCCTAGTATTTCAAATTATTTAAATTCTGTTTTAAATTATTATTGCATGCATATTTAAATTCAAATAATTTAAATCCTTGTTTTAACTTTATAGTCATTGCTAATTCCATTGTACATCCAAACTTGAATGTTGATGCATCCACCCCTTGACATCATAGTAAAAGCTAGTTGGTACATTAGTATGAACTAGAACGTGTTGTAAAACTCTTTGCTTAGTCAAAGCTTAGCTCAAAAATATTAAATTTGGAAAAGTTAGTCAAAGTTCAAGTATGATTTAAAATGATACTATGGTACGGTCTATACCATAGAAATTTATGAAATGTGTTGACTTGTAAATAAAGCGAAAATTGGTTTGGACTTGGGCGAAATGGATGTTTCGATGGTGCACGTTGATGCACGAGATTGAGTCATTTCTATGACCAAAGCCCATGGGTTTTATGGAAAGTCGCCCAAGTCAATTAAGGACCGGTTTTCGAGCCGCATTTTGCTAAGCCTCAACGTACTACCACATGTTTTGAATGGGCAGAATCTGGCTAACTAATTTGCAACGTCTCACCATGGTCGTGTCATCTGGTTGCGTTGGTGTCTTTATGACCTACTTTTATATATTCCCACCTGGCGCAAGAGGGGGCCTGAACCAGGAGGGTTTCTATCCAAAGGGGGTGAAATCTTAGTAAGGTGGGACTACGATGGGATGATGTATTGTAAAGTCCTTGTCACGTGCTCTAGACTACTTACCTAAAACAGTGAGCGGTGGTATCGACGGATGCTAAACAAACTAGAGAAGTCGTGGCATGTGGGTAAAGCTGTACAACCTCTGTATAGTATTATGAAATATTCGAATAGCCGTGTCCACGGTTATGGACATGCTAGCAAAGCCACTCCAAGTTAGATTTTGGTTTTGGTTTCAAAATACTTGTTAAATGGTTTTGAATTTCTATCCAAATAGGAATTGAACAAGTGGCCTCGTGATAGGAATCTATCCTTCACCACTTGTTGATGAATGTTATCTGACTATAAAACTTAAGAATTTTAAAAAATAAATTTTAGTTTTAGAATAACTGCTTTGAAACTTACACTAGTACACACAGGGTCATCACAGACGGTTTGGAACCATCATTACAGACGGTTTTTGAACTGTCTGAACTTGTGTGTTTGTGATAACATACGGTTTTTGAATCGTCTGTGATAAGGAAAAACACATATGGTTTTTTTGTTAAAACCGTATGTGAAGGTATACTATTGTGGGATCCCAAAATTGAATCTATTTCAAATCAAGTGATTGCATAGAAGGCACAACCCTAGACACGAAACGAAATCGAAGAAGACAAGGTTTAGTCCAACTGCTTGGGGCTTCGGTTGGAGCTCGATGCAGCTTGGTGCCGGTTTGGAGGAAGACAAAGAAGCTCACAGTTGGACTGGAGAAACAGAAATGGAGCTTGCTGCTGCTGATTTTGCAGAGGGGGAGGGAGCACACAAGGGAGCTTCGGCAAGGCTGCATGGGAGCTGCTAGGCTGAGGCGGCAAGGACAGGAGCAGCACAAGGGGAAGCTAAGGGAGCTGCTGGAGGGACTTCGGTCTGGCTAGGAGGGGACAAGGGAGCTGGCTCTGCTGGCCGACAAGGAGGGGGAGCGCATGGGGGACGACCAGTGACGGCAGTCTTTGCATGGCCGATAGCGAGGGCAACGGCGCGACTCTTGGACGTGGCGAGGAACCGCGCGACGGATCGATGGCACCGAGCGGAAAGAAGAAATGGACTTATCGGTAGTGCTCGGCTGCTGCTGAAGCTTGGGTGGAGAAGATAGAAAGGAGTGGAGGAAGCAGCACTAGGAGGGAGGAGCATGAGGGGAAACCAGTGCTGGCTGCTAAGCTTTGTAGGGAGATGAAGGAGAGAGGTGGCCGAGCACTGGAGCTCACGGGAGGAGCTTTGGCTCAGGCTTGCTCTGGTGGGGGAGGAAGAGAGATGGAAGGAGATGCTATGCATGCTGCTGGCGGAGCTTCGGTTGGAAGAAGTGAGCTCGGCAGAGACGCAGGAGGAGGAAGGAGCTCACGGCAGTGCTGCAGCTACTGGTTTTGAAGAGGCAGGGAGGAGAGGGAGAGAGAGCTCGGTTGGGGGAGCACTGGCGCAGCAGGAGGCGGGGCGCGGGGCTCGCGGCACTGGTGTCTGCAGCAGGGCGCTCACGGGAGGAGCAGGACACGACGAGGGGCTCTAGGCAGCAGAGCAGAGCCGGACGGCGCAGCAGCAGCAGCACGGGTGCCATGAGGGTGGCGCTCACAGGCACGACAGGAGAGCTGGGGAGAGACCGGGCGGGGAAGGGGTCGAGGCTCTGGTGAGAGAGCTCACGGCTCGAGGCAGCAGCGGGATGGGACGGGGAGGCAGGGCAAAGCACAAGGCTCGGAGGCGGGGAGAAGAAAATGCACGGGAGGAAAGCACATTGAGAAGAAAAACAGTAAAGGGGACGGAGACAGAAAGGAAAAAGAAAGTCCGAAAAAAATCCAAAAATTCAAAATTCAAGAAAATTTTAGAAAATACTTTGGAACTTGAATGGACCAAATAAAATAGTTTTGCATTTTTCTGAAAATTATTTTAGCCATTTAAAATATTTTTCCTTCTGAAATTCAATTTAAGCTTTAAATTAAATCAAGAAAATCCAAATGATTATTTTTATTTTTAAATCTTCAAAATAGACCACCAATTTAAATTAAATACTTTAAATTAAATTTTACATTTAAATTAAATTTTACAACAAATAAAGTAATTTTTTGGGCTGAACAAAAAGAAATAAAACAGACCGGGTTGCAAGAAACAACACCGACTTGAATAAAATCCAAAAATATAGAAAATCCAATAAACTCATTTTAGAATTTAATTAAAGTTTTACTTAATCATTTAAATATTTTTCACTTTGAAATTTCAATTTAAGCTTTACACTTATTCAATGAAAAGAAAATGATTTATTTTGCTTTTAACGCTTTAAAATAACTCTGAAATGCGAGCAAGATGAAAAGAACTAAAAAGAAGTCAACGGGAAAACAACCAGACAAAGGGAAAAAGGAAAACCAAATAAAATCAAAAAATCAAATAAGATGATTTTTTTTAATTGAGGTTTGAATAATTCAAATTGAACTGCTTTTGATTTTCTGAAAGTCCCAATTAAGCTTTTAGCGATAAAAGCAAACGGTTATTTTTATTTTTGAATTTTTTTAAAAAAAACTCTCAAAAATTCAGATGTTACAACCATACCCCACTTAAACGGAATCTCGACCCTGAGATTCGGAGAGACTAGAAAGAAAGATCGGGACACTCGGCTCTTGGCTTCTAGTTCGCTTCCTTCTTTGTGTGATTGCTTTATTGCTCTTCGCAGGCGTTATGGTCTTGCTCTAGGTATAACGTTCAGATTCTTCGGGCTTTCTGCTCGGATACCCCTGGCTGGTGAGATCCTTCCTTTATTCGGCTTTCTTCAGATGTGGTGGTGCTTCTGGTATCTCGAGGCAATCCTTCTATCGCGGCACAACGGAACGCGTTGCACACCTCTAACAGCTGCAGTGGTAGCTTCATCTTGGTGGACTGATGCTAAACTGCTGATTTACAATCATGTTCTGGAGTGCCAACCAAGAATCTATCAACTTCGACTTCCAAGTTGCTGGGCTCAATTCTCACTATTATTGGATTCCACTATTCTAGCATATCATAAGGTCACCCAATTATAAATCCAATCATTTAATCAATCCCACATTCTATAAGCCAACACAATTCATAATCTTGTTTAGGCATAGGCTCAAAGAATCCAATCGAAATTTACTACTTTGATTGCATGATTCCTTTTCTGCACGAATCCACATAATACATTATTAATAAGCTCATCTTCCGATCCGATAAACTCCAAGATCACGCTAAATTCTGTTTTATCCCTTTTTGGAACAAAATCCTCCAAAGATTATAATCACGCAATTGATTTCTCCAAGATTCTCGACTAAATCCACAACATTATCCACTAAATTTTCTCAAGCATAATTATCAATTGCAACCCTCAGAGTTCCTTTATATACATCCAATATCTTTACTATAGATCCTTCCAAAAAGACTCTTGCAATCCATAGATTCAAATTTAACCCACCAAATTAATTTATCACTATTTATCCAACAATCATCTGTCTGCATAATCCAATATCCAACAATTGCACAATTTCTATAATCTAATCAAGACATATCCCCACAATCCGACCAAGATTTATTTTTTTAATTCATCCGAGATATATATATCTAAAATCCGACGAAGATTTATTTCTAAAATCCAGTCAAAATGTATCCCTATAATCCAATCAAGATTTCTTTTAGTCCCAACTTCTCTATTCAATCACATCCAATGCGACCAATATACGCAATTGATTCCATACTTCTTGATTCAACCTAATCCACCAAAATCAACATCAAGAATTGGTAATCTGTAATCCAAGCTTTAACAATCATGTAATCCAAAAATCCAATAATCCAGTCTAACTTCCAATAATTATACTTCTACAATCCAAGCAAGATCTATCTCTAATTCATCCAGGACATATTTCTATAATCCAATCTCCCATAATCTCATATCAATAATAATTTAATTATATAATCCAATAATCATGTATCTCTACAATCCAACCAAGATTCAACCAATTCTTCAAAAATTAACATCATGAATCGATATGGAAAATCCAAATCTTTTCGCATTTTACTTTCTACCTCTTCTGCACACATATCTCAATCTCAAGTTTCCAACCGACATTATAATCAATTCAGATTCGATAAAGATCTAACTTTTCCTAATAATCAAATCAGTACTTCAGATTCCTATATCCTTCATGGTCAATCAAAGTTTTCCTTTATGATCATTTTCTTTCTGCATAATCTATATAATCCACCAATATGCTATTATTTACATCACTCATAATCAAGGCATATCCGTTATCATATTCTAGTATTCACAATACTTCTTATAACATCGGTCAATCTTAAAATTTTCAATTCCCAAAATCAGTCTTATCAATGATTCTCCACAGCTACCTAGCTTGGTACCCAAACAAACTAGTTATTCCCAACAAGAGTAGCTTCCAAGAGACTGGTGTGTTTCGAATCCTTTGCAATAATTCTTCATAGGTTTCGTAGATGAGAGGGAGAAAGCACGATGGGTGAGAGGGAAAAGCACACTAGACGAGAGAGAACAAGGGAGAAAGACAGAAGCATCCTAACTGGGGAAAGGTGGGTTAAACCCAAAGAATCAAATAGCCTAAGAGCTATTAAGAGGCAATAAAAACGCGACACTCAAGCAAAAGGTCCTATTTTGCGGACTAAACGACACTAAAACTGGGGAGGAAATTACCAATCTAACTTATATGGAGGGTCGACTTGAAACAACCAGCAGATCTTGATCTTCCAGGGCTTCCATTGCTTGCTCATGAACGGCTCGATCCTATTGAGTTTCCAGAGGTAAGGAGGCCAAATTTAAATTATGTAGCAAAAATTACACTATTCCTAGCAAAAATTATGTAGTAGGAGCTACCAAGTTGGAGAAGATTATGAGAAGAGAAGTGTTGGGATGTATGATACAGGTAAATTGGATTCAAGAAGCTGAACCCCAAGACTCCAAAGATCCCCAAGAGCTTCAGAATCCACGACCACGGTAACTTCGGTCGGCGGATCTTCTTTTTCTCCCTGCTAATTACACATCAAAGTTAGTTCCTCGATGGAATACTTCATCTAAAATGTAAAATCCTTTTTTGACGCTTTTTCTTACCTCCAAGGGATCACCCTCTTAAGTGGTCATTGGGGCGGAAGTGGTCAGAGTGTTGATTGGATCAGAACTTCCTCTGAGCTTGTTGATCTCCAATCCGGCCGACTGCGCGTTAAGGTAAAGTTATGGCATACCGTGTAACACCACATCTCAACTCTGAGCCTAGGATGCTACTAAACTAACTCAACAATTCAATTTACTTCTATCCACTATCAATTAACAACAAGCTTTTCAACATCTAACAAGCTAGCATTAATCAAAACTATATTGAATAACAAGATTCTAGATATAAACCTTGTTCTAATCATCAATTGGCAAAACCATAAGAATATATCAAGATTCTTCAAGGTTCTATTTCGATGAAAGACTAAGTCACTTGAAATATTCTAGCATGTAAGAGTAAATAAATCAAGATCTAAAATGTTAAAGCATAACAGTATCGTCCACAAGACAGACTTGACTACATCACCCACACCTTTGTAGAGAGGCTCTATTGACCCCACCGAAACACTCCAGACAACTCCTCTACCGACGAACTTAATTTGACAGATGACACCCAATGCATCTCAAAATAGATCCCACGCAATCACATCACCCCAAACTTTTAAGAATAAATAGCTCAGAATTCTCAGTACACACACTCATATACTACATCAAAAGGGTTTTACAAATGATCATCCCACTCTTCGAAATACGCCCTTATTCTATTTCCTCTACACAATCAATGGGCGACCAAGATCAAGCATAAAAAATACAAAGCCCAAATTTAACCTCCAAGACCCCTACAACGAACTTCTCATATAACGGATAGGGAAATACTCGGATTAAATCCCTAAAATTCCCACAATTCCAACATACTCACTCATTAACATCATCATGAAAATATTTTCTTGATCAAATTACCTTTACAAAGATTATAACTCTCGGATGGTTACTCAATAAGGCCAAGTGTCGGACCCCGGGTGTCAAACAACCCCGAGACCCTCTGTGCATACCAAGCTAGTCCCATGATCAGTAGCTAGCTCGCACAGTTGTAACAATGATGTTATCATAACCATTCAACAACAAACTAATGAAGCAGACAAAGTAATATTAATTAAAACAGCAAAGACCTTATGGTCAAGGTTCTTACAAAAGTCGCCTCACAGGGCTTAGCAACAACAGAGTATTTGGCAACGGAAATATCAAAATACGTGGAGCCCAATCGACATGCCCACAGGCAATCGAGTGGAGGACGTGACCTAGTTCGCGAAGCCTTCAAAGTAGCCTTCCTCATAGTACTCAACCTGTCCTGATTCTTCTGTTGGGACTGATCAACAAAGGGCATAAAGCCGTGAGTACATAAAGTACTCAGCAAGTCGTAGAGAAATGTATGCACATAGTATTCATGTCAGGCTTAAGCAAGGATGGCTTTATGGTTAATTTGCAGAAAGCAAGTTTAACGATAATGCAATAATTAGATTGCAAGCGTGATTTTAAAAGAATAGTACATAGATATCCAAGTTCTTTTAAATCAAATTGTGAACATCCCGTTCACTTCCCAACCATTCCAACCAAACCTTTCCATCGAACCAATACCATATTTTAGAAAATGCTACCCCTTGCGCGAAATCACTGGCATGTCCAGAAGGGGACATGGCTATTCGAATAGATTTTTAACACTCTGCAGAGGTTGTGCGGCTTTACCCACAAGAGATAAATCACTTGTAATGTCCGTCGACATACTTAGAGGTGTGCGACTAAGTGATTATCACAAGGCCTTTACAAAGTTCCATTTTGCCTCGGTTACGCGCTAAGGTTTCGCCATCACACCCTCTCTTGCGCCATTAAACCACCACAATGTAACCAACTCAAAATTTTCCCAATTAGTTGGCGGTCCGTCCCATACCGGACTTATGGTTGCACGAGGTGACCTGGATCAATGACTTGCAAAGTTAAGTCCTTAGTTGGTCGCTCGAGACAAGACTACCACAACCCAATGTGCATCACACACCCACCTTTACTCCCTACCACAAGCCCGAGCATAAATCATTTTTGTTCATTCCCGACCAAATGGCAATCCCTGCCATGGCTCAACATATTTTAATTACAGTGGCATCACACCACAATTCCATAGTTCCATTAGTCAAATTTCATTCATCATGAACATGTGATCGTGAGTCTCGCGGGTAACTAGAGCATGTCTAAGCAATAATACGCACCCAAGTTGGTAATACAACCATGTCCAACTAGTATTAACCATCCTAAGGTGTCCAAGGATATATGTCAATCAAGGAGACATTTCATTTTCAATTCATCAAGGAGGCATAATGGCAATTTGGTAATTATCTACTCCCAAAACCATTTTTAATAAAAACTAGCCATGCATGATAATTTAAAACAATATACATTTGTAAAATGGTTTCAACATGGTCAAAGGCCTACGACTTGCCTTCGTTGACGAGGCGGGTCTTGATCGTCGGTCAAGAAATCTTCCAAACGCCTAATCTACACGTGCGAGAATAGCAACAATAAATAAAACAGCACCAAATGAACTCCAAAAAATTACAAAACCAGTACCAAATGAAAGGGGCTGAATTTATATGAATATAGAAATTTGGATCACCCAAATCGGAGTTCGGATGAGAAAGTTATGGCCGAATGAAGTTTCAAATCACATGAAATGATAGAATTAGGGTTTTCTGGATTTTCGGGAATTTCCGGAATTATTTTTCAACCGAAACTCGGAAAATAAATCACGGCCACATGGCCACGCGGTAAACACACGGCAGCCACGCGCCAAAAGGTGCCGACTGGCGACTTAGCGATGACGCGGTGGCCACGTGGTCACCACATCGCTGAAGCGGCGAGCGGAGCCGAGGGCTCACCGGCGGAGAGGCAGCGGGTGGCGGGCGCGGCACCAAGAGGAGAGGAGCTCACGGCGAACCGGGCGCGACTCTTCCGGGACTGGCGGCACGCGGCGCCGACGGCGACGAGAGAAAGCGCGGCGGCGGCGAAAGAGGGGCGGCGAACGGAGGCGCCGGCGACGGGAGGAGCGCGAGGTCGGCGGCAGCGCGGGAAGGCGGTGGTGGTCGGCGGCGGCGAGAAGAACCGGAGGCGCGCAATGGCGGCGGCGCGAGCTCGAATGCCGGCGGAAACTTCGGATCTGGCCGGGCGCGAGGAGCGAAGGAGGAGGGGGAAACGGGAGAGGAGGGGAGGCGGGCGGTGCGCTCTTTATAGGGCGGAGGGTCACGGCGAGGCGGCGCGCGAGGAGGGCATGGGCGGGAGAGAGAGGCGCGGCTCGGCAGCGGCTCGCGAGAGGCGAAGGGAAGGGAGCGAGGCCGAGGCGGGATGGGACGGGACGGGGCAGCGAGCGGCGGATTCGCGGCGCGAGGCGCTTGGCGGGATTCAGCAGCGGCAGCACGCGCGCGACAGAGGAGAGAGGGAGAGGCGCGGGGAAGAAGACAAACCGGGCGCCGTCCGATTTTGATCGGACGGTGGGGACGAAGGGATGACGTGGGCGAACGGGAGCAGCCGGATGGAGATCCAACGGCCAGGAGCGGCCGAGCGCGGGCGGAGCGGGAGGCGGGCCGGCGGAGAATAGTGATGGGCTGAAGGGGGTTTCGGCCCACAACAGTAAAGGGATTTTTAAATAGTTTTTGATTTTCAGAAATTCAAATAAATCAAAAGGCAATTTAGGAAATAGAAAATTGAGTCCAAAAATTCTAGAAAAATTCACAGAAATTCCTTGAATTATTCTCGACTTAATAAAAATACTTTCAGCTTTAATTTTTCCTTTTCTTTTGCAAATAAAATAATTTTTAATTTCGGGTAAAATGAAAATCACTTTCTAAAATCCAATAAATCCAAGAAAACACCTAAAATAATAATTTTGATTTTAAATTCCAGAAAACTCAATCAAACCAACTTTAATTTAATTGAAGTTTGATTAATTCATATTAAACTGCAAATGGATTCTGAAATTTTAAAATTAAGCTTTTGGCAAAAAGGAGCAAATGGTTCTCTTTTAAAATTCTCAAAAACTCCGAAAAAGCGGGACGCTACACCAAGTCATTCTTGAAATTAACTCAATATTTTCCACTATCCCATTAATTGCCATAACGATTAGAATACTTTGTAATCCCACTCTCATCAAACCACATCATCATGAATCACCTTCACAACCTCGCAATACTACCCAATTGCGATATTCTATAAAATTGATCAAGATTTCCATACTTTGGATAATCCCAATATTTCAACATGAACTAAGGTTCTGTGATTACATTTTACCATATGTTCTACTAGTCGTAACACTAATCAATTTTACTTCAACGACAATCAGTCCATTTGAATCAAATTTTCTCCTAGAGTTATAGGTCAAAACCAATTCACTTTCTACTGCTCTTCAGATAGCTTGGTACCCAAAATCTCACCACTACATTTACTTGACCACCACCAAATAGTTGCCAGTTTACGCTTTATAATACTCTGCAACACAAATCTGTTGATCCTTTTTCAAAGGAAAGAGGCGAAAAAGGACAAGTTTCAGCATATAGGAAAACGTTACTCCTCACAGTGAGCACGAGACCAAAAGGAATAATCCAATAGCGATGATCTAGGAAAACAAAAGATGAGATCACAATTGAGGGCACATACCCCTCAAAAAGAGAATAATAAATATCAACCAATAAGAATAAGGCATTGCCATTGAAACTCGAGAAATCTTGTGCGAAAAAAACAGAAAGTTTAGGCACGTTTTAATTAAACCGCAAGTTACAAAACTTGACTCTGATCCTCAAATACTCCTACTACACTCTTTCCTTTAACATAGAAAATAATTCTTTGACTACAACAACACTTTGTCAGCTAGCACAAGATAAGTTCGTAAGACCAAACGACATGAACCACTTAAGAACCAATAAAATCTTTCAACGCGTCATTTTGCTCAGAACAGTTTCAACTACCACATAAATCCTGAGGTCCAAATGATCACAACCGCAAAACTTGAAATATTTTCATTTACGGGATATCACGAAAGGCAATCAAATAATTCTCCTCTTAAAGGAATCAACATCACTCTCACAACCATATACTGTTAACCTTTCTAACATCATATAATGCACTCCTGGCAAGAACCAACATACCTTACTATCCCATCATCAACCTTTCCAAGAGAAACACAATAACTTATTTCATATTTTCTCTCTCTATAAGGTTGCAATACTCAACCTGGTTAAGAGAATATCCAATGCACAACCACACTATCGAAGTAAACCATCTTTTAATAAGGGCATGCTGCCCAGATCATCCTCGCAAAACACACATATATAGATCACCCTTAAATTCCAATCATTAACCTATTAGCAATGCTCAACATCAATTTAGTGCACACCAATTCCAATCTAGCGGTTACCATAGACATTTGACGATTATTTAGTCATGGAAAAGTTTATGGTTCTTTCTCTATTTGCATTCCTACTAGCAAATATAAGATCATCAAGCAGCCAATTAAAGAAAAAATTTAGATTATTATCCACTAGGACAAGAGTCAAATACATCCTTGTCTCTCCCTTTCTACACAGTTAAATCAATCCATTGAGTTCAAGTAATCCAATAGGGTTAGCAAACTAAATAATTTCAATGATCAACCATCTCATCAAAGACATACTATTATCCTACCACTCTACCATCATGTAAACATAAATCACCAATTACATCCCCTCAGTTCATCTCTTAGTGATGTTCAACACCACACTTTGATACATAATAATTGCACCTAGCAATTACATATGATCATTACATATCCATAAAAGATAACTCCAAGATTAACATCCACTAAGACAATAATCTAACACCTTCTGGACTTAACCATCCAAAAGGGTTAGATTAATCCAGTGAGACCCGCAAATTCAATTTACCCAACAAGCTTACCAAATTTATCACCCATAGTGATCAAACTAGTTCATCAATGTTCCAAACCTCTTAATAACTCTATCGGTTCCAATTAGGAATAGATATACTTTTAATCTCAATTCATCATACAATCATTACAAGGTAGCCATAAGTTATCCACCCACGCTACCAAGGACAACCGTTAAGATTAATTATGCATCATGCTACTAATCCAACTTGACATCTCGCAAATTATCATTTAATTAAAACCTCTTAGTCAAGTGTGACAAGACATCACTAAAAGGTTATAACACCTCCTTTCAGAAAAGAGAGGCATTAAACTTCATTATTCAAAATAATCCAAAAAGAAATACACAAAGCCATAGCCCTCACTTTTTAATGAACTTGCAACAGAAAACTTCATTTGTCCAAAATATTAAACGAATAAGCGTATCATGTTTTCCTATAAGAAACATGGAACAACCATGAAGAATCAATCTCATCAATGAACAATGTTCATTAGTAGCAAAGCAACTCAATAGTTGGAAGAGCCAATAATTAATCCATAACACAAATGGAGACCAAGTGAAACCCCAACAACTGCCTTGTAACCAATATCCTAAAAAAATTCATCATCCGCAACTATTCCCAGAATTGGTCTAAATCAAGCTAAAAAAGAGAACAACTTTTCTAAAGAAATTCACCCTCAACACCTATAACTATGGTACTCAGGGTAACCACTTCAATAATCTCATACCACGAATGGTGGTGTAACCTGGCAAAGCCCAAGGCCACAACCATGACCTCAACCTCTCAACAACAACTATCAACACACATAACCATCATATTAATCAAATCATAAGCACAATCAATTCATAACCGCCATGCTCAATGTGACATAACGAAAATGTAAATGCAATGCTTTACCTATTCCCATCTTACAATGCACAGTGTGTCAATTTAATAATTCAATTACGACAGATCTGATGTCCGCTCTTATACCAACTATAATACCACAGCTCAACTCTGAGCCTAGGATGCTACTAAACGAACTCAACAATTCAATTTACATCTATCCACTATCAATTAGCAGCAAGCTTTTCAACATCTAACAAGCTAGCATTAATCAAAACTATATTGAATAACAAGATTATAGACATAAACCTTGTTCTAATCATCAATTGGCAGAACCATAAGAATATATCAGGATTCTTCAAGGTTCTATTTCGATGAAAGACTAAGTAACTCACTTGAAATATTCTAGCATGTAAGAGTAAATAAATCAAGATCTAAAATGTTAAAACATAACAGTATCGTCCACAAGACAGACTTGACTAACCTAATTACAAATAACTCAAACATCACGAAGGATGAGCATCATTTGAGAATAAAATTAATAGCAGGATCACTTAAATTTAAGTAAATGGGCTATTTTTATTTGCCAAGGTTGATCATGTATGAAGTGCACCAAAATCTAACCCTTCCCATGCATGCCGCTTCCTCGAGAAGTACCTAAAAAAAGCATCAACAACAAACGTGAGTCCACGACTCAGCAAAGTACAATAGTGAAGTAATCAAAACATACACATGTATGGCATATAACAAAATCCGCATATTGCCATCAGCAAATGAACCACTTTCATGCAATGCATATGCTAAGAATGCAACTTTCTTCCTTCTTTGCAATTACCGATAATATGGAGTAGTACATCCGTCGATGCATACTCAAGCATGTGCCCTCAAGTACAGGGACCTCAAGACCACACTCCAAGAGTGTGGGGATCTCATGCCCGCCCAATACATGACGGGGACCTCATGCCCGTCCAATGCATGACGGGGACCTCAAAAGAATCAATTCTTTGCTACCACGTAGTCCAAGATTCAGGAATGAATGTCATGATGCAAATGAACTTCATATTCTCAATCCAACATGAGATAATAATATTCAGCGATAATATCATAGATAAAATTTCATAAGTAAACCATGGCAATTACCATGAATATAGCATCGCAATTCACTCTACACTACTTGCACTTGCCTTAACCGCGAGACGGATGACGACGACAGGAGGACTCTATCCCCGGTTCTCACCACCACCTAGCATTCATAAAGAATACTGAGAACATCATTCAAATGTGCACAACATTGCAATAAAACAAAATTGACGAGGATCTAATAATCCTCATTTTATCTTTTATCTATAATTCTTATTATGGGTAAATATGATGTCACATAGTCCCCAGAAGTACCCCTTATATCTATAAGGGAGAGGCCTAACAAGTGATTGTAAGTTCTTCTACAATCACCCCCATAGTCGTAAGCCTTGCTACGACTATATCATGGTCGTAAGTCCTTTCTACGACCACTACATAGTCGTAAGTCCTTCTACGACCACTACATAGTCGTAAGTTCTTCTACGACTGCTACCTGGTCGTAAGTCCCTCTACGACCAGGAAAACTACGACCACCTTATAATCAAACCTACTGCACGAGTAGGTCCAATTGATTAAGGAATCGAACGGTCTACACGCACTATTATTCCGCCAGAATGGTGTGTAAATACCCCATTATCTCTCGAAGACAATTGCGGATGGCGTGAAGAAGTCAAGGCGCCGTATTATCGCCATCATGCGCCTTATTACATTAATTAGGCACATCTCCGCAGGCAAAACGGCTACTTCTTCACGACTATATAAGGGCATCAAACAGAGAGACAAAGGGACAGAGAAGAACAACGCAAACAAGGGCTAGTCAAGTAGAAACACAAGCACTATTCTCTCGTAATAGTTTTAGTCCTTTGCTAGATCATCAACAATACCATACACACAGATTAGGGTTATTATTCTCTCCGAGAAGGCCCGAACTCGCCTAAACATCCCGTGTCAATCCACTCTGCGTGATCTCATCCTTAGAGACCCCAATCAAATAATCTTTATGTAAGATCGGTTCTAATACACCGGTTGGCGCCGACCGTGGGGATCTTCCGTAATCTCTTGTCAACATACTCTTTTTTCCAATCTCATGCAAGCATGGCAGAGAATGGAACGAGGAGAACTGGTTCGACTTGGCAGACACGCAGACGCCGACATGGATGCCTGCCGACTACGAGCCGAGTGATGCATCCGCCGATGGTGATGTTGCCTCCGAGATTATTCTCCAAGAAACCATCCCATCAATGGAGTTGAGGAGGATCCTTATCCCCACAACGATACGCCCAACAGAGGAGCCAATTCCTCCAAGGACAAGGGTCAATCCGACTGTAACCGCACCTGTGAGGACTCACGACACAATGAGAGTTTTTCCTCTAAGTGTCCAAGTTCCCTTAAGGCGGTCCGACTGGTGAGACAAGTCCCGAAGCCACCATTCCAGACTCCACCAAAGATCTTGTGATCCTATCTCTCGTGGTAACTCCAGATAGTGGGATCAAGCATGCTTTTCCTACGAATACGACTGCCTCTCCGCAGATCTCATTTGCGGATGGAGACGATTATAACCCGAGTTCCCCTACCGAGGGATTACCCAAGTCGCCAGATGGTGTCTCTCGAGCACTCCTCAAGCGGGAGGCCTCAAGCGCAAGTGAGAATCATCAACGGAGGTCTTCGCCCTTCCTCAAATCGTAATCAACCTCATGGAGGACGAAATGAGAACCCTCCCGAAGATCACGACCGCGCCTCCTCGTAGTAATGGCAAGGGAACCACCGCGACAGAGAGAACCAACACTGATGAACGCGAGAGAAATCCTCGACATTCTCGTGACTCCACCGAGAAGGCCTCAAAGATCCGACGGGAGGATTTTGAGGTCATCCAAGAAAGAAAATTGCAGCCGTAAGAACTCGCCTGGCGCATTCAATATCGATCCACAGGAGGTACAAGAACTCCAGACATCAACGACTTGCTTGAGAATCCCAATCAAGAGCTTGCTCGAACGCCAGATACGATCTCTTTGTCGAGGAGATTGCGCAAAGGCTTCGAATCGTGATGACAAGACCGAAGTACCTCGTCAACAACATTCGTAGTCGTAGTAATGCGACTTCTTCACCACCACCAATCGAATATTTCTCTGCGTAGGAATCGACACGGTCATAAGTCACATCGATCTCCTATTCGAGAAACACTTTTCGATCGGTGATGATCAAGTAGCCTCCGAGGAGGTGATCAATCACTACTCCGCAAAGAAATTCACAACGGTGGATTACGAGGAGTATTCCTCAAGAACCGAGACCTACAATGTAACAGTCACCGCTGTCGGTATCGTCAGATACGATCACCGGCGACATTAACCCTTCTTTCCTACAAAGAAGGCGCCAAGAAGTAATTACCGGATGCCGCATTTTCGCCGACCTTCGAGCGCTTCACGCCACCTCATTTTCGACCAAAGTGAACATGGAGAAATTTGATGGATCTCAAAATCCCATCGAAGTTTCTTCAGATCTATACAACACCGTCCGAGGAGCAGGAGGAGGAGAGCACGAATGGCGAATTACCTTCCAATCGTGCTCGAAGGATCCGCCGATCGTGGTTATTAAACCAACCACTCGAGTCGATCTACTCTTGGCAACACCTCTGTGATCTTCTACGTGCAAATTTCCAAGGCACATACAACCGCCCGAAAGGAAGACGACTTGCACCGATCAAACGTAACAACAACGAGACTTTGCGCTAATTCATCAAACGCTTTAGTCGTTCAGAACTCAATTCCGAAATTTCGACTCTCTGTGATCGTGGCTTTTAAGCAAGGAGTCCGTAGTAGAAGAATAACAGAGGATATTGCTTTAAATCCTCCCAACACCGCTGTCGAACTCTTTGAGATGGCCGATCGATATGCAATCGCTTCGAGGCGGTCGAGTGGAATAACACTATCGATCGAGAAACACACGCTCTTGAGCCAAAGTGAGGTTGGTAAGGACAAAAAGCAAAAAGTCCAAGAAGAAAATAAAAGTCAAAAGCCACAAACTAGTGGTTTCAAGGAGGTTTTGGCCGTAAAAGATAGAGAGCCCTAAACCACCAAGTCGAACCCCGATCAAGGCAAAGGTAAGCGCCGATCGTAGGAACGACAAACCAAGATGGTGTCCTTTTCATAAAAAGGAAGGACATGACCTCATCGCCGAAGTTTTCCAAAGAAAGCTCGAGGACTACTACAACTAACAAGCACCGCTCCCTACTCTCGAAAGGTAGGACATACGAGTGGTCAAGTCGCCGATGATGAGGAGATGCCATTCCAAGATCCGCACCATACCGCTGAGCATATCTATGGAGGATCATCGGCATACGACTCCAAACGACAACTTAAAGTCACGGACGAGAGGTAAATTCCATACATACTCCTCTTGTCAATAAATTACCAAGTGGTCTGAAGTTACCATCTCTTTTGAGAAGGACGATCGCCCGATCACTATGAGTCGATCAGTCGATTTCGATTGAGTCGAACCCACCATCAACAACTGTCGTAAATCGAGTGTTGGTTGATGGTGGCGCTTCTTGAACATATTATTTACCAAAGCCCCGATGAGATGCAAGTACCAGACAAAGGTAAGGCGATGACGATATTCCTTCCATGGAATCGCATCGGGTCTTCGCCAAACCCATTGGCCAAGTTTCTCTTCCTTTAACATTTGGCTCGCCAAGTAATTTCGTGACAGAAAGTCTCCTTTGATGTGGTCGATTTCGATCGATATAACGCCATACTCGGACGACCAACTTTGGCAAAATTTTAATGGCTACTCATTATGGGTATCAATGTCTTAAGATGCCAGTCCCAAAGGAGTGATCACAATTCAATGTGACAAAAGATGGCGATAGTCATGATCACGATCCTCGAGATGGTTGGTCAAATACCAACTCGAGATGAAAGTCACCTTCGACTAGCAAGTCGGCCTCAAAGTCGCACCAAAGCCGAACGACTGTCAAAGAGGTTCCTCCGACGCAGAGAAACCTCAAGACTGCTCGCATTGGGAAACTTCCGATCCCAAATAGGAAGACGCCTCATTACCTTCCTCCGAGCTAACGCAGATGTCTTCGTGGCAAGCATCCGACATGCCCGAGTCCCTGTGGAGGTGATCGAGCACAAAGCTAGCTTTACTACCGATAAAGTACCCAGAAACAAAAATTACGAGATTTGCCCCGATCGACGAGATGCTATTAAATCGAATTGATAAGCTACTTAAGGCGTGCTTTATAAGAGAAGTCAATCACCCAGTGGTTGGCTAACCTCAGAATGGTCAAAAAGTCAAACGGCAAATGGCGATGTGCGTGACTTTATCGATCTTAATAAAGCTTGTCCAAAAGATGATTTCCTTTACCTCGTATTGATCACCGTTGATTCTATCGGGTTGTGAAATATTAAGTTTTTAGATGCATATTCGGATATCACCGGATCAATATGTGTCTAAACGATGAAGAAAAGACCGCATTCATTACTCCATTTGGTACCTTTGTTATATCAAAATGCCATTTGGTCTAAAGAATGCCTGCTTCTTTTCAACGCTTAATGCAATCGACTTTTTCATCTCAATTAGGCCGAATTTGGAAGCCTATGTTGATGACCTAGTCGTAAAAAGCATTAAGAGACTTAATCATATCATCGACCTACAAGAAACATTCGACAACCTCGTAAAGCACCATTTAAAACTTAATCCGAGAAGTGTGTGTTTGGAATTTCTTCAGAAAATTGCTTGGATTCCTAGTATCCGAACGAGGAATCAAGCAAATCTCAAAAATAAAGGCCATCCTCCGGATGCGACCTCCAAACACAAAAAGGAAGTCCAAACTCACCGGGTGCATGGCGCTTTAAGTCGCTTCATCGCACGACTAGGAGAAAAGGACTACCTTTCTTTAAACTTCTCGTGAGAAATGAAGGTTTTGAGTGGTCGAACGAGGCAAACATTGCCTTTGAGGATGTCAAGAGGTATCTTTCGAGTGCTCCTGCTCGTTTCTCCAAAGCCGTAAGAGACGCTCTTAATTTACCTAGCCGCCACGCCACAGCAAAGAAGCGCGATCTCGGTCGAGAACGTGAAAACGCATAACGACCGGTTTACTACGTAGTTAAGTTTTACACGCCTAAGGAGCGCACCTCGTGTCCAAAACTTCGTATGCCCTCCTCATGTCTTCGAGGAAATCATGCATTATTTTCAGCGCACAAAATAGTCGTGTTGCCCGAGTTTCCTTTGGGAGCAATCCTCCATAATAAGGAAACAATGGACGCATGGCAAATGGTCACCGAACTTGGGGAGTTCGACCTCCATTTCGTGTCCCGAACGGCCATAAAATCCTGATCTTGGCGCACTTTGTCGCCGAATGGACAAATCCCAACTGCTCAGATCCCCAAGACGATTCCCACGACCAAAGGATGATGTACTTTGACGGGTCACTCACTTTAAGTGGCTCGGGTCGGGTGGTCTGGTATCTCCTACCGGAGAAACCTTAAAGTATGCCATACAATTAAACTTTCGTGCCACTAACAATGTGGCGTAATCAAGGTTTGCTAGTCGGCATACGAGTGCGAAGCACTCTCGATTCGCCGACCACTCGTAAGAGGAGACTCTCAACTAGTCGTGAATCAAATTGGGAAAGAGTACCAAAGCTCTAACTCAACAATGGCTCGGTACTTATCGTAAGCACGTAAGCTAGAAAACATTTTTAGGTTTCGAGGTACAATTTATCCTCGAAGGATAATTTCCTCGCACCAACTTGCTCGGATGGCTTCTTCCGATCCATAGTACCAAAAGGAGTTTTCTTGGAGCAACTCCAAAACCGCTCGTCGAAGAACCGAGGCACCTCCTCTTGAGATGGCCTCATTAGATTACGAGGATACCGGATGACTCCCATCTACGAGTATCTTTGCAAGGGTTCCAGACCAAGATGATCTTGAGGCGGTCGATTATCCCGAAAAGCCAAAATGTATACTTTGGTTGAAGGAGTCCTCTATAAACGAGGAACCCAAGGGATACTCATGCGATGCATTCCGCAAAATGAAGGAATAACACTCCTTCACGATATACACAAGGGCATCTGTGGGACGATGCTTCCTACTGTAACATTAGTTGGTAAAGCCTTTCGACAAGGTTTTTTGGCCTACACACTACATGCGATGCTAAAGAGGTGGTTAAAAAGTGTGTCCAGTACAATTTCATGGTAGATGATACACCAACCACCAAGCATTACAAACAATACCTCTTTCTTGGCCTTTTGCACTGGGGCTTGATATCCTAGGACCGCTTCCCAAAGCTCCGTGAGGTTTCAATTCCTTTTGTGGCTATTGACACGCTCACAAAATGGATCAAGTCAACTCAGAATCGATAACAACAAGCAAAGAAAAGGTTCATGATGAGAAGCGAATTAGTCGATTTGGAGTACCAAGTCTGATAATTACGCATAATGGTAAACACTTCGCAAGTGCAAAATTTCGTGAATTTTGCGACGAGTTGGGTACCAAGTTATGCTATGCTTCGCTGCACATCCCCAAAGTAATGGGGCGTTGAACGCAAACGCCAAATAATGCGAGGAATTAAAACTCGAGTCTTCGATCACCTTGTTAAGCGCTCGGGGCTTGGGTACAAGAATTACCTTCCATATTATGGGCGCTCAGACAACCACCAATGAGCAACAGGAGAAACACCATTTTTCTAGTGTTCGAGTCGAAGCCATGCTTCCTCCGAGCTAAAATTGCGGTCGACACGAGTTGAAACCTTCAACAACTCGTATCAGAACAACTTCGAGCAGATGACATTAACCTACTCAAGAGAGGAGAAACCTAGCCTTAATTAGCTCTAGGTCTACCAACAAGCCTGCGCAGATACTATGATCGTAAGGTCCAACCTCGCAGCCTTGTCAGAGGTGACTTGGTATTGAGGCTCGCCAATCCAAGTCTAACCGAATAAACTTTCCCTAAATGGGAAGGTCCTTACGATGGTCGGCGTAACTCGGCCAGTGGCCTGCACGACTAGCAATGGAAGATGGACAGTTCTCTCAAACTCTTGGAACATCGACCGCCACGCAAATTCTATGTGTGACCGATTTCTCAAGCAATAAAAGTCCGTGTTCTTTCTACCTCTTTTTGCCTTATTTTCGAGTAGTGCTTTTTAATCTTTCGACTATGATATGAGAACACCCGCTTTCTTTACACCGGCCGGCGAGAAACGCTATCCGACGAAACTTCTCCTCTCTCGCATGTGGTTCTCGCCCACTAGAAGGAATTTCAAGCATTGACTCGTTACTCATTTTTGTCGCCAAGACAAAGAGCCCTGTTCTATCCAATAAATGTTCTCAAAGCCAACTCTCTCAATCTTAGTCTATTTTTTCACAATTCAAAAATATTCTAAGTAGAGTACACTTTCTTACATTTGTTCGACCACCTTTGATGTACTGATTTGTTTTAATCGGTCAAGGAAGAGACACACCTAGTCGAAGTTTTTCCTCTCTCGCATGTGGTCCTCGCCACTAGAAGGAAACTTCCTAGCGCCGCTCGCCTCCTACTTTTGCTATCGGAAAAGACTTATCAAGTCCACCAAAAAGGACGAACGAATTACTAAAGTCCTCTAAGACGCCTGCTTAACTCAAGTTGTCGTTCTTGGTTCAATTAAACTAGTCGGAAATGAAAACATCACCTAGTCGGCCTTTCCTTTCTCAAGACGTGGTCCCGCCACTAGAAGGAACTTCCTAGTGACGAGTCGCTTTTAACTCTTTCGACCAAAGCTTGACACCGTAATAAAAGCTATAAGTTAAATAAACCTCTCTTTGTTTTCGTAAAACCCGTGTTAAACACTATTTATTTAGATTGTCTAAACAATCTAAACAAATAGTCGGGGCTAGGATAAAGTTATTAATTTGACTTCAATTCTTAGTCTTTCATTCGCCTTTCATTCGCTTATTATCTTTTGAGTTACTAACTACTCGACAAGATGATTTTCGTGAAATAAGGCGGATCATATATTACTCATCAACAAAATTGTCTCGCTTTACAAAGTAGTTACAAGATTACTCAAGGGGAGAGCCTAGCCGCATTTCCTCCGCCACCTTTTGCCAACTCGATCGATTTCCACAATCGACGACTTGCCTCGATTCGGATGATCAAAGTCGGCTTCGATTGGTTTAACATTACATGGGGATCTTGAGCTTTAAGTTTCGCCAAAGCGTAACTTCTGCAGCCTTCGATCGCTTCCCTTATTGATTCAAATTTTGATTAGCCTTCAGAGTGGTCACCATTTCTTGCAATTTTCCGACTTGTTCTCCAATAGTACTTGTGTGAGCAAATATAGTATCTTCTCGAGGAGTTTTTCCTCGTAATGTAGCTCACTACACATTGTTCAGAGAGTGATGTTGCCTTGAAGACTAGTCTTCATCGACTCCATCTCTGTTGGGTACAAGTCGAAGCCTCACGGCTTTTGTTCTCACCACTTGTTCCAAAAGAATAATACCGGTCAAACAAAAATACTTCTAGAGGAACATAACACAAAGATATTTGTAGGTAAAAGCATTTCTTACCTACTAATTGAGAATCCAATTTCTTGACCTCTTCGCGATGGAAAGCAACAGCCAAAGATGCTTTTGCTCCCACGCCCGATGTCCTCTCAGATTCATCTTAGCAATGCGACGGACTCATTGCGCATCAAGGTCTTTGCTTGGATTTCACCTCAAGGATTCTCAATTGGGCAATTTTCGAACAAGGAATTGACATTAAAAAGGAAAACACTCAAAAGGACAACAGTAAAGAGTTACTTACTCGTGACTTGAGTTCTCGTAACCTCAAGTTCTTGATCCTTATTCTTGGTAATGCGGGAAAACTCCTGAATGACCAAAGATTTGTCTCCAACTTCAGTCCGGAGCTTCTTCATCTCATTTTCTTTATCTGAAGAAGAAATGAGAGTTAGGTAAAGGTTAAAACTCAAAAGCAGTCTTAAGTTCAAGACTTATCGCTTATTTTTTCCTGCATTTTCTTAGATGCGAGACAACCTCTCAAGTCTTTCCGAGAGGTTAATACTTCATTCCTTAGCCTCCTCGACTCCTCTTTTTCATAGTCGAGCGAGTCTGGCTAAGGTCTTTGAATCACCGCTTAACCTACAAAGGACAGAGATGGAGATAAAAATCACCAAATGGTTATAAATACTTCTACAACCACCGACCTAGTCGTAAGTTTTTATGCGACTACGAATGGTTGTAAGTCTTTCACGACCACTATCTCGGTCGTAAGTAGTCGTAAGCTTTTTACGACTAATACTTTGTCATGAGTTTCTTCCATGACTATTCTCGTAAAGCATTATACGAGTATTTAAGTCAAAACAACTATGAATGATAAGTGACTTACCACCTCTCGCCTCACAGAGTAGTTCTTTCTCCCGTCTTAGTTTAAAAGTTGTCGATGATACTCACCGACAACAAAGAATTTGCTCCAGAGCTTTCTGCAAAAAGAAAACAGTAAGAAAGGAAGAAAAGCCACAGATATAAGTATTCTGAAGATACTTACATTCATAGTCGTCCTAGCAAACGTTGAATATACAAAGTCCGGGTGCTGCAGCTTATCTATCCTCGCAACTTTGTCCCACCACACCTTCTCAAGGCGCTCGTTATCAAAAGTATTCTCCATATTGGGAATATCTTTGGGATGGGGGACTCGGTCACGAGATTTGTAAGCAGAAGACCCTACGACGGAGGCAGACCAAAGAAGTCACCACAGAAGTCGAAATTTTCTCCTTCGCTTCAGAATTCTCTTTGGGTAGGGAAGGAACGCCCTACATTTTCCTTCCTGAGTGGTGCGCAGTCGTTCACCACCTTGACCAGAGGCTTCCACAATGCCTCTGTTGTCTCTACGACCTCAAGAATGTGTGCACCCACCTCAACAAGAATCGGCCGCCACCTCAAGAGTCGTAGCTACAATTTCAAAGCAGTGTGGAGTCACTGGGAGTCTCGACTTCATCGGCCACTTGGGCCAAAGGTGATGCTTCGACCACCTCCATTGCTACCTCCCCAGTAACTGAAGGGATGGCAATGGACTTCTCAGTGGAAGCATTCCCGGGCCAAGGAGTCTGACCAAATAAAGAAAAGCAAATCAGTTGTGAAAAAGAAAAAGGTAAATGTCGTTTTACACTTTAGTACATTTCACATACCTCGCACTCTGGTCTTAACCAGAATTTTGGAGCAATCCTCCCAACGGAGGACCTCTTCTTCTCCACGACCACGCCCGGTCGAGGTTCAACAATTGGCTCAGCTACGATCACGTCTGGTCGTAGAGTTGGAACAGGGACCAGGGCTCTGGTTCCCTGATTCTCTGGATGGACGAGATCAGTCTCGACCATTCCGTATAAAGATCGCCTCACCGCAGTTGTGCCGATGTCGCATCCTCCTTCATAAAAGACATAAAATCTTTCCGCCTCTCCTTTCCAGCTTGCTTAATAAAACTAGGAGTGGCACCGATCGCGAAAGATTCCGTGTCATAATAGAAGGGTACCTTAGCCTTGCGAGGTTTGCGCTTAAGAGGTTCACCGCTTCAACCTCCTCGGCCGACTTCACCGCGACCTCGGCTTCAGATATAACTACACCGCCGCAGTCCTTGTAGAGGTCCGGTCGAAGACCGAGCTCGAGCTTGCTCCCCCTTGCTCGGCAGATTTTACAAGTCGACGCCTTTTCGAGGAGGAGCCGAGCTTTGTCTTCGACAACCCAATACCAATAGTCATCGTAATCGACTTCTTCGTCGTCTCCGACGATTTTCCATGCCTACTTTCGTAAAGCAAAATGTAAAAGAAGAATCACTAATTAGTCGTAAGTTTTTCTACGACTAGTACTAAGTCGTAAGTTCTTCTCGACTTTTTATTGATCGTAAGATATTCTACGATCACCATTAGTCGTAAGTATCTCCTACGACTATAAAGTCCTAAAGAAAGAATCGATTTTTGATTACCTTTAGGCGATCCATCTTTTCATCTGCGGATAAAACCGCAATGACTTGAGGAACCGCCTCTAATGATTTGAGACTTTCACAAATGAGTCCGACTGAGTCAACCTCACTGTGAAAGATCCGTAAAAGAGATAAAAATATTAGACAAGGTTAAGAAAGACCAAACGGAGAGCTAAATCGACAATTGCTTACCCTCCTCATAGTCTCGGTGGGGTCTCCTCTTCCGAGTACCTCCACATAGGAGATGCTCGCTTCTTCAGAGGATCGATTCGGCGGTGATGAAATCCTTCACCACATGCCATCCGGCCACCCTTCTTCCTTCAAGTCCTTAATAGCTTGAATATAAGGGCTAATCCTACTGATATCTTCAGGGGTTGAGTCCCATGAAGATTTCTTTTCAGCGACCTTTCCTCAAAAGAAAGGTCGTCTTCAGAGGTGACCTTCCAAGAGAACCACCTCTTCCTCCACCCGCCACGAAGACCGTAAAGCTCAATGTACTCCTTCGACTTCGAGTCGTGGAGCTTGATCGCAGACTTCCTAGCAATTCGGCTTGTCGAGCCATCCCATAATAATATTGGAACACTCGAGATCCGCCTAATCCCTGTGTATGCCTCGCATGATACACGAACACACTCAACATGGTAATGGAATTGGGACCTAAGTTCACCGCCCACCCCAAAGTGTTCGAGTACTCACCGTAAGAAAGAAAGGGGCGGTGTAATCAAGGCCGCACTCACAATACGCTTGGAAGACGGATTTGCCCATTTTCCCCGATGGCGATCTTTGCCCGATAGCCTAATCCACTTCACCGAGCCTTCTCTCGATCTTCCCAGATCGACCAAGATCTTGATCTTAGCGCATCCATCTCCGATTCCTCCCATTCGAAACTCTCTTGGCCATTTCGCCTAAGCAAGCAGTTTTTTTTGATTGGGTTGGCGGAGAAGATGAAACCTAGTCGAGGACGAAGAAAGCAAGAGCTCAAGAACAATGGAGTGATTTGGGGAAAAGTAAAACCCAAGTCTACCTCCCGTAAGTTTTTATAATCAAGACGATCTCCGCCGCCTCGAAACCGCCTCGCCTATAGGTCTCAGAGAGTTGGTTGTACCGCCGGAACCGCTTCATCTGACAAGTCCGTGAGAGCCGGTTGCAATTCCCGCATGGTCTGCTCGAGAAAAATTAGGTGCGATTGTCACCCCAAGCTTAAATTACATTCTTGACCAAGTATTTCGGGTCGAAGGAATATCAATCGGAAAGGCTTTTTCTCCGATTCTCTACTACGACCACCGACGGTCGTAGGGGTTTGTACGGCTTTTGATAGTCGTAAGCAATCTTCACGATTGCAATCGCCGAACCGCCTCATCAACAGATCTGTAGAGATTGTTTGCAATTCCCAGATGGCCTGCTCGGAAAGTTAGGTTCGTTTCATCACCTCCAAGTAAAATTACTTTCTTGACCAAATCTTTCTGGTCAAAGGAAGTATCAATCGGAAGAGTTTTTCCTTCGACTATCTTTCTACGACATGTTCATGGTCGTAAGTCCATTTACTGAAACCTTTACCAAGTAAGTTACTTTCACTTAAAGTCAGGGGCTAGATGACGAGGATCTAATAATCCTCATTTTATCTTTTATCTATAATTCTTATTATGGGTAAATATGATGTCACATAGTCCCTGTAAGTACCCTTTATATCTATAAGGAGAGGCCTAACAAGTGATTGTAAGTTCTTCTACAATCACCCCCATAGTCGTAAGCCTTGCTACGACTATATCATGGTCGTAAGTCCTTTCTACGACCACTACATAGTCGTAAGTCCTTCTACGACCACTACATAGTCGTAAGTTCTTCTCGATCGCTACCGGTCGTAAGTCCTCTACGACCGTGAAAACTACGACCACCTTATAATCAAACCTACGCACGAGTAGGTCCAATTGATTAAGGAATCCGAACGGTCTACACGCACTATTATTCCGCCATTAATGGTGTGTAAATACCCCATTATCTCCGGAAGACAATTGCGGATGGCGTGAAGAAGTCAAGGCGCCGTATTATCGCCATCATGCGCCACATTACATTAATTAGGCACATCTCATGAGGCAAAACGGCTACTTCTTCACGACTATATAAGGGCATCAAACAGAGAGACAAAGGGGACAGAGAAGAACAACGGCAAACAAGGGCTAGTCAAGTAGAAACACAAGCACTATTCTCTGTAATAGTTTTAGTCCTTTGCTAGATCATCAACAATACCATACACACAGGATTAGGGTTATTATTCTCTCCGGAGAAGGCCTGAACCTGTCTAAACATCCCGTGTCAATCCACTCTGCGTGATCTCATCCTTAGGAGACCCCCCGAATCAAATAATCTTTATGTAAGATCGGTTCTAATACACCGACAAAAATGAAATCATTCGCTCCTATTCGCAACCCGAAACTTTACTGATACATTCCCAAATCCCAGTCTGTCCAAAACAGACAGCCACCAAAGGAAAAACCATAAATTTTGATTCAAAGCTCCAAAAAAAATGAACCCAAGATCTTTGGAACCTACACACGCATACCTACAACTTCTCAGGTTACCGGAAGTTCAAATTATTTCATGACAGTTCTGACATCTTCGGTACTATGGACTTAGGAATTCCATATCTTTTAATTGGTACAACCAAACCCACTGATCTAAGTCATTATGGAAACTACAGAGAACCAGTTTCTTCAATAAATTTATTATAATTTTCTCATTGTGCAACAAAGGTTACTAACAGAGTAATATTTCCCTACTGTCCCCAACAGAAGGACAAAACTACAACAACTTCAAAATTTCACAACTTTCGTTATAATTGTCCAAAAAAATATGAACTTGGACTCCCTGGAATCATCATAAATTTATATACATAATTCATGAATATCAACCGACCAGATTCGTCCATCTCCGGACCCTAATTCACAAAACTATGCTCGCTGCCTCAATCTAGAGACTGAGCAGGCACTCAGACTTGTAAAAAAACATAACTAAATATCTATCCATCCAAAAATTACGATCCAAGACTCTCCAGAAAGCTATCGCAATTACCCACATAACTCTAGGAGACCCTAATCCCTGATTTCACTTGGAACTAATTCAAATTTACGGATCATCAGAACTGCATAAATACTGATCTACAACAGGAGGGTACTAATCTAACTTTCGGCGACAAATCAGATATAAAAGAATTGCAATAACTAATGAGGAACACGAATTTACCCATGAATTCTCCGCTGGACCTCGCTGAAGTCCTCGCGAAGATCCCCCTTCTTCTACCTCTTCCTCTCTTCCTCTTCTTCTTTCTTCCTCTCCTTCCTTTCTCCTCCTCTTGGTAGAGCAGTAGGGAAGGGGTCACATCTGATCTTGTGTGCTCTGGTGGCAGAGTATCAGAGCTTGAGGGTGCTAGGGTTTTGGGGAAGGGGAACCCCCTTGACTCCACTAAATGGACGACCCACTTGGCTAGGATGCCTTGGGCCGAAAGCCCAAGGTTCAATTCTCCCACAAATCCTAAATTTTCCTTTAATTTCCCTCTCTAAATAATATTGTACTCACTAATTAATGATCGGGATATTACATACCTATTGGGAAATATATAAATGATGAAAGAAGGTTTTTTTGTTTACCTTGAGCCTCTCTATTCTCTCCGCTAGAGAACATGCTTTCAAAATTAGGGGAACATTAGCCTTGATATTTGGCTCCCAGCACAGATCATCTTGATCTGTTCCCTGGCCTCGTCAACGAAAAGGGTTGTAAAAAGAGAAAAGAGATTATAAGGTTACAAGATAATTAACCAAAACAAATAAAACCGGTCAGGGTTTTTATGACTTACCATTTGAAGATTCTATGATCGTATTATCCCGACCAACATACCAGAGATTGGTACGTGATCAGAATTTCAGAGGACTCATCTGGAGCACTGAGAAATCTCTCACCACATGCCAGGAAGTCATTCCCCTGATGCTAAGGAGTTGGATAGCTTCAATCCAACTCCCCACTCTTCCCTCCTTCTTCGCGGAAAAACGCCATCTTGGGTTCTCGATAGCCACCTTGTCGGCGAAGCAGAGGCTGTCCCGTCTGGTGACCGTCATGTAGAATCAGGTTTTCTTCCATGACGACCACGAGAACTTGGAGTACATGCGGATAAACTCCCCAGCCTTTCCGTCGTGGAGGCGCAGAGTGCACTCCACAGGTACCGCCGTCGATTTCCTTGACCTCGACATCTTGTAGAAATACCTGAAGACTTCCAGATCTGGCGGAATCCCCAGGTATGCTTCACAGAGGTGGATGAAGATGCTAATATTGGCAATCGAGTTGGAAGCAAGATTCACCAGCTCCACTTCGTAATACTCCAGAACTTTGGAGAGGAACGGGTGCGCTGGTAATTTGAATCTGCACTCGATGTATGCGAGGAAAACAATGATTTCTCCCTCTTCGCCGCTGGGGTAGTGCTCCCCGATCGTTGATCTCCAACAAATCAAATTCCGGTCGGGAAGCATCTCGTTCTTTTCCAGGCTCTTCAGTTTCTTCATGCTCAAATCCGAGACAGGTTGGTTGACGATTGAGTTCGACATTGTTTGATTTTGGACGAGAATATGAAAGGGAGTTGAAGAGAGTTCTTGACGAAAAGATGAAGGGACAAGAAAAATTGAAATCGTAAAAACCCTAAGTCAGCGCACTCAAGAGATTTTATAGGCTCATTTCATTAACTGCAATGGGGAGTTACCCGAAACCAAACGGGCAGAAACCTCTTCGTTTTCCCAAACAGTTTCTCAACTTTAAAGTGAATACAGACCACCTCGTTATTTACGCCATTAAATGAAGGTTCGTCTCGATACAGATTTCATTGGAGGAGGGTTCACATTACAAATTCACTTAAAGTTCGGGAGGCTAGCTGATGAGAATTAAATTTGTAAATATTAATTAAAGGTCACATATCTTATATGTGGTCGTGAACCTCATAGCTAATGACCCCTATGGTCGTTAGAATCCTAGAGGTCACCCGATGGGTAACCTGGTCGGAGGGGGTCATATACCCATTGCATGACCAGATGACTGCACGTAGAAACTTTGAACTGGCACTTGGACTCGGTTCCAAGTACATCTCTTCCGTGTGACGAATGTAGTATGTGTCTCAATTGCTCCAACCCACATGATGTTTCCAGCCCTAAGTCACTGGTCTTTACTGATACCAACCGTTGATCAGTTAGTATTTTCCTAACTGTCACTGTTTCTTCGACCAAACGCGATACTTCTAAAGGACGTCTCTATCAGGAGTAACTGACACCACTTCATCAGTTATTTAAAGGAGAACACAAATGGCAGGAAGGACAATTCGACATCTGCATCTGAATCCAAACAAGATCCAACGATCAGAAGACAATTAGAGCAGTAGCAAACAATATATCAAGTGTAATTAGAGCTAGTCCACTGTTTTGTCGAAGGCGCCTCCTGTAATAGCCAGTTCATTGCAATAAAGAGCAGTCCTATTCTCATCCAAGAACGCTTTACTATTTTTATTTTTGTAAGATCGATGATCGAGTCGTTGACAGTTTCAAACTCATCTTCGTACTAGCCCAACTCCTGTTTTTGCATCAGACTTTCCTCTATCAACGTATCTTGCAATATCAGCCAAAACTTCTTCCATTTTTTTTTTTGCCAGTTACTCGTAGACGACGAGGTCGTCGTCTAATTTTTATGCTGACGCGACCCACTATCCTGCACTCAAAACTCGGCGGCAACAGAAAGAAAAGAAGGCATTTAATTCCACCTGGCTACTTACGCGAGTCGACCACCATAAGGAGTAGAGATATAATCAGATAAGGCTCGCAGGAAGAGCGAAAGAGCAGAGCATGACGCAGGCGATGCGGACGCTTCAGCTTCGTGTTGTTCAAGTGGCTGCCGCTGCACCTCGGCCTCTCAATCATATCCGGCCGCGGCCGGCAGCGTTAGTAGTAGCACTAGCGACAGCAAGGGGGAGGACGACGACGTCGGCGGCGGCGGACGTAGTGAGGGATTTCTACGACGGCGTAAACCGGCGAGACCTCGCGGCGGTGGAGCCTCTCATCGCGGAGGGCTGCGTCTACGAGGACCTCGTCTTCCCGCGCCCCTTCGTCGGACGCGAGGAGGTGCTGGGTTTCTTGGGCGAGTTCATGGGGTCTATCAGCTCCGACCTTGTGTTCGTCATCGACGACATCTCCGCTGAGGATTCCTCCGCCGTCGGGGTCACCTGGCACTTGGGTATGCTTAAGCTAGCTGCGTGGCTAGGCTATTACAGTATTACTTGGAGTTGGAGTTGGAGTTGGACTTACTATTTGATTTGTGCAAAACTATCGAACCAACACGCAGAGTGGAAGGGGCGGCCTTTTCCTTTCAGCAGGGGATGCAGCTTCTATCGCTGCTCACTCGGCTCACAGCAGCAGCAGATTCAGATTGTGTAAGCCCAGTCATTCAGTCTCCTTCAATTGGTTGAATTCTGATCGGTACGTAGTAATAATGTAATATAGAGTAAGCCATCAACTGATTGATTAGCCAAGTGAGCAACAGGTATGGTCGAGACTGCGTGGAGCCTGCTGCCAAACCCGGGGAATTGGCACTGGTATGTGGTAGTATGTTGTTTTATACTAGTATCAAGTGTCAACCATGCCATCTATTATATTCTTCTGTCATGAATGTAATGCGCTGCTTAGTTTGCATGATTCGTTCACGATTACAAGCATCAGCATCTGTATGGCCTGCATCATCCTGCCTGCAGGTTATCATCAGGGGAGTGACATGGATTCTTGAACGCTTTCCACGGCTTGCCCGCATGCTCTGACTGACACCAACTACTAGGCGCGCCAAGCAACGAAAATGCGACAAAACTATATATCAGAGCATCTGCACTACATTGTGCTTGTGTGGCTGGGCAATTTTCACAATAATGAATTTCTCTTCAGTTAGTTTTGACTGTAAATATCAGCACGATGACTGTTCTTCAGCTCTGAATGTAAAAAAGACATGTTTGCCTTTTACTATTTGTCGCAGCAAAAGACGGCTAGACAGCAAGAGGAGGGACCGACGGTGTCTTCGGAGTGACCATGGTGTCCTCAGGAGAGGGGACCAGTTGTTAGAATAAATGTGTATGTTATTTGCTCCAAAGAAAAAGCCATGCCTGTTACACGGGGAAGCTGGTTATTTATAGCCTTGCTATCCTACCCCTAAAAAGGCCCTACGCGTGTAGGGGCTGAGGGGACATCTCCTCCTGTATGTAGCCTTCGGCCCACGTTGGACTCCCCTAGGCTTGATCCACTGGGTCGGTGCATCTGGTCCACCGGTGCCCGAGGCACCTCCCGGGGTATAAGGCGCCCTCGGGGAGAGGGGGCCCCGGATGTCTTCCGCTCCTCCTGAGGTGGCGCGGACGAACCACCGCTCCTGGCCTTGCGGCGCTTCAGTAACCCTCCGGTGGCCTCCAGGCTTCGTCCGGGGCACCCTGAAGGGGCGCCTGGCTGCCGAGGTGGCCCCGGAGACCGGCTGCTTCTAGCCTTAAGGTGCCCCGGAGACCCCCCAAGGAGGCTTCAGGTCTTCTCCAGAGCCTCCTCGAAGGGGCTCCTGGTGTCCCCCGAAGGGGAGGGCCTTGGTGCTCACCGGAGAGCCATTGCTCCTAGCTTCAACATACCCCGGAGACCCTCCGGGGAGGCTTCGGGTCTTCTTCAGAGCCTCCCCCAAAGGGGTTCTTGGTGTCCCCCGGAGGGGGGGCCTTGGTGCTCGCGGGTTGCGGGGTCCGCTCCGCGGTCTTCGCTAGGCCGTAGGGGCCACCCCTACGACAAGCCCCTCGCGGTCGAGATCATGTTTCGTCACGGCTGAAACCGCGCCATTCCCCCAAAGGGTCTAAGCACACCATCCCCTTCGGCCTGGCGAAGTGTGGTCGCACTGCTTCCTCCGACGTGCGTGTCCTCTGGGGATGCTCTGATGTGCTCTTGATGTGCCTTAGCTGGCCGGCAGTGTTGAAGGCACCTCTCTAGGTGATGCGCACCGGCGTTGGTTGACGTGTTGTGATGCTATTAGGCGCCCGTGCAATGTAACGACCTATAACCGTTGGCCCGGTTAGGGCCTACGTGTCAACCGCTGACTGGCGTGTGCCTCTTTGGCTATTGAGTCGTGTCCTTTCGTGTGCGTGGTGCATCTATAAATAGGGGGTTGCCCTCCTTCTGGCATTGGCCTCCATTTCGAAAATCCTAGTCGTTGTTGTTTGTGTGCGCTGCTTCTGCAAGGATCCTTGCTCCGGTGCCCTTGTCTTCTCCAGCACCATGACGAAGCGGCCTAGAGATGGTGTTGGGGTGGTTGCCTACACCAACGAGCTTGGCCGCTTGTCGGTGACGCCGCAAGTCCTGCGAAACCAAAGGGATGAGGGAAATTGTTGGCCCTTTCGGTGGCGCAAGCCCCTGGCCCAAAGACGGCGCCAGAGCCGCGGGAGGACGAGGTTGTTGTCTTCGTCACCTTCTTCGACGCCGGCCTTCGGTTTCCTTGTGTAAAACTGGTGACGTGTGTGCTCCAGCTGTATCGGGTGGAGCTGGTGCAGCTGACGCCCAATTCCATCGTCAAGCTCGGCATATTGGAGTGGGTGGTGCGCTCTGCGGGAGCAGGTGGGGAGGGCCGGCTCTTCGCGTATTTTTATGACAGGCGGTGTCAACTGAAGAAGAAGAAGGATACTGATGAACCCGAAGGTCCTTGTTTGTTGGCCCGATCTTTCGATGAGAATGATAAGTTCGATAGTCGTCGCTCAACTCTCACAATCCTGGCTATGAACATGCAAGGCTCGAAACCACGCAATCACTGAACTGCTCGACAAGTTGTTATCAACCGTGCACGAATACCCGGATGTCCTGATCACGAAGATCAATTCCTGCATATACCGAAGAAGCAAGCAAGAACAAGGTAAAAAGCAATCTGAATTGCAAATATATGATTGAGTTCAAAAGGTGGGATTCCGCAGAAGTCCTTTACGGTTGGTCTAGTCGACACAAGCGAAAAACGAAAGTTTTCACAATGGAGAAACTAATCAAACGAAATCTCAGGAAACTAGAGAGGGTGCGTCCTCCTTAAATAGGGGATGAGGAGTCACAAATCTAAAAGAAATAGCGGGGCGGGACTAAACTGTGGGGGTACTGTTCACATAAATAGTAACCACACCCCTAGGTGGGCCAGCGGCATATGGGCCAATTCAGGTACGATTACAAGGCCTAAATTGGTGATATAACACCTTCTTTTGATGATTTCGAAGTTTACGGAAGGAATTTGGAGGTGAGGCTTGATTCGTTGGAAAGATCTTGTCGTTAGCTTTCCAACAAGCCCAATAACACCCGAATTGGACTCCGTTTGCAAAAGTTATGACTGTTTTAAGTTGGTGATGTCATGCTGATTCCGGAGGCCGAACTGGATTCCAAAACGGGTCCCGCTCGAACTGCTTGCTTGTCTTGGACCAAAAGTGACATGGTGCTGCACATATATATATTTCATCATTAGGTAGCATCATATAGTTCATATAATATAAAGACACTCCTAAAAACAAGCTCACCTGATAATTTAAGTGAAGCGTACGAGCTCTTGTACTTGGAACAACAAGCATTGCAAATATGATTATATCCATAGGGTCATGTCCTCATCATCCTCCCTTTCTTGAAAACAAAGCCATCCTCGGCTTTTGAGAAGCTGAAAATATGGTAACAAAGAAGCCAAGGTGTATGCATGGTATATGTATATATCATCTGTTTTAACGGTTCTTCGTTGTTGCACAATTAATGTTAGAAGACAGCAGCGATCATGAAAGATCATTGTATTATTAACCCAAGAGTAATCATATATGCGAATGATCAAAATAAAATTTCTCACACAACAATTATTGCAACTAGTTTTGCAAATGTAAGTGAAGCGTTTATGCAATTCAAATCTCTGAAGTTGTAAACTTGCATTGGTAGCACATATGTGTTGGAAATATGCCCTAGAGGCAATCATAGAGATGATGATATTTCGTTGTATCCATGATTTAATAAATGTTCCTTGAATATTGCCTTTGTGTTGATTAACAAGTATGTGACTTGTTTGTGAAACTCTTTACTTGTATGGTTATTCTAAAGTTGTCCCTAGTCGGAGTTCATGTGAGGACACACGTGAATGGTGGATTAGCACATGTATCGGTTGATGACTATGTTTCACAGGTCATAGACATGGAGATGTCAAACCAATAATGTGGACACATGTTTAGAACATGGGGTTGGACCGACCCAACATGAGACATAACAATTATACTTATGGTTCTCTCTACACAACGTGTACGCCTTGTCCTTAGACCTAAGATTGTCGCATGTACTTGAGATGTGAATCGACCTACTTAGGGGCTATCAAACGCTACTCAGAATCGGGTAGTTATAAAGGTAGTTTTCGGGTTTGTCATGAAGCATCTTTGCGAGGCATGGTCACCAAGATGGGATTTGCCCCTCTCTACCTAAGAGAGATATCTCTGGGCCCCTCGAGTGATCGGATCCAGAAATGCATGGCCATGCTACTTAAGGTTAAGAGTTAACCTAGTAAGGGATTCCGGATCACAAGATCGAGAAAGAGTGGTCAGCTTGGAGCTCGACCGAATATCGTGAGGCAAAGGGATTGGCATGTACATAACGTTGTGTTGGTTCATCCGATATGATCTTTGTGTACGTTTAGGAGTTGGGACGTCTTGCTAGAGGCCGCTACCAACTATTGACCAAGTATGTGCACTCGTGTCATGTCTAAACGTACGCGAACCTAGAGGGTCACACACTTAAGTGGCTGAAGTCTAATTCGGATTAGATCCGAATTAGAGTGGGCATTGAGTCCTAATGGGCCTCTATTGGTAGAAGCCCATTGTAAGGACGTCTATAAAAGGAGGGCTTGGCGCTCAGGTTGGAAGCAGTTTTTCAGGACCCTCAAACCCTGGCCGCCACCTCTCCCACGCCCTAGTCGCTCGCGCGGATCTAGCGATCGGCGTCGGCGCCGCTTTCTCCCGTGCGTGTGGATACCTTTGGGGCGCCGATCCATCTGTAGCGTTTGGACAAACCGCAAGAGGGGAGTCAGACGTGGGGCCGCGACGAGGACGAGGAAGTAGTACGACTACTCGCCCGACGTCTTCGCATCAACTTAGTACGACTACTCGCCTGACGTCTTTGCATCGGTTTCGCGACTGCGCGTCTAGTGGTAAGACCGTGATCTATAACTGCAGTGATCTTGGTTTACGGGTAGAATTTTTATTAATTTGCGCTAGTGTAGCCTACCCTTGAGCCTTCAATATGGGCAAATCTACAACTTTTGGAATCAAACAACATTCATCCATATAATCAAATTTCAATCGAGCAATAGCAAATTCATCTAGCAATGGTGAAAAGAATTGTAAGTTCTTCCATTCATCTAGCAATGGTGAAAATAATTGTAAGTTCTTCCATACTTCAGCATCAATATTCGGATTGTCAATACGAGATGGTGCAATAAGGGATGAACACATATGGATTGGATGAGCAATAAATTTTATTTTTCTCTCATATTGAACAAGATTCAGCACACAATAATTGTTATCCAAAACAAGCTTTAATTCATCCATGTGATGACAAGTTATGCATATTCGATATACCAAAAATTGATTGTCTACACCATAATCTCCAATCAAATTAAACTTATATCCAGGGGTGTAGAAACTAAATAAGGATTTCGAACATGCAATTATAGAAACTTTCTTCATAGCATGTGACAATTTCATAGGTGGATCCAACATAATATAACATAAAGAGTCAGCAGGAGAAATTCTAGTCAAAACTTCTTTATGTCTAACCAATTCCACATGATCATTGTATGCGATTAACTCATCACATGAAGTACTCATAACAGCAGGCAATTCAATTATTTCATCACATGGTGTACTCAAGTCAACAGGTAAATCAACAATGTTATCATATGGTGCACTCAAGTCAGTAGGCAAATCAATCAAATAATCACATGATTCATGCAGATTATTAATAATATCAGATTTTGTAGCTAGGGAATTAATATCTGCCTTCTCAACACTAGGTTCCTTCGCCTCATGTGATTCAATGGTTTCTACTACAATCTGATTTTCTCTTTGTTCAATGATACTAGCAATAAAATAATGGATATTAATCTCAGATTGAGTGTTCAAATCAGTACATTTGGTATTACCTTGTAGGCTTGACTCAGATGATGTTGGTACTGGAGGCGGTGAATTGTCACAAGCTTTTCCTTCTTCTTGCTCTAGAGCAGCAGGGGCGGCAATCATAGTAGGAGCAGCAGTAGAAGGAGCAACCGAAGATGATCTTAAAGGCGATATGTGTGTCATGCACTTGTTTGTGTCATGTACACGTGAAGGTGTAGTGAAAGTCAATGAAAATGTATGACTAGTCTTAGATTGTCGTCCCTGTACTTCCTTTTCAATAGTGCAAGCAAGACAAAACAAGCGAGTGACAGTTGGAGGTTTATAAACAAGTTTATCCTGAATGCGACGGTTTAATCCTCCTAAAAATCTAGTCATTTTAGCATCTTCAGTTTCTTCTAAGCCACAACGAGACTAGGCAGTTTGCAATTCTTGACAGTATTCTTCTACAGTGTTACTACCTTGGCGTAAACGTTGTAATTTATTTAGCAAATCACGAGAATAATATGAAGGCACAAATCTAGCTCTCATAGCTCTCTTCATAGCATCCCAAGTTCTAGGTATGTTCTAATTAGTACGACAATATTCACTCCACCAAATAGATGCAAAATCATAAAACACACAGGTAACAGCCCTAACTCTTAGATGATCAGGAAATTCATGGCATGCAAATAATTGTTGTACAACTAATTCCCACGTGAGATAAGTATCAGGATCATAATTTCCAGCAAAAGAAGGCACAGTGAGTTTAATTTTACGAGACGTACTATCACAATCATATACCTCCCGTGGTGGAGAAAATTGTCTTAAGCGTGCATCTTCCTCGTTCACTTTCTTGCACTCCCGTCCAACGGTTCGAAGAAGATGTGGATATATCTTCCAATCATCCCGTGAACCTGCCATAGTTAGTAGAAAACAAGGAAACAAATCACAAGTATATGTCCCTATCAACTACTAGGTTCTGGAGACTCAACCAAGTCACTCACACTCAAACTTATACCCAGTTCTTAAAAGTTCTTACCAATGCAGCAAGGAAGTGGTACAACCGGTGGCTGATTCGTGATACTCTCACTTGCGATCAGCCCAACGATTGCGAGGGATGGCACCTGCTGAGTTAGTAGGAAGTGGAGCTCGGAAGGCTTCAATATGGTAGCAAGGATCAGCAATAATCAAATCAGTTAATGCATGTTGAAAAATTATTTAAAGTATTAGTCAAAGTTGCTGATCCTAGCATAGAAAGAGCTAGCTAATCAAAGCCTACCAAGATAAGTGTATGAACGCACACGCAAAGATCAATATGACTTGATGTAAGTAATGAAAAACCTCACAACAAGTGCTAGGAGAGATGCTAACCAACTACTCAAACTTCTTTGTAGGGCACAATATTGTTCACATGATGTAGAGCACAAAAACGGAATAACGTGCAGCATAAACATCCCTTTAGTTCAAGCAGAAAATAACAGTTATTCTCGAGAGATGAAAGATTAAAGTTTTATATGGCTTATATATACTTGTTTGAATGGTTTTAATGAGATCTACAACTTTTCAGTTGAGGCGAACCCAAAATTCCGAAGGGAAGACCGAAAGAAATGGCAAAAACCAAAACCAAAAACTTGTGACGCGAATTCGGGGCTGAAGATGGCCGATTTTGGGGGCTCTAGAGGGAGACAAGTGGCTTAAGTGAAAGAGATGCGCGTCGTCGTTTGATTTCCAACGAGCATCAGAACGTCCAAAACGAACACCGTATGCAAAAGTTATGCCCGTTTTACTGAAGGTGTCTCGGAAACGGAATCGTACTCGAACTCGAAACCGACTCAAGTTCAATCTTAAAACTGCTATATCTTTTGATTCCGCGAGCCAAACTTGCTGAATTTTTTTGTGCAAGCTTATGGATATATGAGGAAGGAATCCACCAATTCTGTGTGACGGCCTCTTTCTCCTTCTATTATTTGATGGCCCTAGGGTTTTTCACAAGTCGCGAATAACAGCAAAGTGTTCTCTCTTTCTTTTGGTGCAGATTAGAGTTCTCACCCACGAATTTTCTATTTTAGATGCAAAAACTAAGAACCCTAAAGAACGATTAAGCGACGCAAAGGAAAAAACACGAGAAGCAATCTAGACAACGACCAACTAGACAATAACTAGAACTAAAGATCAGCAACTAGACATGACAATGCAACCAAAGATTCAACAAGCAAACTGAAAAGAAAAAATTTCAAAGGCTCAAAGGGCTCGGTATGGATGATACATGCGAATTTTTTTTCTTTTGGCAATTTTCTGGACTCTAGGTATGAAAAACGAATCTACTACTAGAAAATTAGAAACTCTCACTGGTGAACTGTAGCTCTAATACCACTTGATGAACCCGAAGGTCCTTGTTTGTTGGCCCGATCTTTCGATGAGAACGATAAGTTCGGTAGTCGTCGCTCAAGTCTCACGATCCTAGCTACGAACATGCAAGGCTCGAAACCACACAATCGTTGAACTGCTCGACAAGTCGTTATCAACTGTGCACGAATACCCGGATGACCTGATCACGAAGATCAATTCCTGCAAACACTGAAGAAGCAAGCAAGAACGAGGTAAAAAACAATCTGAATTGCAAATATATGATTGAGTTCAAAAGGTGGGATTCCGCAGAAGTCCTTTACGGTTGGTCTAGTCGACATAAGCGAAGAACGAGGGTTTTCACAATGGAGAAACTAATCAAATGAAATCCCAGGAAACTAGAGAGGGTGTGTCCTCCTTAAATAGGGGATGATGAGCCACAAATCTAAAAGAAATAGCGGGGTGGGACTAAACTTGTGGGTTACTGTTCATGTGAACAGTAATCACGCCCCCAGGTGGGCCGGCGGCAGATGGGTCTGGTACGATTACAAGGTCCAAATCGGTGATATAGCACCTTATTTTGACGATTTCGAAGCCTACAGAAGAAATATGGAAGTGAGGCTTGATTCGTTGGAAAGATCTCGTCGTTAGCTTTCCAACAAGCCCCAGAACACCCGAATCGGACTCCGTTTGCAAAAGTTATGTCTGTTTTAAGTTGGTGCTGTCAGGCTAATTCCGGAGGCCGAACTGGATTCCAAAACGGGTTCAGCTCGAACTGCTTGCTTGTCTTGGACCAAAAGTGACATGCTGCTGCACATATATATATATTTCATCATTAGGTAGAATCATATAGTTCATATAATATAAAAACACTCTTAAAAACAAGCTCACCTGATAATTCAAGTGAAGCGTACGAGCTCTTATACTTGGAACAACAAGCATAGCAAATATGATTGTATCCATAGGGGTCATGTCCTCATCAGATACCGACGAGACACTCAACTTCGGAAGCATCAACTTTCAGTCGAAGGTGTGCTGCCTTCGGTATCTGCCTGCTCCCGCGTCTAGAAACCGATGGGAGACTGACTGGACTCGGAGGTGGTTTTACCACAACTCCCCAGTGGGCGATGGCTTGCGCTTCACCGGAGGGCCTATCCAACTCACCCCCTCCCCATAGATTGACTTAACGTCAAGGGAGGAGGCGCTCCTCCAGCTGCTGCTGACCGCGACACGGAGGCTCTCCACGCGGGACCTTCTGGAGGAGTTCTGCGCGCTTTTGGTATGGTCCCTCACACAGGGTTGGGACATGAAGCTCGGGGTGACCTCCCCTCCTTCGATCTATCGAACGGCGAGGAGGGTAAGGACTATTGTCTCTTTTTATTGCTATGTGCCTATAATTTTTGACCCAGGTATAAAGGTGGGCGTGCAGTGCTGCCAATCGACGAGGCTACGTTGGTTGCGGAGCAGCTGCTGGGCCCCTATACCAGGGAGGAGCATGCGAACAGGGGTTGGTAGTGCGTGATCCTCGTCTAAACCAGGCGTACCTAGACCCGACTGTCCGCTTGGCGGAGCGGCCCGACCCCGACGAGTGGAAGAGGAAGAACAGCTGGGTGCCGGAGGAGCTGAACGCTCCGGGGCCAATTAACACAGCGCCCCTGTGATGCGTTGGAGACGAGGGCGCGGGTGGCTCCCGCTGCGCAAGGGTGGACACGGTGGAATGTCCACCAAAGGCGGAAAAAGGGTGCCACAGGTCAGGTCGAGCGTGCGAGCTCAACGACCTCTTCTTCTGGTGCGCGCTTGGTTTCTCCAGCGGCTATCGCCAAGGGCACGATGGCAGCAGAGAGGATGGCTAGGTCATTCCGTATGGTGAGCCTGGACCTCGAGGAGTCTTCGGTTAGGACGCCTTCACGGGTCTACGCCCGGGGGTCTGAGGATACCATGGTGGAGGCACCTATTCCTGCCCGGGATGCGACCGGTGAGTTCCTCGCGCGCTCATCTTGGTCAATGCGACTGTGTTGACTTGACGTTTTTTGTAGGGGAGAGCGACCTAGGTGCAGAGGGTGGCGGTTCTGGTGCCGAAGGGTCGGAGGGCGACTCCTGTGCCGGTGGGTCTCAGGATGGCTCTGGCACCCGGGCTCCCGAGGAGGTTGGTACAACTGTTGGTGTCGGGATCCAAATATGCAAATCTGGACCCTCTGTGTATTCTACACTAGTCCAGGATCCCGCTAGTGCACACAGTGTCAACATTGATGAAACATCAACTTCATACAACGAAATATTTAATAAACGAGTAATTTGAATAACAAATAAGTGTTGTGACCTTAAGGTCGAGTTTTACAATTATTAAGCCATGCAAGGCTGACAATAATAAAATAAACTGCAGTGAAAACAAAGTAAACTCCAGTAGACTCCCATCAATTTACCACAGGCAACTGACTGGGATCGAGACCCTAACGATCAACCTTCGTAGAATTCCTCTTCAAAAGCTGGTGACGACTCCTCCACTTCTGTTGATTTGTTTTATACATGATAGCTTATTCCAAAGGAGTTGGCTTCTGTGGTTGTTTTGCAGAAATGCAACTTTTCCAATTGAATACAAATATTAGATTGAAAACATAATTGAAAACAAATAAAGAATATTAATTTAACATTTGATTTCACAAAGGACACACAGTCTAATCAAGTTATTCACACAGCTGTACAAGTTATCTCACACAGCTGACCCTTCCCAATTGTCTTTATGAAAATCTACCCCTCGTGTGAAATTCTTGAACATGTTCATGACCGAGGACGCGGCTATTCGAATAGATTGGTTTAACACTCTGCAGAGGTTATACACTTTACCCACACGATACAATCAGTGTAGCTAGCACTGACTATAACAAAACCTTTCATAGACTTCATCTCAAGCAATGACACTCCCGATGTGCTTTCCTGTTGGCCAACCGATACACACAGCGTTTGATTACGACACACATCGTTGGACAGTGATGCAGCGAACCATCCCGCGATGTGACATATCACACCTCCAGCCCATCACAGTTTAAAATACAACCTGAGTTGTCAATGTCAAGACTCCATAACTTACTAAGTTAGGCCCAGCCCATACTAGGCATGTGGTTGTACAGTAAGGCCCAGTTCAATGGCGCACAAAGTTAAGTCCTTAATTGACCAAGGTAAGACTTCCAGTTTTTTCCAAATTCACAAAGTTTTAAAGCACACAGCTCCACCAATCACACAGAATCCACCACTTGCCTCAGTCTAAATCTTTTCCCACCATGTTGATTAAGTGCAACACATGCCATCACGAGTAACAGCACACAACACACACAGTTCCATAATCACTTAGTCAAGTTTATATTTGCAACTCACATGAAATGATGATTCATGGCATGGCTAAGCAAACTACTCGTATCTAACCAAACCACGTTGGTGCTATGATATTACCAACTAATAAGGAATCAATCTAGGGTGACAAAAGAATATAACATATAATTGACAAGAAAGAAATTTTTCGGAGTTGGTTCAGTGATTACCAGGCATATTGTTTCAGTGATTACCAGAAATCATGAGTCATCTCCACCAAAATCAAGTTATCCTTCTCACCGAAAGATCAGGACACCTATTGTCGCATCATACTTCGTATAGCATGTCTGGCGGGGTGTGTTCGTTGGAGCTGGTCAGCTTCGTGAGTCTGCCTGTCGCCTCGTTACTACTTCGTGGGATGGTTTGGACTGTGATGCCGAGGAAGTGCTTGGCTTTGGCCGGAACCACTGTCGGGTATTTAGACATTTATGTATCCCGTATTGTAAATGACTTGTTAAAGTATCCTGCGACAAGGCGGGAGTTGCTTTTGATGATGATGCGCTTGGCGCTCAGTGCCCTTGCCTTTCGCAGACCTAGCAGTAGTACCTCGCATTCAGAGGCATTGTTGGTCATTGCAAAGTCAAGACGGGCAGCGTGGTAGACACTCCGCCCATCCAGGGCGGCCAACATGGCCACAACGCTGGCCCCTGCTGCGCACCATGATCCATCGGTGTATATTATCCAGGGTGCTTCGATTTTTCCATGCGGTTGATCTTCAGCTTGCGGGGTCCACTCGGCGATGAAATCGGCTAGGGCCTGCACTTGATGGTTGCCACGCGGCGAAGGTTATATCGAAGGGTGCCATCTCGGCTGCCCATTTGCCTATACGGTCGGAGGTGTCCTTGTTCCGTAGCAAGAGTACTAGCGGGTAGGATGTAGGGATTGTGACGGCGTGTGTCAAAAAGTAATGCCGGAGCTTATGCGAGGCCATGAGGAGGGCATGGGCTAAATTTTCCAATTCTGTGTATTGGGCCTTGGCCTCTTGAAGGGCCTCCAAGACATAGTACGCTGGGTGCTGCCCGTTGTCCTCTCGTAGAAGGATTGCACTAACGACAGACGAGGAGGCTGCGAGGTACAACAGGAGCTTCGTGCTTGGCTTTGGGCTTGCTAGACTTGGCAACTTGGTGAGGTATTCCTTTAGTTCCAGGAGCGCCCGCTGGCAGTCTTCGGTCCATCTGAATGGCTCTGCCCCCTGCAGTGTCTTGAAGAATGGTAAGGCCCGCCCGCCCAAGCGAGATAGGAACCAACTGAGTGCTGCGAGGCGTCCTGTCAGCTTTTGGACCTTTCGGGCACTACCCGGGGCTTCATCTCTTGGATGACCTTTATTTTGTCAGGGTTGGCCTTGATGCCCCTTTCAGACACGAGGAACCCCAAGAGTTTGCCTACCTTGACGCCGAAGGCACACTTTTCGAGGTTGAGCTTGACACCCCCCGCTCGCAGGTTGGTGAATGTTTCCTGCAGGACCGTGGCTTGCGAGGCACCGAGCTTGCTCTTGATCACTATGTCATCCACATATGCCTCTACGTTGCGACCGAGCTGGTCGGCCAGCACCTTCCTAATGAGTTGGGTGAATGTGGCGCCCGCATTCTTCAGGATGAAGGGCATGCAGGTGTAGCAATAGGTGCCCAGAGGGGTGATGAAGGCCATCTTAAGTTCGTCTTCCTTTGCTATGAATATTTGATGGTATCTAGAGTAGGCGTTGAGGAAACTCATGAGCTCGCAGCCCGAAGTGGCGTCCACGAGTTGGTCGATGTGAGGTAACGAGAAGTCGTCCTTTGGTGATGCCTTGTTGAGGTCGATGAAGTCAATGCACATGCGCCACTTGCCCTTGCTTTTCTGCACAAGGACTGGGTTGGCCAGCCACTCGGAGTATTTGATCTCGCGGATGACTCCTGCTTTCAAGAGTTTAGCAATTTCCTTCTTCGCTACTTCCAGCCGCTCCACCGACATGCGGCACAATTTTTGCTTTTTGGGCGACGCGTCACCTCGCAGGGTGAGACGGTGCTCAATGGTTTCCTGCGCAACGCTAGGGATGTCCTTGGGGCCCCAAGCAAAGACATCTGTGTTGCTGCGGAGTACCTGGAGGACGGCATCACATGTCACGGCCGGGAGCTCGGCTCCAAGGGCCACCATTCTCTCCGGGTGCACCTCGGCTAGAGGGACTCGCCGGAGCTAGCTGTCCGGCTTAGCCTTTGGTGCCCATTTTGCCGAGGCGGTACCAGCCCGAGAACCCGTGTCTTCTTCAACCGCGTAGATGTGTCAGAATGGTGAGAGCGCCTGCAGCTCTATTTGTCTTGCTATGTCCTGATCTCTTCGTATCGTGACTATGCCCTTGGGTGCGGGGATCTTCAGGCACATGTAATTGTGGTGTGCTATGGCGCCGAAGGAGTTCAGCGTGGCTCAGCCAAGGATGGTGTTGTACTGGTAAGGCATCTGGATATGTCGAATGTGACGATTTTGGTTCGGGAAGCGAAGTCATCGCTAAATGTGACGGCCAGGTTGATCTGACCTAGGGCCATCACCGGTCTACCCCCGAAGCCCACCAAGGGGATGCCTGGGGGTGACAGGTGATCCCTAGGAATCATCATTTTGTCAAAGGCGTCCGCAAACAGTGGGTCTGCGGAGCTTCCTCCGTCCACGAGGACGTGTTTGATGTCGAATTCCGCAATGTTGGCCGAGATGATGAGGGGGTCCTGGTGCGGGAAATAGACACCTTGAGCGTCCTCGGGGCTGAACGTGATGGGTATTTTGGCGTAGTGAGGTGGGCTGGAGGTGGAGTACGTCGCGACATGGTGGATTTGTTGGGCGTACGCGTGTCGTTGCCTTTTTGATGATATGCCTAATGATGAGCCTCTGACGATCATGTTAATGACCCTGTGGTGCTCTAGTTGGGCTCCTTATATGCGGGGCATTGGTGGCGGGGCGGGCAATTGGTTGCCCGGCCCCCTCCTATCTTCGCGCTCAGCCTGCTGCTGGCTGCAGTTCATGTAATCCTTCATGACTACGATTGTGCGGCACTCCTAGGTCGTATGGGACCATTCGCAGTGAAGGTCGCAAAAGAGGGGTGCCCCCAGCACTGCCTCGGGCGGTGAGGCACTCATGGGTCATGTGACCCCCTTCACTATGAAGGTCGCAAAAAAGCGGGGTGCTGCTAGCACCGCCTTAGCCGCAGCCTCCTCGACCTGCCCGCTTTGCCCCTTCAGTGTGTTGCCTTCCGTCTACATGATAGACGTTCCACCCTTTCTGGCGGTAAGCATTGGTCCGCGGCTTGGCCGACGCACCTACCGGGGTGGTCGTGAGCCCCTCCTTCGAGTTGCGACCCGGGTGACTAGGGTTGGGGCACCCGCTCTCCGGGCGCTATCTTCCTCTGCCTGGGCATACTCCTCCATCTTGTCAAAGAGCTCCGTCACTGAGCGGATGGGCTTGCGGGCTAGTCTTTATGACAGGGGGAACTTCTGGAGTACGCAGGTTGCTGTGTTTATGATGGTGGTTTCATTGATCCCCTTCACCTGGCACTTCACCTCTGTGAACTTTTTTAAAAAGCTAAAGAGGGACTCGCCCGGGGCCTATTTTATTGCGAATAAGTGCCCCGCGTCCTTTGGCTCCGTGTAGTTCTCCTCGAAGTTGTTGCACACCAGGTCTCGCAATTGCTCCCACGCGTACACGGAGCGGGGCGGGAAGGTGAAGAACCACGTTACCGACACGCCCTTGAGTGCTAGGGTGATGTTTTTCACTTTTGTTGTGTCATCCCCCCGGTCGCCTCAATGGTTGTTTTCGTATACGCGAAGCAACTCCGAGGGGTCCGTGCACCCCTCGAAGGGCCTAACCTCTGGCATTTTAAAGCCTTGGGGCCAGCGGGTTGTCTCCAGCCCAGCACTTAAGGGGGAGTTGGGGTCCCCCCGAAGTACTGGAGACGGAGAAGAGGCGGCTGGTGCCTAGTGGGCAGCTCCCTTGGCCTCGGTTTGTGTGAGCCTGAGTGGATCCGCGAGGGACCCGACCCTTGGCTACTAGAGGTCGAGCATTTCCTGGCGGAGGTCCGCCAGCTCCGCTAGAGGGCTTCATACGCTTCTCGGGTTATGCCTGCCACCCTGTGCGGCTGGCCTGTTGGGAGGGTGTGCTAGGTGTCGCCTCCGAGAATGTTTTCATGCGTGGAGTTGTTCGCTTCTTCCTCTACGGCCTGGGCGACGGCCGCCGTTGCCTCGGAGGTGTTACTTCACTTAACCCTCAGGGTGCTGGATGCGGCAGCTACCGCGGTGGCCTCGGCCGCAGAGACTTTGGGCGCAGCTTTTCGAGAGGCCATGCTAGTGCTCCGGAGCTGTGTTTGGTGACTTTCCTGCCGATCCCCAAGGACGGCACCAACTGTCGTAAGAAAAGATGGCTAGACAGTAAGAGGAGGGACCCCCGATGTCTTCGGGGCGATCAGGGTGTCCTCAGGAGAGGGGACCAATTGCTAGGAAAAATGTGTATGTTATTTGCTCCAAAGAAAAAGCCCTCCCTGTTACACGGGGGACCCCCGGTGTCTTCGGGGCGACCAGGGTGTCCTCGGGAGAGGGGACCAGTTGCTAGGAAAAATATGTATGTTATTTGCTCCAAAGAAAAAGCCCCGCTTGTTACATTGGGGAATACTTGACATTACTATCCTATCCCTAAAAAGGCCCTACGCACGTAGGGGCTGCAGGGACTTTTCCTCCTCCTGTACGTAGCCTCTGGCCCACGGTGGACTCCCCTAAGCTCGGTCCACTGGGTCGGTGCACCTGGTCCACCGGTGCCCGAGGCGCCTCTTGGGGTATAAGGCGCCCTCGGGGCAAGGGGGCCCCGGATGTCCTCCGCTTCTCCCGAGGTGGCCCAGACGAACCACTGCTCCTGGTCTTGCGGTGCTTCGGTGACCCTCTGGTGGCCTCCGGGCTTCGTCCGAGGCACCCCGAAGGGGTGCCTGGCTGCCGAGGTGATCCTAGAGGATCCACTGCTTCTGGCTTTAAGGTGCCCGGTGACCCCCTGGGGAAGCTCTGGGTCTTCTCCGAACCCTCCCCGAAGGGGCTCCTGGTGTCCCCAGAGGGGAGGGCCTTGGTGCTCGCCGGAGGGTCCACTGCTCCTGGCTTCAAGTTACTCTGGAGACCCTCCGGGGAGGCTCCAGGTCTTCTCCGGAGCCTCCCCCAAAGGGGCTCTTGCTGTCCCCCGGAAGGGGGGCCTTGGTGCTCGCGGGTCGCAGGGTTCGCTCCACGGTCTTCGCCGGGCCGTAGGGGCCGGCGGGACCGCCCCCTACGACACTATTTTTCCTTGTTCTACTCCCTGTATACCAGTCTTAATATTCATTCACTGACGTTGAGTGCAAAATGAGAGATCGGAGACAAGCATATCATCACATTTCATCCCTACCATCCGATTTGTGTTCCAATGGGCATAGATATACTGGTACTTAGTTCATAAAGTGTAGAGTATACCAGAAACTTTTGTGTCTCTCTTCTATGGTATGTACAAGGGTAGAGACAATTGTTGTCTATATGTTTCTCCATATCATCTAGAGACTAGGTTACCGACAACTTTCATAATGAGTTGTCTCCATAGGACCCCTACAATTTTTTAAATCTAGCATGAAATAACATGTTTGTTAGAGATAACGACTCGTACAATGATGTTTTTTGTTGCTTTATGTTGTTGGTTCAAGACTTCAAGTGCTTGGGTCTTCTCTTCCTCAAGAGACAACTTCTATCCCCCTCTCTCATCCTCATCAACAAAAATCCTACATCACAAGTTAAAACTAGCGAGTAGATTGCCCTGGATCGACACATTTAGGGATTGTTTGCATACATTGTAATTCGTCTTAATCCCTTCGGATTGACTCGATATTTGAACTAAAATCTCTTAAAATCAGAAAGGATTGGTTCCAATCCCTCTCTATCCAAACAAGCCCTTAGATGAGTAAAATGGCAAGCTGGTCATCCTTGATTATTATGTGGCCAAGGTTTTTTAGACGGCGAGGGGAGGATGGAACAAAAAAAGTGATGAAAAAAGCCATAAATTTTATCTTCTAAATCCTCTCACACTCTTATGTACGCAGCATAACATATACAAATCACAATTTTTTATTATTTAATCATTTTTTAATAATATTTTATAATTAACTTTTGCAGATTTTATTTTCAATTATGACCCTTTGATCACACCACCCCCAGTGGCGTGGGCAAAGCGTTATGTTACGTCACATATCTCGACGTGACAAAACATGCCACACAAACCCTCATCCGACAGGAGATGGAGCGCCGCATTCTGGTCACCGACGGCAACAGCTTCATCGGGTCCTGGGTCGTGCGCGCCCTCCTCGCCTGTAGATACGCCGTCACCACCACCTATCTACCGGGCACCCACGTCAACTACCTCCTTGCTCTCACCGATGGCAGCAGCATAAATATAAAGACCAAAACAAATGGTGCATTCACTTCTCACCGTATGATTCTTGCTATCACAACTCGGGTTTACATGCTTTGGAACATACGTATGTGAAAAATCATATGCTAAGAATAATGTACATGATAATAAACTTGTGCATTACATTTGCATCCGTTGTACAGAATGGTCTACATATCTTATACCACAAACGCGAATTCTAATCGTAAAATGGTCCAAATAGATGCAACTACTCTCACAGATGCAGCTACTATCACGCCAGATACCATGGCGTGACACCTACCTCACAAGCCTCCACGCTGGCACGGCGTGCGGATGAGGTCTTGCGTGACATGTTTTGTCATGCCGAGATCTATAGTGTAACAAAACGCTTTACCCACGCCACTGGGGTGGGTAAAGCGTTTGATTTCTTCCTCCTCGGATTTCTCAACTTGACACGCCAATTGATAGGTAAAAATAAAATTTCTCCAATTAGCTAATTGACTAAATTTCTCAACGCAGTTAGTATCGGTCGACATTTAACCGCTGATGCTACAATTTCACATAGAAAGAGAGCATGCATAATGGTTGATGCTAGTAATTCAGTTAGTAAAAGTGATGAAGAAGGCACATGCATTGAACGGGCACAGAAGAAGGATTCATTTATTGCTATTAATGGAATCCATGATTTAACCACCACCGAGCACCGGCCAACTAGCTAGCACTACAGGTAAGTAAATATATATATACTTTGCCTGTTTCATCTGCTTCTACTATTCCGTCGTATCTTTTCTGTGAGAGATCGACCGGCAATTCACGAGCTGCATGCACGTCGCGAAAGATCACGGTTCACGTACGTACGATGGATGGATCAACTTCCCTACCTTTTTCTACGTACCCCTGGTAGGCTGTGTAGGTAATTAATTAAAGCAATCTAGCTGGTAGTATATATTTGACACTGGCCGGCCGGTGGGCAGCACGTACATACCATACATATATAGCTAGCTAGCCTGCTTGCGAAGGTACGGTTGTGGTGGCCGGAGCCCGGAGATGGTGCATTATGGGAGGAGGCTTGCACTTGCCGGCACTAATGGCGCCAAGCACAAGAAGTACAACACGAAGCGCGCCCGTGTAGTGGTAGCTAATGCGGTTGTGGCTGTGGTGGCGGCGTGCATGGCGCCGTTGGTGGCGGTGGCGCGGCAGCATCCGGTGCCGTGCATGTACATCTTCGGCGACTCGCTGGTGGACAACGGCAACAACAACAACATCATGAGCCTGGCCAGGGCCAACTACCGGCCCTACGGGATCGACTTCCCGGACGGGCCGGCCGGCCGCTTCACCAACGGGCGCACCATGGTGGACTTCGTGTCCGAGCTGCTAGGGCTCCGGCCGCCCCTCATCCCGGCCTACGCCATGGCGCGGCCGAGCGACCTCGCGCGGGGGCTCAACTTCGCGTCGGGGGCGGCCGGCATCAGGCCAGAGACAGGGAACAACCTGGTTGGTAGTGGCATTCCTTAATTCCTTAATTTCTATTTTCTAGCTAGGAGACTAGGATGCATGGCAATTGATTAGATTTGCATGCATGGCAGGGCGGGCACTACCCTTTGTCGGAGCAGGTGAACCATTTCCGGGCGGCGGTGCGTGACATGGCCGCCGGGAGCAAGGTGGCCGAGCACCTGGGCCGGTGCATCTACTACGTGGGAATGGGCAGCAACGACTACCTCAACAACTACTTCATGCCAAGCTACTACACCACCGGCCAAGACTATGACCCCCCCACCTACGCCGCCCTCCTCCTCCAGGACTACTCCCGCCAGCTCACCGACCTCTACCACCTCGGCGCCAGGAAGTTCGTCATCGCCGGCGTCGGCCAGATCGGATGCATCCCCTACGAGCTCGCCAGGATCAACAACAACCAAGGTCGCCGACCTAGCAATAGCAGTAGCAGTAGCAGTAGCAATGCTGCCGCCATTAGTATCGCCGGTGGTGGTATCGTTGTAACTATCGGCGGCGGCGGCGCCAGGAGATCATCAAACACTACAGGCAGCAGCAGCCCTGGCAGGAAGCCGTCCGTCGCCGGCGGGTGCAACGACAGGATCAACAGTGCCATCGCCATCTACAACAACGGGCTTCTGTCCATGGTGAAACGCTTCAACCGCGGCCAGCAGCATCCGGGGGCCAAGTTCGTCTTCCTCAACACCGTCCAGACCGGCAAGGACCTCGTCGCAAACGCGGCAAGGTACGGATTCACGGTGATCGACCGTGGCTGCTGCGGCGTCGGTCGGAACAACGGCCAGATAACGTGCCTGCCATTGCAGCGCCCGTGCGATGACCGGAGCAAGTACGTCTTCTGGGACGCCTTCCACCCCACGGAGGCGGCCAACAGAATCTACGCTGCCAAGTTCTTCAACTCCACATCAACCGCCGACGCATACCCCATCAACCTCAGCCAGCTCGCCGCCATATGAATCCAACCCAGTCCGGTCCATTTCTCACCGATATATGCTTGCATCAGATATATGGATCCATCATCGATCCATCGACCAACAACTACCTTAATTTCACATTTTTCTCAGTCGATGTATCATGTTTGTACTTGTTTTAAGAGATGATTTGCCAGTAGCAATTATGTCTACTTTTGCAGTGTTTTTAATTCAATAAATTGGATATTCAAAATCGTGCCACAATCCCACAGCTAGCTTCACTCGGACTAGTTAGCTTAGCTTAAAAGTAACTAGAAAGAGTTCAGTTTTCAGCCTCTACGTACTTTCAAACCTGATCATCTTTAGCCCCTTCCTTGAAAAAAGAGGTGACTAGGCAAAACACGAGGACTCCCTTGTTAGAATTAAAGCGCTCAAAATTTGAGCCCTCGATCCAATTAAGCTCAATGGATTTTATACTCCTCAATTATTTGTTTTTCATCTCTCTCATCCCAATCCCCCCTTAAACCCTAAATCTAGTGAACTTGAACCTTAACCCGTTGGAATCTGTTGTCAGCGTGAATCACGATGTAACATCAACGCCGATGTAACCTGCCAGAGCACGGATCTCGAGGTGCATTCAAGGATTAGATATCTGACATTCTTAGAGGGAGGGAGGGAATCGCATGGTTTGTAGGAATTAATACAGGCTGAATCCAGTTTTTATTTCTAATTAATTCTTGAAGAATCTCAAAGGTCTATGTGCACGTGCTAAAATTGATTAGTCCCACATGGAGAGCTGAAGGGTTGTTACACCTCTTTATAAGGTGGAACTTGGTAGCCCCCTTGTGGAATTGGAGAAAGCGAACACACGCGCGCGCTCGCTCACCTCACCGAGCCGCGTGCCGTGTGTGTGCGCGCAGGCACGTCGGGTGCGGGCGCGTTTTTCTTTATCTATTCGAAAATCGAAACGCACCAACTAGAAGTAATGGCAGTAACGCTTCAGTTACCAGTGAGTTATGGCTACGGTTTGCACTGGTTGATGGCAACCATTTCCTCTGGTCTGCAAGAACAGTGAACTGTTCGTGTTTGAGCTTCTCCAATTTACACCCACGAGAGACTAAGAAAGAATCCACAAGTCTGTTGTTGTTGTGTCTAACGATCTCCATCTCGCAAGGCGCTCAAACCCTCTACGTTCGACGGTGCGAATTACAAGAGGTGGCGTACCGAGATGGTGCTTTGGCTAACTGTTATTAACGTTTTCCATGTGGCAAACGGCAAACCTGAAGGAACACTTACTCCTGAACAGGAGCAAGCGTTCGAGACTGCTGATAACCTTTTTAAAGGTGCCATGGTTAGTGTTCTTGGTGAGAAGTTAATCGATGCATATATCACTACAAGATGAACACCCCTTTACCAATACATATATGCGTTGGTAAAAATCCAAATAAGTGTTGCTACGGTCTATACCAACGCATTTAATATGCGTTGCCATTGAGGCCGTTGCGAGGGTCTATTACAACATATAAAAAGCGTTGGTAATAGATGTGAAAAGGCATTGCTACTTCGCAACGGATATAGTCAGGTTGTAACTACACTTGTATACGTTGTTACTTACCATGCATGGATGACTTTTACTATTTTGACAATGGATATAATTATATTATCACAACGCATAGATGCGTTGGTACTTACAACACACATATGACTTTTGCCATTTTGGCAACATATATAATTAAGTTGTTGCAACGATTATAAGTGTGTAGAAGTCGAAGTAAAAAAAAATCATTATTGGTCGTCGCATGGTAAAAAAGAACACTCATATATTAAAAAGAATTGTTACATTACATAGATAACCATCCACATAAAACATGATATAAATATTTTGCTTGAACATCATTTCCTAACATAATGAAATCTAAACATAATGAAAATCATATGTCTATGTCGCCATTCTCCACCTTCATTCAACATAGCATCCATAGCATCATCCATTTATCTTATCAACCTACAATGAAAAATTAGAGTCCATTAATGCCATTACAAGATGATCTGCATGAGACAGACAAAGTTGCTCTCTTAACATTAAATTTTCAATGGTGACCAGTGTGATGTTTAATTCACAATTAAAATTGCAAGGGACTTTACAAAAGAATTGCCTCGGGCATAAAAATAACACATGGGCGCTTGGCATTGGGATCAAATTCTGTGATGTTCACATCAGAGAGATTCATGGCATGTCGAGCAAACTCTACAACAGCAATCTGCATTCCAACACATATACCAAGATATGGGACATTGTTTTCACAGGCATACTTAGCGGCCATAATTTTCCCTTGAACACCTCTATCTCCAAAGCCACCAGGTACTAAAATGCCATCGGCACCCTGAAATAAAAGCTCATCAGATAACCATGATAGAAAGTATAATATGTTATGGTAATCATATATGTGACACCATTCCAATTTTCCAAGTGTATAAAATATTTTTTATGCGAACTCCTCACCCTCAATAAATTCCATGCTGCTTTGTAATCATCAGGTGCCTATAAAATTTAGCAAGGGCCAAGTAAGAAAAGAAAACAGCTCGGATTGATCATGTCGAGTAATAGGAGACTGCCGAACCTCAACGGCAGTGGAGTCCTCAAGATTGGTAGAAGCAACCCAATCAACAACGTGTCCTGCGGCAATCAACAGAAGCATGCAAGAGGGCCTACAAATGTTTTGCAATAGACTCAAGTATTAGACAGTAGTGATCAATCCTCACTTGGAATCAGAGCATTAGTCACTCGAAACTAAGAATGAAAAGGCCAAAGGGATCCCGAGCAAAGCTGCAATCCCAAGCAAAGCTGCAAACATTACGAATAAATATTCATTGCCCGGACACAGAATAATACAACATAGAAAAAACATACTGACTAGATATATGGAGACAAACCTTTCAAGGTTCAGAACTTTAAGAATAGCTTGATGTGCCTTTTGGTCCTGTAGGGCACAAATGAGATTCAGTATTAAACACGAATGCTGGGGACATCAAATACGAATTTACTGCACAGAAACCCAAGAAAGTGAAGAATCTACCAAGATACAGCATAGCGGTAAAATGAATTTGTTGCCTAACCTTTGTACTGCGACAAGCTAAAATATTTGGGGTGAGCCCAAGTCCCCTTAAACCACAGACACTATGTTGGGTCGGCTTAGTTTTCTACAAGAGAAAATAACAGACGTAGAATAAATATTAGGTAAATTGAACTAAACAGACTTATCCAAATAATGCCATGCAAACGAAATAATAAGTTAATTTACAGTGGAACATAGTAAATGAATCAACCAAACAGCCCAGCTGCCTGTTCACCAACAACATTCAGAACTGGAACAAGATTGACATGCACCAAACAGAAATTACCATGACCTAACAACCAAAGTATAGTCCAAAAGAAGATTGTAAATACCCGCTTACTCATGACAGTGTTTATGTATCAGATTGTAAAAATTTGTGCCAGTGAAATTTCCCAGGAAATAGCTTTTAAGTACATATGGATCAGGATGCCTGAAGTTCTTGGTTGCTCCTCGAATGGTTACTCTGTACTTCTGCAAAAGAGTAAATGTTCCCATTAATTTCCTCGCAATTGAACAATGTACACAATAACAAGCATCAGTAGACGCATATCAAGACTTAAGAGTAACTGTGACAAAATTGAAATTCAAGTTAGACAAGTCTGTTTCCTTCTATCTGAATCGAAGTTTGCACAGTTAGGCCTACTGAATCAACTGCCGACAATATGCTTGAGGCGGAAGCAGATATCATGAAAATGCAGTACTCATGATATCAATACTGTAGAGATCAGAAATTGCTTTGCTAAAATCAAATTCGAGACCGTACACAGTGGGAGCATGAGGCATGACTCATGAGGATGGAAGAAGTTGCTCAGTCTTACAGTGTGAGTGAAGAGAGTGTAGCTAGACAACAACCAGAGTTTCTTTTTAACATTCATGATAGTGGATTAAAAAATGTACCTTGACAGTGTTAAGCAGCAAATCCGGGACAAGTATCACCCAGTGTTGAATTGAATAGTTTAACTCTTGAACCGAATTAGACAAAGGAATTAAATTAGGAACACAAAGCAAGCACTGGGTTGGGGGTTTGTCGTTGTTACCTTGCGGTCGAGGAACCTGAGGAGGTCGAGGGGCACGGTGTGGAAGCGGTCGTAGACGGGGCTAACAATGGCCTTGACGGTGCCGTCGACGTGGTCGACGCTGAGGCGAAGCGGCCCTGCGCCCTACTTGGTGTACGCGTACGCCGCTGCTGCCAGCACTACCGCCGCTAGAGCAAATGTTGCTGCTCCTCGAGTCAAGGGCCTCCTATTGCCCGGGGGCGACGGCGGAGGCAGTGGGGAGGGGTGGGTACCGGAGCGAGACGACGACATGGTAGAGCAGGCAGGAAGGGGTGGTGCGGACTGTGGAGCCACCAGCCAGCCAGGCATCGATGCAGGCGGCGTGGAATGCGTGGCGACGCGCTGGGAGGCGGGAGCAGCCGCAGCTCGTCGTCGGGCGCGAATGGCGAGAGGCAAACGGCGCAGTCGAGACAACCCTAGAGAAAGGAAGGGAATTTTTTAGAGGAAGACGAAGCGGAAGGGACTACGGGAGGAAGCAAAGGTCAGTCAAGATAAGATGGGTTTCGGTGGGAGGTGGTGGGCCGAGCAGCTTCATGTCCAGTGAATAAGTTGGTCCAGCAACACATATGTTTTCTGTTGCGAGTTATGTGTTGTTATATGTATGTTTTTCTTGTAGTGTATGGTGATTAAAACTGAAAAAGAGATGTGGGATGCACACGAGACCAAGTTTGGAGTTTCAGATGCAGACAGTGAATTGTATCTCATGGAGCAATACCAAGACTATAGAATGGTTGATGGTCGTTCTGTAGTTGAACAGGCTCATGAGATACAATCCATGGCCATAGAACTTGAGCACTTCAAGTGTGTGTTACCGGACAAGTTTGTCGCGGGAGGTATTATTGCCAAGCTTCCTCCTTCTTGGAGGAATTTTGCTACTTCTCTGAAACATAAGAGACAAGAGTTTTCTGTTGAAAATTTCATTGGGTCTCTTGATGTTGAAGAGAAGGCGAGTGCAAAAGATACACACACTAGAGGTAATGAGGGACATTCTAGTGCCAATGTGGTGCAGAAGAAGAATGGCCAAGCTCAAAAGTTCAAAGGCAAGAACAAGACTGCACAAACAACTAGCTTCAAGAAGAAGAATAAAAACACAAAGGATGGCCTTTGCTTTGTGTATGGCGAATCTGGTCATTGGGCCAAGGATTGCAGCCAACGCAAAGGTGGAAAGAATCAGCAAGGGCAGAATTAGTCTGTCAATGTTATTGTTGATACCACTGAGACCGGAACTTCAGGGTATGGTAATTTACCTACTGTTCTTTCCGTATGTCATTCTACCGATTGGTGAATAGACACTGGTGCTAACATACATGTGTGTGCTGATATTTCATTGTTCTCTTCTTACCAGGTCACTCGGGATTCATCCGTTCTAATGGGGAACAGATCACATGCCACTGTTCATGGTGTTGGTACGATCGATCTGAAGTTTACTTCGGGAAAGATTGTGCAACTGAAGAACGTGCATCATGTGCCATCCATCAATAAGAATCTTGTCGGCGGATCTCTTCTGTGTAGAGATGGCTTTAGACTGGTATTTGAGTCCAATTAATTTGTAGTGTCCAAGTGTGGACAATTTGTTGGTAAAGGCTATGCGTGCGGAGACTTGTTCCGCCTATCTCTTTCAGATTTGTGTAATAATGTTGTGAACCATGTTTGCAGTGGTAATGAGACTACTCTTTGGCATTCACGACTTTGTCACATAAATTTTGGTTGCATGACGTGGTTAGCCAGTTTAGAGTTAATCCCGAAATTCACCCTTGTCAAAGGTTCTAAGTGTCAAGTTTGTGTGCAATCAAAGCAGCCTCGTAAGCCTCATAAGGCCACGGAGGTAAGAAACTTGGCACCATTAGAACTCATACATTCAGATCTATGTGAGATGAACGGTGTGTTGACAAAAGGTGGTAATAGATATTTCATGACTTTGATTGATGACTCCACTAGGTTCTACTATGTGTATCTTTTGCAAACTAAAGATAAAGCTTTTCACTACTTTAAAATTAATAAGGCAGAAGCTGATAACCAACTTGAAAGGAAAATCAAAAGGGTTAGGTCTGATCGTGGCGCCGAGTTCTTTTCTAATGAGTTCAATTTATTCTATGAGGAACATGGTATAATCCATGAGAGGACGCCTCCCTATTCACCCCAGTCAAACGGGGTTGCTGAAAGAAAGAACTGCACTCTAACTGATTTGGTTAACGCCATGATAGACATAGGGGGTCTTTCCAAAGCATGGTGGGGGGCTATATTGACTTCATATCATGTCCTAAACAGGGTTCCCACAAAGAATAAAGAGATAACCCTATATGAACAATGGGAGAAGAAAAGACTATCACTTTCATACTTGCGCACTTGGGGTTGTTTGGCGAAGGTCAATGTGCCATTTCCCAAAAAGCGTAAGCTTTGACCAAAAACCGTGGATTGTGTCTTTCTAGGCTATGCTCGCCATAGCGTTGGATATAGATTTCTAGTGATGAAATCTGGAGTACCTGATGTGCATATCAGTACAATTATGGAGTCCAGAGATGTTACATTCTTTGAGGATATTTTTTCGATGAAAGATATGCCTAGTTCATCGAGTCACACTACTACAAAATAGGTCATAAAAGACGTCTCATCACAGATGATTCTCTGGAACCGTCTGTGATAAAATAATAACAGACGGTTCCAAGACGAACCGTCTGTGATATTAACTATCACAAACTGTTTTGTATAACCGTCTGTGATAGTGACAGTATCACAGACGGTTCTTCGTTAGAACCGTCTATGATACATCTACAGCACATTATTTCTGGACTTCCTCATTCAGGCAGTCTTGTGAGCTTCGACGCCTCTCTTTTTCTCTAGACTTCCTTGTTTAGGCAGTCTGGTGAGTTTGGACCTCTTTTTTTCATGTCAAATAATTTCTTAAATCTCACTGATGCTTTCCCCTCTGTTAATGAAGCTTTGATCGCAGAGGATCTTCTGATTCAACATTCTTCCCCATTTTCGACCGCCACAGCCATTTTCTAGCTAGCGGTTGACTCGATGAGTTCCCCGATGATTCCTTCGGTCTCTACCATCCTCAGGATGCTTGGAAGCTAATGCGCACCTTCTTGTAGCATTTTCATTGCCGTAGCACGCTGTCAACGGGAGCCTCCTTCGTGTCGCCACTGCTCAAAGTTGTCAAGCTGCTCTAGTCATCCTCTAGTGTCTCCAAAGCCTCGGGTGAGCTCCTAGTAGTTTATTGAAGCTTAAGCATGCGTTAGATTAGAGGATTAACTATCATAGCTTAGGTTTCAAGTTAGCCGATAATGGCGCCACCCCGAGCAACCATGTCGCCGCTGTTCCGGTGAGCTTTGGTCCTGCTACTAGCGACAGCATCACAATAGCATCCTGAAGATGATACACTCACTCACCTACCCAAGTTAAGCTCAAACGCGAAAACCACCTCAAGCTCGAGGAGCTCTGCCGCTCTTCTCCGGTGTAGCACCAACTCCAGTCATTAAGACCAAATCAGGGTTGGTTAGGACAGAGTAATGATTAGAGTAGTTGAGTTAATTATGTCTCTGTTAGATGAGTCAAAACTTTATTAATAGATGTCACTGACATGTGGACTCCACAAGTCAGATTAATGAAATCCAGATGAAAATAAAGAAATGCACTTTTAGTTTTGAGGAAATACGTTTCCGCAGTTGGAAAGCGTAAACCTCAATGAATCCAACTCTTTTTTATTGGACGTCAATCGTACAATTTTACTTATTATATTTCTTTTTGAAAAATCTATTATGCACGCATGTATGTCGATGTGAAATTGTTATGTTAGGAATAGTGGTAGATGTAAATCCTATTCGATGCATGAATATCCTTTATATTCGTTGTGAGCTCTGAGGGTAACAATCTGTACATAATCCTTTATATTTGCTCTAGATTAATCACTAATAAATTTTAGTATGTTTGGTTAATAGTTAGGGTACTTGTGGTTATTAATATAATTTAACACTAATTAATTTGTTATGTGTATACGTGTAGATGGATCGAGACTGGATGTACGTTGAGAACCGTGTGAGTGAAGAGTATATTAATGGTGTGTTGGCCTTTAGAAGAGCTGCCGAGCAGGATATGTTGAAGATAGGGATAAAATTTATGTACTGTCCATGCATTGATTGCGGTAATATGAAAATGTTTAACAACCTGGCGCAGATCGAAGCTCACTTAATACGAAGGGGTTTCAAAAAAGGATATACATGTTGGACCAGTCACGGTGAAGAGCAGATTATACCGGAAGCCAGTAATGATGACATCGCCGAGGAAGTCAACGATATGCAGGACGTGGAATGTGCTTTTGATGAGGATAGGTCGCATGATGGCAATCTGGATCATATGCTACGTGATGCAGAAGGGAACTACGGTGAGAGAGAGTTTTGTAAATTCGAGGGCTTATGGAGGACTCGGGAAAACCTTTGTTCCCTAGCAGCAAGCCGGAGTACACAAGGTTGTCCACAGTGCTTGAACTACTAAAATTAAAGGCAAGCAATGGTTGGTCCGATAACAGTTTTACGGCGTTGTTAGGTCTCTTAGCTCACATCCTTCCGGAGGGCAACGTGTTCCCCACCACAACCTACCAAGCCAAGAAGGTTCTTTGTCCATTGGGAATAGAAGAGGAAGGAATACATGCATGTTCGAACGATTGTATCATCTACCATAAAGAGTATGCAGATATGCATGTATGTCCCGTTTGCAAAGCATCTCGATACAAGCGTAAGAATACTACTAAGGCGAAGCAAGGACCTCCTGCGAAGATGTTGTGGTATCTGCCTGTGATCCCACGTTTGAAGCGTTTATTTGCGAACCGAAAGGAGGCAAGATTGATGCGTTGGCACTCGGAGGAGCGTAAGAAAGATAGAAAGCTCAGACACCCTGCTGATTCTGCCTAGTGGAGAAACTTCGATCGGAGCTTCAAAGAGTTCGGTGCGCAACGCTTTTTTATTCGACGGAAATAAGGAGGACGGTTCAGCTCCAAAGGCTTTTAGAGGGAAAGAGGTCTATGATATGGTTAAGGATATCGATGTTGTGCTTGGGAAGGGACGTAAATTAAGGACCCCCCAGAAAAACATCTCGAAGAAGCGGTCAATTTTTTGGGACTTGCCTTATTGGGAGCACTTAGAAGTTCGTCACTGCATCGACGTCATGCACTTGGAGAAGAATGTATGTGATAGCTTGATTGGTTTCTTACTGAACATTAGTGGCAAAAAAAAGATGGTGTTAACGCACGGCGTGACTTGATTGATATGAACATAAGAACCGAGTTAGCACCGAAAGAGACCGATAAAGGATGAACGTACCTTCCCCCAACTTGCTACACTTTGTCCAAGGCCGAAAGAAATGAACTGTGTCAAAGCTTGTATGGTGTGAAAGTTCCGTCTGATTACTCAGCCAATATTAAGAAACTTGTTTCCATGAAAGATTTGAAATTAATTGGTATGAAGTCTCATGATTGTCATGTGCTGATGACACAAATGCTTACTCTTACAATTAGGAGTATCTTGCCGAACAGGGTCCGAGTGGCAATATTTAGACTGTGTTATTTCTTTAACTCAATTGCTCAGAAGGTCATCGATCCCAAAGGACTCGACGCTCTGCAGGCCGAGGTGATCACGACTCTATGTCATCTTGAGATGTATTTCCCTCCGTCATTTTTCGATATCATGGTCCATCTCATTGTTCACCTTGTGGAAGAGATAAAGATATGCGGCCCTGTGTTCCTACTTCGTATGTACCCTTTCGAGAGATACATGGGAATTCTGAAGTCCTACGTACGAAATCGATCTCGGCCGGAGGGCAGTATCATCAAAGGTTATGCAACCGAAGAGGTCATTGAGTTCTGCGTCGACTACATGGCTCAGGTGGAACCGATATGTGTGCCTCTATCTCGTCATGAGGGGAGACTGGAGGGTATCGAGACCATCGGAAGGAAAGCAATCATTCCCGATCTAGATACGTACGCGCAGGCCCATTTCACGGTCTTGCAACACATGACCCAAGTGTCCCCGTACATCGACGAGCACAAAGACATGGTACGCCAACAGAATCCAGACCGGTCGGAGGTATGGATAATGAGAGAGCACAACCATCAGTTCAACGAATAGTTAAAGGTGCGATTCACTGGGAGGTCATCAAGTGATGAAACGCTGCTATGGTTGGCAAAAGGGCCAAAATTTACAATTGTGACATGGCAAGGATACGACATAAATGGGTACACGTTTTATACGGCAGCTCAGGATAGGAAGAGCACAGTCCAGAACAGCGGTGTCCGCATAGATGCATTTCACGAGGGGTTCCATACCGCGGGGGCACGCGGGTTGAACTCGTATTATGGGTTCGTAAGGGATATTTGGGAGCTCGACTATGTACTTTTCAAGATCCCCCTATTTCAATGTCATTGGGTTAAACTTCCGTAGGGCGTGAAGGTCGACAAGTACGGCGTCACTACTGTGGACCTCAAACGTGTCGGATACAAGGACGAACCATTCATACTCGCTAAGCAAGTTGTTCAAGTTTCTTATGTAACGAACCCAGCAAATAAGAACCGCCACGTAGTTCTTCATGGGAAAAGAAGGATTGTCGGAGTTGAGAATGTCGTGGATGAGGAAGAGTACAATCAATTTGACGAGTTGCCTCCTTTCGGAGATGACATCAGACTGGAGGAAGAACCCAGCGAGGAGGCTAGCTATATGCGCATCGATCATCATGAAGGACTATATTTTTATTAAGCATGTATTCCATTGTAATTTGATGTTAACATGGAAACGTGTCACGTGTTATGGACTTGTTCTTCCATTGTAATGTGATATCAACGTGGAATTGTCATGTGTTATGGACTTGTCATCCCTAATGTTGATGTTAATGCGGATTTGTTAGAGTTATCAACTTGTTGAGAATATCATCTTTGAAACCTTGTTAGAAATGCACACAAATGGGCAAATGTGTTTTGTCATTTGAGCAAAGTTAAAAGTGCATTGCTTCTGTGGCTTGGCGGTTTGACCGCCAGGGGTCACCGGTCTGACCGGTGCCAAATTGGTCAGACAGCCATGGAACTACCGGTGTGCGGAAGTTCTGAAGTTCTCGCGGAACGTTTATTCCAGAGAAGCATATTTTTGGTGTGGGTCGATTTGCCTCGGGCGGTCGGACTGACCACCCCTGGCGGTCTGACCGATTTGGCGGCAGTCAGATTGGCCATTAGTTGGCGGACCATTTGTGTGCGTCTGTGCACATCACAGACGGTTCCATTAAGTAACCGTCTGTGATGTCAGAGTTATCACAGGCGGTTCTTTAATGGAACCGTCTATGATAACTACATCACAGACGGTTCCATTAAAGAACCGTCTGTGATGTTAGAGTTATCACAGATGGTTCTTTAATAGAACCTGATGAAGACGGGGTGCCCGATCTTTCGATAAGATTGATAAATATCGATTTTGGTGGAGGCGACTCTCGCGATCCGACTACAACCATACGACGACGCTTGTGCCTTAGCAATCGTTGAACCAACTCCGAGATATTATTGACCTGCTCGAAGCACGATCAACCTGACCACGAAGGTCTATTCCTGCATGCAATCGAAGAACACGCAAGAACAAGATAAAACGCAATCTGATGTATTGCAAATATTTATGAAATTTGATAAGGTGGGATTCCGAAGCATGTCTTAACAAGTGGTCGTTCGACACAACTGAAGAACAATAGTTTGCACAAGGGCTAAACCTTAACTCAACAAAATCCAAGAAAACTAGAGGGGTGCGACCTCCACATATAGGGAAGGGGAAGTCACAAATCTAAAAGAAATAGTAGGGTGGGACTAAAACCCACATATTACTGTTCATGTAAACAGTAACCACACCCCTAGGTGGGCCGCCAGCTTATGAGCCAAGTTGAGTATGATTACAAAGCCCAATTTGGCCCAAATAGGTGATGTAGCGTCTTCTTTTGACGATTATGAAGTCTACAGAAAGAATATGAAGTTGAGGCTAGATCCATTGGAAATATCTTAGAATAAGCTTTCCAAAAAGCCCAAGAACACCTGAATCGGACTCCGTTTGTAAAAGTTATGGCCTTTTTACTATGAGCCTGTTGGGCTGTCACAGTGCTGGATTGTTTCGGCGATTCCGACCTACACAAAAGGAATTTGAAGGTGGGGCTGGATCCGTTGGAAATATGACGAGATAATCTTTCCATCAAGTACTGGTGGACCTCCAACGGACTCTGTATGTGAAAGCTACGCATGTTTGAATTTGGTGCTGTCTCTAGAGGCCGAATTGGATTCTAAAATAGGTGCAGCTCGAACTCTTGCAAATCAACCAGTCGCTGTCTTTTATTCCTAAAAATAACATCACATTTATTAGGCAATATCATATACTTCATGTAATATAAAGGTACTCTTAAAAACGAGCACACCTGATAATCTAAGTGAAGCGTACGAGCTCTTGTAACCGAAACAACAAGTATAGCAAATATGGTTGTATCCATAGGGGTCATGTTCTCATCATCCTCCCGTTCTTGAAAACAAAGCCATCCTCGGCTTTTGATAAGCTGAAAATAGGGTAACAAAGAAGCCAACGTGTATGCATGGTAATTGGCAATGGCGTCATCATGGGGATATGCTCCAGATCTGGGATGATATGATAATTGGCAATGGCGTTAATGGTTTGTCATTTCACGTGTTTTCGGCAAAGTTGGCATGCTGTCAGGTTATAACCGATCTGACCGGCCAGGGTGGCCGGTCTGACCGATTCATGACCGGTTTGACCGGCCTTGGTGGCAGTCGGACCGGCCAATTACAGAAAGTGAGATTTGAGCTGGGCCAAAAATAGAGGGTGTAGGCAAGAGAGGGGATTCTATTGCACTTGGTCTCATAATTTTTGGAGTCTCCAGTCAAAAGTTCTATTGGTTTGAAAATTCCAGTATGTTTCGGTTTTCCAAAAGGGAAAACGGCTAAGTCCCAGCTGGCGGTCTGACCGGCCCATAGGTGGCGGTCGATCGGCCAAAATGGGCGGTCGAGCCGCCCTAAGGGCGGTCTCGACCGATTTCACTTGGTTAAATCGCCCGTCGTGGCGGCGATTTTCGATTGTTAGGTCAAAGTCATGAGTTTCACGGCATATATGTTGCATGATGCATGTTTTGACTAATATGGGTCAAGTTGTGAAGAACTTATTCCCAAATTCGGTTTACTTGTCTATTGTTGTGCAGGTTGCTTGGTGGTCAACGACGGTCAACGGCGAGGATGATCGGGACTAGGCTTGGAGAGCTGAGGTCCAGAACGATCGACGATGCCGGGTGAGGTCAGTGTACTCAAGCGTGGTGCAAGATCGACAAGGATGACCTATTAGCTAATCCAAGGCGCAAGATGGTGCAAGGTGTAGCTAGTTAGGTCAAGAGGAGATAAAGACGGTGCTTTAAAATGCGTGCATTAGTGTCCCGTTTGTTTTGGGCCTTAACGGGGGCCCAATAGGATCAAACTTCTAAAAGGTCTAAGCCTCCACTATAAATAGGGGAGGGAGGTGGTTGCACCTCCGCTTCATCTCTTTTGTAATTCTTGTAATATAAGATTTTCTGCTTATTTTTAAAAATTGATGAAGCTTTGCCTATTACCCTTTAGAGCTTTTGTATTTCAATTCTTGCTCAATGTCATGTCTAGTTCTTTAACTTGCTAGAATTATCATGCTTTTACATGTGTAGCTAAGTCTTTGCTATATGAGCTAGAACCTTTTAAACAACTCAAACTAAGAAATTGCAATTTGTGGATGTTTTAGCGAGTTGCGCAATTAGTGCTCCTCTTGTGACATTGGCCCTGTCAGAATTGCTTTGTTAGCTCTTTGATCTAAAATTGACCATTACTTGAGCTTTTGTGTTCTTGAGATTCTAAAACTGCTCATGTGAAAAATAAAAATCAAGATTGTCTTATGCTTAAATTGTGCCAAACTATTCTTACGAGACTGCTTGTCAAATGACATGAACTTGGAGATAGTTTGATGAACCAGACGATCTCATGGGGACTGCTTGTCAGAAATGACATGAACCTCAAGATTTGTCGCCTGGTAGAAGCTTAGAAAGAGTTTGTGGATGGCTCCTAGTCCAGGATCTTCTTTACTAAGATATACATTTAATCAACTTTTGGTCGAAGCTTAGGATGAGTTTGTGGATGGCTCCTAGTCTAGGATCTTGTCACTAAGTTAGATCATTAGTCAACTTCAATATTCAATGCAAATGAGAAAAATGTTGACAAATGGGCGTTTACAAAATATTGAGCAAAATGATTCAATACGGGACTTGATTGACTCTTAATGTGGTCTTTGTTAGATTTTTTATCTCACTTTGACATTTTGACATGGCCAATTTCACTTTAGGATCCCTGTTGATGAACTTGCTGAATTTGAAGCGTTGCTTAAATTGATCAAATCTACTGCTTTACTTTTGAGCCTTTGTGCTTAGCTTTGATATATATATCTTACCATGATCTTGCTAGCGCTGTCAGACTTGATATGTTGTTTGTGCAATATTAGAGATACTAGCTTGTTCTTTAGGGTAATCTCCAAAGCTTCTTGTAATCAAAAATTGAAAAATACAAAAATTGAAGCCACTCCATTGCACTTCATGCATATTCCTCTTTATGCTTCTTTTGTTTCTGCTTCTTCCTTTATCCTATATTTGTTATCTCTGGATGAGAGGAAGGCGTGATTCCTTGATGAATCCATTGTCAAAGGGAGAGAAGATATGTTAAATAAGAAGAGAAGATGTGTTAATAAGAAGATATTTCTTTATTGGGGGAGAAGATTTTACAAAGGGGGAGAAACTAAAATTTTGAAAGTTTTTGAAATATTGAGGATCATAGTGAGGGGGAGTTCTTGAGCTGCATTCTTATTGTCTTATTGAAGTGCATGGTGAAGCGGTTTAGGTCAAAAGGTTAAAGACGGCGCTTTGCGAAGCGTGCGTGTGTGACCCGTTTGTTAGTGGGCCTTAACGGGAGCCCAATTAAGTCAAACCCTAGAGAGTTCTAGGCCTCCACTATAAATAGGAGGAGGTGGGGGCTGCTCCCTCTCTCTCGCTGTTTTTCACCTCTTTTGTTGCTTGCAAAACCCTAATTGGTTTAGGGGGAGTTGAGGTGGAGGCTAGGGCTTTTCATGGTTTGAGGAGAATTTTGTGATCTTGGATTGACCACTGATCCATGATGGCGTGGGTGTAATCCAGCAACGATCTCGTTATCAATCTATGCAAGGTTTGCTTGACATAAGTCTCTTTTCGTTCTTGCTTTCAATTTGGTGATTTTAGGGCTTCCTTTGGTCCGCGAGTTTGTGATTGATTCTTTCACGTGGATTAGCTTGCTGTGATATGTGTGAATCTATCTAGCATCATCTTGATCATCAATCTCTCACGAACAAGCATTAGGATCAAGTTTTCGTTCTTGCCCTGTTTTAGACCTTCATTAATCAATTGACAATTGCTCAAGATCGTTCCAAGAATTATCATAATATTCGATTGGAATAGGTCCTCAATAGCATAGAGAAGGTGTGTGCAAAGTTTCGTGAAGTTTGGAGTTGAGAATCAAAAGTTAGACCTAATTGCAACTTCGTCATCGGGTTTTTTTTATCGTTTACAGAGCTTTGTCGGTCGATCCGCCCCACACCGTAGGTCGATCGATTTGGTGCGGTCCGACCGCCCACACCAGTGGTCGACCGATTTAGTGCCGGTCGACCCTTGATATATAATGGTGCCGACCGGCTATCTCGTTAGTTTTGATTCTTGCGATTTTTGTCGCATTGCTTAGGGTTTAATTGGATACAATACTAGTCTTCCATTTGATCGTATATTGATCTTCATAGCTTCATCATAGCTATTGGAGTGAAATTGTGTTGAATTCATTATTTGGGAAAAAGTGGCGTGCTCTATTCACCCCCTCTAGTCGCCGTTTGGTCCAACAATTCTGCTCGTCATGATTGACACGTTCACAAAATGGATTGAAGCCGAGCCAGTTGTAAAAGTTACAACTGAAGCCGCTAAGAGGTTCATAACAAAAAACGTGATTACACGATTTGGTGTACCCAGTCGTATCATCACGGACAATGGTACCCAGTTCTCAAGCAGCAATTTCCAGGAATTCTGCGAAGAACTAGGAATCAAAATCCATTTCGCTTCTGTGGCTCATCCACAGAGCAATGGAGCAGTCGAGCGTGCCAATGGTATCCTAATACAGGGGATAAAACGCCGAGTATTCGACCAGTTAATAAAATGGTCAGGGGCTTGGGTTCAAGAACTTCCTTCTGTTTTATGGGCTGTCCGGACCACGACCAGTCGTGCGACCGGTGAAACACCTTTCTTTTTAGTTTATGGGGCCGAAGCTATGCTTCCTCCAGAATTGAAAATTGGCTCTGCTCGCACTGATTGTTTTAACTTGAGCAATCAGGAAGAACATCGACTCGACGACATCAATTTCCTTGAAGAACGACGAAACCAAGCTTTGATACGTTCGGCAATCTACCAGCAAGCCATGCGAAGGTACTACAATCGTAAGGTGCAACCTCGCAACCTAGCTGTAGGTGATCTGGTTCTCAGAAAAATTCAGAGCCAAGCAGGGCGCAATAAACTCTCCCCTAAATGGGAAGGTCCTTACACTGTGGTCGAAGTTACCCGACTGTGCTCGATCGATTAGCCATGTCGACGGTAGGTTTTGTCAAATTCATGGAACATTGACCAATTGCGTAAGTTCTTTGTTTAATTTCTTTCATTTCATTTCGTTTCATTTTCGTTTAAATTCTTTAAACATGATAATTGAATTTGGAGTAGTGAGTGATGTTATTTATATGACGTTGCTTAATCTCAGTCGATCATGGTTCGTATGCTCGGATTATAAAGCGTATGCTTTATGTTCCAAAATTACGCTCTACACTTGTTTGGCTCTCGGTCGGGACACGGAAAACCTTCTAGTCGAAGTCTCTCCTTTTCGCACGTGGTTCCGCCTAATCGGAAGGAGCTTCCTAGCGACGGTCTTTTCCTACGATCCCCACTGCCAGTCGGACTAAGAGCATGAGCACGTCTTGCGAAATATATTTTATACCTTTATTTCCTAGCTAGGTTCATTCACCAAGATTGAGCATCGCATAGAAGTAAAACCACTTGTCCGCTTTTAACATATGTTTTTCATGTTTTTCCTCTTATCAAGGAGAATTCTTTGTTTTTCCGACCATAAGTTGTCTTAGTAAAGTACTTCGATCATTAAAAACAGATTTACAACTAGCCAAAACCTACAGTTCCGACCATAAAGGTTTCCTAGTATTACCACGATCGATTTTTACCGATCAAGACATGCTTACAAGTAATGGTTGAGATTTGGATTTATATTCTTGGCCTCAGGTGGTACTATTATATAGTAAAGATCTTCTACTATATAACAGTCGGGGGCTAGGTAAGACATAAATTCACAAGTCAACCGGATGAATAAAAGAATTTTTTCCATTTTGATAAGAGAAAGGTAAGTCTTTACACTGTATGCATTGTTTTTTCCTGCAGCTAAACTACTGGAGAATGCCTAAACTAACTACTGCTAGATGGAGATCCGACTTCCATCTCTTCTGCGACCTTTTCGCCTAGAGGTTTCATCTCTGCGAGGATCTGATTTGCCTCTGCGGGTAAGCAGTTGAAATCCTCTTCGATGGCTTGAAGGTTAGTTGATGGGTCGGAAGCTTTCAGTTTTGCCAAAGCAAGACTGACTCCACAGGCAATAGATTCCTTAACGGAATGGGCATAGTTCTCACTAGTGGTCTTGAGCAAAACCTTGAGCTCTTCCAGCAAAGAGCCAAGGAAGTTGACCTTTTCTATTGGGTCACTCAAGGAGGGCAAGCTTGATCCCGCGCCCATGTCAAAGAGCATTTTGTTTAGCGAGGTGATTTTCTCATCCAAACTAAGCACGAGAGTTGCCCCCTTGTCTTGCTCAAATTCCAGAGCTTTCTTCACTCGGTCAATGCTTGTTTTGTTCGCATAGACAAAGCAAATATTAAGTAAAAGATTGGAAGACATACCGAGTCATGACTACGATCGTTACCTTCCTCTCTCTTCTTGGAATCATCCGAAGTTTTTATTGCTTTGGTCGTCAAGACTTCGATCGACCGGTTCTTAGCCTGAAGTTCTTATTCAAGCTTTATTCTTCTGGCCTTTTCAGCCAAAGCATCTTCTTTTATTTTCTCTAAGTCTATCAAAAGAATTCTTGATAAGGGAGAATAAATAAAAGGAAAGTCTTAATGAGAAAAAAAAAGAGGAACTCTTACTCTCTATCTCAGAGTGTTTTTCCTCTAATATCCTAACTCGCTCGGTTAGTCCTCCGACCGTAGCGAGGTTTTCGATCATATGCTGCATAAGTAGCATTTCTTCCATAAACCTTCTTGTGAACTTTGAGAAAGGATATGGAGAGGATTGAAGACACTTACCCGAATTACGACATCATTGTAATCGGTACAAATTTTATCGGGCTTCGCCTGCGTCAAACGATCCGATATTCTCCCCCAATAATCATCAAGTTCCTTACTCGCGGCAAATCGAGTTGAGAAAGGAAACTTGTTAGTTTTGGAGGGATGACCTTCAGGTACTGGAACCTGTGGAAGATCAGCAGTGGTCTCTACCTCCGTTGCCGGCATAGTGACTACTACGGGATCTAGCTCAGTTTCCAGAGCCGAAGTTGACTCGGGGGCTCCTCCGACCACGTCATCCTCAAGATGTCCTATCTGAGGAAGACAATGGCCAGGACCACCTCCGATCACCTGACCTGTTGAATGCGACTGGTCGGAAGCGACCAGGGGTTCAGCAGATCTGCACGAGAGAAACAGAAAGTTCAATTCTACTTGGAATATACGAGTTATGTTTTTCATATAAAAATTGTACATACCTGGTTGTTTTCTTAGTCTTGATCTTATAGCGCGCTGGCTTAAAATCCGTTGAGCCTGTTTTCTTCTTCTTTCCAATTGTTCCCACCATTCCAATCGTAGGTTCAATGTATTCTCTACACTCCCGATCAGGAGATCAGAAGCAATGTTCTCGACCATCTGGTCAAGAGCAAGGTCCCTGACTCCTGGATCAGAAAGTGTAGTTTCACTGATCTCAGGAATAGCTGTCTCATAGACAACTAGACGAGACTCAGTGATTGCCGCCTGTATTAACAAACAAAGTTAATCAGGTGAAGAATATAATTCATCTTGCAGAGGTTATTTCTTTTAGTTGCTTACCTCAGCGTGACCTCTGCCCTCAGCGATCACAAGATTGGTCGGATAATCAATAGGCTCACATGTCTTCTCGCGTAACCTTCATATAGAACCAGCTTTTCTTCCATGACGACCAAGAAGACTTCGAGTACATACGAATGTACTCGTCAGCCTTGCCTTCATGAAGCCTTAGGGTACATTCCCCAGGGGTGCTGGTCGTTTTCTTCGTGTTCGTCATCCGATAGTAGTACTTGAAGAATTCCATCGACGGTGGAATCCCCAAGTATGCTTCGCAGAGGTAGACGAAGATGCTTAGGTTTGCAATGGCGTTGGGAGCAAGGTTGATCAACTCAACCTCATAAAACTCCAGCACTTGAGAAAGAAAAGGATGTGCTGGAAGCTTGAGCCCGCACTCAACGTACGCGAGGAACACCGGGATTTCTCCCTCCTCGCCGCTTGGGCTGTAACATCCTGATTTTCAAAATCGGGATGTTAATATTTAACTAGGCGATCTAATAAATATTCGGCAGTGTTTTAAAATTTTTCCGTGTTTAAGTAAAAAGATTGCTTCAAAAATCAAATTGAGATAATAAAAAGGTTGCATTTCCAAGTCAAATCAAATTTGTTTAAAAGATGCATAAAAAAAACAATAATAATCATAACCAATATTTAATCAAATTGTTTGAGCGACTGCAATTAAATTAAATATTTTGTTTCTCGTTTCCGCATGCATTTCAAAAATCATGATGCATACATTAGTATCGCCGTTCTTATTTTCCAATTCAACCGATCATGCGAAAACGATCGCTGTCCCTTCTTCTCGTCATCTCTTCCAATTTCGACCGCTAACTCCTCGCGTTTTCCCCTTCAAATCTCAAATTAAACTTCAAAACCAAGCTATGCATGTCATACCACCGCGATCGTCATCGCACGAGCAATCCATTTCTATAATTTGTTTTCGCATGCATAGCAGTTTGAGTGATTTCACAAAATGGAGAATAGAATTAGCAGATGAAATACCTGCGTGTCTATTCTTTATTTTTCTAACTTCTCTCCTCGCAATCACTAGCAAAAATCAAGAATTTGACAACGCATGTTATGTCATCGTGATCGTTGTCTCGAGGACATGCCATTTCTATAATCGGTTTTCACATGCAAGGTTGTTTGAGCGACGCAAAAGAAAAAGAGATGAAAAACTATACTGCTACTCATCTCCCAAACAAGCAGAAGGTTTAAAGATTTTTAGAGAGCATTACACTCTGGATAAATTTCTGAAAATTTTACCTAAGCATCTACATTATGTCAGGAACCTCTCCTAAAAATTTCGTGATTTTTAGAGCTAATCAACAATGTCTAAAAATTACCTGAACACCTCAGCCGTTTTGCAAATTCTGGAATTACTGTTCATCCGAAAACTGCACAGCCTAAACCAGCCACTGTTTTCCTGTTTGTGCACAGCCCTCACATCATGTCCCACTGCCACTTTTCTCTTTATTTAATACCCACCACCCATTTTCTTTGTGCCCCCAGTCGAATGCTACTTCCCCACTGCACTTTCTTCCCCAGCCGAAACACTAGCAATTCTAGTCACCAAAAATTAGAACATATTCATCTCCCTCACCTTCTCTCTTCCAAATCTCAACCCAAAACCAGAAAACTCTCGATGCATGTTATACCATCGCGTTCCCCATCACCTAAGCTTCCCATCCATGCAATCGGTTTTTGCATGCAAGTTGGTTTGAGTATTTTGCAAGGAGGAGGAAGAAGAGACGCACTGTAGTATTGCTAGTTAGGCAGTGCAGCAAGTAGTAGTAGCTCCCGGCGCACAGCACCAGCATCAGTTCGGCCGGGAGCATCTGCAGCAGGCTGTGCTAGCAGCCGGCAAGCAGCAGCGGCATGCGGCTCGTGCGACGCAGCGGCACGGCAGCCCGTCGGAGTAGCAGCCCGAGGCCGAGCGGTGCATGCCGTGCACGGCAGCGGTGCGAAGACGACGGCGCCGGGCGCATGGTGCTGCGGCCGGAGGTGGCCAGTGGCGCCTAGGTGAAGGCGCGGCGTGACGGTGACGCGGCCCGGCGTCAAGGTGGCTTGGAGGACGGCGAGGCGTCAAGGCCGGTGGCGGCGGCGGCCCAGTGGCATCGAGGCGACGCCGAGCGATGGCGCATGCATGCGGCGACCATGCATGTAGCGGCGTGACGGCCCGAGTGAGGCGAGCCGACATGGCATGTCGTGCTAGAAGACGGTGTGGCGCATGCGTTGGCACTAGGATGAACGCGGACGAGAGGCCAAACGGACGCGGGGACGGCGACGACTACGGTGGACGTGGACGTGTACCCGAGAAGAAGTCCGGTGATATTTTGCACGCTTAGTGCCGCGGTAAAATTCTTTAGTATCGAATCGTGTTTACGATATTAGTTGTGCATGTTGCATATTAGTCATGTGCATGGCATCTATTTTTACATATATATTTATAAAAATGGTTTGATAGCTTAGGACCGGTATAATTATCCGGTTAGGTTGTATTTGTGCGTAGGTGTAGTTATGTACCGATATATTGGTGGATACGAATAATTAGATTATTGTGGCAAAATATGATTATTATTGATCGGTGGATGCTACATTAAATTTATGAGTTGATTATTTTGATCGATCGGTGTTAATGTGAAGTCGCATGGCAGTTAGTGGTGATCTTTGGATGAGACATTAATTGGAGGTTTCATGTCACACTGGATTGGTTATTTTTAGGATAGGATGTATAAAGATTTTTATAATCTATTACTTGGTGGATGGCGTATGTGTTGATGATTAATGATATACCTTTTATATATGTGTATTGTTGCTCGTTGGATGTCGGATTATGTACCTTGTTGGATTAGTTGAATCGGATGATTTAATTAAACATGAGCAAATTGATCGGGTGTCCGAAGTAATAGCTACATGAGACATGTATGCTGGAATTTGGGAGATGGTAGGATGGATTGTTTGATTATGGATAAATAATTGGATTGTCGTGTATGTAATAGTTAAGTCCTATGTGCCGAGTTGGTAGATTTGTACCCTCAATTGGATTAGTAGATAAAGGATTATTAGTTGATCGTAGTGGCACCTATATGATTGGATTGGTAGTGGTCGTTCATGACTGAGTTCGGTGGTATGAATATGAGTTGATCGATTTGTGAGCTATTAAGTATTGGATGTGCATTTAAATTATAAAGCTCATTAGGTGTCGGTTAGTCAATTAAACATCGGTCGGTGGAAATTTTGGATGGATGCAAACCTGAATTACCGATGCGATACTAGTAGAGCTAGATAGTTAGTATTAGCGTAAATAATATATCAGAGAATGATTGATGGATTTAGGCATGGTCTTATGCCCATAAGTCGGTGGATTTTGTACAATTATCGAATATGTTGTATGGTTGGGAGAGCATTAATCAGGGCATTGTGTGGTTGGATGGCCTACTTTGATTATGACAGAGGCTAGGTTAGATTGAGTTAAAAAGTATTTTTGTGTTGTAGAAATTTCAGAAAAGAATTACTTTTACACTACAAAGTGCTTTTACTTTGAAAATTCATAACTAATTCATATAAACTCCAAATGAGTTGAACCAATTTATTTTGGTCTTATAATTTTATTACCTATTCATATATGTAATCATTTTATTCACCACTGTTCTACAAATTTGTGCTAAAAATTGGATTTTGAATGAATAGTAATCGAAGCCTATTTTTCAGTATTTTTCCAAAAACTGATTTTCAAACTGCCATAACTTTCTCATACGAAATCCAAATGAAATAATTCTTTCACCTAAATTCATCTAAAATCATAATCTAGCTACTGTGAAAATTTCATTCATTTTTGAGAACTTTGAATTTTTGGCTTTTCTCGGTGTTCATTCGATATCACTATTTCTATAGAGTCCGAGTTGTTGCAAATGAACAACTACGTAACCGAGAGTGAGCAAGTGAACTCCCAGAAAGGCAAGCATCCTTTGAAATTTCTTTTGCATCATATTGATCCCGCTTTTCTTACATTAGTATTTGAAATGCAATGATATTGCTCGCATGCTATTTTCGGTATACCTTTATGTTTGAGTAGATTAGTTATATCCTATGCTTGATGGTTATCCCTGATATTTCACATACACATATGCTTAAGATAGGTTTGTGATGATATGATTGTTGTGTGTCTATTGCTTAGCCATTGCGGTCTAGATAACGCAGAGATCAATTGGCGGGACTAGCTCGTCAATTGTGGGAGACACATAACAACTCTTATTCTTATTAATTTTTGTCCAGATTGTTATATCTGGTTATTTTGGTTCAAAACTTGTTGTTGTTAAATGGTTTTGGGTCCGGACAAGTGGTTGTTAGTGTGGGTGCCGTTATGCACGAGATTCGGTTTGTGGTTGTCTTGTCCGACCATTAAGGACCGAGCCATGGACGTTACACTCCAAGTACCGAGCGCACTATCACATGCGGGATATGGGTACCGTGCGTTAAGTAAGGGAATGTTTTATTGGGTAAGACCGCAGCGTGTGGGGACATAGAGACCGTGAAATCCTATGTTCCTTTGGAACCCCAGCAGTGATATATACTTGTGCTTAATGAGCACGATTACCTATGTTGTGGGATGCAACATACTAACTACCTCACACCGCCACTCCAAGACAACATGTGTGCCCGCTTAGCATTTGCTATATGCTTATGTCTAAGTTGGGATTCCCACATATGGGTGGTACATCCCAATAAGATTTTCTTGCTAAAAATGATCAGATCTCGATTCTCCCGCCAAAGATACCTAAGGAAGTGTGCTATTTTCCGGAGGCATCCGGAGGCTTACTGCTAGTCGGGTCATGTGGGTAAAGTAGTACACCTCTGCAGAGATAATCTATTCGAATAGCCGTGTCCACGGTTATGGACAACACTTGGTTTAAGTATGCTTCATCGTTAGACTTCAAAAATTAAAAGTTGACATGGTTACAATTGGTTTCGGCATGAATGGGATGTTCATGTACTTTAGTTTATCAAAGTGGACAGCCACCTTGATATTGATTGATCCATATTATTACATATGTCTTGTGAAACCCTCTCTTGAATAAATGATTTATAACTTGGCTTTCGAAAACTAGATGGTCTAGGAATGTAAGATGTTGCGTTTTATGCAAAACTAGAACCACTAATGCTATCCCTTGATTGCCCAATATGCATAACTACTTTTCTTTGTGTAAGACTTGCGAGTGCACTTGTACTCAGCCAGATGTTGGCTGGCCTTTTTGTTTTTCTTTTCAGGTGAGGACGATATCGAGCCCGATGAGCTCGTCAGTGCCGATTTAGGCGACACTGACGAGTAGTGCTATCTTTTAACCCCAGTCGGTTGCCTTGGGTTATGGGCATACCTTGCTGGACTTTTGGTTTATTTATTTTGCTTCCGCTGTTATTTATCACTCTTATTTGAATTTGGCCGGCCGGTCGTTATGTAATAGTGTAGACTTAACTATTATGTTGTATGTCTTTTGGATTGTGAATGTACGTTGTTGTATGGATGTGATCAACGTTGAATGAGAGTATGAGCGTGTTGGTCGCTGATCCTGGGAGCCAACACGGCCTCATACTCGCTGTGATGAATCCCACCTTAACTTGTCTAAGTGTTGGCTTTGACCGTTTGGAGAACCGATAATCATGTAGTGCTTGCAGAGGAGCAGTGCGCATGATCACCGGGGCTCTAGTTTCGGTCGGGCTCCTCACTTGGATGGAGTTAAGGTGGAATTCATTTACTTGAGGCCCAGAGTTATTTCCTTAAGACCAGGTAAACCTCGGTCTTACGGAAATAACCCGGGGGTCCTCACATGGGCAGTGCTCACCAAAAGCCGATCTGCAAGAAATCAAACTCCTGTCGGGTAGCAACCCAACCCTCTCCAAACTCTCCAATCTTCTCTCGCTCAGATCGGAGATCGACAAGTTTGCGATGAGGTCCGACATGATGCTTTCCTTTTTTGGGTGAAGAACTCAAGGAAGATTTTCTTGGAGATAGAGGCGTAAAGGTTTAAAGCACTCAGCCGGGGTCGTTTTATAGACATTTTCACTGTAACCGACTCTTCGAGAAGTCCAACGGGCAAATACCTTTTCGCCTAACGGACAGAAAGGCTTTTTCCTTTTTCCAAAGCAGTTTCTCAACTTTAAAATGAATACAGACCGCCTCGAGTCTCACGGCATTTAATGAGAGGTCTGTTCGATATGATTGCATCGGAGAACGTGTCCGCACGACCGACATTCATTTAAAAGTTCGGGGGCTAGCTGTTGAGGATTAAAATATTCATATATTATCTTAATATATATGATAAAGACCATACGTCTTCGTGGTCGTAACTTCTAAGACCACCGACCTAACTGGTCGTAGGTATTACGAAGTTATATAATAAATACCCTGGTCGGACAAAGTTCCAAGCCGAGTCCACGACCAGGTAAGTACTCATAAAGCTATGAACAGGCGTTTAGGTCAAGTCTCCGACCACGCCACTCACTATGTGATGAATGAACTACGTGTTTCATATTCCACATAATATAATACTATTACGGCTAATGATTTAACGTCTCCTGAATCATTAACCGCAGAACAGTTGACGTTTTCACCAACCGCCTTTACAGTTAGTGGAACCGCCAAACTGCCGTCTCTTCCCGACCAGGCGCGTCGCCCCCCAACGGATGTCTCTTCATGGGATAACTACCACCGCTTCATCAACTATTTAAGGAGGGTCATGGAAAGACGGACAGAGGACACGGGGTACAGCATAGACAGCACAAGCAGAAGACATCAAGCAAGATATAGCAAAGTGTTGTGTTTTTAGATATTCCCAGTGTTTGTAATTGTGAGTTCATAGCAATAAAGAGCAAGTTAGATCCACTCCCAGAAGTCACGCACATTTTTCCTCTTTTTATTTATATATTCATAAGATCGGCGATTTGATCGTCAACACCATTTGAAGTGGAGCAATTGGATTTGGCTCTGTACTCTGCCGGTTAGACCGTCAGTGGTCACCTGTCGGACCGGTGGCAAATCGGTCTGACCGGTGTGCTACGGGCGGTCGAACCGATTTCACTTGATCCGATTTCTTTGTGCGGAAGTTCCGCAATTGTAAAAAACGGAACTTCCGCTGTGAGGAAGTTCCGGAGATCGAGCGGATCGTTTTTTCCAGAGAGCTCCCTTTGTGGGACTTAGCCAAATTTGCGACGGGTGGTCGGACCGGCCAGTACGGGCGGTCGGACCGATTTAGCGGCGGTCCGACCGGCCAGTGCATGGCGGTCAGACCGGCTGAAGGCCCAACGGCTATTTTTCTAGCCGTTGGCGCATGGGGCGGTCCGACCGGCCGTTGGTTGGTGGTCAGACCGGCCCTAGGCTGTTTTGATGGAATCTTCTCCCAACGGCTAGTTTTTGTGTGTGGGCTATATATAGCCACCTTGGCCGGTTGGGAGAGGTTGCTGGTGCTATTGTTAAGTGATATACTCATTCTTTGAGCTAAGAGCAAGCCTCTCCTCTCTTATGTGCATATGTTGCACTTGGTGAGCTTGGAGAGTAAACCCTAAGTGCATGTGTTGCCTTAGGTAGTGGATTGTGTATCCACGTGAGCGTTGAAACTTGATTAGTTCAAGTGAAAGTTCGGATTTGTTACTCTTGGTGTTTGCCGACACCTAGACGGCGTGGAGGCGTCGTGCGCGGTGATCTTCTCAAGAAGCTTGTGAGAAGACCCGACGATTTGTGAGTGGTTTGGTGCTCACCATCTCCGGAGTGGAGGAAGAGCAACTATAGTTGAGTAAGGTGTTGGTTCGGTTAGGAACCGGTCCAAGTGTTTGGACTTACCTCGGAGGTATTGGCTTAATTAGTGGAGTCGGTCCAATTTGTTTGGGCTAACCTCAACGTGGATTAGGGGAGACCGGCAAGTCTCCGAACACCACGGTAAAACATAATTGTGTCATCTAGTTTTTACTTGTGCTTTACTTTGAGCAATTTATATTCTTGCTTTAATTGCTTATATATCTTGTATGATTGCTCATATTGTATTGTGTTCATATTGTCGGTGCACTTAGTTGAGCCTAGTTGATTTAGGTTTTAATTGAGCAAAACCAATTCGCTATTAGCTTCCGCATTTATATACTGGTTTAGCGAGAAAGATTTTTAAAAACCGACTATTCACCCCCCACTAGTCGGCCACCTCGATCTTACAGCTGCCCACACTTTTAAACCTCAACTTTGCAAGTTAGTCTTCCATTGTTTCACCATCACACTGCTCAGTGCTCACATGCTATTTCTGTTTAAAAATTATCCATTTTATGTAAATTCAGGTGAGTTCTTTATATAGCCATCTGATTAATGTCATTTAAACTAAGCAACCAGTCCGCTGTTCGCTTCACTGTTTCAGAAAGAACCCATATCAAATTCTGAGGTGAGATGGTTCCCATCTTAACTCTTTTGTTACATCCAACGTGTTGTTCTGACCCCATGGCCCTAGATCATTATTCAAATGAAATTATTAGAAAAGGTACTCTCATGTCTCTGCTTAACTACAAATTGCAATCGGCCTGCCACCTTTGAAGGAATTTGCAAAACTGTAGTTTGACTTGTTCTCATCACCCTGCTGTTTTTGTTTCGATCTCATCACTATAAATTTTGTGATATTTTTTATTGTCACGTTCTGATGTATTCCAAATGCTTCCAAATGCAATCCACTGTCATATTTTGTATTGTCACGTTTGATGTATTCCTGGATCCTGATTATTACGCTTATGTACTGTTGCTTGCCTACATGGATAAACATCAGTTTTTTATGTTTATTACTGGTTGTTATCTAGCTCTTCCATATGCTTGATTTCTTTCACATTCGTGTGGTATACGTTAAGCATTTCATTCGGTTGAAATGACATGGATAATTTATATATGTATACATTGATTTTGATCTATGATTTAGATGGTCTAATACTGGAATTGGTAGGATTACTAGTTTAGTTTTGAGCTCTAATAGTTTGCTTGCTTCTATCAAAGTAATCATTCAAGTTTTGTTGGCTTTTTATTTGAAATAATGAATTCAGTGATTCTTGTAATATTCTAATAGTTTGCTTGCTGCTATCAAATATTCTTATCATATTTTGTTTCAGTGAATTGCATGTGATTGTTCTATCAGTCTAGCTAAGCTTGATTAGAGCTCAAAATCTAAATTATAGTTTTCTTATCCAATTTGTGAAGAGTATAGACTAAAGGGCTGAGATGGCAAACATTGATTCTTTAGCAACTCGCCTTCTGAGAGCACTCAAAATCATCCAATATTTCAGCTATATGTTGATTTCTTTCATATACATGTGGTATATGTTGGGCAGTCCGACCGAAAAAACCAGGACCAAACCAACAATCATAATCTTTCACAGTCAAATTCAACTATGCTTTATTCATGTATTTTGCAGTTTTTTGTGCAATTTTATCTATTTTCTTTACTACGTATCCTATATTTAGGTTCAATGGGTAACTTCTATTTGTTTTTGTAATCATTGTGTACGTAACTTATATAGATAGCAAGTATGCGAGATGGCAGAGGCACCGTCTTCGCCGCCATCAGCGACGTCGTCGAATGCGTCTGGATCTCCGATCAAGGTGGTACGCAAGAGAGATGGCAGAGGAATCTCCAAATTGCCCTCGGCCGCATGACTATCACGGAGGTCAGTGACGTTGGGATATCTCTGAGTCCAAAGAATGCAGCTGTGAGATTCCGGACCGTCTGCGGGGTACTTGCAAGGGAACGGGTCCCATCACCAACCCAAGCTGGAAGTCTCTGACGGATGTAGAGAGAGCCCAGCTGTGGACTGAAATTTCTGCCTCGTTCACTTTCCCAGAAGCAGACCAGGCACGCGTGTGACGGCAGGAGTTCCACGCGATGTGCCACGCGTGGAGGACCTTCAAGAGCACGCTTGTCACAAAGTACGTGAACACGGTGTCGGACACCCTTCACGAAGTATCATTTCTTATAGCGGGATACATGGGACGCCTTCGTGCAGACGAAGACGACAACCGAATTTCAAGAGCAAAGTGCGGCGTACATAGCTCTTCAGGCACAAAACACTCACCCCCACAAACTCGGCACCGGTGGGTACGCGGGTAAAGCCACGCAGTACGCGGCGGAGGATGAGACCGCTACCAAACTGTTCACTGAGATCTTAGACGAGCGCACTCGAGCCTGGTTAAGAGCGAGGGCATCATTCACGTCTTCGGGCGGCATCTATTTCACAAACCCGGCAGACGAGGCAGTGTCCCAACGCCTGGTAAATATGTCGAACCACTTAGTTGTTAATAAGTCCATAACTTTATGGTGCCTAGAATAACATGATTGCCCTCTTGCAGGAAGCATTGACTTCTGCATGTTCCCAAGGTTCCTTCCAAGTAGATAGGGAGAAGGACGTACTATCTACAGCCCTGGAAAACAAGGAGCACCCAGGTCGCACGCGAGGCGTTGGGGTTTACGTACCTTGGAGGGATGGATTCCGACACGACTCCGACACATATAGGAGTAGGAAGAAATCCAAGGACCAGCACGACGCTTGGTTGGAACATGTGCTTACTGAAAAATTTCAAGCACAAATAACAATCTTGCAAAACCAAGTAAATCAACTCCTCCAGGCGCAAGCCGCCCCCGTTAATTTGGGAGCAATTCCTCCTCAACATCGGAGTAGCGTCGCGTCCACACATAATTCTGGACATGACGACGTTCAATTACTGATCGACGACATCGAGGTAATGTACATCTCTGGAATGCTCCAAAGATAGACCTATAGTACGCCCTAGCTAATTGTGTATCGTTTTGTAGGAGCCGACGCCTTGCAAGCTCCAAGTGAGGATGGTCGGATCCATTCCTATTGAGGCTGGGCGGGGTATGGTGTATCCATACCATGAAGGGGCAGTGTAGCACGGTGCCCAGCTGGCGTAGGGTTACGCCAGGGTCCACGTGGACATGGTACATGATAATTTTATAGACATCCCACTCGGGATTCGCCCAAACGAAGAAATCAGAACACTAGGGGATGCCATGTACACTTTTATCGAGTGGCCCAATTAGGACATCACCCTGGACCCTACACTGATGCCATATCGACATGACCTTGCCTCTGCAATAGGACCCTCGATGAGTCCGCCTCAACCTTCGCTTCAGAAGGCCGCCTCATCGGTTCCAGTACAGAATACGCCGAAAGGACAAGAAAAATGTGTCACCATATCGGTCCCCGAGTCTTCTCACGGGAAGACAGGACGCAGGCAACTCGTTAAGGCGAAATCGATATCGAAGAACATTCAGGCGCCTGCCAAGCCCGAGAAATACTCTCTCGAAAGTCTGTTGGTCTCCGACACAGAACTACAAGGCTCAGGACTAGCTTGTCAATCTTTGCATGAATGGTACATGCGCAAGACTCGAGAGGAGGGGGCCATACTGGAATCATCGTCAGATACAAGAGGGAGCATTTTCTCCACGAGCCGGGCCACTTCGTCGTGGGCTTCGACGACTTATTCGACCTATACAACCTCAATGCCCTCGACGCAGCACTTCTACGATGCTGGACACTGTAAGTGTGTACAATCAAGTTCTACACTCACGTGATACCGATAAATACCACAACTCATTGCTTATCTACAGATACATTATGAAATGTGCCCGTCGACTCAAAGAACCGGTGGGTTACCTCGACCCACATGTGATCTCTAAGCAAACAATCAACCAAGACGCATCCTACGTCGAGAATTACATAAAAATAAGATTGTTTGCTTTGGACGACAAGGACTACATAATGGTGCCCTACAACCAGAAGTAAGTGCTTCACTACTTGTTATACAAATTTCGTTTGAACATAGGTTTATGATTGTAGCGACATATATGAGTAGATTCCATTGGATTCTTCTAATCATTGTACCAAAGAGGAACACGGTATTGTACCTTGATTCCCTACTGAACAAAAACCACGAGTTCACCCTTCTTAAAGGAATACTCGACAGGTATGTTCATTTCCTCTGCACATTATAACTCTATTGTAGTCTTCCTTCGTTTGAAGTGGATGTGGATAACTTTTTGGAATCATGTAGGTCGTTCATCGGCTATGTTGCCGAGGGAGGGGCATATAAGGGATCGAGCGCCACACTGACTCACAGGATGCGATTTCTGGTATGCGCTACAACACAATAATGCTATATCATACTTTATAATATTGCGTCTCGAACTGACTGTACCTATATATATAATTCTATTTTTGCAGTGCCGCTAGCAAAAACGAGATCACCTATGCGCATTCTACGTATGCCATCATATGCGGCTATTGATTAGTTATAGGAGGCACGATCCCCAGGTTTGTCAATCTCCCAATAATTATTTTCTAATTATAAATTAAAATATATATGCTTACTACTTTACTCCTGCTGTCGACAGGTCTTAGATATAGAGTTAAATGCACTCGACATGAAAGAGGTCACGTACGTTCGAGGGGAGCTCTACAGCTTCATCAAGGCGGACATCGTTAACCCCGACAGAGAGTTTATGCCGTCGACACCGAAGAACGACCTTCGAACAATTGATTCAATATTGAAATTCAATTTGAGTAGTTGTAATTCAATTTGTAACTCTACTGACAATACATGAAATATTCTTTTGCAATTAATTTTCAGTTAAATGATCACTTTCAGTTGTCAAATTCATCTGTGATGTACCTGTTTCTGCTTGTTTGTTTTCAGAGGGCATGGCTAGCAATTCCTGAAGCTAGCTAAAAATACGATAAAAATTAGTTGGGTACAAAGAACTATCACTGACGGTTGTAACCAAGAACCGTCTATGATAGTGGTATATCACAGATGGTTTTTGGCTGCAACCGTCTGTGATACATTCCCAGACGGTTGCAACCAAGAACCGTCTGTGATAGTGGTATATCACAGACGGTTCTTGGCTGCAACCGTCTGTGATACATTTATATCACAGACGGTTCTTGGTTGCAACTGTCTGTGATAGTGACCCTTCACAGACGGTTTTATTTAAAAATCGTCTGTGAAAGTGGTATATCTTAAAAATCGTCTGTGATTATCTTTATCACAGACGATTGAAAAACCGTCTGTGATGACTGTTACGAACCGTCTGTGATGACCTTTTTTGTAGTAGTGTTAGGAGCCTGATACAACTCCTGAACCTGCCATTCCAATAGAATATTTTGAGCAAATCCCCGAGCAAATTCCTGAGGAGGGAGACAATGAAACTCTGAGGAAGAGTAAAAGACAAAGGACTGCAAAGTCTTTTGATCCTGATTTCATTGTGTACCTTGTGGATGATACTCCAAGTACCATTTCTGAAACATATGCTTCTCCAGATGCGAATATTTGGAAGGAAGCAGTACGTAGTGAAATGGATTCCATTATCTCTAATGGAACTTGGGAGATCACTGAGCGTCCTTATGGTTGTAAACCTGTAGGATGTAAGTGGGTGTTCAAAAAGAAGCTTAGGTCTGATGGTACTATCGAGAAGTACAAGGCACGGCTTGTGGCCAAGGGTTATACCCAAAAGGAAGGCGAAGATTTCTTTGATACTTATTCAACTGTGGCTAGATTGACCACTATTCGAGTACTACTATCTTTGACTGCCTCACACGGTCTTCTCGTTCATCAGATGGACGTTAAGACGGCTTTCCTAAATGGAGAGTTGGACGAGGAAATTTACATGGAACAACCAGATGGATTTGTAGTAAATGGTAAAGAAGGAAAGGTGTGTAAGTTGTTGAAATCTTTGTATGGTCTTAAACAAGCACCTAAGCAATAGCATGAAAAGTTTGACAGAATTTTAACTTCTGCAAGCTTTATTGTGAATGAAGCTGACAGATATGTGTATTATCGCCATGGTGGGGGCAAGTGAGTCATTCTATGTCTGTATGTTGATGACATACTAATCTTTGGGACCAGCCTTAATGTGATTAAGGAGGTCAAGGATTTCTTGTCTTAAAATTTTGAGATGAAAGATCTGGGAGTAGCTAATGTTATCTTGAACATCAAGCTGTTGAGAGGTGATGATGGTGGGATTACATTGTTGCAAACCCATTATGTGGAGAAGGTTCTGAGTCGTTTTGGTTATAACGACTGTAAATACTCTCCAACACCTTATGATCCTAGTGTATTGCTTAGGAATAATCGTAGAATAGCCATAGACCAATTGAGATATTCTCAGATAATTGGTTCACTCATGTATTTAGCTAGCGGTACCAGGCCTGACATCTCGTTTACTGTGAGCAAACTAAGCCGTTTTGTTTTCAATCCGGGAGATGATCATTGGCATGCTCTTGATAGGGTAATGCGCTATCTAAAGGGTACTATGAGCTATGGCATTCATCATGCACGGTATCCTGTGGTACTGGAGGGTTATAGCGATTCAAACTGGATATCTGATGCTGATGAGATTAAGGCCACAAGTGGATATGTCTTCACATTTGGAGGTGGCGCTATTTCATGGAAGTCTTGCAAGCAGACCATCTTAACGAGGTCAACAATGGAAGCAGAACTCACAGCATTAGATACTGCCACTATTGAAGCCGAATGGCTTCGTAAGCTCTTGATGGATTTACTGGTGGTTGAAAAACCGGTACCGGCTATTCTGATGAACTGTGATAATCAAACTGTGATTGTCAAGGTGGACAGTTCTAAGGATAATATGAAAGCATCAAGACATGTGAAGAGGAGACTGAAGTCTGTCAGGAAAATGAGAAACTCCGGAGTAATAGCTTTGGATTATATCCAAACAGCTAAGAATCTGACAGATCCCTTCACAAAGGGTTTATCACAGAATGTGATAGACAATGCATCGAGGGAGATGGGTTTGAGACCCACGTGAGTTATACCATAGTGGCAACCCATCCTATGTGATCGGAGATCCCGTGAAGTAGGATTGGCGAAACAAGCTATTGGTTAACTGGGAGGAGAGTACTTTTACAGACCCACTCCATTGGAGATGCAATTCTCTCCTAAATCTGTATGGCAGGTTGATTTTTATCTTAATGTGTTATGTGGCTTGTTTAAGCAAAGATGTTGTCCTACAGAGTAGTCTTGAAAGAACACACCTATATGAGCCCGACTGTTAGTCACAGTCTATGAGATAGGGTAATCTCTAAGAAGCTTATGAATAGGCCAGGAGTATGACTTATATGCTCCAACTCGCGGGGATGCCTAACAGCCTAGTATCAGTTAAGGACTTAAGTGAAACTTATTTACACAAAACTGTCAATTCAAGGCTTAGTCCATTGTGCAGTTGTGCATAAGTGTAGCTTCTGTTATAAATGGATGTTAAACCTTATTCGGTCTCCATTGAAACACTGGTATATTAAAACAATACTGTGGATCAAGGCATTTGACATGTGTCTTTGAGATCTGGTGGGGAATTGTAGGAATTAATACAGGCTGGGCCCAGTTTTTATTTCTAATTAATTCCTGGGGAATCTCAAATGCCCATGTGCACGTGCTAAAATTGATTAGTCCCACATGGAGAGTTGAAGGGGAGTTACACCTCTTTATAAGGTGGAACGTGGTAGCCCCCCTTGTGGAATTAGAGAAAGCCAACACACGCGCGTGTGCGCTCGCTCGCTCGCCTCTCCGAGCCGAGCCGAGCCGTGTCGTCGTGCGTGCGTGCACGTCAGGTGCGCGCGTGTTTTCTTTATATATTCAAAAATCGAAACGCACCGACTCGAAGTAATGACATTAATGAACGGCTGGCAGTAACGGTTCAGTTACCAGTGAGTTATGGCTACGGTTTGCACTGGTTGATAGCAACCGTTTCCTCTGATCCATGCCTCTTCGTTTTTTGTTTTTGGCTATTACAAGAACAGTGAACTGTTCGTGTTTGAGCTTCTCCAATTTACACCCACGAGAGACTAAGAAAGAATCCACAAGTCTGTTGCTATTGTGTCTAGCGATCTCCATCCCGCAAGGCGCGTGTACGGTCGAACCGGGAGACCAGACCTCCGGAACCCCCGTCCTTGAAGGCTTGCACGAGCGAGGATGAATAAGGTTTTTTGGGAGCGTTCGCGCGACTGATCGCTGCTTTGTCTCCATCAGATCACTGCTTCGTCTTCATCATATCATTGCTTCGTCATTATCCGATCCTCTGCTTCATCTACATCATCTGCACAACTACTACCACTACGTCATGGCGAGCGACGACCTAACCAACACTTCCGCTGTTTCTGTTCCGTCTACTGGTTCTTGGTACATCTCTATCACACTTTTTATTTGTTTAACTCTGTTATCTGTTGTTGTCTTGAACACTGAGATATGAATACTAGTTTCTGTTATTCTGAAAATTCGTATGACTATGGTGTTCATAATTACTTGCTTTATGGAAAAGGCTAAAGTATTGTCCATAATTCATCTAGTATATTTCTGGATTATAGTAATTCAAAAAATGCTCATATATTTCTGGATTATGGAAAAGCCAATTTTTTATTTATTTATTTATTTATTTTGGAATTAAGAAGTGTGCCGGCTTGTGCAATGCTTATACAGGTTTGATATGCTCCCCGAGCAGAGCAATAGTGCAGAGTAGGTACTACATGTTATAAGATGCTGCATTCTAAGGAAGGAAACCTTTGTCCCTGAGGCTCTTCTCTGCGTCGTTGATGGCCTCCTCCAAGGGCGTGAGGACGAGACCCAGGTCCAGGAGCCTCTTTGCCGCATGGCTGCCGTCGCACGGCACCAGCCACGGCTGCGTATCGTCCTCGTCGGCGAACCTGTGGATCCTGCTGTTGTATGCCGGGCAGAGCTTTGCCACCAGCTGCGCGAAGTCCTTGAACTGATAGATGCCGTTCGTGCAGAGATACCTCCCCGACGCGGCGGGCGCCTCGAGGAGGAGGACGTGAGCGGCGGCGACGTCGCGGACGTGGACAGCCCCCAGCCAGTAGTCCCCCTGGTCGTCCTTGGAACCCTGCAGGAGGCGCTGCAGCACGGCGGAGCTAGCGTTGAGGGCAGGCTGCAGCAGGGGGCCAAGGCACGTCGACGGGTGGACGGTCACCACCTCCATGCCGTGCTTCTCCGCGAACCCCCATGCCGCCTCCTCTGCCAACGTCTTGGACACCGGGTACCATTTCTTGCGGGCCTCGCAGAAGCTGATGTCCGTCCAGGATCGCTCGTCCACGGGCTCCCCCGGATGCGCGGACGGCCATCCCGGGTTGGGTACCAAGGCCGAGATGGACGAGGTCACCACCACGCGCCGCGCCCCCACGGCGCGCGCGGCCTCCAGGACATGCACCGTGCCCCGCACCGCCGGCTCCACCAGCTCCGCCTGCGGGTCCTGCGGGTCGGCCAGCGTGCAGGGCGACGCCACGTGCAGCACGCCGGCGCGGCAGCCCCCGCCGGCGGCCGCGGCGGCGGAGATGGAGTCCGCATCCAGGAGGTCGGCGGGGAGGAGGAGGGGCCGGCCGGTGCTGCTGTCGTCGGCGAGAGCAATGAGGTGGTCGGCGTGGGTGCCCGGCTGGTAGGTGGCGGTGACGGCGTACCCGCGGGCGAGGAGGGCGCGCACGACCCAGGACCCGATGAAGCCGTTGCCGCCGGTGACCAGAACGCGGCGCTGCTCCATCTCCTGTCGGATGAGATCGGAGATCTCCTCCTCCCGGATAGCACCAGCTAGTACTAGATCTTCTTTCGCTTATCGGTTTCTGCAGTGGGTGGACAGGACAAAAAAATCACCAATCACTAGTACTAGTTCCAACTGGCGGCTGTCCTTCCTTTCTATTCAACCATCGACAACTTCTCTTCACCTTAAGAGTAACTAATTACGCTAACCACTACCTATTGTTTAGAAACTCTAGACCGGGTTTATCAGCTCGTAAGTCGGCTTACGTAAGAGTATTCTATCAGAAATTCTAGCAGGGTATAGAAGCTATATATAGAGGAGATCTCTACTATTGTATACGATTATTAAAGAGTAATAAAGCGAAGTCTGAAGTCTCTTCGTATCTCTGTGTGTAATTCATTATTGTGATTTGTGTCCTTGCTTTGATTCTTACGATTCTGAATATTGTTTACGAGGTAATCGCTCGGACTGGACTCACCAGCGACGGTTACTCAATACGTTATCAGCACGATCGACTCTCCTCGCATCGAAAGGTAACCGTCGAAGAACGACACTCGTAGATTGAATCGTTTTTTTTCTAGATTGCTTTCAATCCTGCAATTTTGCTTTCTAAATTGGTTTTCTATTGTGCAAATTCGTTCTAATCCACCGTGAGCCGACTTGAAGTCGCTGGCACAATACCGATTGTACCGTATATTGAAATTGTGAATTCGTTCTAACCTATCGCGAGCGGACTTGAAGTCGCCGGCCAATCCGATTGGTGATTGTATGAAAGAACGGGTGTCGATTGCACAACATAGCATCGCATCATATGAACAGTATGAAAAAAATGAAAAAATTTCCCCTGGCGGCTTGAAGCCGCTGCCCTGCCCACGGCCGCCGCAAGACCGTACCACCCCCGGTCGGCTTGAAGTCGCAGCCACACGTGGAACCGCCGAAGTCTTTGCCGCCGCCGCCGGCGCCGCCGCCGCCAGCGCAGCGCATTGCCGCCACTCGCACTGGCCGCGTCGGCCGCCCGTCAGACGTGGCCCCAGCATCGACAGCGTCGCTCCTCCCGCCACGCCGATCCGCCAGCCCGTCTGTGGCCGGCGCCCGCCGTCCACACGTGACTCCCAAGGAGGGAGCCGCCGCCACCTGGGAGATCGGGGGTAGGGAAACCCTACCCCTGATCCCCCTTTTTAGCATCCCCCGAAGCGGGCCAAGAAGGCCGGGTTCAAAGAAAATGCAATTTTGCAAAAAAACCGATTGGATCTTTGAAAATTACGATAAAGTTTTCAAAACAAGAAAATTTTGCATAAAACCCCTTGGACTTTTTGAAAATTACGCACCATTTTTCTCAGAACTAAAATCTTGCGTTTTAATCCCTCGAAATTGCAGAATTTAGGGGAAGGGGAAGGGGAAGCGGGAGCGGGAGCGAGCGGTGGCAATGTAGGGGAATCATGAGGGAAGGAAGATCTAGCAGGAGCGCGTGTGATAGGCAGGGTCTCGGATGGCGGTGGTGCGAGAATCGTTGAGGAAAAGGCACAAGCATGGGCGCGAGGTTGAGCTCCCGGTGGTGAGAGGGGAGATGGGCGGTGGTAGGGGTGGTGTCGAGAAAAAGGAACAGGCACAAGCGCAAGGTTGAGCTCGCGGTGGTGAGAAGGGAGATGGAGGTGTGTGGAGGGGTGTGGCGGAAGGGAGTGCAGGAGAAGAGGAAGGAGGGAGGTTCCGCGGGTGCCAGTGTTGAGAAGGCATGGGAGCGTGCACGAGGTGGAGGCGGGGTGTGTCGAGGAAGGGAACCAAGTTATGGGCCTACAAATTGGCACACAACTTTTTTTTGTGTTGAGGAAGGGAATCGAGTCGTGTGTCAACGAATCGGCACACAACTTTCTTTTGTGAGGGAAAGGGAAGAACGCGTCACTCACAACCACTAGCATTTTTAATTAGTAAATAAACAACGAGGTCTCAATTCCCGTCAAGACATGTATCGGCTCAGGCCTTGATTTTTCTGACTCGTGGGCCCGTCTTGAGGCTCGAAAAAATAGTTAATTGATTAACAATATTTCCACTCAAAAAGAGATTGAAAACAATATTTTATTTTAGAAAATAATTAAAAAAATAGAAAACTAATTTTTAAAAGAGAAAACACACAAGAAAAATGGCTTTTATACTTTGGGGTCGGGCCTTGGCTTGTACGGGCCAGGCAAGGGGCGAACTATTACCGGCAGGTCTGGCATTTGAACATGTCTAGATGTGAAGATACAAAGCACTACACAACCCATTAGCCGATAGATAGGGTAGAATGTTTAGTAATGATATGATATGACATAATGTTCCATGCATATATTACCTACCCCTCTTAATTAGATGCTTTGGGGGTAATGTCCTGATATTCCGATACTATGCATTCCCAACATTTCAGCATTAGGTTATAATGGGGGGATGGATAACAATGTTCCGCGTACGTATTTGGTTAAATGGATCAATGCTCCACCGCCCAGGGTCCGCCTCCTCCTTATCCACCCGACGTCCAGACTCCAGACCACAGGACCAACCAAAAAGGCGAGGCTTTTCTTCCGTGGCGGCAGTACAGTACCCCCGGCCGTACTGCCAACCAACCCACGCCGGCGAGGAGCAATGGAAGCTGCTCTCCCTCCTCTCCATCTCCCGACACGAATCGTCGGCGTCGTCATCCCCGTGCATGTCCACATCCCCCTCTCCGGCGGCCTCAGGGGCAGGCTTCCTTCTCGCAAGCTCGCGCCTTTCCGTGCCACGCCGCAGTGGCAGCTCGACTTCTTGGGCGCGGACCCTGGGCTGTCCACTTCCGAGGAGGAGGAGGAGAACCAGCTCCCCGCCGAGAGCACCGACTGGTGCGTCCGCGCGCGTCGTGCCGCTCTGCGCTCCATTGAGGCGCGGGGCCTCTCGCCCTCGCTCCAGCGGATGGTCTCCTCGCCCAACAAGAAGAAGAATCTCAAGAAGAAAAAGAAGAAGGCCGACGAGCTCAAGCCTCGCAAGGAGAAGGTGGTGGTGGATGCTTCCGATGGAGACGACGAAATTGATGATGATTTGGAGGAGGACCTGCAGCCCAGGGTCGCGCAGTTCGCTGACGGCATGTTCGACGAAAAGCGCCAGAGGAACAGGGAGCTCTTCATCCACACGCTCTCCAGCTTCTCAGCTGGGCGGCCGCCGTCCAACAGGAGCAAGGAGGTGTCCCTCAACAGGTCCATCGTCCAGGCTCAGACCGCGGAGGAGGTGCTGGCACTCACAGCCGAGGTGATTGCGGCTGTCGCCAAAGGTCTCAGCCCCTCGCCGCTCACGCCACTCAACATCGCCACTGCACTCCACCGCATTGCCAAGAACATGGAGACGGTCTCCATGACACAGACGCACCGCCTCGCCTTTGCACGCCACAGAGACATGTCCATGCTCGTGGGGCTATCAATGGTGGCCCTGCCGGAATGCTCGCCGCAGGGTGTGTCTAACATCTGCTGGGCGTTGTCCAAGATTGGTGGTGACCTGCTCTACTTGCCGGAGATGGATAGGATTGCTGAGGTAGCCATCACCAAGCTTCAAGACTTCAACGCACAGAATGTTGCCAATGTCGCTGGAGCATTCGCTTCCATGCGCCAATCAGCTCCTGACCTTTTCTCAGCCCTGGGCCGAAGAGCAGCACAACTAGTGCACACCTTCAAGGAGCAAGAGCTCGCTCAGTTCTTGTGGGGTTGTGCTTCTCTGAATGAGTGTCTCTATCCTTTGCTTGACGCACTTGATGCTGCTTTTCAGGATGCTGCTAGGTTCCAGTGTCGTGTATATGATCTAGTGCCAGGCATGGGGCAGACCTCAGCCAAAGAGGCTTCTACCGGAGAACATGGAAGCAATGCTCATGATCTCAATTTTAGCCGAGATCAGCTTGGGAACATTGCTTGGTCCTATGCTGTTCTTGGGCAAATGGACCGTCAGTTCTTCTCACATATCTGGAAAACTCTGGGTCAATTTGAAGAGCAGCGAGTCTCGGATCAGTATAGAGGAGACATGATGTTTGCTTCACAAGTTTATCTCGCAAATCAATCATTGAAGCTTGAATTCCCACATCTTGATATGTGCTTAAGAGGTTATCTTGAAGAGAAAATAACAAGAGCTGGAAAGAGCAAACGGTTCAATTTGAAGACAACCTCCTCGTTTCAAAAGGAGGTTGGGCGTCTTCTATATAGTACGGGGCATGAGTGGATTAGAGAATATGCAGTTGATGGTTACACTGTTGATGCAGTGTTGGTTGATGAGAAACTTGCATTCGAGATAGACGGGCCAACACACTTCTCAAGGAATTTAGGCATGCTTTATTGCTTTTGTTGCCTTTAATCTTTATGTACCATTTCTGATAGAGCTATAGGCTGTCCATTTTTTTCTTGTTACCCTACTGAAGTCTGGGTCTCAAAGGAGAAACTAATGTTAAATGTGTACTAAATTTGCAGGTACACCATTAGGCCACACAGCATTTAAACGACGTTACATCACTGCTGCTGGATGGAAGTTAGTTTCCTTGTCTCACCAAGAGGTTAGTCATAGCTGGAAGATAGTAACCATTAGTAATTATTCTAAATTTATTCTATAATCTGGTGAACTATTCCACCATACTGTATGAAATTCCCAAACTAGAGTTTCATATGCCACTGTCTGAAATCAACATACAGCTATTTGAAATTGGTATCATAAATTCATTTGCTGGAGAACACCATGCATTTGTTTCTGCATGGAATTTCTCTATTATTCCTGTTTCTTTGTGCTCTCATATGAACTTGTTTTAAAAAAAGCATGTATTTGTTCTGTACTTTGCTGTGAATGATTCATATAAGTATCACCTTAAAACTAAATAATAGTTGTTACCCAAGGAGTAACCTAATTTGCTGTCATCAGGATATTTGACATACCTCTGACTTGAATTTTCTGAGTCCCTTGAGTAGGTGAAGTATTTTTTATCTCTGTTTTAAGACTTAGCATGATATAACTTAAGTATTTATTTTCCCTGACAATTACAGTGGGAGGAGCTCCAAGGTGAATCTGAGCAGTTGGAGTATTTAAGGAGAATTTTAGGCGTTGATGCAGAATAAGTGCAACAGTTGGGCATTTGACATCGTGAGCTCGGTGAGCATTTCCAACTTGAAGAAGGCATCTTGAATTCTGGATAACCGCACTGGCCTCCCTAAATGTCCAGGATATTTCCCAGCATTTTTTTTTTTGGATCCATCATTGACGAGCTTTGCAGAGCTAAGGCCTTTTGGAACACAGGAATTGTTCTCAATTCCTGCAGGAATTAAACTATTTTATGTGAAATTCCTACGAAATTCCTGTGTTCCAAATGGATCCTAAAAATTTAGACCTGAAATTAAGATGTGTCTATTGGGCGCATCTCCAAGGACTTGCAGGTCGTGCTACCGGTCGCCTTAGGGGTTTTTCTGTTTCCCTCCTTGTATTTGCACTATTGTATGTTTTAAGTCTCCTTTTTCTTCTTAATGAAACGATGTGCAAAGCTTTTGCACTTTCTAAAAAAAGAGCGTTGTGATGAGAAATAGTTATGTTTCTTTTCTGGACAGCATGTGAAATAAAATAGTTGTGACGAGAAAATGCTATGTGAAAAAAGATATCCTGAAGTACTCTGTATCATGCTAATTTTCAAAGAGCTGTTTTGTACCCAAACTCTTGAAAAATGACGGTAATGACAGTAATAAATCATACGATGGATTCAGTAGTGCATTGAGAAATGAAATGGACTGTAAACTAGCTCTTGAGGAATCAAGTAGTGCATTGAGAAATGAAATGGACTGTAAACTGGCTCTTGAGGAATCAATTAGCGAAGCTGCACTCATAAGATGAACTTGGTGTTGTAAAAGTGGGCAGTTTTAGCAAATATTTAGAATTAATTTGAGCAGTATTAATGATAATTAAAGCATATTTTCAGTAGAATTTAAATGACAAAATTAACATATAAATATGTAAATCCTCTATGTTATTTAAATAGGATAATATACTCAAAACATAGAACATATGGACAATTAATATCAGCATAATGCTCAGATTTGATATTTTGTTTACTGCACTCAGATGTTGAGTTGCTTAAGATATAATCTTGGCTTTCATAACACTTATGTCAATTTTTAATCACAAATTGAATATGACAATTATATATTAGGCCTTGAGCTTAAAAATAAAATTTTGATATTTTAATCAAACAAGTTTCAAACAAATCACCATATTTAACTTTGCTAGACAACAAGTAAAAATCTCTTTCAACAATATACTATTAACAAGAATGTATAACAGTGATCGAAAAATAATCACAAAAACAGAATATATTGACCGAAAGAACTACAGGAACAAGTATAATAGGATGAAGCAATTTGCTCAAAACAATAGAAAACAGTAAGTGATCTGACAGCTCAAGATATAATATATACTCAATGTCACATTCAATTTCATTTTGACATCAATTCATCATCGAGCATTTAAACCGAGCCCACAACACAACTTTGCAATATCTCTCGGTACTAGAGTTAATCAAATTGACTCAATTTGAAACTTCTACTAGCACATAACATACGCAAAAGTAATGCGAAAATTCAAAACAGTAATACTCAAGAAGCGAATGGCACTCAAAGCCACCAAGCAGTAAATCGGGCAAGGCACGCGAATCGCGCTGTCTCAGAAAATCAATCGCCCCGCTATGCCGCGAAGAACGACCAAGGTCGTCGGAGATACAATGTCAATTCACAATTTTGGGACACACCAAAATCACGAAGTCGAGGTACAGAGATGCCGCACAAGACCAACTAGCAAGATACTCCAGCCGAAAGCACCAAGGAGCACCAAGTCACCAAAGAAAAATCAAGCCGAAGTTCTTCTTCCTCTCTGGGATCAAGTCAACAGCCAGTCAAAACCGAAACCCCAAATGTACAAGATCCCAGTTCCCAAACCGAATGCCAACAGAGGAAATGGCGCAAGAATGTAACCAGCCGAATGCACACAACAGGGAGGTTTAGAGGTCACCTCTGACGGCACTGAGGCGTGCCGAGGCAAGCATGGTGGCGCGGAGGTCCAAGAGCATAAAGCTGAAAACCCAATCGGGAGGAGAAGAAGAACCAAATTTTGGGGAAAAGCTCACTGGATTTTTTGAGTTCAAAGAAAAGACCATAAGAGCCCAGCCTTTGAAGAGAAAGAGGAGGAGAGGAGCTACACCGCCACCACCAATGGCCCGCACGCAACGCACTTGAGCCGCCCACATCGCCCGCGTTGCATGAGCTGCCGCCAGGCCGAAGGGTAGGCTCCTAGTTCGCACGCTCGCTCGGTGTCTCCAACCTTATCCTCCCCATCTCAATGACATGTGGGCCCACACTCTTTCTTTTCTTTTCTATTTATTCTTTTCTCAAATGAGAAATTACTAAATAGCCCTTGATTTACAACACTTGTAGAATTTTTTAATTTAATCTTTTTTATTAATATTTAAAACTTAACCCCTTTTTAACTTTATTTTCAATTCTGACCCATTTGGCCACGCCACCCAATACTGTCACACCACCAGGCTCAGCGTGGCTAAACGTGCCATGCAAGCTCTCGCAGGCACGCCGTGCCAGCATGGCATCTGTCATGCCATATATCATGGCGTGATGAGTAAGCTTGTCACGCCAACATATGTGGCATAACAGTGGGCACTTAGGAGTTTTGGCCCAATCTGTTCTTCATTTTTCCTCGTCTTCTCTCGTGCACCTCTCTTTACTCCCGTTCACAAGCCAGTCGCCTTCGTCCTCCCGCCGCCTGCTGTCCTCCCACCGCTGGTCGTCCTCCCCCACCGGTCTTCGTCCCCCCGCCAGTAGTCCTCTCCCGCGCCAATCGTCCCCTCCCCCTGCCGGTCTCATGCTCCATTGAGCGAAAACATGTTTCCCACGAAGGTGTGGCGTTCGAATGGTAGTGATGAAAAACTGAGATCCATTTGTGTTAGGACCAGCATTGGCCATTGATAGCGTCCCTTTCCTCTCATGCTTTGAAACATAATTCTCATCCTCTAGATTCAATCCATATATTGACTCGCCCGCAGTTCCATCACCAACAATTATATCTCCACCTTTGACTATAAAACCTTTGATGATACGTTTTAAAAATGAGCCCTGGAAGAGTAAAAGTTACCAAAAAAATGTATACTTGAATCTATCAGGGAAAAAAAACCTTGAAGGTCAAAGATCCCACAGTGGTAAAAAAAAATAACAGTTAATTGGCAGTGGTCCAAAGGAAAATTAATCATTAGCAAGAATCAACCAATTATGGTTCACATAACAAAGTCTTATCTTGGTATTTCTTTCAGAACAGGAAGAATGGTTGCTATAAACTCAAAAGAATCAACCAATTATGGTTCACATAACAAAAGAGGTTGTACTCACGTTTCAAGTCGGGTTGTTGGAGGTTGTGGTGGAAAGGACAATCATTGTTGAGAATTTGCGGAACAATATAGATGTGGTCGATGGCAATATAGAAGAACTAGAATCCGCTGCTGATCTTTCGCAAAGCCCCCCAACGGAGGAGCAACTTTCCCAAGAGTTCATCGGTATCGGTCTTAATAACGATGCCCCCCCCCCTCTCGTTGGTGGATCTGTAATATGCACCGGTTTCTTCGCCGCACCATGAGAGTGACTCCGTCACCGATTTCAATTGCGATGTAATGAACAACAAGCTTGAGGGGGAGGTGTTCCGAGATGGAACAACCGGTGGCCTCGAGTACGACGAAGGATGTAGCTCAACCGAAAACGAAGCTCCCGTTCCGCTTTTCTCCTCTGAGAAAGGTCGAGTTGTTCGCAGTGTAATGGGTGAGATCCTGTCGGTGTATGCATTCGATGATATCAGAATGGCAAATAACACAGTTTGTGCAAATGGGTGGAAGAGCAAGAATGACATTGTGGATCCAGAGAATGACCTAATACGCAAGAACATGTTATTTCCAAGCATGGAGGATCTGAAGGTTTGGCTGCAAGAGTACTCAGTGTGGCACCATTTAATATGCAACACTCTGATGTGAACAAGAGGTATACCGTGAGGTGCGAAAGTGAGTGTGGATGGAAGGTATGTGGGAGCAAAACTAGGGACAAGCAATGAAAAATAGCGAATGTAAAGTAGCCTCACCTTGTGGGACTGCACGAGTGTCCGGAGAGTACTTTCAGGCGATTGCTAATTTTATTGCAAGGTGTGTTACCGAGATTGTGGCTGTCGATCCTGATGTGGCCGTCGCCACCCTCATTGAGGTTATCTTTCTGTTCATTAAGTACCACGTGAAGTACGGGAAAGCATGGAGGGCAAAGCTGAGAGCGATGTAGTTATTGTGGGGTCATTGGAAGGAGGCCTATGGGTTGCTTCCTCGAATCCTGACCGCTATGCAGGTAAAGAATATGGGCATAGAGTTTTATCTTTGGCACGGGAACTGAATGGAACCAGATGGAGGGGTTATGAAATATATTCTCGGGCGGGTGTACTGGTCCTTTGGGCAATGCAGGCGTAGAGAGCGTGAGACTCGCAAGAGGGAACGCGAGAGAAAGGTTGAAATGGCGGCCAATGAGGAGTACAACGCCGAGCTCGCAAGGAACGACAAATGGCCCCAGTCCATGCAGTAAGTCAGGTCATTCGGTAGTAGTCCCCCGCCCTACCCACCGTGTTAATATTATCTCTTGAAGGCATGTATACTTACATGGTCCGGATGCTTGTGTTGCAGTGTATCGTAGTAGTAGTGAGGATGACTAAATCAATTAGCTGAGTCACCATGCCATGTGACCACGTGTAATGTGCTTCTATTTACGAACTCTAATGTATTTCCGATTCCGTGCCCCCCAATTTACCTTCGATGGAAAGATTTCATCAGCACGAGTACATTTGTAATCTCCAAGCCTCGTACAAAAAATAGACTTCATGACGATGTGAAAACGAATGATCCAAACGAAAATAAATCATACAAAAATATTTTTCCACAGATACACGTATGTTACCTTACCTCAAAAGTTCAACGCTCGACAGTATCATTCATGCCTTTCTCAACTATGCATCTTTCATCAGCGGTGTCTACCATATGTCTATCCTTGTGCCTCATGTTGTACCACACAATCCACATATTTGTCAATTTTTTCAGGATACAATACGCATCAATTCTACAAAATGTGTTTTACAAGTGTACATACATTCAAATAATTTTCTCGAGCCGCACAAGGGGGAAACCTCTTATACGTTTCTAGGGGGGTATTGTTTAGCTACATCTATTCTAATAAGCTGTCTATCGAATTGTTGCAATTGATGCTCGATCTCCTAGAGAAGGAAGAGATATTCGAAAAGTTGGTTCTTATGATCCGATAAAGAATCTAACTTGTTTCAACAGGATAATTTTTGGGCTTTATGGTGCATGAAAGACGGATTAAAGCAAGTCAGACCCAAGTGAAGTCTATCAATGTGTAACATCCTGAATTTTGTGTGGCAGTTCCATCGAATGAAAATGTGAAAATTTTATAACTTTTGATGCATCTTTGTTGACACTTGGATATTAACAAAGTTTTTTTTGAGGGGCTTTTTCTAGAATTGAGTTATGAAAATTGATTCAATAAAAGAAATACAATTGACAAAATCTATTTGAATAAAACGTTGAATCTGAAAAGATGATCCATAAGGTAACACGGGAGAATTTACACTAATACTAATTCAAGGAAAACCTGAAGTAAAGCTAAAATTCAATTTCAAAGCTTGTCTCTTTATAAGCAAAACATGAGTTAATATTCAACCATGAACTCAATTCATAATTTAGAAATACAAAGAAAATAGTGTTCGCCCTGTCACACCACGAATGTTGGCGTGACAAGCTTACTCGTCACGCCATGATATATGGCGTGACAGATGCCACGCCAGCCCTCCACGCTGGCACAGTGTATCCGCGAGGACTTGCGTGACACGTTTAGCCACGCCACGGGGTGGCGTGCCCATGGAGGGTTTGCGTGGTACGTTTAGCCACACCAAGTCTAGTGACATGATAGTACTATTTGACCATGTCGTGAGGGGTGACGTGACGGTACTAGAGAAAACGAGACCTAACACTACTACAAAACATGCTATACGGGCGGCTCCATCACGAGCGGTTCTTTGGAACCGTCGTATATACTATCACAGAGCGGTTCGCTTTGGAACCGTGCGTGATCGCAACTATCACGAGCGGTTCTTCTTAAGAAATGCGTGCGATAATCCTGAGCGGTTCTTAAGAAGAACCGTGCGCGATATCGAATATCACGACGGTTCTTCAAGAACCGTGCGTGATAATAGAGACATCACGACGGTTCTTCTTAAGAACCGCAGGAATATCCTGACAGTTCTATTCACGAACCGTGCGTGATAGTTAATATCACTGACGGTTCTTCTTAAAAACCGTCTGTAAATTATTAGGCGGGAAAATGAAAATTTGGACTTAATGGGCGGGCTGCCGAAACTCGCTTTATATAAACGTCGTCCCCTGAGCTCTCTATGCCGAAAAACCATCTTCTCATCCCCTGAGCTCGTCCAGACCAGCCTCCTCCACCTCGTCGCCCCCGGCCTCCTCCACTTCGTCGCCCCCGACCTCCTCCACCTCGTCGCCCCGAGCTCATCGCCCACGGCCTCGAATGTCACCGGCCTCCCACGACCTCAACTCTCTCTACTCCCCCCTTTTGCTTTGTGATGTGGATTACTGAAAACTAGTATTAGTGCTCTGTGAATGGACTGTGCTGATGATGTTGTTGATGCTGTTGTGATTATTGTGGGAAGCTCTCTATGCATGTGTAGTTCATGCTGAGTTATTTGGTTTGGGCAAAAATATAGGCGGATCGCGCCTGTGTTGGTAAAACCACCATAACTTTTGCATACGAACTCGGATTGCGACGTTCTTTGGTTCGTTGGAAAGCTAATGAAAAGTTCAATCCAAAAATCAATAAGTCCAACTCAGATTCATTTGCGAGGCTCGGGAGGCTCCAGACGAAGTGAAAACCCCAAAAAAGGTCGTTTAGGGCCTCAAAACAGCCTCTGAAGTTTTAGCAACCGTTTTCATTTTTTTTCAATAGAAAAAGCTATCACAGACGGTTCTAAACAAGAACCGTCTGTGAAAAAAGGTATCACAGACGGTTCTTGTTCAGAACCGTCTGTGAAAATAGACTATCACAGACGGTTCCAAACGGTCATCACAGACACATAAATCCAGACGGTTCAAAAACCGTCTGTGATGACGGTTTAGAACCGTCTGTGATGACGTTTTTTGTAGTAGTGTAACCTTTTCTTGGCATTGTCGAAAACTGCAAGACCCCTTGTGATTCCAACCGTATAAGTCATCAGTGATGGATTTAGTGCAGAAAGAAGGTGCTGTTGGGTCATGAAGATACACTCCTGCAAGCATTTCATTGTACAAAACCTGTCCCCTCTTCAAGCATAGCATACCGACCCATCCGACTTCCTTGCATGGTACTAACTAGATGCCTGTGCGCACCTTGGTGCGCATAGAAAATATGGGAGTGGATGAAGAATTGGACTAATTTATGTGAGGACGACGAGCGTCTAGCCAGATAAGAAAAACAGCAGACAATCCACAGTAAGGAAAAATAAAGAGTGATGACCAACTGATAAAAAAGCACTATTTATTGGAGCTGAGCGCAGACCAGACAAGACAGCACACGTCTGTAGGGAAGATACAACCACATATTCAAACATATATTACATGATACTAAGGCATTAACATATAGCGGACAATTCAGATGTTGCCGATAGATCGGGAACTACACAGATGCCTGCGATAAGAGTGGAACAAAAGGTATGTGTTTGCATTATGTTGAGTAGGAGGTGCTGCAAAAAGAGCAAAATATAAATGTATAAGATGTCTGAAAACTGTGTGATACGGGAGAGACTCGATCTTCTCGGTAAGGAATCGTGGATAATTAATGCAAAGCAAACGATATCGCTAGCTGAACACTCGCGCTCATGCACGAACCCTCAACTCTTTGGAATACGCTCAAAACACACCAGATAGTTAATCGTCGCGAGACCACAAACGACGATCGCCAAGTCCCTAATTCAATAATGCTTGCATCTACCGAGAGAGATGCATACATACTGCATTAAAAAAGTTAATATAGAAGATCTACGATATTGAAGCATTAGAAATGATCTCCTCCGTCCGAAGAAGTCAATGCAGAAGATCTACAATGCTAGAGCATTAAAAATGATCTCCTCCTTCCACTGAAGTTAGTTTTTCTAACACGTGTGAAATGGTGCTCTATGCAAGCTTGAGGGGGAGGTGTTCATAGAGGGGGAGAGAGTTACCTGATTAAATTCATTTGCATTAAACAAGCTTAGCCAAGATGGTGATATGAGATCACACAGTCCTCTGTAAAATGCAATTGCAAAAGGAAGCATCTGTAGGGATTATCAGAAGGATGCTTACTGATACAGAACAAAAGCTTTCAAATCATGAGAAAAGTGAGCCAAGCAACGAACCTGACGGTTAAGCTTGTAGTCTGCTATCGCATGAACATAATGCAAATCTATTTTCATTGGTAACAGAGATACTTGTAATATGCAGCAAACAACCCATCAGAAGCAACCTTGAGAGATTGCCAAGCGTCGATGAGGGCTTAAGGTGTCTCTGGAAGATCCTTCTAGAGATATCGGACGACGGAATAGATGGAGTTGAAAACATTCAGATTAGAGGGTTGTCGAACGTTACTCATAACTGGGTAGTTATAAAGATAGCTTTCGAATATGCTATGAAATATACGGAGAGATGTGACTAATCAGATATGAGATTTGCACCTCCTAACATAACATGAGAGATTTCTCTGGGCCCCTCGTTGCAGTCGGATAAAGAAAGTGCATGATCATACCACTAATGGTCGAATTGTCGATCACATGAAGTTATTCGACACTTGATCGAGAAAGTATTGAACAGTCCATAGATAATACAAAATCTCACCTGGAGTTCAACCAGACATCGTAAGGCAAATGGAGTATATACGAGAAGGTCTTTCAGTTCGATCAGATACGAGCTGGTCATAGGCTGGTCGAACATGGTCACTAAGTGGTCGGAACCTGGTCGTAAGAAGTTACGAATTGGTCGAGACCAAATATGAACTGATCGTATAGATATACGAGCTGGTCGTTAGTGATATGGATCTGGTCGTAGATCATATTGCATTAAGGTTCGTCCGATATATTCTATGTGTGTTTGGGAATCATTATGTGTTGCTAAGTACCGCTGACGACTAGTGGTCGGAAAAGAGTTTCCGAGTCACAACTGATTACACATGAACCTGTAGGGTCGCACACTCGAAGGGCTGGGATTTGATTTGGATCATGATCCGAATTCTTGTAGGCCTCGAGCTCGTAATGGGCATCAAGTTTGAGACCCATCATGGATGTCTATAAATAGAGGGGCGGTGGCAAGGGGTGTCATAACGATCTTTTGATCAACTTTTCGAAACCCTAATAGCCACGCCTTCCTCAACCACGCTGCTGGTGCTAGCACTCCAACGCGTGGTGTCCATGCCCCGTACATGTGGATACATTGGAGGTGTTGTTGCGAAGCATCAACACTATGACGACCCGCAACTCGGTACGACTACTCGGAGGAGCAGCACACTATGACGACCGCATCATCTCGGTACATAGACTCTACTTCCGATACGAGTCGGCGCGTCTAGTGGTGGTCTCTTGATCTATTACTAGCAGAGGTTTCTTGGTTGCGCGGTAAAATTTTTGTTTATGCTATCGTAGCCTTCCCGCGATCCTTCAGTTATTGTCTCTACTGATGCTAACCATTGATCAGTTGGCATTTTTCTAACTACTACTGTTTCTCTGACCAGACGCGACACTTCTAAAGGGCGCCTCTTTCAGGAGTAACTGTCACCACTTCGTCGGTTATTTAAAGAGGAATACAAACGGCAGGAAGGATCCAATCCCAATCAGAACAATCAAGCATAAGGCATCCGCCTCTGAATCTAGATAAGACTCTGCGATCTAAAGATAATTAGAGCAGTAACAAGTAATACATCAAGTGTAATTAGAGTTAGTCCACCGCCTTGTCAAAGGTACCCCCTATAACAGCCAATTCATTGTAATAAAAACAGTCTCACTCTTATAAGAATTATTTACTATTTATTTTATAAGATCGACGACTCGATCGTCGACAGAGTACGCACGCACCACCTTGGCAAGTAGCCATGAGCACCATGTGGGTACCATGGACGAGGAGGTAGATGTCTTTGGTGGCGTGGTTACTAAAGGACTCATCTTATAAGCTAGCACAGGGCTAATTAGTACATGCATTTAGAGAAAAGTTTTGCTCTAATATTGTGCTGATTAAAGATGGCACATGAAGGGACTTTATTTTCACTACGGGCGATGAAAGGTGGTATTGTCCGGCTGGCTCCACTTGCCAACGCACACGGTGAAATAAACACTCTTTGTTTATTGGAGGTGGTGTCAGCCTCCCAAGGACGGCCTTTGTCCGAAGGTCCAAACCAGGGAGGGACAGAGGCGCTCCACCATCCTACGGTGGTGCTGGTGCGGGCGCGGGTGACATGGTGGTACGGTAGCCGTCGGTGTCACCTAGGGACAGTATCTAGTGCTATTTTTGCATTTGTGCTCGTCGTTTCTGCTAATTCAGTTCAAAATCGTGATAATTAGGCAAAAACATTCATGATATCCTTCCTTGCTGCTCCCACCAATTAATTAATTAAGTGTAAAAGATAATAATTTTTATAAAAAAAACGAAACTAGATAGCCGCCCAAAATTATTGAAAAACTAGGTTTTTATCGTCATTTGAAATGGCGACAGGAACCTATGAATTTTTAAATAAAGATAATATGCTCCAACAATTATGATTTTTTTTTAACGCTCCTTACATAGTGAACTTGATTGTGTAATTTTTCTAGAATTTTATATGTTCTTCAATTTTCCTAAAAATTAAGGGTTTAGGTATCGAAAAATCTGAATTTAGATTTTCGACAAAGTGTATTGATTGTGTAAACCCTTAATTTTTTAGAAAATTCAAGAACATATAAAATTCTGAAAAAATTACACAATTAAGCATACTATGTAAGGTGCGTTCAAAAAAATCATAATTTTTTTTACCTCATTTGATATATTTAGAAATTCTTATAAACAGTATACTTAAATGAAGTTTGGAGAACAATTGAAAACGGATAAAATTATGGAAAAATATCAAAAAAAAGTACACTGTGTTAGGAGGCTCACAAAAAAATCGTAATGTGTTGAGTTTATTTGTTATATTTAAAAATTTCCTAGATTCCTATCGCCAATTCAAATGACAACATAGACCCTGTTGCCGATTGAACTGGCGACAGGAACCCTCTATTGTTCAGGGTCTCTGTCGCTATTTCAAATGCCGACAGCGATATAGTTTTGCTATTGTTTTAGGTGACTACCTAGTTTTGTAAAAAAAAATTTGTTTAAAAAAATTCTAAAAGATAAGGAAAAGGAACACTGGCTGTTGGGGATAAAGACTATGCGAGTGAAGTGGCGGGCGGGACCATGCGAGGCGTCGTCCCTCAATAATGCACTCGCACATCATCACGGTCACGTGGCCCGCGGCACCCACCAATGAACCAAACTTCGCTCGCAATAAAATAAAATCAACTAAAGGAGTGGTATACAATGGATTCCCCCCTGTAATAAAATCGAAGGAAATTACAGATCTAGAGCAGCAAATGACTAGCTAGAAAGTACTGTGTCAAATTATACGAGCAGAAGAAGAGATTCAGATATCCATCGATCGATCCATGGCGTCTGAGGAGGAGAAGATGGTGGTGGCCAAGAACCGGCGCGTGATCCTCAAGGAGTACGTGGAGGGTTACCCCCGGGAGGAGCACATGGAGCTCGTGCCTGCCGGCGACATCGCCCTCAAGGTGCCGGAGTCGGAGGAGGAGCAGGGGGGGTCGGTGCTGGTGAAGAACCTGTACCTGTCGTGCGACCCTTACATGCGCCCCAAGATGTCGCGGCCGCTGCCGCTGCACAAGTCGTACACGGACGCCTTCGTGCCGGGCTCCGTCATCACCGGCTACGGCGTCGCCAGGGTGGTGGACTCGTCGCACCCCGGCCTCGGCCCCGGAGACCTCGTCTGGGGCATCACAGGCTGGGAGGACTACAGCCTCATCAAGCCCCCCTTCACCCGCCTCCTCACCAAGATCGACCACCACGACGACGACGTCCCCCTCTCCTACTACACCGGCATCCTGGGCATGCCCGGCCTCACCGCCTACGTCGGCTTCCACGAGATCTGCTCCCCCAAGAAAGGCGACACCGTCTTCGTCTCCGCGGCCTCCGGTGCGGTCGGGCAGCTCGTCGGCCAGTTCGCCAAGCTCATGGGCTGCTACGTCGTCGGCAGCGCAGGGTCCAAAGAGAAGGTCAAGCAGAGTCTGTCTGTCGTCGTATACTCGTATGTTATGCATCTCAAATTCTGAATATTATAATTAATGTGCGTTGCATCGCAGGTTGAGCTCCTCAAGAACAAGTTTGGGTTCGACGACGCTTTCAACTACAAGGAGGAAGAGGATCTCGCTGCTGCCCTCGAGCGGTGCTTCCCTGAAGGCATCGACATCTACTTCGAGAACGTGGGCGGCAAGATGCTGGACGCCGTGCTGCTCAACATGAGGGTGCACGGCCGCATCGCCGTCTGCGGCCTCATCTCGCAGTACAACCTCACGGAGAAGGAGGGCGTGCACAACCTCTTGTGCGTCGTCTCCAAGCGGCTCCGCCTGCAGGGATTCATCGAGCCCGACCACAAGCACCTCTACCCCGAGTACGCCGCCTGGGTCGTCCCCCACATCCGCCAGGGCAGGGTCGTCTACGTCGAGGACGTCGCCGACGGCCTCCACGCCGCGCCCTCCGCCCTCATCGGCCTCTTCCAGGGACGCAACGTCGGCAAGCAGCTCGTCAGGCTCGACTGACTGAATATGCCCGCCTCGTCTGAAGACTCTTGAATGCATCGCACTGCTCATCTCCATCTCCATCTCCATCTCCATCTCCATCTCCATTGCGCTGGAGTAGCAAGTATCAATAATAAGATCATGTACTGGAGTATCTCATTTGGTTTGCACTGTATTGTACGCCAAAACTGAATGGAATGGTCTTAATTTGAGGTTGCAAGAGCCATCGAAATGTCATTATTATTATTATTATTATTATTATTATTATGAGGTATGCTTGCAGCTTGCTGATCGCCAAAACTAGTGTCCGGCTGGGTGCTGCTCCGCTATCAACCAACAAAATATCTAAACCATGGATTCTATTCTATTTAGTTTTAGCCTAAATGACACCGTATCGGAATGTAATTACGAGAGTGATTTTCCTCATGTGGTATTTACAACCGTGCTGCCGACACATGCTTGTTCACTGTGCATAAGCATTCAATTCGTCAATGACAAAAGCGTCAAGGGGCAACCGGGGCCCGTGCCCTAGAGACACTCGGCATAGTGTGGAGGGAGGATGGCACTAGTGGACTAGGCGTACCTGCCAGTTGGACCAAAATCAGGGAAGTCCACCGTGAGCCGGAGGCGACGTATAGGGAGAGGAAAAGTCCCTACTACCCATAGGGTGGTAGACCTTTTTAGGGGTTGATATATAATCTCATGTACCTTGTCAGAAGGCTATAAATAACTGCCTCACCCACCTAATAAGCATAACCTTTTTTTGGAGAATTAATATACATTTATTTCTCTTGACAACATGTCCCCCTCTATAAGGATATGCTGGAACCTCTTCGCGGTAATCGGGGTCCCCTTTTACATATTGTCTGGTCTTTTGCCATGACAGTTGGCGCCGTCCGTGGGGAGAGGCAAGAAAGTCGTGAAGCGCGGCTCTAAGGCATCAGCATGGCCCCTCGGAAGGCCACACCCAAGATCTCAGCGGCCGAAGCGGTCACGGCAGCTGCGGTTCCAAGCACCCGAGGGCCAAGCGAAGCAGGACCTCTGCAGCAGCAGCCACCGCCGAAGCCGCGGAGGAGGAAGCCAATAACTCCACACACAGAGACATCGTCGAAAGAGACACACGGCCCACCGATGCATCTCTTCCCAGGAACCACCCGGAGGGCCCACCTCCGCCCAGGGCGATGTGCGTGACCCGGGAAGCCTATGAAGCCTCCAATGAAACTGGTAGACCTCACCGAAAAATCTTTGGGCCTTGGTGAGCAGTGAGGTGGTCGTAAGATCGAGTGGCCGTAGAGGGGTGAATAGGCGGTTTTAAAAATTCTTTGGCGCTAAAACCAATATATAATGCGGAAGCTAATAACAAATTGGTTTTGCACAATTAAAACCTAAATCAACTAGGCTCAACTAAGTGCACCAACAATATGAATACAATAATGAGAGCAATCATACAATGATATATAAGCAATTAAAGCAAGAATGTAAATTACTCAAAGTAAAGCACAAGATAAAGCAAGATGACACGATTATGTTTTACCGTGGTGTTCGGAGACTTGCCGGTCTCCCCTAATCCACGTTGAGGTAAGCTCAACCACGTTGGACCGGCTCCATTAATTAAGCCAACACCTATAAGGTAAGTCCAACCACTTGGACCGGTTCCAAATCGAACCAACACCTCGCACCACTAGGGTTGCTCTTCCTCTACTCCGGAGATGGCGAGCACCAAACCATTCACAACCACACCGGGCCTTCTCACAACCTTCTTTGAGAAGATCACCGGGCATGACGCCTCCACGCCGTCTAGGTGTCGGCAAACACCAAGAGAAATAAATCTCAACCTTCACTTGAACTAATCAAGTGTCAACGCTCAAGTGGATACACAATCTACTACCTAAGGCAACACATGCACTTAGGGTTTGCTCTCTAATCTCACCAAGTGCAACACAAGCACATAAGAGAGGAGAGACTTGCTCTTAGCTCAAAGAATGAGTATGGAACTCAACAATAGCACCAGCAACCATCCCCAACCGGCCAAGGTGGCTATATATAGCCCACACAAAAACTAGCCGTTGGGAGATAATCTGCTAAAAAATCAGCAAATGCGGAACTTCCGCCGTTAAAAGTCTGGAACTTCCGCACCTCAGCGACAAGCACAGCAACGGCTATATCAGACGAAAAACTAGCCGTTGAAAATGAAATCCGGAACTACCGCCAACTAATGTGTGTTACTTCCGATTATCGAAATTCCATTTCTAATGGGCGGAACTTCCGCTTCCACTCGGTCCAACACATGGCACCCTATGGAAAAAAACGTACCGCGCCAAATCAGAACTTCCGCGGTGCGGTAGTTCCGCTGCCAACATGGCGGTACTTCCGCGCTTCCAAAAATCGACTAAGTCCCAAAAAGGGTGCTTCTTTGAAAAAACGTTCCGTAGAATTTCGGACCTTCCGGCCTGCGGTAGTTCCACAGTTAAAATGCCGGAACTTCTGATTATCCTGACAAAGCAGCAATGGCTTTCAAAACAACTTTAATTGCAAAACAAATTTATCAATTGATGAGCCATACCTAACAAGGATCAAATGCAAGATTCCTAACAAATTGCAAAACACATTTGCCAACTTTTCGAATCATACCACAAGGAATAAGGTACATGGACTTACACCATTTGCAAAACACATTTACAAACTTAAGTCACATGCTATAAGAAATCAAATATGAGCATCAACTATTTGCAAAACACATTCGCAAATAACAGCATCATGCCACAAGGCTAAGGTGCATGGACTTCAACCATTTACAAACTATAGTCCCATGCTACAAAGATTAAATGCATGAGCATCAATCATTTGCAAAACACATTCGCAAATGATAGCTCCATGCATAGATGAGTAGAGCAAACATAATGAGCTATCAATATATGACTAACTCATGCTACTAGTCAAGACCCCTCTTAATAGTACGACAATCCTATACTAGCAATCATGTCTTCCATCCAAACACCAAGACCGGTAAAAGACTAGGAACACATCCTTAGCCCTAGCTAGTCATACATTTGCCTTGCATCTTCTTGAAGCTTGATGACGCACATCAACACTTCAACTCCGGGTCCTTGACTTTGACAATCATCAACACATGATGATTTCTTCACTTCGGGATCTTGTCTTGAACATCATCAAACATGATGATTTCTTCATCCCGAGTCTTGACATGCATCAACACATGATGCATTCCTTCACTTAACCTCCATCAACACATGATGGGTCTTCTCTTGATTTGATGTGCATCAACACATGATGCAACCTTTATTTCAAGTCTTCATATGCATCAACACATGATGCATTCTTCACTTGAATCTTGACTTGGTGATCAACTCATGATCATCCCAAGTCTTCATCATCCTGGAACATAACATATACATCCAACTCATGGAAAATGTTAGTTCCACAATATATTTATCATTAATTACCACACCATACCATTAACTCATAATGGTGGGACAAGATACCTCTATCTTTCTCTCTTTGGTAATTGATGATAACCATTTCAATCACACATAAATTGGTTTAGATAAAAGTAACACATTATGAGTATATATAAACTACACAAGTTATATATATATATATATATATATATATATATATACTCACAACAAGAGTATGCGAGAACTACACAAGTTCTACATACTCAAAACTTGAGTATACGAGAACTATATAAGTTCTATATACTCAAATCATGAGTATACAAAACTACGCAAGTTTTATATATTCAAAACATGAGTATACATGAACTACACAAGTTCTATATACTCAAAACATGAATATACAAAACTACACAAGTTTTATATATTTGAAACATGAGTATACACGAACTACACAAGTTCTATATACTCAAAACATAAATATACAAAGACTACACAAGTTTTGTATACTCAAAGCATAAGTATACAAAGACTACACAAGTTTTGTATACTCATACGGATAAGTTTCAAAGTAAGGATCCCAAATATATGTGGAACACGAAATGTGGATCAATACAAATGAAACCACAAAATATAGAATGAGCTCCCCCTAAATATGTGCATACACATATGTGTAAATAGAAACATATGCACATATTCAAGTTATACTTATGGTGGAGTTCAACCTATATTTTGGATCCGAGGAATGCAACATTATATAAGAGTGTAAGTTGAATGCATACCTCGCTGAATTTCACCTTTATATCCAAATGAGACTACACACTAGATATAGCAATAGAATTGTTAGTCTCACAATTGGATTTGTCATTAATCACCAAAACACCACATTAACTCATAATGGCGAGTCTAGATCTTTCAGTGGCCCTCGCGGCCCCGCCCCGGCTCACGGTCCTCGCGTAAGGGCAAACCACTGGAGGGAGGAGGCCACCCCTTCGGCACCTACAACCACATCCCCGGCACCGCTGCTCTGGGGGACCCAAACTCCCACTGAGCGTAGGACTGGAGGCAGCCCGCTGGCCTCTGGGCTTCAAAATGTCGGACGTCGGGCCCTTGAAAGGGTGTACGGATCCCTCGAAGTTCCTCTGGGTATACAAAACCGCCATCAAGGTGACCGAAGGGGATGACACCACTAAAGTAAAAAAGCACCACCCTCGCCCTCAGGGCGTGGCGCTGACATGGTTCTTCACCATCTTCCCCGATCCATATACGCATGGGAACAGTTGAAAGATCTCATGCACAACAAATTCACAGGAAATTACGCCGAGCCAAAGGACACATGGCACCTGTTCGCAATAAAGCAAGCTACGGGCGAATCGCTATGCAGCAGCTTCAAAAAATTCACAGAGGTAAAGTGCGAAGTGAAGGGGTCAATGAAACTACAGTCGTAAAGGCAGCCATATGCGAGCTTCAGAGGGGCTCCCTGTTGGAGACATTGGCTCACAAGCCCATCCACAGCTTAGCAGAGCTCTTCGACAAAATGAAAGAATACATCTGGGCAGAAGAAGACAGCACCCGACGGGCGGAGGCCTGGACGACAATCGCCATGGCACAGACACCGAACGGGCCACCCAAGAAAGAGGGACCTGCAGCCACCGCTGCAGGGACAGCCGCCAAGTCGTGGGCCAACGACTATCGCCAGAAGGGGCAGAACGTCTACCACGTACACAGCGGCTAAGCCCCCGAAGGGGAAGCGAGAGGCCGAGGAGGCTGCCGCCGGGGCTAAGGATGTGGGCGCAACGGCGGGTGGCAACCAAACACCCAAGTTGGTGCCGAAGGCCCCCACCACTATTTTGTGATCTCCACGATGAGGGATCTCACACAACCAAAGATTGCCACACCATCACAGCCATGCAAGACTACATAAACCGCGGTCAACAGGCAACCAAACACAAGGATCAGTGGGGAGCGGGCAACCAACTGCTCGCTCTGCCACTGTGGCCCCACATAGAGGGAGCCCGCGGGGAGCAACATCAAAAATCATAAACATGATCATAGGAGGATCCTCGCTTGGCATAACGTCAAAGAGATAGCGGCGCGCATACGCCCGACAGATCCACCACGTCGTAGTGTATCCACCTCCACCCGTCGTAGTGTCACCTTGCCCGAGGATGCGATTTCCCTCATCGAGATCTAACATTGCGCGAGATTAAGCGTCCTCGTGGACGGAGGTAGCTCTGTGGACCTACTGTTCACAAACATCTTCGATAAGATGATGATCCCTAGAGATGACCTATCATCCCGAGCATACCTGATGAGGACATGACCCCTATGGATACAACCACATTTGTTATGCTTACTATTCCAATTACAAGAGCTCGTACGCTTCAACTTATTAATCAGAGAGGTCTCGGATGTATCCTTTACTCTAAGTCTTGATATGCATTAACGCATAATCCATCCTTTATTAGACCTCCATCAACACATGATGAGTCTTCTTTTGACTTGATGATCATCTCAAGTCTTCGTCACCCTGGAACATAACCTGTTTATCCAACTCATGCATAAGAAATATGATGTCAAATGAATACCTCGTTGAATTTCACCTTTATATCCAAATGAGACTACACACTAATATAACAATAGAAATGTTAGTCTCACAAATAGATTTATCATTAATCACCAAAATATTCCATTAACTTATAATGACGGGTCTAGATCCTTCACCAAGGTGGTGATCTGACCGCCAGGCGGGCGTTTGATCTGCCACCTTTGGCGGTCGACCGCCAGCCTCGAGCTTAGAAGATCACCGATGGGGAGGCGGTCTGACCGGCCATAAGTAACTTTGATTTTGGAGCTGCGCCAAAAAGAGAGGGTGTAGGCAAGAGAGGTGATTCTCCTACACTTGGTCTCATAATTTTTGGAGCTTCTAATCAAAAGATCTATTCGTTTAAAATTTCTAGAGAGGTCTCGAATTTCCAGGGTGGATATTTGGCTAAGTCCCTTGCTGGGCGGTCAGACCGACCCTTGAGTGGCAATCAGACCGATTTTCACTTGTTCGTCATCATTTTGGCAGCGATGTTTGTTGATTAAGTCAAGTTCATAAGTTTCAGTGCATATATGTTGCATGACGCATGTTTTGCCTAATATAGGTTAAGTTGGGAAGAACTTGTTCCCGGAATCGATTTCTTGGTCTATTGTTGTGCACGTGGCTTGGAGGTCAACGACGGTCAATGGCGAGGATGATCCGGACTAAGCTTGGAGGGCTGAGATTCAGAACGATCGAGAATGTCGGGTGAAGTCGATGGTTTCAAGCATGGCGCAAAATGGACAAGGATGACCGAACGAGAAGTTCGGTGCGACGGGTTGCATCAAGCGGCGCGGGGGTCGGTGCAAGTGCTATGGTGGTTTCGGTGGGAGCCGGATGGGAGAGACTTGCCGACATGAAGAGAACCGTTGATCAAACTACACGTGACGAAGCATGTGATTGCTTCATAAAGATTGGACTCGATCTTTAGAGAAGGATCGAGAAGGGCTATTTTTGTAACTTCACCAAGATACCGCCTTGATTGCTTTTGGCTAAATCGTGGTGCAAGATGACACAAGAAAAAGTGGTTTAGGTCAAGATAAGATGAAGACAACGCTTTGAAATGTGTGCGTGAGTGAAACCCGTTTGTGTGTGGGCTTAACGGGTACCCATTAGGGAATACCTTCTAGAAGCTAACCTCCACTATAAATAGGAGAGGGTGTTGGTTGTGCACCTCCCAACCTCTTGTATCTTTTGTTGAAACCCTAGTTTCGGTGTTTATGGTGAATAGTGGAGAGGTTAGGTTTCTAAAGATTGGATTGATTGTGTGCTCAAGTGTTGAGTACTCGTCCTCCATGATGGAGTGACTGTAAACCAACATCTATCTCGAATCAATCCATGCAAGATTGCTCAAGTTGATTCTCTTTATGTTCTTGCTTTCTATTTTGTGATTTTAGGGCATTATTTGATTCACTCCTTTTCTCTTGGTTTCTGGCCTGGATCTAGATTGATATGATATGTGGGAACACATCTAGGATCATCTTGATCATCTATAACCCGCAAGCAAGTTTTTGGATCAGATTTCGGTTTGACTCGGTTTTGACCAACCTTCACTCAAACGAAAAAAGTTTGGAACTTTGACAAAGATCTTCACAATCTTTGATTGGAATAGGTTCCTGACATTCTAGAGAAGGTGTATCTAAGTTTTGTGAAGTTTGGAGTTGTCGATCAAAAGTTAGACCTATTTGTGATTTCGTTTTCGGACTGATTTTAGTGTTCATCGTCTTTGGAGGTCGATCACCCAACTCTTTGTTAAGGAACCCAACTCTTTGGGAATTGAGTTTTTGATGATTTTAGTTGTTTTGCTCCGGGGTTTCGATTGGATTTAATACAAGTCTTCTACTATGCTTGTACTTTGATCTTCATAGCTCTCATAGCTATTGGAGTGAAAATCTTGTTAAATTCAATCTTGGTGAAAAAGAAGTCGTGCTCCTATTCACCACCCCCTCTAATCGCCGTTTCGGTCCAATATGTTTAGTCTCAAAATGTCCTTCCACCAAAAAGATCCAATTTCCTTTTTTACATGAGGAACTTCCCTCTCCCTATAGTAAGCATTTAATACTAAATTTACCAGAGGTAAATCATGCTGATTGTAAAATTTATGTAGATGTTTTTATCAATAGTGCATCATTTTGTTGTCTCAGGTTTAAAATTCCCAAACCACCTTTTAGTTTTGGTCTACAAACCTTAGTCCAAGCAGCTAAAGACTTTCTTTTTTGCATTAAGATCAGTCCCCCAGAGGCATTGCCTTCTTGCACTATCAATTGTTTTAACCACAGCCACTGGAAGCTTAAGAGTCAACATGTAATAAGTTGGTAAGTGAGTAAGCACTAAATTTACTGTGGTAAGCCGTCCAGCAGAAGATAAAAAGGCAGAAAAAGCAGAAAGTCTTCTTTCCACTCTATCAACAAGAGGTGCAAAATCCTGATTTTTTTTTTTTTTTTGTTTTGTTGTCCCAAGAGGTAAAATCTCAGATAGGTGAATGGCAAAGATCCACCTTTACACCCCAAAACTCCTGTTAGCAAATGATCCGTGTAAGTTTACTCGGAGCCCTGATGACTGTTCAAAAGTGTTTAAAAGGGCTTTGAGACAGTGTAATTGTGAGGGAGAGGCTTGCATAAAAAGAAGTGTATCATCTGCATACTAAATTATAGGGTAGTCCCAATCATGTTTCATGTTCAGAGGTGGATGCAATATACCTCTTTGAAGAGCTTTATTCACAGTAGATTGTAACAAATCAGCAGCTAAAACAAACATCAATGGAGAAAGGGGATCCCCTTGTCGAACACCTCTTTTACACCAAAAAATATATTCGAGGAACACCATTGAGAAGGATAGAGGAGGTTCCTAAGTTCAAAAGCCGCTTAATCCAATTCCTCCACTTATCATCAAAACCATAACGCTCAAATTTTTTGAGTACCACGGTATTAAAAGCTTTCTCGTTTGGACTGATTGCATTGATGAAGATACCCAAAAGCCCATGTTAGACAATCTTGAATTGTTTTAGACTTTATAAAACCATTTTGATTTTTATGAATTAGTCTCATTATCATTTTTTGCAGTCTATCAGCTAGAAGCTTGGTAATCAATTTTCAAGGAGTTCAGTAAGGAACTTGGTCGGAAATCATTTACTCGTTCTGGAGAATTCTTTTTTGGGACTAGTAGGGTAATGAATGAAGTGTTGATACTTTGTAGATCATTTTTTTCATTATAGAAATTATGACAAAGCTGATAGAAATCTTTCTTGATAAATGGGGTTCATTCACTCCTAAAATTCCAAAGTATACATAGTTTAGTTCTATATTGACTAGCCAATTGGTGAGAGAGTAATTCATGTATAAGGTGACATGACGAGAACTATAACAAAAAGTCACACACACGCCCACATATACGCATGCACACGCTTATTCATGTATTTTCGTGTGGCAATCTCGTGACTTGTGACTTGCGACCTGCGACCATGAACGTGTCGTGGTGCAGTCACACCGTGAACTGAGTCCACCTTTCTTTTGCTAACCGTGCATTTCTCTCTTTCGAAATACAGTGGTTGAAGCTATAAACCAGTGTGGTCGAAAACTTGATCGAAACACACTGGTCGAGGCTGTTTACGGTGTGATCGGAATACATTAGTCGAAATACACTAGTCGGAATTATAGAGGTGTAGTTAGAGCTGATAAATACTGCTTAATTACCATTAATTAATTTTGAATTAACAGTTACCAGTGGTTTAATATAGGCTCTATTAGGGAGTTACTATTCAACTATGCTGGTATGTTGTGCTGCCAAACCGAGTTGTCACATCGCCTCGGCGTGCATCGGGATGGAGGGTGAGCGGGTATCTAGTCATTCTTTAAAGTTCACCGCAGCAAATAATGTTCACTGCGCTTTGGCGCGATCGCTCATTGCGATAATATTTCATCAAGTGATACGTCCTTCGTCAAGTCCGAAGGTAAGTTATTTGTGCGATCAAACGATAATTCTATTATATTAGTATTATTCTATTCGTCTTTAGTTCTATGTGATATGTGGCTCGCTGTTAGTATTATTCTATTCGTCTCTAGTTCTATGTGATATGTGGCTCGTGGTAAAATCTAGAATTAAAATACGGGGATAAAACTCGAACCGATAAAACTCGAACGAGCCGAGTGCAACCCCATATAATCAAGATGATTGAATTTTTAATTGATGATAAATGACTCATATAATCATTTTATTCTACCGAGCTCAAACGAGTTTTTTCGAGCCGGCTCGAACGAGCTTTTTCGGACCGGCTAGAGCCGAGCCGACTCTCGAGCGTTTTCCAAACGAGCCGAGCCGAGCCTGGGCGAGTTTGGCTCGAGCCGGCTCGGCTCGGCTCGTTTCCAGCCCTAATGCCAACTGAGCTACGGACTGAAGAGATTGATAAAGGAGTGGATCAGGATTAGATTAGAATAGATTATATTAGATTTTAGTTTTCAACCATCCCGTCCATCTATTTCCCCCTCAAGGCTCGGTGGAGACTGGATAGGATAAGCAAGGAAAGAATGGCGTCGTGCGCCGCCGCCGCCGCCTCCGCCTCCTCACAGACCAAATTCGGGTCGTCCTGCTATTTTCCCATCCGGACGCAGGCACAGCCGCAGCCACGACAAGCCCTCCTCCTCCTACCGCCACTCGCCTGCAAAATCCCCAACTCCCTGGTCGCCCTCAAGAAGAGCAACTCCTCTTGGAGATGCCACGCCGAGGTAGAGGGCCTCAACATCGCCGACGACGTCACCCAGGTAACAAACACCACAGGCTCCAGTTTTAATCGTTTCGTTTGCACTCCAGTTACTTTGGATTACTATCTACCGCTACAAAGAAAGAACCGACCGATCCTGCTGCTGATGCCAGTAATAATAGAATCGACGGAACAACGTTTGAGCAATACGTCAGCTCTGAAGAGCTGAGCAACGAATGCACTCTAGTGTACTCACCACCTGTTTGGGGATTTATTATCTGATCGCAGCTCATCGGCAAGACACCAATGGTGTATCTCAACAACATCGTCAAAGGCTGTGTCGCCAATGTCGCTGCTAAGCTCGAGATTATGGAGCCCTGTTGCAGTGTCAAGGACAGGTGCATACTTTTTCTTCCATTCCTTTTTCTTTCCTTCCCTTGATGGATCGACCCGACCTTGTCGTACTGAGATAAACAGTTCCCAACCGATTTCGTTTCAGAATAGGATACAGTATGATATCCGATGCTGAACAGAAGGGCTTGATAACTCCCGGCAAGGTGGGTGAATCTCAATATTCTTTTATTTGTATGCCTAAGCACTTGCTGGCTTCTTTCGCGTTTTACTCTCCTTCCTAATTATTACTAACAGGGGAAGGGAGAGACTGCCTGTACTTGTATGATAGCAATGTATGCTTATTACTTCCCCACGCACTTGTTCATTCACCTAAAGTCGTGATGCCTAATTTTGGTCACTGATGCTAGTACCTAGAAACAAACATCCAAACGCCACGCCATGCCCCCAAAACAAGGAATGGCATAGGTGCACACGCACTGTTTATGAATATTCAATAAAATAGGAGGGGGAACTGCAAAAATTATGTGAAAACTCTAGGTTATCCTATGGGTACATCCATTTTTCTACTTTAAATATTGGAATTTGCACAGGAGTGCAATTGTAGTATTAATTTGTACATTTTACCAAATGCGAGGACATGCTTCCAACATGGCAGTAGGAGTTCAGGTGAGCACAAGTGCCCAAGTAACACTGCTGGTCAGTGGTCACTGTTTGAAATAAAATTATGACAACACTATCTCATTCTTTCTTTGCTCTCACTATATTGCCTTAGCTCGATGCCCATACCTTGCATGACATATTATTTTCTGTTCACTGCTCAGAGTGTTTTGGTGGAACCAACAAGTGGAAATACAGGCATTGGTCTTGCCTTCATTGCTGCTTCCAGAGGATACAAGTTGATACTGACAATGCCTGCATCGATGAGCATGGAGAGAAGAGTTCTACTCAAAGCTTTTGGTGCTGAACTCATCCTTACAGATGCCGCAAAAGGGATGAAAGGGGCCGTAGATAAGGCTACAGAGATTTTAAATAAGACACCAAATGCATACATGCTTCAGCAGTTTGACAACCCTGCCAACCCAAAAGTAACAGAGAGAGCTAACTGCATGGCTCTATCTATATGTGCACTCTGTTTCTAACCTACTCGCCCAATGTTTGTTTTTACTCTTTTTCTATTAGGTACATTATGAGACTACTGGGCCAGAAATCTGGGAGGATTCAAAAGGGAAGGTGGATATATTCATTGGTGGAATTGGAACAGGCGGAACAATATCTGGTGCTGGCCGTTTCCTGAAGGAGAAAAATCCTGAAATTAAGGTTTCTTTAAATTCTGCCCAAAAATATCTGCTCTGTTACATGCACCATATATTCCTTATAAAACTCCCTTTTATAGGTTATTGGTATTGAGCCTTCTGAAAGTAATATACTCTCGGGTGGAAAACCTGGTATGTTTGCTGTCAGACTTCCTTACGAGTTTGTCATTTGTTCTTTCCCTTAAAATTGTTACCCCACTCTTGTAGGCCCACATAAGATTCAAGGTATTGGGGCAGGATTTGTTCCAAGGAACTTGGATAGTGAGGTTCTCGATGAAGTAATTGAGGTCTGAGCTTATTCCAGCCTTATCTACTCTTCAGTGTAATATGACCTTTCAGAACAAAAGCAAGAAAGGAAGGCTGTAGTTTTTCTTCAAATCAGCTGTACTGTATCAGTTATTTGACTATATTCGCATATGTTACATCATAGAATGGCACCAAATCAACATGAAAAATTCCGGAAAAAAATGATGTTGTACTCTATGGAGTGTTGTGGCACCCTATAATATTTCAACTTCAACAAAAAAAAAAGAGAGATAAGTTTGCTTTGATTGCATGCTATTTATGTTGTAGATATCAAGCGGTGATGCTGTTGACACAGCAAAGCAGTTGGCTCTTCAGGAAGGATTGCTGGTATTCTAATTTCACGTCTTGTTGTATTTTTGTGTCTAGTACATTATTTTGATGTGCCATTCTTTTTGGGATATTGTCGTTGAGTTGCAAGCATTCATATGCTGATGAAAGCAGGCAAATCATGATTCACAACATCCAAGCTAACGTCTTTTTGTCTTGCCTTGCTATTTAAGTGCCAGCTTCAGGTTTCTTTAATCTTTATAGATCTTGATAGAATCAGTTTATATGCACCATCTTTGAGCCAGTTTACCTCTTTTTCTCCAGTAATAGTGGATTAGTGGTTAAGTAGTAGAAACTGAACTTTTGTGCGTCAGACTGTAGGCTTTTCCTCTTAGTATATCAACTTAACATCAAAAGTAAACACAAAGTATAGCAGTTGGAAATGCCTAACAAAGTAGCAACGTGTGTGATGGAATGTATGGGAAGTTAGGAACTGATAAAAGCTATGTTCCATGAATGTCACTTGGAAATTTCGTTAGATCTGCAGGCAAGCCCATCATCGTTTTCGAAATGAAACTTAGAATCTTGTGTCATTTGAAGCTGTGTGGACATTGTGCAGGTTGGTATCTCATCTGGGGCAGCTGCTGCTGCTGCCATAAAGGTTGCGAAGAGACCAGAAAATGCTGGAAAGCTGGTAGTGGTAAGTTCAGCATTGCCATCTCTACTGGAACTCTTTCCAAATATCTTGTCGTGAATCACAATAGCAGCTTCGCATATTATTACATTAAGTATGGATGCTGAGTACACCTAGATAATCAGTATACATACATTTGGCTGCATTCTTATGGCTCATTTTTCCAGGCTGTGTTTCCCAGCTTTGGCGAGAGATACCTTTCGTCTGTCCTCTTTCAGTCGATAAGAGAAGAATGTGAGAAGATGCAGCCTGAATCATGAGCTAACATTCAGAGTTAATTCTCAGCGTCAGAATTGTTTCTAAGATACCTGGTCAACATTAATGTTTCTGAGAAGTGTCATACAACTCTCACTTGATAGCTGTTTGTTCAATAAACAAGGCAGTTGCCCCGAATGAAACTAATGAGAAGTATCTTAATATTCTACTATTTTTCCTTAACATAGAAACGCTTCGCTTCTGAAACTACATACATTCGAGCTCAGATGTCTCATTAATAACTGTAAACAATCGTTTTTAGGAGCAATCTTTAAAGTTAAACTAGTGTCAATTAGCATAAAGCTGCTTAAAGTATGTTTATCTTTTGAATGTGCAACAAATTGGTTCCGGGGTGTTGGATTAATTAGAAATTTCGCATTGTCCGGCAGAATAGAGCGTGTTGCGCTTAAAAGTAACAACATTTAACTGCATTTAACTTCTGATGGATGATGTAATAATAATGACGACGACATAGGGCACTCCCAATGCAATAATGTAAGCCATATCTAATATTGCGAAGTAGGATAAAAACTGATGTGGGTGGATAATTGAAGAGAGGGAAATGCTGTGTCTTATAGTTTGAGATGCAGTTTAGGCACGAAAAGCAGTTTGGGCACCGAAAACAAGCAACCCAAGCATTAAGATACAACAAAAACTTGCATGAGGAGGAGAGTTGTATCTAACTACACTTAAGGACGTGCATCGCGCCTTCTTTGATGAGATAGTTTGCCTACACGTTGTACCAACGTCCATTATGAGTGACTGAGATCTTATTTTCACAAGCACTTTTTGGCAAGAATTGTTTCGCTGGACTGGCGTGAATCTTCATATGAGTTCAGTCTTTTATCCTCAATCGAATGGCCAAACGGAGGCAGTCAATAAAGTAATCGCTATGTATCTACGGTGTCTGATAGATATCCGGCCTCATCATTGGTTGCAATGGCGGAGTTTTGTTACAGTACTTCCTTCCACACCTTGCTTAAGGCCACACCATTCAAGGTAGTATATGGGAGGGAGCCGCCCTCTTTGCAGTCTTTTGACCATGGCAGTAGCAAAGGTAGCAGCAATGAATCAGTTGCTTTCCTCTCGCGATGAACTTCTCGCGATGAATCAGGTGTTGTTACCGTGTGCCCTAGTCTTCACCTAAGTCATGGCTCCTCGCTGGAAGGCGGGGCTAAAGCCTCCCACAACTCATGACTAGCCGATACGATCGCTAGGTCGTGACAAGGGCACTCTCAATGCAATGATGTAAGCTAGAAAGCTGAGATTGCTAACGCATCATATGGAGTGGTGTTATTCTAAGCTGTTACGATCCCCTAGTGTTAGCATCTAAAACCAGTTCAGCAAACCTTTCTTCCTTGATGGAAAAATTTTGTTTCAAAGAACCACACTTTCGTCACCGACTACCGTTCTGATCAGGTATGCCATTGACACTCAAACACGTAACCCCGTTAAACTGACATAGAGAGCACTACTATGTGGCCACTCAACGTGGTTGGTTCGATATCTTTGAAGAGAAGAACCCTCACAGCGACTAAACCGGCCCACCAAGCCACATGGGCACATTGAGGAAATAGTTTTTTTAAAAAAATATTATTTTACCATAGTTTTTTTGCTGCTAAAATAAGCGTGATTTCGTGAAATTTAGGCACTGTTTGGTACAACTCCAGATTCTCATTTTCTAGATTCTGCTCCTGATTCTCTGAGAATCCACTTCTCTAAGAATCTGGAGTTGTCTGTTGAAACCGTTTGGCTGCCAGGTTGGCTCCAAAAAACATATGAGGGAGGATTAGAGGTAAATATACCATGTCACCCCTAGGTGTAATTCTTCAATTGTATTTGTGTAACTCAGTTCATTTGCGGGTAAAAACCTTCAACTTTAAAGGGTGTTTTCGTTTCTAAATGTTAGATTCCTGCTTCTTGTGATATCCCGTTTTCGGACGACAAATAGTGCCTCTCGTTTGGTTTCCTGTTTTCGTTCGTATTTGGATTTGTCGCCTGAATTCCAAAAACTCCAAGCTTCCTCTAAGCTCGGGTTTGTGTTTCAAATCTACTTTCAAATCCTAAATTCAAAATTCGATCCAAATTCACCCTTTTCAAATTTTGGACCCCTCCCAAAATCTACATCACCTTTGTTTTGCTTGGGCCAACCCAATTTCTCCCGGCCCACCTCCTCCCGCTACCTCGACCTGGCCCACTCATTTTTTTCTCTCTCCCCCGGCCCACCATTCGCCCGGGCCCAGCTGCTCCCTTTTTCCCTGGCCCAGCTTCGTTCTCCCCGCTCGACCCAACCGACTCCCGGCCCACCTCCTCTCTTTCTTCCTCGGCCGCACCGTCCGCTCGCCTCCCCCATCTTTTTCTCACATCGCCCGCAGCGCCCCTCCTCTCCTTCTGTGTGTGCCGCCTCCGCCGACCCCTTCTTCTCCCCTCCCCCTCCTCCTCCCGATCTCCGCTGCCCACTGCAGCGCCGCCCCCACCTTTGCTGCTGGCCATCCCCATTCCCCGCCTGCTCCCCTGCGCCCGCCCCCACAACACGTCGCCTCCGGGCGCTCCCCTTCTGCACTAGCCCCACCTCCCATGTCGCGCCTCCCCCACCTCCACCCGCTTCCCTACCGCGCCATGCCCTGCCGAGTCGCCCCCACCAGCGTGTCTCCTCCATGACGTCGGCGTCGTCCTCTCCGCTCCCCTGCGTGCTTCCGACCGGTCCAAGCCGAGCATCGTCTCCCCCGTCAACGCCTACGGCGTTGTCCCGTCATCCTGCCGCCATGGGCATCCACTTCGCGCCCATGTCGTGCCCACGCCGTCGCCCACGCCGTCACTGGCGTCATCGCCTCCGTCAGCTCCCCCGGCTCCCCCCTTCTCCTCAGCTATAAAAGGCCCCGGCACCTTCTCCCGTGCTCCCTGCCCCGCTCCTCTCCTTCACCTGCCTGGTAAGCTCTCCAGCTCAACCCTGGTTTCGGCCGTTCCTCCCCCTCCGACCGAATCACCGCTTCCGCCGCCGGTCGCCCCTGTCGCCGCCTCGGCCCAACCACCGGCGCCAGGAGTATTACGGCGACGCCTGTACCTTCCCCATCTGCCGGTCGGAGCTCCCTGCTTCACCAGGTCTCTGTCGCCGGGCTCTCCTCCCCGTGCCGCCCTCAGCTCCCGTCGTCGGCTTGCTCCCGTGCTTCCCCGCCCTCGCCGATGGCATGGTAAGCTTCCCCGCGTTGCCCTAGTGCTCGTGCACCCCTCCTCTCCCTCTCCCCTCCCTCCAGTCGTCGTCGCCGTTGTGGCCTCCCCACCTGACCTCCCCGGCTGTCGCCACTCCCTACCCAGCGCCGCTTCGGCCCCAATGCCACCTCCCTCAGCCTCCGCTCCTGGCCAGCTGTCCATTTTGGTTGCTCCCAGTGCCTCTCCGGCCGCCGGTCGCCGCCGGTAGCCATCGGTCGAGCCTCCTTCCCCTTGCTCCCTCTGCTCTCTGTGCTCTCTCTCTCTCACTGTCTCTTTGATTTTTGCCCCAGTGGGTTGAGTTGCAGTCAAATGAAGTTCTGTGGAGAAATCTAGCATTTGAAAATATGTGTGTAATCCGGCAATTGAAATCATCTGGCAGTGAGTGATTGTTGGTAGTGAATGTGTTCTGACATTTTGAAAATCTTGCATTTGAAAGCCTAGTGTAATCTGGCGATTGATTGAACTCTGTTACTAATTGATCTGACAATTGTGAATTGGTGCTTTAGGACAATAGTTTGTTTGATCTGGCAATTGAAAGCTTGTATTTTGTTGTAGCAGTAAGCTTTGGTGGCAGTGGATATTGTTGGTAGTATATTGATCGTTGTTTGTGTCTGTGGCTTATTGCTCTCCAAATCGGTAAATTGATTAGCAATGAACTTCAGTAGTAGTGGCAATATCGATAATCTTTGTAGCTAGCAATTGGAATCAATGTTTGTGTTCTGGCATTTGAAATCCGTGAATAATCTGGCTTATGATTGTGTGTTAATCTGTCAATTGAAATCTTGATTCCCAGTGTGATTGTTTAGCAGTGGATTGGGTAACAGTCAACTGAAATTCTGTGTAGTTAGCATTTGAACTCCCGGTTTGTGTTCTGGTAATTAAAAATCAATTTTTGAGCTAGAAATTGAATCGTTGTGTATTATTCGACAACTGAGATTGGTATTGAACTGTCATTTGAGTTTATGTGTTGCTCTTGTATCTAGATTTGGTGTAGAGCTTGTAGTTAAATTGTTTTTCCACCAGTAGAAGCATAGTCTTGCTATCTTCCAAATCCGCAGTAAAGTATCCCTGCAAAAGCACCTTCGACCTTACCCTCCTTTGTATCTTCCCTCCCGGCAGAATTTCTCTGACATTCCTCCTTTCGGTCAACTGGTCGTTTGACTCTGTCAAACATCCCAGCGTTGCCCAATCCCCTCTCTCAAGATCGTCCTCCGCGATCTTATTTAAGCTATTGTGTTTTATTTGGTCTTTTGGAGTTCTTTGGAGTTCTTTGGTTTTTCAATCGTTGTTGCGTAATTAGAAATTGAAGCCCAGAAGAATCGACGACTCAAACAGAACCAAGACTCAAGCAAAGACGTAGACCAAGACTTCGAACCCCTGTCCGAGCAGGCTTTGAGTAAGATCAAGACCGCGGTAAAATAGCACAGGCGAGTCAATACTTTGATCATGTTGAACCTACATGTAGTACCCCGAACATCGATTAGAGAGAATATCAATCGGGCGAGGGGATTTGTAATATCCCGGACGGTACTTGGGTTTTCTCGGAAGAAGTTTCGGGAGAGAAGAAGAATAAAATTTTGTGTTAAACCTTTTTGTTGGGGGGTTTTTCTCCTTTAGTCGGTAACCTGGGCTTGGGCTACCGCCTTGAGAGGGCCCATTAGGGGGGCCGGCCAAGGGGGGGAGGTTCCCCCAAAACCCTAAGCCATCCCCTCCCCTTCCACCTCTTCCCTCAACCAGCCGCCACCCCCTCCCTCTTTCTCTTGGGCGCCACCTCTCCTACCCTCCTCTAGCACTAGGCGCCACCCCTGCTAGCCTGCTGCTGCTCCTCCCTGGTGGTGGTGTTCCTCCTCCCCCGAAGACGAGAGCCGCTGCTGATTCTCCCCGGGCGTTGGGTGTTGCGCGTGTTGGCCGGCCAAGAGAAGAAGAAGAGAGGGGAAGGGGGGAGCCTCTTCCCCAAGCCTCATTCCACCTCCACCTGGGTGCTACAAGGGTAGACATGATCCCCCCTTGCTGTTCGATTCATAGGAGATGAGGATTTCATTCGATTGATTGGATCGGGTTGGCACTGTTAGTAGATTAGTTCTGTCCAGAGCGTTACGCGGCCAATTGCGGGTCTTTAGAGGCCGAATCTCGTATTTTGGTCCCCTAGAGTTTGGTAGATGAGGTTCTTATCTTTCCATAGCCACCGAGACCACCCAATTACGATCTGTGGTTCAAAAGTTATGATAATTTCTTTTGTACTATTCTGAAAATCCTGACTAGAATTGTCAGTAGAATTGTTAACGAAATTTGACCTCGTTAGAGTCAGATTCAGGTCGGTCACCCCAAACAGTTTCTGTAGGTAATTTTATAGTGATTCCAGATTGGTAAAGAGCACTCAATTTGGACTTATAGGTTAAAAGTTATGCTAAGTTCTTTGCTACTGGTCTGCTGTCAGGACAGATGTCTGTCAGGCACTTTGAACTGCAGATTATACTTATGTGTGGGCATAATTAGGAAATATTGTCTCCTAGTGTTTTGAAGCTTTATCTGTTAAGTTTCTTTTGGCACAGGTCTTAGGTCATTCCGAGTTCCATATATTAAGTTACGAATTTTTCCGTAACGCTGTCAAGAATTGTAGTAAATAGGGGAATTCAACGTTAGGTCCCTAAGTTGTGTCGGGTGGTCCGGGAGTCATTGTAGTTCACCGGAAGTGTCGTCGTATCGCGTTATCTTTATTTCAACTGTTTCTGGTGTAGGCGGGGAGGCGGCGAGTGTAGGCGCCACCTAGTACGACCAATCTCGGAAGGTAAGTACCTTATGATAAAATGTGTTGATTTCATTGGTATGCATGATGATGTGTCAAACTTGTGAATATCCTTGTTATTAATCCATGATATATTTATCGTTTCAAAATGATACTCTTGTGAGTAAGGATAATGACATTCATAGTAATTGTTTCATTCCATTCATATATTGTTCAATTTTCGTCTATGGGAGTGGAATTTACAAAGACCCATCAATTCCAGTATGGGCACGTAAGACCCACTATTGCAATGTGGGCGGTTTCGAATACCTGTATGAAACGTTCTTCATACGGTATTAGGGTCCTCGGACTTTGTCAAGTACAGGTTTAAGTGAACACCGACGGATGTATCACTCGCTATACCAGTATAAGGTGTTGAGCAGTCCATTCATTTAATGCATTCTTTCATTCCGTTCATTCATGTATGTGTTCCGATAATTATTCATATTTCGGTTGTAGTTGGCTTGTCCACTTTATGATTGATTTATCATGTATAGTACTTGCTGAGTTTCAACTCATTCTTGCTTTGTTGTTTATTTTAGGTAATCATTGATGTTGACGCTGGGCGGGAGTAGTCACACCCACACTATTCACTCTTTTCACCTTCCTTCAGTTTTATTATTAAGATTTGATTACATCTTTCATTCGTAGAATGTTGAACTGTAATAAATAAGGTTGATGTAGTTGATAATTCTCCCGATACCATGGTTGTTTAGTACTGTTTGTGGTCCTTGATCACTCCATTGTTTTAATCGTTTGGATTCAATCTTTGCTATTGCTATTACTTTATGAAAGTTTGACTTCTTTATGTCCTCCTAGGAATTATGTTTTGAATGCTTCCGCTTGATGATTACAAGTTAGATCCTTTAGGTAACATCTTGGTTTCCGAATAGCTAGGGTGTTACACTACATTTTATGCAGATTATATTCTTTTAAAATATCAAATTGCATGTTTTAATTTCCTATGCAAATGTATGTCAAATCCCCTAAGGTAGTTAAATGCCTATTTGATGATTAAATATTATCCCATTTTCTTGATAATTGAATTCACAAATCCTTGTCACCCTAGTAATTATATGGTAACATACTAGTTATAGGTCGTACTTAAATGTCATGCTAGTCTTGTTTAAGTACCGGGGTATTACTACCCCAAATCATCATTCTTTAATCATAACAATTGTTTTCGGCAGTCAATAAGAAGAATGACTGAGTTGGCTGTGGTAATTTATTTTCTACTTCTCCTAAACCCTAAAAACTTGCTAATCCCCGTATGGACGGATGGAAGGATGATGGGTGCCGTCGAGCACGTATATGGTTGGGTACTAGTGTAGCCCAAGACATGTTGTGGTTGGTACATGGATTGATCCGCCTAGATAACTTTATGGACTTAATCATGTGATGACCTCCCAATATAAAACAGTACAACCACAAGTCTATAATGGTGTCGACCTAGTTAAATAATTTGTATCTGTCAGTACGAGTTGCGCCGGTAGATGAACTCGAGATACCGGAAGCCTTCGCGACGAAGGGTCAAGGTGCGCGGCAAATGCCGTTTGAAGGCGCAAGGGGGGGTCTGGGTAAGTGGTTGTCGGGTCCAACGGGAGCGAAACCCTACTCAGGCAAAATCTCAGCGGGTGTAACAAATACTGAAGGATGCATTGTAAAGGCTTTGTGATAATCCCCTCTTGATTCACATGTCTAAGGAAACGTGTGTCCATATCAAGATGATTATTTTTTATGGAAAAAGATGTATAATCTCTGTAGAAAATAAAACTGTTCAAATAGCCGTGCCAACGGTCACGGACGGACATGGGAACTTACAGGATATAGTTCTATTTCAAAAAATTTGTGGACGAGTTGGAAAATTTGCAAGGCTCACCTAGCCCTTGATTTGGATTTTCCTAAGTATTTTTGCCAGTGATGGTAATAGGTGGATGTGATCACCATCAAAATAAGCCTAAGGTGGAGGTAACCTCTACTGTTATTAATTATTGTACAATTAATCTATTTAGTAAAATATAATTTTGTTAAAATGCTAGGTGGTAAGAATTTGTATATTATGATATTTACAAATGTTGCTTTACGCAAATAAAAGAATCTGAACCATACTTGTGAAGCATTGCATATATATTATTGCATCTGTTGTGTTAGCTCGCGAGCACGGTAGTTGTGCTCATCCTCGCTCTTTTCTCCAAATCCTCAAAAACAGGAACCCTGGAACTTTCGACTACAACAAGGATCTAGATGTCTGAAGATCCAGAAGTCTTTGAAGCATAGTTTAGTACTTAGCTATTCTAGTCTCATCCTCAGTCTAGCTGATTCCGTCGGTTCTTGTGTGCCTCCTATATATTCCGAGGTTTTCGGATAATATCGGGCGTACATAGGTTCCCCATTCACTTGCCTGTGGAGAGATATGCCATCACCTCTTTTTTCCGTTGTTGCTTCCGCTATCTTTTGTAATGTATTTATTTGGCATGTTCGGCCTTTATTGTTAAAAATTAGTCCGAACTGGTCTATATAAATTCTGATGTGTAAATTAATAAATGGAATGATTTTACGTCATGTATGATCATATTCAGCAATGTGTCTGTGAAGTGCTATCTACTGATCCAGGGAATAGCACAATGATTTCACAGAGGGATATGAATTGAGATATCTGAGTGCTTACACTTCTCGTTGCTAATTTATTTTCGAAGCAACTCATCGCGAGAAGCAGAATCTAGTAGTTTTGATAATCAAGATGTTTGATATTACTCCACAAAAATTAATTGAGAAATTAAGAGCGAAAACTATACCAAACATAACCTTACTCTGTTAAACAAACTTGCCCGAAGAAGAACGGAAGGTAAGTCTCACTCGCTAATTCTCCATTTATCCTCCCTCCTCACCCCTCCCCGCCAGGCCACAGCCAAGGCGCAGACGGAGACGAGGAAGACGCAGGCGAGCGGCCTAAATACCAACCAAGTAGGCAGGCAGAGCCTTACTTCCTTCCTTCCTTGTTAGACCAGCAAAAGAGGAGGAGAAGACGAAGAGTTGTGGAAACCCACAATTAAAGTAAAGCGGCCAAGCAATCCGAACGAACCAAGGAAGAATCTTGGTTTGCATCCATGGCCATGGCGATGACCGCCAACCCTCCAGGTACGCAGCCACCCGCGAGGACTAGCAACAAGCAATGGGATGGTTGGGTTCTCAATCCCTCCAACCCCCCGGATTCAGATCGCCCCCATTCCCTTCCCTTCCCTTCGCCCCCAATTCCCTCACTGCTTACTTTGTTTGTTTGCTCTCTGCAGGTCGCCATGCGGATGCGCTGGAGATTTCGATCCCCCTTCCTTTCCCACTCCTGAATTGAATCCCTGATTACTAGCAACTAGTTTACTTGCCCACACTGGGTCGCTTCTCGTGGGGCTGGCCTGGTTGCTTCCCGACGACGATGTCGGCCGCGGACCAAGATAACCGTAACCACACGGATAACGGCAGCGGCGGTGGGGATTACATCAAATGGATCATGTGCGGCGCCAGTGGCCGTGCGGGCGGCGCCATGGCCAACCTCCAACGCGGCGTGGGCTCCCTCGTCCGTGACATTGGCGACCCCTGCCTCAACCCTTCCCCAGTTAAGGTTACCTGTGTGTGTCCTGCACTAACACTTTATATGGAACAGATGCCTATGGTACATACCTGATTTGATGCCAATGCCATCAAATGGAAACAAAACCCTACATTATCAATGCCATCAAATGCATACCTCATTCTTTTTATTTGGTATATCTGTTATAAGTAATACTTGTAGCTTAGAGCCTCCCTTTTGTTGCTTTTATGCATATATCCTGTGCCACTTACTGCATACATATGTCTTTTTTCTCTTATTTATATATATATATATATATATATATAAATATAATGCTTGCATTGCATATGAGGTTGTATCTAAGATTGCATAAGCTGAGCGGTGGGGTAACCATTTCCTTACTGCTTACTGCTACTTAAGCCGTTGTAAATGTTCTCTTGTTCATCTTTAGCCCCAAATAGAGGCTGTTAGGGAAACATTGTCTGTCAAATAATCTCCCTAGCTTGTCTTAATATGGTTACGATTCCAGTTTTCAACAAGGGCACACCCTTAATGCAGTTACTAATTTGGCATCAGAAAGATGAGGACACATTATACACTATCATCCATTCAGATAAATTGCAACTTGGTGAATTCACACTGTAATAAAATATCGATATTTTTTCTCTTATAATATCCATTTGCCTACCAGAGTATATGAGATTATCGACTATAAATAACTTACTTTATATTGACTTTTTTTCTGCACTACTGACACTTTCTTTTAATCCGCAATTGTACAGGGGAGCAAAATGCTCAGACCAGAAAAATGGCACACATGTTTGGACAGTGATGGAAAGGTCATAGGTTTCCGTAAAGCCCTTAAATTCATTGTCGTAGGGGTGAGTTAATTATTTCTTTTGTGCTTCGAAAACTCGCCTTTCATGTTCTTGTAGCTGTGGAAGGGTGCTTTTTTATTTTGTTCAGCCTTCAGGCATCACCTTTAAGAGTATTTGCTGGGTTTTTTTTCAGCATGATGAGAATCGGATTGTAATATGTTGTTATGCTTTAGGATAATTTTATGTGCAGTATTCTGTTGTCTTCACCGGAACCGAGGAAATATCAGTTAACTACTTAACTTGACATGTTGATCTGACCTTAGAGAATCCTGTGAACAACACAAAAGTTTTCTGATACCTCAAATTAGGTGCATCATTCATCTCCTTATCGGAAGCTCAATTGAGTTTCATATCTGGACAAGGCACTTTAGCAGTTTCGCAAATTTTAAACCAACTATGTTGATCTTGACTGGTCTGGATGATTGTAATTTTTTGCGCCCTAAACCGATTGCACCTAACTATTTTTTTGGATTAATGCTGTCATTTGCTGTACACCATTTGATGTGCTGAAAACATATTCCGTGTTATGTGATAGATGAAAGAACGAGCGGACCCTTCTTTAAAGCAACTCTTGTCACGTCCTGAACCAGAATGTAACAAGTAGGAGTGGAAAACAGGAGGTTTCGGCCCTGGACCTCGATGTCAAGGAGCCGTGTTGATTGGTAGGGCTCGGTAGAGAGAGGAGCAGGGGATGCGCAGGGGTATAAGGTAGCAGACGGAAGTAGAGGAAGATAAATTGATTAATTCTTCCCCCTCCTCATTGATAATCTGGATCTCTGTATATAAAGAGGATCCACCAAACCGACTAGGGAAGAGTCCCTGCTTAATGTTACAAGAGTCCGACTCTAACTCCTAATCTAGTTGTATCCAATTCTGACTTCTAGTTGAATCCGATTCTAACTCCTAATACTAACCTATCCGATTCTAACTCCTAATGCTAACCTGCTAGTTGCTGGGGGCGCCGGGTATAGTAACGTCCCCACATGATAACTCTTGTGATGCACTAATATCAATTTCTCTGTGTAACATTTTCCAAAAGAATTGCCTACAACTGTGAATAATGAAAGCACAACACACCGGTCTTCTGCTTTTAACAGCAATTTTTACCTCCAGTTATTATTGATGTGCAGGGCGTGGATCCCTCAATTCGAGCAGAAATTTGGGAATTTCTTCTTGGCTGCTATGACTTAAGTAGCACCTCAGAGTATAGGAGGAAACTGAGAGCCGCTCGAAGGTTTGATATATTTATCTGTTTTTGGTTCAAGGATACCTTTTATTTACAAGCGTGAGTGCCTAATTTGTTTCCATTTTATTATCTAGAATGAATGATGTAGCAGGCATCAGTTTGGTTATCTATGTACTATTCTAAAATTGAATCTGCTCTAGACAAATTTCATAATCCTTTCCAGTTTCCTTATTGCCCTTTGTATATGAAGCATTAAAACCGTCGTCCCAGATTATAGTTTTCCTTATGTCTGTACTTTTGTGTGGAACATGGTAAATGACATTAAAACTAATGTGTCGTCGTGCTTATCTGAACTAGAAGTCTCGATCTTTGGACAGGTGTCCGGAATAGCATGGATTTGCTGCACACATTTCTCCCTTTCTTTCTTATGCTGCCTCCTATGCGCTCTCTAGGGGATGAGCTGGTTTTGTCAATACTACTTGTTTGTTTTGTATAACATTATAACCTGTAGATTAGATATGCCGCCTGTTCTGATGTTCTCTGATCCATTTGGTGTAATTGGCTCGATAACTGAATTTATTTCTGCAATCTACCTGATCTGTAGTTTTGCTTTGACCCTTAAGCTATGGATTTCTATTCGGCCCCTCGATCCCCTTGACGACTCAAAAAGATATTATTTCCATTCACTAAAGTAGAGTTGGAGAAAAAAATAAAAAGTGAGAATCTAGATTATACGATTCATAGGTAGCTGCGGTGAATAATCTAAATAGTGTATTCTCTCGTTTCATGCCCAACCAGTTTATAACCAAGTAGCATAATGTATGCCATCCCAACCAAATGAATATGTGCCTCTATAGGTTGATGTTGTTGTAAGCATGACCTGCGCAGCTAATTCTAAATCGTATCCATTGTCCATACAAATTCCATCGATAAACCAACTACCTTTTGCTCCTTGAACTATTTTGTCTAGTGATTATCCATGCCCATCGCGGTGCTACAAGGATTATAGTTTCAATCTATATGGAACTTTATATGATTCGTGTCATAACATTACACGCTGGGGAATTATGTAGCTATACTTCCTAATACCTTGGAGGTTGGAATGTTTTGCGTTTTGTGTTTTAAGCCTTGTGATTTATTTCTACATTTGCAAGTGGGGCGATCAATATTTAGTTAGACAATTTTTAAAACCTTGGAGCTTGGAGATTGCGATGTTTCTCCTTTTATGGTTTTACAGCTGTGAGCATTTTTGGAAGCCTCTGACCTTACGATTTATCACTTTCTATGCAGGGAGAAATACCAATATTTAGTTAGACAATGCCAGGGTATGCACCCAAGCATTGGTACAGGTGAGCTTGCCTATGCTGTTGGCTCAAAGCTGATGGATGTCAGGACTATGTCAAAAGAAACCGACAGTAGAGAAGTTAGCACAAGTCAACGAGCTTCACAACACGCACCTGGCAGTTTAGTAGAAAATTCGAGATTAAACTATGACTCTGGTGGTACACCACAGTTGCAAGAAAGGAAAAGCTGTAGTAAATCTGCTGAACTAGTTGGTTTCAATGTACATAATGATAGCTCTATTTATGATACTTCCAGTTTTATTGTGTCTTCCACAGTGGTAAATAGTTGCTTGAGAGATTCTGGGGATTACAATGACATGGGTGAACCAAGATATGACAGTGAGACCCTCATTGATTATCCCTCCCTACCTGGTACAAACCTGTTCTCAAATGGTGGTGGGGTTAGCAATGGAGTTGAGGAAAGTAATTGTAGTTTCTCAGTTCCTGAAGATAGGTTAAGGCTCCGTGACGAACGCATGCACAGCTTCCAAATCAATAATAACATAGATCTCATTATAGAGTCAAATTCATGCTCAAATGATCTGTTTCGGGCTGGCAACAGTGACTCGGCCATCTTTCATTCAGATGCATACAAACAGGATAGATGGTTAGATGATAATGGCTGCGGCAGGGAAATTATAGATTCCTTGAGGATATCTTATGCACCAGAAGCAGATTTTTTTGATGGAACCAAATCCAACAGTCCGGTTGCCAACAAAGATAGAGTCTCCGAATGGCTTTGGACACTGCACCGAATTGGTATGCTTATTTTTCTCCTCACACCACACAATTACAATGGCCTCTTCTCATTGTGTTCTAATTAGCAAAAATGCCTGTTGCAGTTGTTGATGTGGTGAGAACAGATAGTCATCTTGATTTTTACGGAGAATCAAGAAATATGGCCAGAATGTCAGATATACTTGCAGTTTATGCATGGGTTGATCCTTCCACTGGATACTGTCAAGGTTTGCATATTTCAATGGAGCACTACATCTTTTTTGCTACAATTATTTACTTTTTGATGTATCTAAATGGGATAAGTTGATTATAGGTATGAGCGATCTGCTTTCACCTTTTGTTGTTCTATACGAGGATGATGCAGATGCCTTTTGGTGCTTTGAGATGCTACTGAGAAGGATGGTAATTTGCATCTATGTCAAATTATATCGGTGTCTGTTAGTTTGGTCTTTTACGTGACTTAATATATGGTATACATTCTGTTGCACCACAGCGTGAAAATTTCCAGATGGAGGGACCGACAGGAGTTATGAAGCAGTTGCAAGCACTGTGGAAGATCATGGAATTGACAGATGTAGAACTATTTGAACATTTATCAGCAATTGGTGCTGAAAGCCTTCATTTCGCTTTCCGGATGCTGCTAGTGCTTTTTCGTCGAGAGCTATCTTTTGAAGAGTCACTGAGCATGTGGGAGGTCAGGCACTTTAAGATATTTGCATTATTTTGGACAGTTCCTGGTTCGTATTAGAAATGTTCCAGTGGATGTTAAATTGCCATCCGGTCTAGTGGATCTGGGTGTTTGGGCCTGAGTCTTTTTATACTTGTTGCATGAAATTTATATTAGAATTCTTTGAAATAGGTATACAAGTGAAATATGGTGAATCTTTTATTTAGATTTAAAAATCGTCAGAGGCCTAAATAGTTCATGATGAAGATAGTTAATGTTTGTGACAACATGGTTAAATTATTTTACCTGCATTGCATAATGCTAAGAACTAAATGTGGTATTTGGCATTGCACATAACCACACTGAAGTGGCTGCATAAACATATTATTTTACTTTAAATGCTGTTCATAGTACAGTCTTGTTCTGTCAACTAACTGTGCGTCTTCAGATGATGTGGGCTGCTGATTTTGATGAAGATGCAATTAGGCATTTAGAAGAGAACTGCCTAGAACCGTTGCTAGTAGATATGAGGAATGATTTGTCCTGTGAGGTCAAAGAAGAGCACCAAGTGAACAGTTACTCAAGAAGAAAATCCAAAAGCAGGAAATTCCATCGTAGAAACGGTGAAATCCAGGGAGCTTGCAACCATGGAGTGAAAACCAGTACAAGAAATCCTCTCTGTGGCTTGTCAGGCGCTACTATTTGGGCAAGGCATCAGCTGAAGCCACATTTGAGCGCAAATGTGTTAGCAAAGAATGGAGATGACGAACTGCCTATATTCTGTGTAGCAGCAATCTTGATAGTCAATCGACACAAGATAATTAGAGAGACTCACTCAATAGATGATGCGATCAAGGCAAGTTCACTCACTACTTTCTTTCATGTTATTAAAAGCCTCTGGTTTATGAGATGACTACTAATAGTTAGTTACTTATTCTAGGTAGGTTTTTGGGCATTTATTTTTTAGTAAAATCCACAATTTGCGCAGATAGGACAAGCGTTAAATAAGTTATGGTCAATCTTTATTATGTAGTGGATTGTGTTTGTTGTCTTTTGCTGAAATTTGATGGGTTATTGTTAGGAAGATGCATATTCACTCTTGATAGCTATTAACATTTGCAAGTTAGGACAACTGCTATTTAAATGATGGTCAACCCGTATATAGTAGTTGACTGTGTCAAAGTTGTCTTCCGCTTAAATTGGACAAGTTATGGGTTAGACCTAGTCAGGTTTAGTTGTACTGCAACTGCATTGGCATATTTAATATATGTATTCTTTTTTCTGAAATTGAGAAGGTCAATTTGTTGTTGGACTCATTGGTAGGGTAGCACAATTTGGAGAAAGAGAGAGACTTTTTTGTCTTGCTTGTTGTTTTTGCAATGATGGTAGTTAGAGTTCGATTAGGGAATGTAATTGGACTGTCGTGCGCAATCTATTATGTAATGGAACTGTGTTGCTCGAAATTGTCCAGCCTTGATTGATGCTCTGTATACGATGCTTGTCAACAAGGTACCATGATTGAACCTAACAACATAATATGCGAATCGATGCTCTCTATCTTGGATGAAATGTAAACTGGATGAAATGATACTAGGGGACAGTGATTGAAACAAGTTCGATGCTCTTTAACCGTCCGAGCATTGTCCTAATGAACCGAGAATGCATTGTAAGATGTTCAATCCATGTAAACATCAACGAACACAGAATTATTGTCCGAGCATTGTCTTATGAGAACTGGAATGCATTGTCCCAACAGAACCTGGAATGCATTGTTCAATCTTGTGCTTAATGTGACTGGAGTCTTAAGAAGGATTGCAAGATTCTTGTGTCACCTGACTCTTTTTTTTCTAATTAGGCTTCCGACACTGATTATGCAGAATGATCTAGGGCCTAAAGACATTAGTCTTGAACAAAGTGGTGAAATTCCAACTGCACAACATGGTTACAGTAGTTTCTCATGTCATCTTTCATAGTTCGATGGCTTGATCTGAAATCACAGTTCCATTTCCATTAATAAACACAGTTATCAGCCCACAAGGCACAAGTTGAAAATATTACATAACACTAAGTGACTGCTGTGAATCTGCTGGACCACAAGGCACAAGTTGAAAAGATTACATAACACTAACTAAAGATAATCATCGACCCACAAGGCACAAGTTCAAAAGATTACATAACACTAACGAAGATAACTGCGGCAAATCCATTAGAACATCACTCATTAGTTGGGATACCCAAAAGCTTTGCAAGCTTTGAACTATAACTTTGCTTCTTCTTGGTTGGACTCGACTTCTTCCTATTTTGAAAGGTTTGGTTCTTGGGCCGCAGCTTTACAGGCGTAACCCGAAGTTACGGGATGTTCACACTTGATTTTGCACTCGCAGACGCCACACTTGCCTCCAAGTTCATAGTGCGAACCACCATGTTGTGTAGTGACTTTAGCATGGCGAGGTTTTGATGATCCTCCGATCCGCATACCAGTATGTGAGAACCACCATGTTGAGTTAGAGGTTTGTAGTTTGCAAGTGCAAAGAATATAAATGAAGATATGGAAATTTTGGAATGCACCTACATTACGAAAAATTGTGCTGTCTGTCTGAGTACAATACTCCTACCCAGTGCAACTCTTTTTGGATGGAGGTGGTGTGTTCACCGAATTAGACACGGTCTTTCTCTTGGTCATGCTAGAACACTCTGTTGTGGTGGAGGAATCACAACTGCAATGTGAAAGGTGCTTAAACTATGTAATTTTGTACCAACTTAGGAAATGCATGAAATGAAGGAATGAATTTTGTACGAGAGGAACAGGACCAGTTGGTGTAGAATTGCCAACACTTGCACAATGACCTTGTTGATCTGGTGGGCTCGATGTTTGCTCACGATTGGCCATGTCTCCTCTCACAGCTAGACTGTTATGGCCAATTCCTTTGCAAAGCTCGCACCTAATGATTGTGCCAATCTTGGGCAGTCTTATTCCTTTAGGCTTCTCATCTTGCTCTCTCTTCCTATCTTTCTTTGGCCTCCTGCATTTTCTCCATTTTTGGTTGCCTTGGTCTTGGTCTCTCCGATGTGGGCCAACAAGTCATGCCCTCAACAGGTTGCATTCTTTAGATTTTCAATGACAATATGCTGAAAATCAATGTAAAAAGATGCATACGCAAGGCTATCAAGCTGAGGAAGAAGTACTCGTACAAGGTAAATTCTGATACAATAACATATAAATTAAGTGGTTTTCATACATTTCTAGTTCGTTCTTGCCAACATCGTCATCCACTCTCTGGTTGGTTTTTGAATGTTGTACTTGTGTCTTTGAATACAGTCATTAAAAGGGGGCTCAGAGTGATGGAAAAAAGGGAAATCGAAGGTCTCAACCATAGATTTGATGTCTAAACTCTAAAGAAGGGTGATGGCCGGAGAGATACTCGCGAGAAGTCTGGAACATCTCCAAAATCTGCCATCACCCAGCATTGCAAGGTATGGTGAAATCTGGCTGCCTTGTGCCCTGTCTGTTTCTGTTTGGGGATGAAGATCCTAGAGATGATTGGCATATTTTGCTTGTCCTGTTTCAGGAAATATGTACATAAGCATGGTATATACTTGAAAACAATAGATGAAGCGGTGGAAGGAGAGGAGAGGAGAGGAGAGGAGAGGAGAGGATAGGAAAGAGAAGAGAGGAGAAGAATCCCTCCATGTTGGTGGTGTATTTGCTGATGTCATTTGGCCATTTGGCAGGGAGGGACCCATGTTGTGTACACCGAGATGACGATGAATGGATGATGATGGTGATATTTATAAATTCTTGAGCTATTATATTTATATTGGTGGGGGTGTATACCAAGAAATCGTATCCTTACAGAAAAGAATATGATGTGCACGTTTGTCACATATACTATGGTGAGAATGTTATATGTTGAAACCATGTAATTATATATATATATATATATATATATATATATATATATATATATATATATATATATATATATATATATATATATATGTGGTAGGTTTTATTTAGTAAAAAAAGGCAGCGCACTCTGCTTTCCGTAATCTAGCGAGATAAAGATACGGAGAAGACGACGACACTTTCAGGGTTTAGGAAATGAAGCCCACCAATCATGATGGCCCAATCGAAATCAATAGCGGCGGCCCATAAGATTCAGAGATGAAGACGATTCCTTCCTCCGGCGACACCTCCTCCTGTTCGTCGTCTTCTTCCTCGGTAACTCCAAGATCCACTGATCCTCTTCAGACCAATCCAATCGAATCAGACGTACGTTCCCCTTCTCTTTCCCCAGCTGCATCTAACTTACTTACTCTACCGAGGGAAGGGATTTTGCTCCACTGGTTGGCTGGCGTAGGGTTTTCGTTTCCTTTTCTTTCTTCTTAAGGTTAGGGTTGGTTGGATTGCTAGGAATTCAATTCATCTAGATGGAGTTGGATTACTAGCACTACTTTGCATGAATCGAGTCTCAATCTGTCCATTTATATGATTTGATTTGATGCTGCTGCAGCAGTAATTCATCCATCCAGGATGCTGGGCGGCTTGTACGGCGACCTCCCGCCGCCTTCCTCCACCCCCGCCGACGACGAAAAGCCTTCCGCCGCCGTCTGGTCCAGCGCCACCAAGATGGCGCCCCCCACCCTCCGCAAGCCCTCCACCACCTTCGCCCCGCCCCCATCCCTCCTCAGAAACCAACACCCCCGCCCCACTCCCAAGACCATCTCCGCTCCCGCCGCCGCTGCCCCGCCGCCGCCCCTTCCCCTCGACACCACCACCACCTCCTTCCAGCCCGCCCTCGTCGCCGTCCAGTCCACCGTGCTCGAGGAGTACGACCCCGCCAGGCCCAACGACTACGAGGACTACCGCAAGGAGAAGCTCAAGAGGGCCAAGGAGGCCGAGATGATGAAGGAACTCGAGAGGAGGCGGCGCGAGGATGAAGAGAGGGAGAGGGAGCGTGAGCAGAGGGAAAGGGAGGCCCGCGAGCGTGAGGAGAGGGACTACCAGTCCAGGGCCTCCTCCCTCAACATATCCGGTGAGGAAGCCTGGAAGAGGAGGGCAGCAATGAGCGGCCCTGCTCAGAGGATGACGCCCTCATCTCCGCCCCACCGAGATGGGTTCACCATTGGGAGCTCCACTTCCTCTGGGTTGGGCCTGGGCGCCGGTGGCCAGATGACAGCTGCCCAGAGAATGATGGCCAAGATGGGGTGGAAGGAAGGCCAGGGGCTCGGCAAGCAAGAGCAGGGAATCACCGCACCTCTAGTGGCCAGGAAGACTGATAGGAGGGGAGGGGTTATTGTTGATGAGAACAGTTCCAAGCCAGAAAAGAAGCCAAAATCCGTCAACTTTGACGGTCCGCCGACCCGAGTTTTGCTGCTCTGTAACATGGTAAATATGTTTCCATGACTTCTCTACGATAAGAACAGTGCATTTGTCAATGTTTGCAATTTCGCATGATTAATAATGAACTAGTGATGCATGGTTTATGCTTTTCCAAGAATTTGGATTAGGCACTGAGTCACTAAGTGTATGCTGGTGTATTTATATGCTCAGATTTATTATGCAAACATCTAAACAGAATTTCCTTATTGGGTAATTTAGGTATCACCTTAGCTACTGTCTGTCTGCTGCTGTTATTGATCTTTAGTGCATAGTCAACAGGTACTCTAAAATATCATCATCTATTCTGCGCATATATTTAATATTAGTGTCTTCTCGATGATAATTGAATGTGCTGATACCAACCGCTAGCAAAATGTAGTTGTCTAGGTGGCATGATTGGCTTTAAGCGATTGATTTGTGATTGTTTGTAGTGTGTGTGTGTGTGTGTGTGTAGGTGCCATACTGTATTCGGGGACCTTCCTTCCTGCTTTGGTTGAACATGCTATTGTTTGATCTATTTTCAGACAATAGGGCGCATGAATGCTAAAAAATTGAATCATGAAGGATGAACAGCAATCTGACTTTAGTGAGAATCTAAGCATGATACTGTAACAGCCGATTAGTGTGAGGTGAAGTTTGTCTTCGTTACACAAAATAACTTGGATATCTTTTAGTTCAATTTATTTATTAGATCCAAACATAATTTAAGGTCAAACTCCATGGGAAGAAAGTTGAGCATATACTGGATCATCCTCATGGAGGAGATGAGGGGCACACGAAAGGAGGTAGACCTTCGGTGTCACCTTGGGGGAAGCCCACCAAAGCAGGATTTCGGGCAGTAGTGTGGGTGGGGAAACACAGAATTTAGTTCATGCCACGATGATCTATGTGGAATGGAAGTTTTGTATTCTCTTTAGGAGTTTGATTCTACCAATGGAAGGTGCAATATTTTTAGAAATAGCTCTGCAATATTTTATTAGTAAACTTGAATAGTGTACTATGGTCGTAAAATGTTATAAACATGATCGAAGTTGGTACCCCGGTGACTTTACCCAGTTTTGGCATAGTGCCCAGTTCCACTCAAGGTCGTGATAAACAAAATTTATCAAACAGGCAGTAGTTATTTGATTCTTCATGACGAAGAGACCTCTGTCTGGGATCAGAGGTCTCCATAAACCACATAATTTTTAACTCAGATTTGTCTGAAATAATACCCTTATGTTATTATCATGTTGAACTGTATGTCTATTTTAACTGTCGGAGGCTTTTGCAATCCTGACACTGCTTAAGGCGAGGCCTTTTTTCTGATGCTGGATATGGTAAAGTTGGAACATTGCCTGGATAAATGAAGTAGAATATTTAGTTCTAGTTAATAGTGATGGTAGTGTTGAGCGGGAATGAAGCATTTGCATTAGTGGTCGAACAAAGCGCAAAGTGTTGTGATTGATCACCGTGAAACATCATGTCATGTGCAGGTTGGTCCAGGTGAGGTTGACGATGAGCTGGAAGACGAGGTGGCATCGGAGTGCGCCAAGTACGGGACGGTGTCGCGTGTGCTGATATTCGAGATTACCCAGGCAAACTTCCCTGCGGATGAGGCTGTAAGAATCTTCATACAGTTTGAGAGGGCAGAAGAGGCGACGAAGGCGATGGTCGATCTGGAAGGGCGCTTCTTTGGCGGGCGCGTGGTGCGTGCGTCCTTCTTTGACGAGGAAAGGTTTGGGAGGAACCAACTTGCCCCGATGCCAGGGGAAGTAGCAGGGTTCGACTAAACCCTACCATCAATCAAAGAGACATAAATGCCCCTTAGCCTTCTTACCTCCTGTGGCATCAGAATGCAATGCAATGCAATGCAATGTATCGTTACCTTCTCTTCTTCTTCGTCTTCTTCTTTTCGTTTTGGAGACGATCTTTTCTTTCTTCTCTTCTCTTCTCTTTTGAAAGGCGTTTTGGATTGTTGGTCTGGGAATGAAAGAAAAGGAACATGTACTATGTACTTACGTAGTAGTAGTAGTAGTAAATGGAAGCAAACATATATACGTAGCACTACATTGACATTGGGCTGGCCCAGTACCGAGGGCCATTATCGGCCCAACTTCACCTCGCAGCCCATCATGCAGTAATTCCCTCTCCCTCAATTAGAGCCGTGTCTGCCCCGGACAGCTCGAGGCATGGCACGGTCTGTACTGTTTATGAACCGGGCTAACATGGCACGAAAGTTTGAATTGTGCCTGGGCCGCCACCGTAGTATGATAGGCTGGCTCGGCACGATACGAATAGTGTCGGACTGTGCCAAGCACGAGCCCAGCACGGCACACGTGCGGAGGGGTTGGGAGGAGAGGAGGGCTGGGCGGCGCGGAGGAAGGAGGAGGGAGCCGGGAGAGGAAGAGGAGGGCGAGGCGACGTCGGTGGTCGGAGCGGTGGGAGAAGAGGGAGGAGGGTAGAGCACCGTGGAGGAAGGAGAAGACGGGGAGAGGGTGGTACCGGCGTGGAGGGAGAAGACCAGGAGGGGGCGTTGTCGGTCTGGAGGGCGGCATCGGCGTGGAGGTAGGCGGGCGGGCGCCGTGCGGTAGTGGCACACTGCGCTCGTGCGGCCATGTCGCACTCGGCACTCAGCGATCTGCATGATGGCGCGGCGGAGGCGGGGAAAGTGGAGGAGCCGGGCAGGGGCGGTGGGCAGCGGGGCAAGCGGGGACGGCCCGACTAAGATCCAAAATTTGTATGGAAAGTTCTAGAACTTTTTTGCTTGCATTTGCAGATATGTTGCTTGGGCTATTAGTTGGTTGGTTTTATACTGATACAGAGTGAACCATAGGTTGATATCTTTATTTTTTATACAGGATAACTCCGTTCAAGAATGGTGAGATAGATAAATGACAGAGGAAAACACACGTGACAACTGGTGCTGCTGCACTGAAAGGGAAGTGTCGTAGGGGTAGCCCCAACGACCTGGCGAAGATCGCATGACCTCCCCCGAAAGCCTGCAGCCAGAGGCGTGGCTCGGGGCCCCTGAGGGGCACCAAGAACACCTTCGGGAGCCTGCCCGGAGGCCCACACAGGCCAGCAGCCCGAGGTGCGATTGGGGGCCTCCTCGAGGGTACCAAGCATACTTTCGGAGAGGCTTCGAGGGTGGTATGAAGGCTTCCGAATGGTCGCTGAGGCGCCACGAACCCAGGAATCAGGAGTTCCCTGGGGCCACCTCGGGGGCACCGAAGGGTGTTCGGGGCCCTTTGGCCTGAGGACATCCTTCATGTCGCGAAGGGTAGAGAGCACCGGTGAACTAAACGTACCAACCGGGTGGACTCGTAGCACTGGATGTGGGAGAGCCTGGGACTACTAAGGAGGTTTGAGCATTCTATATTCTTCCCTTGAAGTCATTTCAAGCCTACATGCTTCTCCGTTGAACTATTCTAATTTTATGTTATGTAGTTCGTTGTAGCTCCTTTATCCCATTGAGATGAAAATTCTTGTATATTGTCTTATAGCCTTTGTTATTTATCTTAGTGATTAATTAAAATTAATATCTAAACTATTTTTGCTTATGTAATGAGAGAATATGTGGAGTGCACTTTCTGGTCTCATGTTTTCACCCTTGCTGTAAACTTAGGAGCGCAGTCTGGAAGGTGACCCCGAACTTATTGACGATCCCGAGTTTTATCCTCGAGAGGAGTTTCTCCAGTCATGTGATACAGGAGCATCTGGAAATTTGTTGAGAATTTCAATTACTGCACTTGCTGTTGCAACATATCTCTTTACACAAGTCTGCATGTTCACGTACAAAAAAGAAAGAAAAGAAGATAAACCTGTGAGTAGCCTTGGAAGTCACAGGCCATCACTATCAAATGTGCTTCTTGTATGTTTGCAGAGTCGGCATTTTATGCTCTAAGAAAGCAGCAGCATAAAAAGAGAAAACTGGTTGATCGGCGTGCTTCAAAGACCAGAAATGTGAGGTACGGTGCTTCTATGCTCTCTCTCTCTCTCTCTGGGTAATTTTGCTGCCATATGGTTTGTTCAGGTACCATGTTCATGAGAAGATTGCTAATTTCATGGCCCCAGTGCCGATGGTCCTTGCTCCAATGGCTCCAAAATTGTTTGAGAATTTATTCGGCATGGGCAACCAGAAAGCCGCCACAGTTTGATAACGATAGTTCAATTTTGACATTAGGACGTCTAGCTTTTTGTTTAGTCTAAAAGTGATATTTTTTTTAAAAAAAAAATCTATTTTAAAAAAATTACAGAAATAATACTTTTTTTTTATTTTTACAGTAATAATCTATTGTTGCATCACGGTTGAGCGACTTGGTATAGTCACCCAACGGTTGGACGCTAAGTGGATGAGTCACGATTTTAATGAATAATAATATTATTATATTAATCCGATTGAAATAATTGCGGGGGAACAAATGATATTTTTTTAGTAATACATTTAGCAAATCTTGTTTGTAGCTTATTATCTTTTTTAGAAATACTAGTTGAATGCTCGTGCGTTGCTACGAATAAAAAAAGTTGTATCATCTGTCAAGCCACCATCATTGGCTTGGCCTACGCCATGCCCTTGGCTTTGCCATGGCACATAGCTGAGCTCTGCCCTAGGCCGCATCACGCCTCCATCTCCGTGCTCGGCCATGCTCTGCTAGCGTGCTTGACCTGAACCACCATGCTTATCCCCATCGACACTACACATGCCTGAACAAAAGCATACATACTTTGATCGATCACATCTGGATGCTTAACCTTGCCTCAACATATATTAGTGATAGCTACACCAACTTGGACAAGCTCTTCACAAATACATTAATGACAACAAACTCCTGGATACTATATGCTTATCTACATCACTTAACAGTCAACATCAACCTTGAGAATCGTTTCCTCGTGTACTGACTAACGAAACCAATTAATTACAAGTATGTAGTGTCAAAACCAGTTTCATGTAGGAATTGCAGAACACAAGTAGCATAAGAAGCAATGACAAAATTGAGAACTATTTAACACGAGTAGATAGTGTAAAACCTCTTAGTTTGAACTATGAACAAATGTTAAAGAAGCACGTGTGCGCATACTCACCTAAGGGACTTAAGATTTACCAAAGCTATCAGATCCTCCTCTTCGTTTGAGGAATTTTTCCAATAAGATCTTTCCTTTTCTTCCCGCGAGCGAGGAAGTTGTTTAGCCCGCGAGAAAGGTCGGGAAGGGAGGAGCCGAACCTTCTGGCCTATTTCCTTCTTTGCTTGCCCTCTGTTGCTTGCTTGTTCAATGCACGAGCCTAGCACGCACAGTAGCCCTGTTAATATGACAGTTTGATGATAGAAGAACATAGGCCAGAAAGTTCGCCAGTTAGCTTTCCTACCAGCGAGTAGTCTGATTGTTAGATTCTCTCCTCTGATGTTACACTAAGAGATCATTGTAATAAGAGATGTTTTTTTGCATGTTCCGATAGTCTGTTAGTGTTGGACCGAAAAGACGACTAGAGGGGGGTTTGAATAGGAGCACGCTCACTTTTTCAAAAATAATTGATTCAATAATATTTTACTCCAGTAGCTATGGAAGCTATGAAGATCAGTATATTAGTACAGCGGAAGACTAATATTGAAACCAATTTAAACCCCTAAGCAATACGATAAAATCAACAAGGACTAAAGCAATTCAATGCATCAAGCGTATGGATCATTGGTCAATGGCGGTATGACCGATTGCTGCGGCTCGACCGGTTGCCTTAGGCGGTTTATCACGCCACTGAAGAATGAAACAAAAAACGGCCGATGACGAAGTTGCAAATAGATGAAACTTTTGATCTGCAACTCCAAACTAGATGAAACTTGGAACACACCTTCTCTATGATGTCAGGAACCTATTCCAATCGAATATTGTGATAATTCTTGGAAGAATAAGGATCCTTTTCCGTTTGATTGAAAAAGGGTTCAAAACCGGGTCAAAACGAAAACTTGATTTAAAAACTTGCTCGTGGGTGATTGATGATCAAGATGATCCTAGATATGTTCCCACATGTCACAGCAAGCTAAATCACGTTGAGAATTCAATCAAAAACTCACGGATCAAAGAAAGACTCAAAATCATCAAATATAGAAAAAGAACGCAAAGAGACAAGACATGATCAAATTTTCTCTAGATTGATTTGATATGATATGTGCTTACATCCTCTCCATCAATGAAGGACAATGCTCAATCCAAGAGCACGAAAATCACAACAAACTATCAAGAACCCTAGCCTTCACAAAACCTCTCCCTAAGAAAATTAGGGTTTACAAAATAGCAAAAGAGACGAAGAGGAGGTGCAGCCACCTCACTCTCCTATTTATAGTGGAGGCTTAGACCTTCTAGAAGTTTGACTCAATTGGGCTCCCGTTAAGGTCCAAAACAACCAGGTCACACACGCACGCATTTTAATGCGTCGTCTTTAACACCTCTTGACCTAATTAGCTACACCTTGCGCCATATTACGCCGCGGATTAGCCAATAGGTCACCCTTGTCCATCTTGCACAACGCTTGAGTTCATTGACCTCACCCCGCATCGTCGATCGTTCTGGACCTGTCGACGATCAAATCGCCGATCTTATGATTATATAAAGAAAAAAGAGGAAAAGTGTGCGTATCTCCTGGGAGTGGAACGGGCTTGCTCTTTATTGCTATGAACTCACTGTTACAAACACTAAGAGTTTCTAATCACTACAAGAACACAATGCTCAGCTATTCCTTGCTTGGTGTTGTTTCTGCAGTGATGTTCTAACTCCGACTTTGTGTGTCTATGCTTCTTTGCGTGTCTTCGTGTCCTCCTTCCGGCCTTCTATGGTCCTCCTTAAGTACTTGATGAAGCGGTGGCAGTTATCCCATGAAGAGACATCCGTTGGGGAGCGACGCGTCTGCCTGGGAAGAGGCGGCGCTTGATTTGTTCCACCAACCGCAGAGCGCGTTGGTGAAGATGTCAACTGCTCGCGGTTAATGGTTTTAAGAAACGTTACACCATCAACCGATAGTGTTGTATTATGCGAATATGAAACACGTGGTTCATTCATCACATAGTGAGTGGCGTGGTCGGGACTCGACCGGGCGCTGCTCATAGCTTTACGAGCACTTACCGTCGTGGACTAGGTTTGGAACTTTGTCCGACTGTGGTATTTATTATATAACTTCAGAGTACATACGACCGCTTAGGTCGGTAGTCTTAGAAGTTACGACCACGAAGACGTATGGTCTTTATCATATATTAAGATAATATATGAATATTTTAATCCTCAACAGCTAGCCCCTGAACTTTTAAATGAATGTTGGTCGTGCGGACACGTTCTCCGATGCAATCATATCGGACGGACCTCTCATTAAATGCCGTGGGACTCGAGGCGATCTCAGATTCATTTTTAAAGTTGAGGAACCTTTGGAAAAGGAAAAAGCATTTCTGTCCGCCAGACGAAAAGGTATTTGCCCGTTGGACTTCTCGTAGGGTCGGTTACAGTGAAGTGCCTATAAAACGACCTCGGCTGAGTGTTTTAAACCTTTACACCTCTATCTCCAAGAAAATCTTCATTGAGTTCTTCATCCAAAAAAGGAAAACATCATGTCGGACCTCATCTCAAACTAGTCGATCTCCGATCTGAGTGAGAGAAAATTGGAGAGTTTGGAGAGGGTTGGGTTGCTGCCCGACAGGAGTTTGATCTCTTGGAGATCGGCTTTTGGAGAGCACTGCCCAAGCGGCGAGGAGGGAGAAATCCCGGTGTTCCTCGCGTATGTTGAGTGCGGGCTCAAGCTTCTCCAGACATTCTTTTCTCTCCCAAGTGCTGGAGTTCTATGAGGTTGAGTTGATCAACCTGGATCCTAACACCATTGCAAACCTGAGCATCTTCGTCTACCTCTGCGAAGCATACTTGGGGATTCCACCGACAATGGAACTCTTCAAGTATTACTACCGGATGGCGAATACGAAGAAAACGACCAGCACCCCTGGGGAATGTACCCTAAGGCTTCATGACGGCAAGGCCGACGAGTACATTCGTATGTACTCGAAGTCCTCTTGGTCGTCATGGAAGAAGAGCTGGTTCTACATGAAGGTTACGCGAGAAGACTACTGTATTACGGTGGTAAGAAGGCGGTCGAAAACTCAGCGTTGGCGTTCTTCCTCGAAGAAGGAAGGAAAAGTTGGGAGATGGATTGAGGCCATCCATCTCACGAGTGTCGAGGTTTAACCTCCGGCATGTCGTAAGGATTTTTCCATTGAGGATTAGTCCCTTGAAGACCGTGGCACGCTCGATGCTCGTTTATCGGTGGCGATGACGCCACCAAAGATTCTCGATCGGTAATTTTTCAAAGAATCCAGGCAGTTATTTTGCGAGTTGATTATTTTCGCAAAAACTAAGATCTTTCATTTGCATTTGCAGTCTTGTCTTCTGAGGACGTCAGAAACAGGATCAAGATGACCTGTGCTGGCGAACCCGATGACAAGGCTAGCTTTCCTGAAATCCTAGCACTTGCTAGTGCTGAGGAGAGGGCTGAAAGACTTAGGGTAAGTGTATTAACTTCTTTTCACCTTTCCGGTTATTTTCGATCAGTTTTAATCCTCTTTATGTGTAGTTGGTCGGACTTAAGATCAACGAGGCTACGGAGACATGTGAGCCTATTGATTATCCGACCAACCTTGTGATCGCTGAAGGCAGCGGTCATGCTGAGGTAAGTAACTGAAAGAAATAACTTCTGCAAGATGAAGTATATTCTTCACCTGATTAACTCTGTTTGTTAATCCAGGTGGCAATCAGTGAGTCTCGTATAGTTGTTCATGAGACAGCTGTTCCAGAGACTAGTGAGACTACACTTTCTGATCCAGGAATCAGGGACCTTGCTCTCGACCAGATAGTCGAGAACATTGCTTCCGAATTCTTGCTGGCAAGTGTAGAGGTTGCAACCGTACCTACCAGTTCTGAACTGGTGAAACCGGTTGAAAAGAAAAGAAAAGTGAGCGCAACGGACTTCAAGCCGGCGCGCTACAAGGTTAAAACAAAAAAGACAACCAAGTATGTTTAAATAAATAATCATATGAAAACATACCTCGTAATCCCTGATGAATTTGAACCCCTTTTTGCTTTCTCTTGTCTAGATCTGCTGGAGTTCCGGTTGCTTCCGACCAATCGAACCCAGCAGAAAAAGTGGTCGAGGGTAGTTCCGACCAAAGCTTTCCTTAGGGAAATAACCCAGAGGAGGAAATGGTCGGGAAAGCCCCCGAGCCAACTTCGGTACCGGAACCTGAGCTAGATCCTTTGATGGTAGATATGCCATCAGCAGAGGTAGAAACTTCGCAGAACTTCCACAGTTTCTGAAGGTACCTCCTCCCAGTATAACAAGTTCCCTTTCTTTCCTCGATTTACCGTGAGCAAGGAGCTTGAGAATTACTGGGAGAGAATATCGGATTGCCTAACGCAGGCGGAGCCCGATAAAATATTTACCGATTACAATGATGCCGTAATTCGGGTAAGTGTCTTCAATCTTCTCCATAACCTTTCTTGAAGTTTACAAGAAGGTTCATGGAAGAAATGCTACTTGTGCAGCATATGATCGAAAACCTCGCTACGGTCGGAGGACTAACCGAGCGAGTTAGGATATTAGAAGAAAAGCACTCTGAAATAGAGAGTAAGAGTTCCTCTTCTTTTTTCCTCTTTAAGACTTTTCTTTTATTTATTCTCCCTTATCAAAAATTCTTTTGATAGATTTAGAGAAAATAAAAGAAGATGCTTTGGCTTAAAAGGCCAGAAGAATAAAACTTGAAGAAGAACTTCAGGCTAAGAACCGGTCGATCGAAGTCTTGACGACTAGCAATAAAAAGCTTTTGGATGATTCCAGGAAGAGAGAGGAAGGTAACTGGTCGTAGCCATGACTCAATATGTCTTCCAATCTTTTTACTTAGTACTTGCTTTGTCTATGCAGAACAAAAACAAGCATTGACCAGAGTGAAGAAAGCTCTGGAATTTGAGCAAGACAAGGGGGCAGCTCTCGTGCTTAGTTTGGACGAGAAAATCACCTCGCTAAACAAAATGCTTTTTGATATGGGCGCGGGATCAAGCTTGCCCTCCTTGAGCGACCCAATGGAGAAGGTCAACTACCTAGGCTCTTTGTTGGAAGAGCTCAAGGTTTTGCTCAAGACTACTAGGGAGAATTATGCCCATTCCGTTAAGGAGTCTATTGCTTGTGGAGTCAGTCTTGCTTTGGCAAAACTGAAAGCTTCCGACCCATCAACTAACCTTCAAGCCATCGAAGAGGATTTCAATTGCTTACCCGCAGAGGCACATCAGATCCTTGCAGAGATGAAACCTCTAGGCGAAAAGGTCGCAGAAGAGATGGAAATCGGATCTCCATCTAGCAGTAGTTAACTTAGGCATTCTCAAGTAGTTTATAAATGTAGGCAGGAGAAAACAATGTAAAGACTTACCTTTCTCTTATCAAAATGGAAAAAATTCTTTTATTTATCCGGTCGACTTGTGAATTTATGTCTTACCTAGCCCCCGACTGTTATATAGTAGAAGATCTTTACTATATAATAGTACTACTTGAGGCCAAGAATATAAATTCAAATCTCAACCATTACTTGTAAGTATGTACTGATCGATAAAAACTGATCGTGGTAATACTAGGAAACCTTTATGGTCGGAACCGTGTAGGTTTCGACTAGTTGTAAATCTGTTTTTAATGATCGAAGTACTTTACTAAGACAACATATGGTCGGAAAAATAAAGAATTCTCCTTGATAAGAGGAAAAAATATAAAAAACATATGTTATAAGCAGGAAAGTGGTTTTATTTCTATGCGATGCTCAATACTGGTCGGAATGAACCTAGCTAGGAAATAAAGGTATAAAATATATTTCGCAAGACGTGCTCATGCTCTTAGTCCGACTGGCAGCGAGGATCGTAGGAAAAAGACCGTCGCTAGGAAGCTCCTTCCAGTGGGCGGAACCACGTGCGAAAAAGGAGAGACTTCGACTAGGAGGTTTTCCGTGTCCCGACCAGTAGCCAAACAAGAGTAGAACAGAATTTTGAAACATAAATTATACACTTTATAATCCTAAGCATATGAACCGCAGTCGACCAGGATTGGGCAACGTCATATAAATAACATCACTCGCTACTCTAAATTTAATTATCAAGTTTAAAGGAATTAAACGAAATGAAATGAAATGAAAAGAAGAAATTAAACAAAGAACTTACGCAATTGGTCAATGTTCCATGAATTTGACAAAACCCTGCCGTCTGACATGGCTAATCGTACTGAGCCTGGTCGGGTAACTTCGACCACAGTGTAAGGACCTTCCCATTTAGGGAAAGTTTATTGCGCCCTGCTTGGCTCTGAATTTTTCTGAGAACCAGATCACCTACAGCTAGGTTGCGAGGTTGCACCTTACGATTGTAGTACCTTCGCATGGCTTGTTGGTAGATTGCCGAACGTATCAAAGCTTGGTTTCGTCGTTCTTCAAGGAAATTGATGTCGTCGAGTCGATGTTCTTCCTGATTGCTTAAGTTAAAACAATCAGTGCGAGCAGAGCCAATTTTTAATTCTGGAGGAAGCATAGCTTCGGCCCCATAAACTAAAAAGAAAGGTGTTTCACGGTCCGCACGATCGCTCGTGGTCCTGACGACCCATAAAATAGAAGGAAGTTCTTGAACCCAAGCCCCTGACCGTTTTATTAACTGGTCGAATACTCGGCGTTTTATCCCCTGTATTAGGATACCATTGGCACGCTCGACCGCTCCATTGCTCTGTGGATGAGCCACTGAAGCGAAATGGATCTTGGTTCCTAGTTCTTCGCATTCTCGAAATTCCGCTTGAGAACTGGTACCATTGTCCGTGATGATCGATTGGGTACACCAAATCGTAATCACGTTTTTGTTATGAATCTCTTAGCGCTTCACCAGAACTTTTACAAGCGGCTCGGCTTCAATCCATTTTGTAAACGTGTCAATCATGACGACAGAATTGAAGCCCCGGTGCTCTTGGGAATGGTCCCGAATGTCTAGTCCCGTGTTGCAAAAGGCCAAGAAAGAGGATTGTTTGCAAAGCTTGTGCTCGTTGATGTACTTGTCGGCTATGAAATCGACATTATACGCGCCGTTACAAGCTCTTTTGCATCATGAAGGCGATTGGCGATGGTATCCTTGCTCAAGGCCTTACCGACCAAGGTTACAGAGGAATGATGTGCTCCACAGACTCCTTCATGAATTTCGGTTAGCAACCTAATGCCAGCCGATTGAGATATGCATCTCATAACCACTCCATGATATCCTCGTTTATACAAGGTACGTTAGATTAGAGTGTATGATTTGGCCTTTCGTGCTATAATGATCGACCTCTACATCATCTTCAGGAATTAGGTCATGCTGAAGATAATTGTAGATCGATGTCATCCAGTCTCTACCTTGATCATCACCGATCTGTGGAGCATCTAAGTTATCAGAGTCAATAGGATTTACCTGATGTAAACTATCGATGTTCTCGGAATGCTCGACTACCGAGGGTGAATCGAGTTGCTCGAGAAAAACTCCCACGGAGACGGTTGACCTAGTAGAGGCCATCCGTACTAACCGATTGCTAGAAAGTTCTCCTTTCTAGGAATATGTTGGATCCGAAACCAAGAAGTGCTTTTCAATTTCCGTACTTCGCGGATAGGAAGACATCTTGGTACTCGAGCATTGGTACTCTTTCCCTACTTGATTCGCTACTAGTTGAGAATCGCCTTTCACTAGCAATTGGCTAATCCCGAAGCGAGCGAACGAGCTCGTCAAGTCCCGCCAAAAACCTTCGTACTCGCCACATTGTTTCTAGCGGAAAGTTAAACCGACGGCATACTTGATGTGTTCGTAGGGGATATCAAGGCGACTCGACCCCTATCCTTTAAGCATTAAGGAACCGTCAAAGTACATTGTCCACTCGTCGTGGTGCTCGTACTCGGGTTCTTGCTTAGATTCCGGGTTTGTCCACTCGACAATGAATTCTGCTATCGCCTGAGACTTTATGGCTGTTCGTGAGATGAAATGGAGGTCGAACGTCCCTAGTTCCACCGCCCATTTTGCTATTCGTCCTGACGATTCCCTATTTCCAAGGACTTGACCTAAGGGATATCCGAGAGGCACGACCACTTTGTGGGCCTGAAAGTAATGCCTTAATTTCCTTGAAGCCATAAGGAGACTATAAAGCAACTTTTGTACCTGTGGGTATCTTTCCTTTGGCCCATGTAAGACTTCGCTTACGTAATACACTGGTCGTTGGACGTTCTCACGTTCTATGACCAGTACACTGCTGACAACTTGTAGCGTTGCAGCCACGTAAATCAACAGTGTTTCCCCTGGTCTTGGAGAAACTAAGACCGGGGTGCTCGTAAGGTACTCTTTGAGCTTTTCAAAGGCATTATTAAACACGTCGTCCACTCGAAACTTCCATGTTTAGAAGGAGTTTGAAAAAGGTAGTCCTTTTTCCCTAACACGCTATGAAACGACTTAGCGCCGCCATACAACCGTTAGCTTCGGACTTCCTTCTTCATGGTCGGGGCGATTCGATGGATGGCCGATATCTTCACGGTTTGCTTGATACCTCTAGCCGAAACTAGGAAACCAATCAATTTTCCAGCGGAAACCCCGAACACACATTTCTCCGGATTCAGCTTGAGGTTGTGTCTTCTCAAGTTATTGATAGTCTCTTTAAGGTCAAGCATATGGTCGCCGGAGTTGATACTTTTCACTACCAAGTCATCAACGTAGGCTTCCAAATTTCGACCTATTTGTGGGCTGAAGGTTTTCTGCATTAATCTTTGAAAAGTTGCACCAGCGTTTTTGAGACCAAAGGGCATCTTTACATAACAGTAAGTGCCAAAAGGAGTGATGAAGGAAGTTTTCTCTTCATCTTCTTTACTCATACTAATCTGGTGGTACCCTGAGTAGGCATCTAAAAAACTTAATAACTCGCACCCGGAGGTAGAGTCTACAAGTTGATCAATGCGAGGAAGGGGAAAATCATCCTTCGGACAAGCTTTATTAAGATCTGTAAAGTCTATACACATCCTCCATTTCCCATTACTCTTCCTAACCATTACAGGATTAGCGAGCCATTGAGGGTGATGTACTTCACGAATGAATCCAGCCTTTAAGAGTTTGTCAATTTCAGACTGGATGGCGTTCTTCCGGTCGGGTGCGAAACGTCGAGCTTCGCTTGACCGGATTTTTGTCGCCGAGCGCTAGCTCGTGCTCGATCACCTCCACAGGGACTCGGGCATGTCGGACGCTTGCCATGCGAATACATCTGGTTTGCTCGGAGGAAGGAGACGGCGACTCTTCCTATTTAGGATCGAGTCCCGCTCCGTCGGTACCTTTGGAAAGGATCCACCATCATTGCACGACATGGCGTTTCTTGAAGGAGCGCCTGTCGAGTGGAACCTCTTTGGTGCAGTCGGACGGTTTGGGTGTTATCTTGGGTGCAGGTGCTTGACTCGCATGATGATGAGTCGAAATTTACGGTGGCTCATCGACCGATTCTAAAGACCTTTGATTACATGCGTATGCCATTTTGCGATCTCCACGAACCATGATCACACCTTTTGGTCCCGCATTTTCAAACTTTGATACCCGTAGTGCGTGGCTATCAAGAATTTTGCTAATGCCGACGGACGAAAATTCCATTATGCACGCGGTTCGGAAATTATCAGGACTTCCGAACGTAACCGGTAAAGACACTTGTCCTATCGGTTTGGCGGTAGAGCCAGGAACTATGCTATGAAAGGCGTATTTCACCGGTTTTACCTTTGTTCTAGGAACCTGCATATCTTCTAAAGCTCCCGAAAATAAAATATTTAAAGAACTACCACCGTGTATTAAAACTCGATTGACTTTGCAATTATTAATAGTAGGCTCTACGATAATAGGGAACCTACCCGGTCGAGTTGATGAGGCGAGGCGATCTTCTTTGCCAAGGAGATTACGGTATCCGACCACCTTGATGGTTTGGTGATGATCGAAGGTTCCGATAGGTTGACCTCTCGCTCCATGGCTTTCAGATGACGGCGCGAGTCGTATGAAGAAGAACCTCCAAAGATCATATTGATCGTGTGTTGAGGCTCCTGGTACTCCATCTCTTCGTCGCCATCCTTGTCCTTTTTGGAACTTGTTTCCCCCAATTCCTGAATTGCGAGAAGCGGGCCTTTACCTGTATAGTAATCCTCCAGCTTCTTTTGCCAAACACGACTGGTGCGCAAGTCATGCCCTGCCTGTTGGTGAAGTGGACACCACTTCTTACCTTTATTATGGCTATCGGTCGGAACTTTGGCTTTGCCCCGACCGGTATAGTCCTTCTTACCCTTGAACGGTTTATCGGGAACCGCTAGGACTTCCTTGGTGCCCATTTTGCGGTGCTTCTTTTTCTTGGAAATCTTCTTGGGATTCTTTTCTGACATCTCAAGGCTAGGTTGAGGGATTTTATCTTTTCGATCAATGGCTTCATTCCATTCAACCGCCTCACTAGCGGCGATATTTATCGACCATGTCAAAAAGTTCGCGGTTGTTCGTGGAGGATTCATAGCGATATCCTCCGTAAACCGCCGATTCCTTAGACTCGCCTTGAATGCACGAATTACGAAAGATTCTCGCAATCTCGGAATAGAATTTCAACTCGCTAAACCTTTTGATGTCTTGACGAGAGTTTCCTTTGGTTCTGCCGAGTTCGATGGAGATCATCCTCCTTTCGGGGTGATCGTGCGTACCACGAAATTCACAATCAATAGATCGCAGAGTCGTTCCCAAGTATAAATAGATCCGACCGGTTGGTTAAGCAACCAAGACCGGCGAATCCTTCGAACAAGTGGGCAAATAATTAGCCATCACGTTTTCATTACCACCGCAGACTCGATGGCGGTGGTATATATCTGGAGAAATTCTAATGGATTTTGAGATCCATCGAACATATCCATGTTGGTGGTCGAACCTATTAGGCCAACACACGCCTTGGAGCCCCGCGAGAAAGGCTCGACAACTGTGGTGATTCATAGCGCCTTCTTGGAAAAGGTGCCGATTATGATCGATGGGAGATCGGTTTCTTCGATTTGAGCGCCGAGGCTCCGCTGTCGTCTGATCCGGCCGCAGACGTTATCATGGCGTCTTTGACCATTAGCATGGTTTAGATGATGACGGAGATCATCCGGGCCAGCGAGTGCTCTCCTAGGCTAGGGAAGAGGTCGTTGTTTGAAACAACCTTCTTCCTTCATGACCTCTTGGTCGAAATCGCCGAGGAGGTCTAGGTACCGGTGGGTAACCATGCGCCTCTCTTGAGGAGGAGCGCCGAGATGAAGTCACCGTTAGACTTTGTGACAACCTTTGCCCCTCAGACGCTGCGCGCCGCATACGATTCGTTGAAGAATTTCCGATACCGCTCCACCAATTGGGTAAAGCCCGAGCTTCACCGAGCGGTCGATATTATTAAGAATATCTTGAAGACGACACAAGTTCTGAACCGTTACCGAAGGTCTCAGAGGATTCATCGAAGATGTTGGCGTTCGGAGACCCGAAGTTCCTCTGGACCTTTGGCCTAACTCCGTCGAACTGTCATCCTTGGTGAAATTTGCACCACGTGATTAATCGATGGGCGTCCATCGGCTCCGTTGCCTCTGGTAGGTGGTGCTTGATTGCCCGCGCCATCTCCATCAGCAGGTGGTGGCGAGGCAGGTCGTGCAGGACTGTGCATGGCATTACGATCAGTATTTCCGATCGCGTTAACCTCATGCTTCCAGCAGTGATCTTCTGAGGAGCTTCCACTGTGACTAGTGGAGAACTTCCCAGTGCTTCTACCAGAGACTTCCACGATGGAGACCGGTCGGAGATGAGAACCTCCTGAGGTCTTCGTGGCGGGCTCGACCGATTCGACAATTGCCGATCGGATCTCGAGTTTTATCATCCCCACTCGGCCCATTACGGTGAGGTCTCATCGACACCGCTACGGTGTCGGTTGGTCCTCGGAATTTCCAGAGGTTGGTGAATACCTGTCAGCCATGATTGTGTCAAGGGTATATTGACCCTCGGGTTGTGGGGTGAGGTGTTGTCACCTTTTCACGGCCGGGAAACCGGCTTGGAAAAATATTCGGACATTCGAATCTGGTGAACGACACATCCCTCGAAGAGCCTCTTGGGGCAACGGTGTATCTTCATCCATCCGCTCAAGTTCGCTGTCGTCAGCGACTTGCGAACCATCGGAGGAGGATGAAGATTCCCCATGTTGCATGGCCTGGATGCAGGCTTCCATGTCAAGGTTGGAGTAGTCATCCAGGTCGAACCAGTTCTTCTCATCCCATGTTCTTGCCATACTTGCAATTACGAATATGAAGAAAACGGATGAGTTGAGCAAAGAACCTCTTCAGAAGTTTTGCACTATCTTCCCCACAGACGGCGCCAGCTATCGACGATCAAATCGCCGATCTTATGATTATATAAAGAAAAAAGAGGAAAAGTGTGCGTATCTCCTGGGAGTGGAATGGGCTTGCTCTTTATTGCTATGAACTCACTGTTACAAACACTAAGAGTTTCTAATCACTACAAGAACACAATGCTCAGCTATTCCTTGCTTGGTGTTGTTTCTGCAGTGATGTTGTAACTCCGACTTTGTGTGTCTATGCTTCTTTGCGTGTCTTCGTGTCCTCCTTCCGGCCTTCTATGGTCCTCCTTAAGTACTTGATGAAGCGGTGGCAGTTATCCCATGAAGAGACATCCGTTGGGGAGCGACGCGTCTAGTCGGGAAGAGGCGGCGGCTTGATTTGTTCCACCAACCGCAGAGGCGATTGGTGAAGATGTCAAGCGCTCTGCGGTTAATGGTTTTAAGAAACGTTACACCATCAACCGGGATAGTGTTGTATTATGCGGAATATGAAACACGTGGTTCATTCATCACATAGTGAGTGGCGTGGTCGGGGACTCGACCCAGACGCCTGTTCATAGCTTTACGAGCACTTACCTGGTCGTGGACTAGGTTTGGAATTTTGTCCGACCAGGGTATTTATTATATAACTTCTGTAGTACCTACGACTAGTTAGGTCGGTGGTCTTAGAAGTTACGACCACGAAGATGTATGGTCTTTATCATATATTAAGATAATATATGAATATTTTAATCCTCAACAGGACCTCAGCTCTCCAAGCCTAGTCTCGATCATCCTCGCCGTTGACCGTCGTTGACCACCAGGCAACCTGCACAACAATAGACAAGTAAACCAAATTTGGGAACAAGTTCTTCACAACTTGACCCATGTTAGTCAAAACATGCATCATGCAACATATAAGCCCTGAAACTCATGACTTTGACCTAACAACCGAACAACGCCGCCACGACGGGCGACGATCAAAGTGAAAACCGGTCAGACCGCCCCTAGGGCCGGTATGACCGCCACCTATGGGCCGGTCAGACCGCCAGCTGGGACTTAGACGCATTTCCTCTCTGGGAAACCGAAACCTACTGGAATTTTCAAACCAATAGAACTTTTGACTGGAGACTCCAAAAATTATGGGACCAAGTGTAATAGAATCTCCTCTCTGCCTACACCCTTTATTTTTGGCCCAGCTCAAAATAACATTTTTGAAGTTGGCCGGTTTGGGCCGACCTTGGACCGGTCGATCACGCCACGGCCGATCACCGAGACTCGACAATTCTGAAATTTTGCTGAAAACACGCAAAACGACAAACCGTTAACGCCATTGCCAATTGTCACATCATCCTAAGATCTGGAGCATATCCCCATGATATCCACAATCTCCCAATTGATGAGCACATTGGCAATAATCCAAAAAATGTAATTTGGAAGTTTGAAAAGTAAAATACTTTCGTTTTCGCACAAAGACACAACTTGGTCCATAAGCAAGAGAAAGCAATGAAAATGACCAAGCTGGCATCAGAATAGCATAGGCAAGTGAGATAAGGCAAAAGAAAGCATAAAAACTTTGATTTCCAGAAAAGAGTAAAAAATCTCACTTAAGATCCATATGAAAGAACAATTGTTCAATTGACCTTTGATCATCGTGAGAATTAATAAATGCAATTTAAGTTCAGAAAAGTCAATAAGATAATAAGAATGCAATTCAAAAACTCCCCCTCGCTATGATTCACATATTTCAGAAAATTTTAAATTCTCCAATTTTTCCCCCCTTTACCATTTTTATATATCTTCTCCCCCTTTGTACAACAATGATATTTCTTCTCCCTCAACATTGAAATATCTTCTCCCCCTTTGACAATGGAGTCATCAAGGAATCACACCTTCCTCTCATTCAGAGATAACAAATGCAGAATGAAGAAAGAAGCATAAGAAGGAGTATGCATGAAGTGCAATGTAGTGGCTTTATTTTTGTATTTTTCAATTTTTTTGATTACAAGAAGTTTTAGAGATTACCCAAAAGAACAAGCTAGCATCTCTAATATTGCACAAATAACATATCAAGCCTAACAACGCTAGCAAGATCATGATAAGGCATATATATCAAAGCTAAACACGAAGGCTAAAAAATAAAGCAATAGATTTAATCAATTTAAGCAAAGCTTCAAATTCAGCAAGTTCATCAACAGAGATCCAAAAGTGAAACTGGCCATGTAAAAATATCAAACTGAGATAAAAAATCTAACAAATACCACATTAAGAGACAATCAGGTTCTGTATTGAATCATTTTGCTCAAATTTCTTAAGCGTCCACTTTTCAATAATTTTTCATTTGCACTGAATATTGAAGTTGACTAATGATCTAACTTAGTGACAAGATCCTGGACTAGGAGCCATCCACAAATTCATCCTAAGCTTCGAACAGAAGTTGATTAAAAGTATATCTTAGTGAAGAAGATCCTGGACTATGAGCCATCCACAAACTCTTCCTAAGCTTCTACTAGGGCGATAAATCTTGAGGTTCATATCATTTCTGACAAGCAGTCCCCGTGAGATCGTTTGGATCATCAAACTATCTCCAAGTTCATGTCTTTGATATGCAGTCTCGTAAGAGTAGTTTGGCACAATTTAAGCATAAGACAATCTTCAAATTTAATTTCTCACGTTTCATAAGAGCAGTTTTAGAATCTCAAGAACACAAGAAGCTCAAGTAATTGTCAATTTTAGATTCAAGAGCTAACAAAATAATTCTGACAGGGCCAATATCACAAAAGGAGCACTAATTGTGCAACTAGCTAAAACATCCACAAATTGTAATTTTTAGTTCGAGTTATTTTAGAGTTCTAGCTCATACAGCAAAGACTTATCTGTATATGTGAAAGCATGATAATTCTAGCAAGTCAAAGAACTAGACATGGCATTGAGCAAGAATTGAAATACTAAAGCTCCAAAGGGTAATAGGCAAAGCTTCATCAATTTTAAAAGATAAGCAGAAAAACTTATATTACAATGTATTTTTTTGGATACCACTTGTTGGATTTTTCATATGAATGCAATATGATACAATGAGATGCAAAAAAAAGCCTAAAAATCTAAAAAGTTCAAAAAGATCAATAAGTTCAGAAAAGAACAAGAAAAGATCAAAAGAACAAGGTAAGATCAGAAAAGATCGAACTCCCCCTCAAACCAACCCATAGGGATAAATTACACCTAACTTGCTTCTCAAGGTGGCAAACCTAGTTGGGTCTAAAGGCTTCGTGAGGATATCAGCTAGTTGAGCCTCGGACTCCACGAAGTGCAGCACAATACCACCTTTTTCGACATGGTCTTTAAGGAAGTGATAGTGAATGTCTATGTGCTTGGTTCTAGAGTGTTGCACAAGGTTCTTAGCAATATTAATGGCAGAAGTATTATCACAGAAAAGAGAAAAACTAGCAAAATTTAACCCATAATCCTTAAAAGTGGTTACCATCCACAAAACCTGACTACAGCAACTAGTGCAGCTACATATTGAGCTTCAGCAGTGGATTATGCAACAGAAGACTGCTTCCTAGAAGACCAAGAAATAAGAGAAGTGCCAAGGAAGTGACAAGTGCATAAGGTACTCTTCCTATTTTGCCGACAGCCCGTAAAATCAGAATCAAAAAACCCCCGAATGGACAAAGATGACGAACAGGAATACCAAATGCCATACAGAAGGGTAGACTGTAAATACCTGAATATGCGTTTAACGGCTTGGCAATGAGAAGTTCTCGGAGACGCTTGAAACCTCGCACAGAGGCAGACCGTGAAGTGGATGTCCAGTCTTGAGGCCGTCAGATACAGAAGGGGGCCGATCATGCTGCGGTACTCGTATTGATCCACGGCTTCTTCTTCCTCATCTGGATCCAAAACAGTCGAAGTCACCATGTGAGTGGAGATTGACTTGCAGTCACCCGTGTTGAAACGTTTGAGCAGGTTCTTAGTGTACTTCGTCTGATGGATGAAGATCCCTTCCTTACATTGCTTGATTTGAAACCCTAAAAAGTAATTGAGTTCTCCCATCATACTCATATCAAATTCCCTAGACATAGTCTCAGAAAAGCTGAAAACAAGAGCATGAGAAGAACCACCAAAGATAATATCATCAACGTAAATTTGAGAAAGCAGGAAGTCATTACCAAGCCTAAGAATGAACAAAGTCTTGTCTACCTTACCCATCTCAAAGTCATTCTTAAGCAAGAAGGTATTTAGTCTACCATATCAGGCTCTAGGGGCTTGTTTAAGACCATATAAGGCTTTGGATAGCTTGAATACATGATGTGGGTACTTGGGATTCTCAAAGCCTGGGGATTGCTAACATAAAATTTCTCCTCTATGAAACCATTTAAAAATGCACTTTTAACATCCATCTGATATAATATAAAGCCCTTAGATGCAGCAAATGCAAGCAGAATGCGAATGGCTTCTAGTCTAGCAATAGGAGCAAAGGTCTCATCAAAATTCAACCCCTCCACTTGGCTAAAACCTTGAGCTACCAACCTAGCCTTGTTTCTTATTACATAACCATCCTCATTTTGTTTATTTTTGAAAACCAAGCGGCCTCCTATAACATTATGGCCACTATGAGGTTCTACTAGATTCCAAACTTTATTCATCTCAAAATTTTCTAACTCCTCATGCATGGCATTGACCCAGCTAGAATCCGATAAAGCATTTGATATATCAGGGGGTTCAAAAGAAGCAACAAAAGCAGAATAAGAGTAGAAGTTTGGATCATTATACCTGGAGCGAGTGACTCGCTCATGGAGATTACCTATCATCTGATCAGGAGGATGTTGCCTTTGAATGTGAAGTGGCGCACCCGGAGAGAAAAGCATCTCTTCGACCTCCGCAGGTACTGCTGATGATGAAGATGCAGCAGGAGCCTCATCTCAAAACGAAGTAGTCACAACAGATTCTTGTGCTGGAATAGGAGCGTCAATAGCAGCAGGTGGAAGAACATTATCAAGTCCTTCATCATCTTCCTCTATGAATATGCTCTCTGTCACCTGTGTATCACCTGAAATATTTGATCTAGCTCCAGGGCTAGTCTCATCAAAAGTGACATTACATGTTTCCTGAACAAGGTTAGTTTCAGCATTAAAAACCCGAAAACCCCTCGAATGCGCAGGATAACCCATAAATAAACCATCAAAAGTTCTTGACTCAAATTTATCTAGATTTCCTGTCTTGAGAATAAAACACTTGGATCCAAAGACTCGAAAGTGCGAGACAGAGGGTTTTCTACAAAATCGAAGCTCATAAGCAGTCTTGTCCAAAGAAGGTCTCACAAAGACACGATTAGCAATATGGCAAGCAGTAGCAACTGCTTCGGCCCAAAACCTCATCGGCGTGCTATACTCATCTAGCATCGTCCCAACCATCTCGATCAGGGTCATGTTCTTCCTTTCCACAACGCCATTTTGTTGAGGGACGTGTGGAGGAGAGAACTGATACTCAATTCCACACTCAGCACAAAAAGAAGCAAATGAGGCATTCTTGAACTCCGTGCCATTGTCACTGCGGATCGCTCTCAAGGCACCCGGAAGTTCAGAAGCCAAACGAAGAACAATATCATGATAATAATCAAAAGCTTCATCCCTCGAAGCAAGAAAAAACACCCAAGTGTATCTAGAAAAATCATCGACTATGACAAGAATGTACCATTTTCCACCAACTGACCGAACTCTAGCAGGACCAACAGTATCCATATGAAGCAACTGTCCCGGTCCGTCAGTCATGACCATAGTCACTGAAGGGTGTGAGGCGGCAACTTACTCTCCATGCCTACAGGGCGCACATACAACATCTTTGACGGCTTTGAGTTTGGGCAAACCTTTCATGAGCTCAAGGTTGCTAGATCACGTCAGATGATCAAAACCAATGTGCCCCAAACGACGGTGCCAAAACCAGAACTTAGAAGAAGATGATGAAATCAAGCATTTGAGAGAACCAGCAAGAGATTCAGAAAAGTCAGCTCTAAAGATCCTAACAACTCTAGTAATTTCAAAAACAAGCTCACCAGTTGAATCAAGCACCCGACAAGCATTTTTCTTAAATCTAGTCTCATATCCACCATCAAGAAGTTGAGAGACAGAAAGCAAATTAAACCTTAGCTTGTCCACAAGGGCGACGTCCTTGAGGATGAAACTGTTGTTCACCCTGAACGATCTCATTCCTTCAATCCGCCCTTGTTTATCATCTCCAAAGGTGATGAAATCATCACCCGTCGACCGCATGAAGGAGGTGAACCATCTTGAGTCTCCGGTCATGTGGCGTGAACAGCCGGAGTCGACGAACCACGTGTCCTTCCTCTTTCCGCGGTAATCCTGTAAATCAAGGAAAAGAAGAACGATGTGTCTCAATACTGGGGTTAGTTAAACAAGACTTAGGAACTCAGTACTGAGACACACATCTGCGAGTAGTATGCAAAGCAGAAGAGCTATCCTTGATTTTATTTGAAGTTCTGTTATGAGCAATGGTTAAACTAACATGAGAGTTATCCTGTCTAGAAGCATGATGATGAGCACGTGACACAAATCCTAAACCAGATTTCTTCTTTTCTATGTTACCATGTCTCATAAAAGCTATTGGTTGATTAGATGAAATTCAAGCAATTTTTTTATATCATTTTTCAACCTACGCCAACAGAACTCAATCAAATGCTCATTCTTTTTGCAATAGGTGCAATGGTACTTGATACCGCTGGAAGAAGCACCCTTTGACTTAACAGAAGGTTGGGCAACACCTGCAGATTTAAAGATAGTTTTTGCAGGTTGGGTTTTGAATTCAACTAACCCATTTTTCAAGACTTGAGTAACTTTTGGCTTAGAATTATCTTGGACAGAATTGTATCCTAATCATTTCTTCTTATAAGAAGTTTTAGACTTGTTCAGAATCATGTTTAATTATTTCTTACCTTTAGATAATTTTTCTAAGGTATCCTTAAGATAATCATTTTCTCTTTAAGATTAACACATGATTCACAGGTTTTACCCTTAATGGCTCTAGCATATTTTTCCTTATATAAAGCAGTTTCAAATTTAAGAGCTGCACAGGAAGCACATGTAGCAGACTCAATACTGTCTTTAAGCTTGGCATATTTAACTCTAACTGCTTTTAAGATATCTTTGACTTCATGTTCGCGTTCTAAGCAGAAAGTGCAAAAGCTAGAATCAACCGCTACAGAAGCAAGCAACCTGCTAGACTCTAAGCATTTTTCACATGGAGCAGATTTAACCTCAACAAGCTTAGTTCTAGCATTTTCAAGTTGTTGCAAAGCAATACCATGAGCAGATTGCAGTTTAGCAAATTCTGAGTGCATAGCAAGGTAAGATGAACATTCATCAGATTCAAGAGTCTTAGCATTTGCAAGTTCTAAAGTCAAACTGTCTATTTGTGACTCTAAGTCCTTATTCTTGGCCATGATAAACTCTAACGCCTTATCCTGACTCATGAGTTGCTCAAACATATTTTCACATCTATCAGCAAGGAAATCATAGGAAGGAGGTACCTCATAGTTGCCATCGTCAACGGAGTCGGCCATGAAGCACAATCCGGTGAAGTCATTGGCCTTCCCCTTCTTCTTGTTTTGAGGGATCTCCTCCTCCTTGTCCTCCTCGCTCCCGGAGTCCACATCGCTTAAAGATTAATCCTCAAAAGCGGTAAGCACCCGGTGAGCGACCTTCGTTAGCTTGGCAGTATCATACCTTGATTTGTTCCATTGAGGCTTCTTCCAAGCTGGCTTTCCCTCCTTATGGTTGCTTTTACCTTTCAGCTTGGGGCAATTTGACCAGATATGATTAACCTCACCACACTCATAGCAAGTCACGGGACCTCCTTGATTTCTGTTTCTCATATTGTTGTAGACTCGTGTGACCTTTTTGACTATGAGGACCAACTAAGCCTCAGGAAGACTCTCAAACCCCTCTTCATGAATTGCAGATAAACCAGCAAGCAAAAATCCAGAAGAAGACTCAAAAGACCCATCAGAAACTCTCTTGAGTGGGTCTGCTACCAAAGCCATATTTTCCTTTTTGGGATGATCAATCCTCTTGATCTCATGAGTCTTAAGCTTGCTATAGAGCAGCTCCAAAGTCAGATCAGAAAGATTGACATTCTCCTCAATGGATCTAGCCTTTATCTCCCACTCCTTGGTTTTGATTGCAGCCAAGAGGTGGGTGGCATTTTCAGACCGAGAATATTCAATACCAACAGCTTTCATCTGATTAATCACTTTATTAAAGCGACCGAAAATGTCATCGATGCTCTCTCAAGTACGCATCTCGAATTTGTTATATTCACGCTTATATACTGTTTGGCGTACTTTATTGACTTGGGACGAACCCTCATGATAGGTTTCAAGAGTGTTCCAAATAACATGCGCAGTCTCAAGATTGCAAATCCGATTATACTCCTGCCTACCAAGCCCACCATACAAGAGGTTTTTAACCTTATTGTTGTTAGCCAAAAGGGCTTCTGAAGCCGGCGTAGCAACTTCGGACACAACGAGCGGGACTCGAACAACCTCCCATATAGCGTGTCCTTCGCTCTCAAGGAAGACTCACATGTAATTCTTCCAATAGGTATAGTCGTGCCCATCGAAGATATGCGGCTTCGTGGAGTATCTATCCATCGCCAAGTTCAGTGACCGGTTAAGATCAAGATTGAACTAACCGGGCTCTGATACCACTTGTTGGACCGAAAAGGCGACTAGAAGGGGGGTGAATAGGAGTACGCCCACTTTTTCACAAATAATTGATTCAACAATATTTTACTCCAGTAGCTATGGAAGCTATGAAGATCAGTATATCAGTACAGCGGAAGAATAATATTGAAGCCAATTTAAACCCCTAAGCAATACGATAAAATCAACGAGGACTAAAGCAATTCAATGCACTGGCGGTCGGACTGCTGGATCAATGGCGGTCTGACTGATTGCCTGCCGGTCTGAACGGTTACCTTGGCGGTCGATCACGCACCAAGAACGTAACACAAACGGCCGATGACGAGGTTACAAATAGATGAAACTTTTGATCTACAACTCCAAACTTGATGAAACTTGGAACACACCTTCTCTATGATGTCAGGAACCTATTCCAATCGAATATTGTGATAATTCTTGGAAGAATAAGGATCCTTTTTTGTTTGATTGAAGAAGGGTTCAAAACCGGGTCAAAACAAAAACTTGATCCAAAAACTTGCTCGTGGGTGATTGATGATCAAGATGATCCTAGATATGTTCCCACATGTCACAGCAAGCTAAATCAAGTGAAGAATTCAATCAAAAACCCACGGATCAAAGAAAGACTCAAAATCATCAAATATAAAAAAAGAACGCAAAGAGACAAGACATGATCAAAATTTCTCTAGATTGATTTGATGTGATATGGGCTTACAGCCTCTCCATCAATGGAGGACAATGCTCGATCCAAGAGCATGAAAATCACATCAAACTATCAAGAACACAAGCCTCCACAAAAGCTCTCCCTAAGAAAATTAGAGTTTACAAAATAGCAAAAGAGACGAAGAGGAGGTGCAACCACCTCCCTCTCCTATTTATAGTGGAGGCTTAGACCTTCTAGAAGTTTGACTCAATTGGGCTCCCGTTAAGGCCCAAAACAAACGGGTCACACCACGCACGTATTTTAATGCGTCGTCTTTAACACCTCTCGACCTAATTAGCTACACATTGCGCCATCTTGCGCCGTGGATTAGCCAATAGGTCACCCTTGTCCATCTTGCACCACGCTTGAGTTCATTGACCTCACCCGGCATCGTCGATCGTTCTGGACCTCATCTCTCCAAGCCTAGTTCCGATCATCCTCGTCGTTGACCGTCGTTGACCACCAAGCAACCTGCACAGCAATAGACAAGTAAACCAAATTTGGGAATAAGTTCTTCACAACTTGACCCATGTTACTCAAAACATGCATTATGCAATATATATGCCCTGAAACTCATGACTTTGACCTAACAACCGAACAACGCCGCCACTACGCGCATTTATCAAAGTGAAATCGGTCGACCGCCCCAGGGCGGCCGATCGTCACCGACTTAGCCGCATTTCTCTCGGAAAACCAAACCACTTTGGAATTTTCAAACCAATAGAACTTTTGACTGGAGACTCCAAAAACTACGGGACCAAGTACAATAGAATCTCCTCTCTTGCCTACACCCTCTATTTTTGGCCCAGCTCAAAATAACATTTTTGAAGTTGGCCGGTCCGACCGCCGCTATGGCTGGTCGGACCGACCTTGGACCGGTCTGACCGCCGCTTCGGCCGATCAGACCGCCTGATACCTAACAGTCCTGAAACTTTACCGAAAACACGCAAAACGACAAACCGTTAACGTCATTGCCAATTGTCACATCATCCTAAGATCTGGAGCATATCCCCATGATATCATTATCGACTGAAATAGTGGTGTGCACTGAAATATGATTTCATTATCGACTGCTTGTGGCTCGGCGTGTCAAACCTGCGGTCAGAGTAGTCCACGCAAAAGTTTAAGCAGCACTAATAGCGCTACCCAATGGTCCACTCGTCGGTTGATTTGACGCACTTGCATGTTGTGAGACCCCGGTTTATCCGGCTTGTAATGCTTAACCATCCATTCGGTCCTAGCATCACAGAGCAGATAATCCGAGACTCGAGACATCTATACTTCCCAGAAATGCAGTATACACACCTCTTAACAAAGTTCATGCATCAATTCCATTCATTCACATAGAACCGAAGCACAAACAACAATCCAAAATATAACATAAAAAGAAGATAGTGATTACAAAAGAGAGGCCGACCGGCCAAAAGACATATACATATAGAAATTGAACAGCGGAAGCAAAAGTGCCATAAGATGGCTATAAAACAAAAGAGCCAATCAGTGTGCCTTTAACCCACAAGACAACCGACCGGACCGCCAAGCTAGTCGTCGAATCCACAAAGACATTTCACAAAAGTGAGGCCCTTGGGGCTCACCTTCCTCACTGCAACAAAGAGCCCAAAGAAACCGGGTGAGTACTTTGAATGTACTCATAAGACTTACGTAGAGTAATGTGACACTGCACATAACTATATGCAAGCTTTTTGAGTAGAGGCTATATGTTTCATTTTCAGCATAAGGCAAACTTTATTTGCAATAGTGTAGTACATTTAAAAGCAAGTTGACAAATATGTTTTTAATGTTCAAATAACCGCAAATGACAACAATATAACAGTAAATAGAGAACAACAGTCCTGGAAGTGACTAAACCATTAGCCACCCCAACAATAGCATGAATTACCCATTCATGCCACCCAGGTCAAATTTTAGTTTAAAAGGTTGAAGTCTAACTCTTGGAAGACCTCCCCAAGCGTGTCCATAACCTAGGACGAGGCTATTCGAATAGTTTTATCCCTACAGGGGTGTACCACTGTACCCACACGCCAGACCGCCTTTTTGCCAAGCTATTAGGCACACTTCCTTAGGTATGCCGGCACGGCTAAGTCCTACGAGACATTTCCAATATTGTGAATCATTCACGAGCCGCCCGTATGGATAGAAACACATACGTTGTGTCGGAGTCATCGTAAAGCCTCACCAACTACCCTTCCCTGTAAAGCCTTGGACAACTACGACGCTCCTCGAGGTGGAGAGCCTACCCGGAATCTCCACCATCGCACACCCAACACAAGAACACATAGATCACATATCATGTTTCACACAACACACACAACCCCCTCCTGCGACTCGGAGATAACCCACGCCAAAGTACTTAGTCAAGAGAGGTCACATATCCCTCTCGCGTGGTTAGCACGCAAAAATACTTGGTTTAGTGTAACAAGATGTTCGGTCCTTGTTGACTTAGGCAAGACATCCACAAACCCAATAACCCACCATCCGACCACTTGCCCAAGTCCAAATCGCTTTTCTTTTCGTGTTTTGACTTCATTAAAATAACAAAGCACAAGTGCTGGTCGTAATGACATAGTTCATATATGTGTGATCAAGATCATCGACTAAAATCGATGATCGCCCAGTACTACCGAGGCTAAGCATTTCTAAGCAATTTCAATCGAAAGCTACTAAGTGACCAGAGTCCATCCATCGAACTCCGACCACAGCCAATAACCTAAGCTCATGGTAGTAGAGGATAAACAAGTCCTACAGATTATGCAACTATAGGATACTAACCATAATTTGACAACAAAATAGCAATGCATACATACGAGTTGAAATCAATATAGTAGACTTGAAAAATAACGGGATTAACATGATCAAACTACTTGCCTGCTTGATGTGGGTCAGGGTGTTGCTGAGGATCGACAATATTGTCGATGTGCTCTTCGAATCCTAACGAGAAGGCGAAAAGCAACCAATAAGAACGAATAAAATGCAAAGACTCAGCAGCAAACTTTCTCCAAAATTTCTGAAAATCAAACCGAAGTAAGGTGCGGATTTATAAAGAATTTAGCAACAAGAATCAATTGATTTGGATTCTTAATGCTAAAGATACGACCAAAAGAAGGCCTTACGACCAGGTACAGGTCGTAGCAGATCCTACGACTGAACAATAGTCGTGGAAGGATTTACGACCAGCTAGTGGTCGTAGAAGGACGTACGACTGGTTACTAGTCGTAGACAGACTTACGACTTGGTACATGTCGTAGAAATACTTATGACCCGGACATAGTCGTAGTAAGACTTACGACTTGATACAGGCCACAACATAACTCACGACTGGGTAAGGGTCGTAGAAGGGCTTATGACCACGCTATAGTCGTAGTGAGACTTACGACTACGGGGGTGATTGTAGGAGAACTAACAATCACTCGTAGGCCTCTCCCTTATAAGCATAAGGGCACTTCTGGGGGCTACGAGACGACCTATTTACCCATCAACAATACTGCATCCGGTCGAAACGACCAAACTACGATGTTGATCGATCGAATTCGACCACGAGGCGCCTCCGACGCTTTGCCGTGGCTCGGCTTCTCCGACCCAATGCAGACGACCACGGAATGCGGCCGAGTAGGTATGGCTCGGAAACTCGCCGAACGGACAATACCAAAGGACAATGAAAACACACCTAAGCTCCTATAGGGCAATGCGAAAGTACCTGAGCTGAAGAACGACCAGAGACCCACGGAGTGGCTCCGGCGACGAGTGACCGAACGGCTGCGGTGAGGTCCTCACTAGGCCACAGCAACCTGAGCAAAGAGAGAACCAAACCGAGTGAGGGTCAAGCTCCCGAGAGTAAAGGGGGAGCAGAGGGGGCCAAGACTTGAAGAAGAAAACCCCCGCTGCACCGCCTCCACCGTAAGCTCCAAACTCAATGATGGCGGTCGAGGAGATTGCGAGGAACTGCAGCTCGAGCAAGCTGGTGAGTGCTAGCTGGAGTTGCAGAAGTGCTAAAAGAAGCTAAGGGTGAAGCAAAGGAGTTTAAATAGAGCAATGGCAGTCAGAAACGGTCGGGTTTTTCCAGTCGGGTCAACACTGCCATGAGAGCACTTGAGAGCGATGGGAGCAGTTGAATCACGGCCCTCTGAGGGATGAGCGCGACAGGCATTTAATGCGCGCAGAGCTAGCCATTTAAAGGTGGACATAGAGTGGACTGCACGCCACTGCTTTTCTCCTCTGCGCACGCCATGGCAGGGCTCACGCGCACGCGGACAGAGGAAGGAGACGACTCGTCGATCGTCGAATGGAAATCGAAAGGCTGGGCTAGATCGAGCGGATTGAAACGATTCCATCGTTTGGCTGGTCGGAGACCGTTCGATGCCGATCCAACGGCTGAGTTAGATCGGGTGGATTGAGACGACTCCATCGTTCGGCTGGTCGGAGACCGTTCGATGCCGATCCAACGGCTGAGTTAGACCGGGTGGATTGAGACGACTCCATCGTTCGGCTGGTCGGAGACCGTTCGATGACGATCCAACGGCTCACGACCCCAGCGCCCGAACGACCGAGTTGGTACAGTTAGCGGACTGGACCGAGTCAAGTGGCTCGAGCCCGAGCCCGATTCGAACCTACGGAACAGTGCAAATCAATTAGGGTTTGAATCCTAACATCTGATTTTTGAGAAATTATTTGAGGTAGCAAGCACACTCTAAAACTTACGAAATTTTAACTGGAGCTTGCTGACTGCAGGGGGAACCTCCCATAAAATTTTCCAGGATTTTGCGGTACTGAGTTTTCCTCCAGAAATTCCAGAAGGTGAAAGCTATGGTTTGACCACGCTTTGACTTGCCTCCAAAATTATCAAACAATTTCTAAAAATTCATGAGATAATTCGGAGGTGTTGTCGAGCCTCCCTAGAACTCAGGAGAAATATCCCCAAGGGTTTGGCATGAGATCTATGCCAAGGAGGTTTTTGATTGGAGTCAAATGAGGATTTAATTTTGATTTTCTATAATTCTTCTCAAAAGAATTACAGAAATAATCAATGGCTTCAAGATGCAAGAAAAGTTTTAATTTCTCTTGATTTTCTTACATTTGAAACACAAATCCATTTTTGGGACGTTACACATGTGTCCTGGCACCAAGAAAGGGGTGGCTCCACACCCGTCGGGGGCCCTTCCGGAGGGTGTTCAGCGGGCATAGGAGGGGGCGTGGCTTGACCCTGAATCGTTGGGCGTACTACGAGGCAATCTCCTTAGATCGACGACCTTCGGAGGTGGGTGATTGGTGTAAGGCTGTTGACTAAACGCCCTGTGGCGAGCGACGGTTTCCTAGGGAGACACACAGTCCTGCAAAAGCTTGCAGATGTTCTTCCATTCCTTCTCTTTGTCCATGTTGTTTGGATAATGTTATTGGTGTGGAGTTCCTAGTCGAGTAGCATTGTATTTATAGCAGGAGCGGACTCAGCTGCATCGGCTCCATTGCAATGAGGCACAGATATATTTCGCATCCATGCGCTGCGCCCTTCGAGGAGGTCACGTCCTGCTTTGCAGAGAGTGGTCACGTCCTGCTGCTTTGCAGAGAGTAGTCATGTTCTTCTTTACAGGAAGTGGTCACGTCCTGGTGCTTTGCAGAGAGTAGTCATGTCCTGCTCGATAGAGAGTTGTTACGTCCTGGTGCTTTACAGAGAGTAGTCACGTCCTACTTTGCAGAGATTGGTCACGTCTTGGTGCTTTGTAGAGAGTGGTCACATCCTAGTGCTTTGCAGAGAGTAGTCGTGTCCTACTCGACAGAAAGTGGTCACATCCTGGTGCTTTATATAGAGTGGTCATGTCCTACTTTGTAGGGAGTAGTCATGTCTTGTTTTGTAAACGAAAGTCATATTCTGCTTTGCAGAGAGTGGTCACATTCTGCTTTGCAGAGCGAGGTCACGTCGTGTTTTGCTGAGTCACGGCGACAAATACAAGCAAAGTACTAACTGAAATACAAATAGTTACACAATGCTTACAACAAGCAAAGTACTAACTGAAATACAAGTTACAACATGCTATCGTTTCTAATCTTAGTACCACTACACACAACAAGAAGTAGTGTTGCACTTCACGCCGGTATTCCTATGTGTCGGCAAGCGCCTTGCAACGTCTTGCAGTGTGGCCTTCCTGGCGGCAGAGGCCGCAACGTCTTCCCACCACTGCAGCTTCCCCTTCATCCATACCGTTTTTAATGCGATGGCTCTGCCGACAACCCGTCCCACCCTTCAATAGGTCAAGATCCGGAATCCAAGTCCGTTGTGCTATATCCAACGTGGCAAAGTTGCCCACAACCCTGAAGTCTCTTAGCTCGCCGCACCACGCCTGCAGCACCCTCTCCTTCATGAAGTACTCTGACATGAAGTTCGATGGATCCATATTGATGGTCCCGCATGCGGCGAGGACATAAGGGCATGGCTTGTGAAGGAGCTCTTGCTTATTACATGTGCAATTAGGTTCATTGACATGATCTCCAAGGCACACCTCGTGCATAACAAGAGAGCAAGCCGTCCCAAATCTGGTTCTGTCCCGAAAGAGCACGTCGGAATGATGCTCTGTATTTGCCCATCACGAAGACCGTGTGCGACTGATTCTTCTCGATCTTGGCCTACAAGTACGCTGTAATCTTCAAGCAGTACGGTGTATGTGGGTTCGATGCATGAAGTGTCATATTTGCATGCCTTTCCCTGAAATACCCGATTGTACCTTGCAGAATGCCTTCCACGATGGCGATGAGGGGATGAGCATGGAGGCCCCTAAGAACCCAGTTGTACACCTCTGCAAGGTTAATGGTCATTATGACGTACCTTGCACCGTCTGTGTCATGCAGCAAGGACCACTTCTCCAATGGCTCAGCCTCAATCCAATGTGAGAAGCACTTGATGTCCCTCGAGGTCCTCCGTGTCACAGTGGTGGGAGGCGTTCGGGTTGGGCCGCCCCAGGAATAGGCGGACGCTTGTTTCCCTTGACGACGTGCTTCCTGGTATACTCCTCCAACATCTCCTACAACGCATCAAATTTGTGCCGCTGGTTCTGTATAGCCAGGCTCTTGAATAACTTCATTAATAGTTGATGTGGGAACTGCTTGAAGAAGTTAGCCCCTAGATGGCGAATGCACCATCTGTTCCTTATGTCTGGCCAAGGGAACAGCTCCTCAGGGTCTTGCCGAAGTTTTCTGATGGCCTTCATCATCACGGGGTGACGATCATGGATTATGTACACATCAGGACGTGCCCCAACTACTCCAACCTTCTAATGTTGAAGGAACCACAACGAGCTGTCGAAATTCTCACTTTCGATGAATGCAATGGCTAAGGGTATAATTTGATTGTTGCCATCAATGTCAATTGCTGTCAGGATCTGGCCATTGTATTTCCCATTTAGAAACGTCTCGTCGACTGAGATCACGGCCAACATATGCCTGAAAGCATCGATGCAGGCACCGAAGGCTAAGAAGGCCCTCTGTAATACCATGTGTTAGAAAAATAGGAAAAAAGCGAGACACAAATTTTACGTGGAAAACCCTTGCGGGAAAAAATCACATGTGCCAACCAGCGATGATTACTATACGTGGAAGGTTTACAAATCGCACGGGATAACAATGAAACAACTCAATTCATATGAGGTATATAAGAGGTATATATAGGGGTAAAGGACGTAGAGTCCAAGTCGGATACGTATCCGCTAATATGGAGACTGATTCGAACTCTTCCAGATAAGGGAATTCGGATCACAATTTCAACAATCTCCACCTTGAGACGAATTTCCTCTTGTAGCATAATGAAGAATCATCGTGCGCCAAATAGTCTCTAGGACTAAACTGTAATACCAACTAAGCTTGAGCAAAGCTCAAACATAGTAACAGGAACTGCCTTTGTCATCATATCAGCTGGATTATCATGAGTACTTATCTTGCACACCTTGACATCACCTTGAGCAATGACACCTCGAATAAAGTGATATCTCACATCAATGTGCTTTGTTCTCTCATGGAACATCTGATCCTTTGTAAGGCATATAGCACTCTGACTATCACAAAATATGGTAATGCAAGAATTTTCTCCACAAAACTCAGTGTACAAATCTCTCAACCAAATGGCTTCTTTATAAGCTTCAAAAATAGCCATATATTCTGCTTCAGTGGTAGATAAGGCAACAGTAGCTTGCAAACTTGCCTTCCAGCTAACAGCACAACCACCAATAGTGAAAATATAACCTGTGAGAGATCTCTTTTGTCCAAATCGCCAAAGATAATCAGAGTCAACATACCCAAAGAAGTTTATCTCTAGAAGTTCCAAACTGCAAACGAGCATTAGAAGTACCACGCAAATATCTGAAAATCCATTGAACTGCTTTCCAATGCTCTTTTCCAGGATTAGCCATGTATCTACTGACAATACTCAATGCATGAGATAAATCAAGACGAGAACAAACCATGGCATACATAAGAGAACCAATCTGACCGAATATGGAACTCTAGACATGTACTCAATATCATAATCGACTCGTGACATAAAGTCAAGATAATCTGAAATGTGAAGCTAATGGAGTACTCACTGGTTTTGCATCATGCATATTAAAGCGATGAAGAACTTTCTCAATATAACCTTGCTGACTAAGGTATAACTTGCCAGATTTCCTCTCTCTAATAATCTCCATGCCAAGAATTTTTCTTGCTGCACCTAAGTCTTTCATCTCAAATTCCTTACTCAACTGTGCTTTCAGTTTTGCTATTTCCGATTTATCTTTTGCAGCAATCAACATATCATCAACATAGATAAGCAAATAAATAGCTGAACCATTGACAGGTTTTAAATAAACACACTATCATAATCGATCGCTTAAAATTATGAGAGATCATAAAAGAGTCAAATCTCTTGTACCATTGCCTAGGAGATTGCTTCAAGCCATAAAGAGATTTCTTTAACCTACAAACAAGGTGTTCTTTTACAGGAATAACAAAACCCTCAGATTGGTCCATATAAATGTCTTCTTTCAACTCCCCATGTAAGAATGCAGTTTTAACATCCAATTGCTCAAGTTCATAATCATGCATAGCAACAATACTGAGTAAAGTGCGAATAGAACTATGCTTCACAACTGGGGAAAATACATCATTAAAGTCAATACCTGGAATCTGGCTATAGCCTTTAGCAACCAACCTTGCTTTATACCTTGCTGGTTCAGTGGGAGAAATACCTTCTTTTCTTTTGAAAACTCACTTGCAATAAACAGACTTCTTCTACTTTGGTAATTTCACTAGTTCCCAAGTGTCATTCTTTTCAAGTGACTCCATCTCATCATGCATAGCGGTTATCCACTTATTACAATCAGTGGAATCAATAGCCTCAGAATATGATGAAGGTTCTCAGATTACCTTCAATTTCTTCGCCACACTCAAAGCATAAGCAACAATATTAGCTTCTTCAATTAATCTCTTGGGTGGATTAATCGCTTCCTAGGTCTGCTAACCGCAATGGACCGCTGTGGTGATCAAGCCACAAATAGGAGGATTCTCAACAATAGGTGCATCATGAACACCAATATTTTTCTTATCTGATGCGTTATCTGAACCAATAAGATGATCCACCTGAACACTTGAATTCTGCTTACTCTCAACAGGAACATTAGTAGGCAGTTTATCATGAAGCATAGCAGATTCATTAAAGACAACGTTTCTGCTAATCACAACCTTACGTGTTACAGGATTCCACAACTTGTATCCTTTGACACCAGATTTATAACCAATAAAGATGCACTTAACAGCTCTAGGCTCTAATTTTCTATTATCAACATGAGCATAAGCAGTACAACCAAATACTTTCAATTTTAAATAATTTGCTGGTGAACCAAACCATACTTCAATTGGAGTCTTTTTTTCAATTGCAATATTGGGAGACCGATTAATAAGATAGCAAGCAGTGGAAGCGGCTTCAGCCCAAAAACGCCTATGCAAACCTGCATTAGACAACATGCAACGGGCTTTGGAAATAATGGTCATGTTCATACGTTCAGCTACACCGTTTTGTTGAGGAGTACCAGGAACGGTGTAATGCCTAACAATGCCTTCAGTCTCGCAATATGATTCAAATTCATCATAACATAATTTCATACCATTATCAGTGCGAAGTTTCTTTACCTTCTTTTCTGTTTGTCTTTCAACCATAGTCTTCCACTCTTTAAATGCTAAAAATGCTTGTGATTTATGCTTAAAGAAATAAGGACACACTCTTCTAGAGTAATCATCAATAATTGTCAACATATAATTAGCACCGCCTAGCGATGTCTTGCGAGATAGTCCCCATAAATCAGAATGCACATAATCCAAAATACCTTCAGTAGTATGAACTGAAGTATTAAATCTCACCCTCTTGTGTTTGCCAAACACACAATGCTCATAAAATTTCAACTTGCTGATGCTATGTCCATCAAGAAGTCCTCTCTTGCTCAATTTTGCCAAACCAAGCTCACTCATATTCCCAAGGCGCATATGCCAAAGATTAGTAGCATCAGAATCAGATAATGAATTTGAAATTACAGCAATATTACCTGATATTGTAGTACCTTGCAGATGGTACAGATTGACAGTTTTAATATCAGCTTTCATCACAACAAGAGAGCCTTTTGATACCTTTAAAACTCCACCTTCACCTGAATACTTGTACCCTTTAGTGTCAAGAGTACTCAAAGAGATGAGGTTCCTTTTCAAACTGAATGTGCTTCACATCCACAAAGTTCGACAATACCATCAAACATCTTGATCCGAATGTAACCAATTCTCAGAACCTTACAAGATGAGTTATCACCCATCAACACAAGACCACCTTCAATAGATTCATAGGTGGCAAACCAATCCCTATTAGGGCACATATGAAAAGTGCAGTAATCAAGAATCCATTCATCATTGGTCTTAGCACATCCAAAGAAAGACAACAAGAATTTCTCCATTAGGACTATCACCAAAGAACAAGAGAGGCTTTACCTTCATCATCCGGTTTACCTTTTGGCTTATAGTAGCCACTCTCTTTTCTTTATTTTGCGCCTTCCAAAGATTCGTAGAGATATCGTGCCCACTTTTCTTACAATATTTGCATGACTTGTATTTGCCTCTTGATTTTGACCGCTCTTATAGCCGCTTGGACTTTAACCTCGAGATCCATTGTTTGAGTTCTTGTCCTTTTGCTCGCCACTTAATAAACAAGCCTACTCCTTATGAGCTTGAATTTTCGAAGGTACCATATGTTTCATCTTCTCCTTTGCATGCAAAGCTTCATAAACTTCATTAAGAGTGAGAGTATCTCTACTATATAATATGGTATCTCGAAATTTGAAAAAGAACTAGGCAAAGGAACACAAAAGAATAAGACCCAAATCCTCATCATCATATTTTACCTCCATCGACTCTAGGTCGGTAACGATCTCCTTAAACACCGAAAGATGATCAAGCACAGATCCTCCTTCTTGCAATTTATGAGAATACAATTTCTGCTTGAGATGCATCTTACTGGTGAGATCCTTTGTCATGCAAATTTGCTCAAGCTTCAACCATAATGCAGCAGATGTCTTCTGCTTTAAAACATCCTGCAAAATATCATTTGATAAATGTAGGTGAATCGAGATAAAGCCTACGGTCTTTGCGCTTCTCATCTCATGTCCATTCGATAGGTTGTTTATCAAAACCTTCCAATGCATCATCCAAATCCATCTGTGCCAACACAGCCCTCATCTTTACTTGCCACATCGAAAATCTTGTGTCTCGACTCAGGAGTGGAAGATCATACTTCAAAGTCGCCATGAGGAATAAAACCTAAAATTTGCTAGTACTGATTTGTGTAAACCTAGCAAAAATACGACTGACTTGGTACACCTTCTGTGTATGCGAAATAAATATTTTTTTAACCCCCTGATGCACTTATTTGGGAGGCCAAAGCAAAGATCTCAAAAAACTACCGAAACCAAGTGCTCACATCAAAAGGCAACAGGAAGCCCTCTGGTGGTAGATTAAAGAAGAAAATAAATATACTTGGAACCTATGCACTTTGGACTTAGCAAAAAGTTCTTCTGAAGTCACCAAGCCGACAGCACTTCTGTGCGTTTTAGTGCTTTTGGTTTAGTCTTATTCTGCCGATTCTTGATCTGTATGCATGTGTTGGTCTCGGCCGCTCTGCAAGCGCACGCTTGGCTCGAGGACCGAGTTGTTTGATGCTCGCTCGTCTGTGAGTTTCGGGCCGATTTGTTCGCCGCTCGCTTCGGCGCTTAGTAAGGATCGAGGTCGCCTTACCGCTTGACTAGCCGATGATGATGTGTCGCGACGCGATGCAAAGAAGCTGCTACGCTTATGGATTGAAGCGAGGACGCGACAGGAGACGACGCGCGACGGCGGCGTCCGGATTGTTATATATATTTTTTTTGTCTCTCTTTCAAACCCTAATAACCTGCGCTCTGATACCACTTGTTAGAAAAATAGGGCAAAAGCGAGACACAAATTTTACGTGGAAAACCCTTGCGGGAAAAAACCACGGGCGCCAACCAGCGATGATCACTATATGTGGAGGGTTTACAAATCGCACGGGATTACAATGAAACGGCTCAATTCATATGAGGCATATAAGAGGTATATATAGGGGTAAAGGACGTAGAGTCCAAGTCGGATACGTATCCGCTAATATGGAGACTGATTCGAACTCTTCCAGATAAGGGAATTCGGATGACAATTTCAACACCATGAAACCTAGCGACGGTCTTCTAAATGGCTTGTCCTTCACAGTAATGTATGTGCCTGGGTTTCGGTCCTGTAGCACCTGGAGCATACGAGGAAGGTTATCGTAAGCCGCCTCAAAAGAACCGAACCTCCTTTCCAAAGCCTTCTACTTCGCATGCCATGCCTTCGCGTAGCTAATCTTGTACTTGAATTTCTGCTCAATGGCCACCATGATGTTCTTGGCCTCCAAGTCGTTCTTCTCCACTATCTCTCCGTACATGAGATTGGCAATGAAGGTGGACGTTAGGTTGCGATGCTTCAGCAAAACACTACTGAGCACGCAAGAGTGCGCCTCCACCTCGGAGACGATCCAGTGAGTCTTGTACTTAGGTCTGCGTGCGTGCACATGCCTCCATGTGGACGTGCCCCTCTAGAGCCTCCTGACTGGCCTGCAGGACGTGGCAGCCTCTACGTATGCATCGACGTGGTCACCTCCTGGACCATCATGTACGACGTCAAGGTCACGACATGCCTCGCTCCACTGTAGACCCGACGAGCAAACTACAGTAGGTCATCGCAAGTCACCTCCACACCGTGGGCGACCCAGTCCAGGATCGACTAGGAGTCCCTTGCCACCCCGACGCTGATGTCCGTCTGCAAGGATTACATGAAAGTGTCAAACTTGTAATTGAGGTAACCGTACTCAGACATTTTTAAACACGATAGTACGTACCGCGTGGTGCGCGTTCCACACGAAGTGTACAAGGTACACGTCGGTCTGTGCTAGTACATGTGCAGGGGGAGGGTCAACAACACGCACCAGCCTAGTGAATTTCTGCGGAGCGTAATAGAGTAGATACTCGTCATACCCGCTGGGGTCGTACGAGGTGCCCTCCTGCACGTACTCCTCGAGGGCGTTCCGTCCACTGCGCCACCCACAACTCCATCTTCACCGGCCAATGCGTCATGCAACCACCCCTCCTACTATGCCTGCGAAACGTACCACTGCAATTAGAAGTCGTCGTAGTAGAACTGGCCGAGTTAGGCACCCGCCCCGACGGAATCGAATACCGACGGAGGCCGAATCGTCGATCACCACGCACCGCTGTAGTCTCGACAAGCACGTCAAGACGAAGCTTTTCTCGCCGGCCAAGATGCCCGGCGCGCCAAAGACAATGAGGATAGCCCTACGAGAGCACGGTACTTCATCTCCTGATCAGAGTACAGCTCCCAGCGCACGTCGTCAGCGGTGAGGCGGCCGAGCTGCTTGATGAAGTGCCCGTACACATGTGTGACCTGCACGTGTGCATACTGTGCCTGCGAGATGGAATAATGGTTATAAAGGATGACCCATAATACGACTAAAGTAAAGATAGAAGAGAGTACGTACCCATCTATAGCACCAAAGGGGCCCTGCGGTCGGCCGATCCACCGCGCCCCCGTGGTACATGTCAGCGCGGTACAGACTGGAGTCCAGCATCATGGGTCGTTCAAGGGAGAAGCACTCGAACAGCCACAGCTGCAGCAGGAGGGGGCAGCCTGTAAGGATAGAGGATGGCTTCGTACTACAGCACTCCTCACTCGACCTATGCACAAACGAATAATTAGTAAGTTCATCATATGGCAAGGATAGTGCATCGCTTAACATGGAAAATGAAAAGCATACTTACCCGTAATTGCGAAATCCACCGCAGGGGCGGGCCATGCCGCTGTCGCGCCTCGAAGTCGTAATACGCTGGTGCGGCTCCGACTAGAAGAAACCCCAGAAACCTGCCTAGCAGGTCCTGGTGCTAGTCGGCAGCCACGTCCGGCGGGGAGGCAGCGACTCCCGCGATATGCAGGCCGAGCAGCAACGCGACATCCTGCATAGTGGGGGCCATCTCCCCGAATGGGAGGTGGAAGATGTGCGTCTCCAGCCGCCACTGGTCCACCAGGGCTGTCAGTAGCGGCCGGTCGAACGGAAACTATCGTGACCGCTCCGGGCCAGCCTGGACTTCCCTGTCGTCCTCGATCGAAGCACCGTCCTCTTCGGTGACCTCCACCATCCGCGCGAGAGGTATAAGACAGACATGGCTCAACCTGCAAAGCACGAAGAAGTAGGTACATATCGAACATATGACATAAAGAAGTGGCACAATTTGCAGACAAACCTGTCTACCCAGTGTGGGTCCAGTCTCCAAGCCCATCAAGGTGTCCGCGTGCGGACCACCCCAAGTTAGTCGTGTCGTCCTCGCGAACCGGATGGGGGACACGACGGCTCACTCGGTGCCAGCATGCCGAAATGCCAGTCCGAACCAGTAAGGTCACGATCCATACCTGCAAATCAATTTCAAGTTAGCAATTACAACACAATTAGTTGGTTCAAAGTTGCATTCTTGCATAAGCCTAATAATTTTTTGTTCCTAACATACCATGGTTTCAAGAGTAATCTACCATAATTTTAGTTGTAAACCTACGACTATACTATTTACAACTATTAACAATATGCATGAACGGAGCTAGCTGGGTGCCCGATATGCACAAGCACCACCAATTTTAAAGAAAATATTATGGAATGACTACACAATTTTTAATAACATGTTCACACATATTTACAACTTATTTACCAATGTTAGCAATTGTTATCATCAACACTCCATAAAATTAAGTTGCCCGATATGCACAAGCACCACCAATTTTTAAGAAAATATTATGGAATGACTACACAATTTTTAATAACATGTTCACACATATTTACAACTTATTTACCAATGTTAGCAATTGTTATCATCAACACTCCATAAAATTAAGTTGTTTTCACAACTACATGTGTGAAGCAGTCAGCTAATTGGGAAAAGAGCACAACTAATTATATATAAACATTAAGTATCATGTGAATACAATATTTAGAATCCCTGGTTTACCCAACCCTAACATTCGTTCAACCGATAATTGCTTAATAGTATAATCTTTACCATCACTGCTACACCCTCAACTTAAATTTTGTAGCTCCGCCACTGATAATATGACACTACACATTACACATCTAAAGATTTTAGAAGCTAACCTACTATTATTTTATTTGCTAACAATATGTCACTACACATGATGTTAGTTGCTAACCTACCAGGGTTTCGAAAGTACACACATACAAAATAATGCTAGAGACTCGCTATTATCGTCATCGTCGATGCGAAGATCCTTTCTTTCCCCTTCTCCTTTTTCCCTTCCTCTCTTCTCCTCTTTCACTTCTCTCTTCTCCTCACGCCTGCGCTCTCTGGAAAGAAATGGCGACTGCTGAGGGCCGGGCGTGCACGCGCGTTATAAGTGCCTCTAGTCGCCCAACGGTTGGGTGACTAAGGCCCAATGGTGAGCGACATGTGTTTAAGTCGCTCTACTGTTCAGCGACAGGTATCCAAGTCGTTCCACCGTTCAGCAACTAAGAGATGAAGGGCTTAGTCGCCCAACGGTTGAGCAACTCAGACAACTGTCGCTCAACAGTTGAGTGAGTAGCCCAGTCATCCAACCGTGGAGCTATTAATGATAATTACTGTAAAAAAACGAGTAACTCAGGTCATCCAACCGTGGAGCTATTAATGATAATTACCGTAAAAAGGTAGTATTTTTTTATGTAATTCGAAATAAAAAAATAGATTATTTAAAAAAATTCCTTAAATTGAAGTGTGTGACGATGTTGCTAGCTGTCTTGAAGATGCGAATTGAACGTTTTGATGGTCTCCTGGGAAATGCATGTCTGCTCAGACGCGAGGCTCTCGAGCATCTGAAAATTTGAGGAAAAAAATCCCACAAAGCGGCCTTAGAATTAGATAACTCCGTTGGGCTTTTCTCGGATGCTCCGCCTCCGCGTGCTTTTCTCCTTTCCTTTCCCCCCGTTTTGCCTGCCTGTCTAGTGGCCGCTGCCGCTCCACTTCACTACTAAGCTCTAGCTGGGTTTCATTTCACCTCACCTCTCCTCTCCTCTCCTCTTGATATATAGATTCGACTTCGACCCAAAGCCGCCGGCGGATTCGGTCGAGCTCCAACCTGGAATTCCAATTCCAATCGGGAACAAGGCAAGATCGTTCGCTAGCTAGGCGAATCAATCGAGCCGCCGCCGCCGTCCGGCAATGGCGCTCCCATTCCTGCTTCTGCTTCTCCTCTGGGCTCTGGCGCCGCCGCCGGCGCTGGCGGGGGACCCCTTCGCCTACTACGACTGGGAGGCCTCCTACGTCTCCGCACAGCCCCTCGCTGTCAAGCAGAAGGTATCTTTGTGTGTGTGTGTGTGTGTGTGTGTGTGTGTGTGTGTGTGTGTGTCTAATAAAGCTGCCTCTTCTCCCCCCATCCCCTGATTTGCATGGCATCCATGGAAGTATGCGACTTAGAAGAAGAAGAAGAGGAGGAGGAAGTAGACATCAGTGATAATGAGAATGACAATGCTGCTGCGTGGATGGCAGGTTATTGGCATCAACGGGCAGTTCCCCGGGCCGCTGCTCAACGTGACCACCAACTGGAACGTGGTCGTCAATGTCCGGAACAACCTCGACGAGCCCCTCCTCATCACCTGGAACGGCATCCAGCACCGCAAGAACTCGTGGCAGGACGGCGTCCTCGCCACCAACTGCCCCATCCCCGCCGGCTGGAACTGGACCTACCAGTTCCAGGTCAAGGACCAGATCGGCAGCTTCTTCTACTTCCCCTCCACCGCCTTCCAGAGAGCCGCCGGCGGATACGGCGGCATCATCGTCAACAACCGGGATGTCATCCCCCTCCCCTTCGCCTTCCCCGACGGAGACATCACCATCTTCATCAGCGACTGGTACAACAGAGGCCACAGGGACCTCAGGAGATCCCTCGACGACGGCAGCGCTCTCGGGGTTCCTGATGGGGTGCTTATCAACGGCTTGGGCCCCTACCGCTACAACGACTCCATTGTCCCACCTGGTATCACCTACGAGAGGATCAATGTCGACCCAGGGAAAACCTACCGGCTGCGCGTGCACAATGCTGGGGTTTCAACAAGCTTCAATTTCAGGATCCAAAACCATAACCTACTCCTCGTAGAGACGGAGGGCTCTTACACGTCGCAGCAGAACTACACCAACATGGACATCCATGTTGGCCAGTCCTACTCCTTCTTGGTCACCATGGATCAGAATGCTAGCACCGACTACTACGTCGTTGCGAGTGCTCGCTTTGTCGATGCCAGCACCGTGGATAAATTGACCGGTGTCGCTATCCTCCATTACTCCAACTCCCAGGGTCCAGCCTCCGGTCCTCTTCCTGATGCCCCAAATGATCAGTATGACACCGCTTTCTCCATAAACCAAGCAAGATCCATCAGGTATTCCTCTACCCTACATTTCGGTCTGTACTTACCTTTTGACTCTCAGCTGCATTATTCATGCCCGAATAATATTGTAAATCAGGAGATTATTCACAACCAACACTTGCTTGTTTCAGGTGGAATGTTACAGCCAGTGGCGCCCGCCCTAACCCACAGGGTTCATTCCATTATGGTGAGATTACCGTGACAGATGTCTACCTCTTGCAGAGTAGACCACCTGAGCTCATAGATGGGCAGCTGCGTTCTACTTTGAATGGTATTTCTTACATTGCTCCATCGACTCCGTTGATACTTGCGCAACTATTTAATGTCCCGGGAGTGTACAAATTGGATTTTCCCAATCACCCGATGAATAGGATAGCAAAAGTTGACACGTCCATTATAAATGGCACCTATAAAGGATTTATGGAGATTATTTTCCAAAACAACGCCACTACAGTGCAGAGCTACCACTTGGATGGCTACGCATTCTTTGTCGCTGGGTAAAGCTTGCAACGCATTCTCCCTCTCCTTCATCCAGATCTGCTTTGTTTACTCATGGTTGGCTGTTTCTCAGGATGGACTATGGATTGTGGACGGAGAACAGTCGAGGTACCTACAACAAATGGGATGGTGTTGCTCGCTCCACAATCCAGGTGCTGAAATTCATGTCTTGTTGTCTTTATGGATGTCTATTTTAACTACGGCCCCTGGTTTTGTATGATCTGCTGATATCCGAGAAATTATGCTACATCGGTTGTAGTATGAATGGTAGAAAGTAGAAACCTGAGGAAAAACATGGAGGATATGTTTGTTTTGAATGTTATATCTAGTCTAGCATGGTCTAGTTTGTGTTAAATGTTTTTGTGAATGGGGAAAGTATGGACGATCTGTAAACTTGCCTAAATATCAAGTGCATATTGCTTAAACTGCAACAGGTAAGTTATTTGCAATTGTGCCAATATTTGTTGGGAGATTCATGGAAATGGCAGATAACGGCTAATATTAATACGTGAGACTATTAGCAAAGAAATTTATGTGCAACTGACTGACACAAATATGTCTTGTATAGAGTGGTTAGAGTAAGTACTGCGGTATATCATTTCAAATATAGATAAAACAAAAGATAGTTAACCAATCCCTTTTGGTCTAGCAATTTAAATGGTGTAGAAAACGTTATTAGTTCACAAATAGTGAGAACCTGCAAACACTGACAGTAAATCACTAAATCATTGGCTCATTACATTGATTTTTGGGAGCTGCATGTGATCGCTCTATCTACTATCAATATTGGGGTTGAGAAAACCTCTCCAAAAGTTTTTACCTTCTGCTTTTACAATCTGCTTTGTGAACCCTCGTCGCATTCTAATATGGCCTTTATCTTGACATGCCTTTGACCGGGAACCTTTCTACAAGATTGCAGGTATTCCCTGGCGCTTGGACGGCTGTCCTTGTTTTTCTGGACAATGCAGGAATATGGAATCTGCGAGTGGAGAACCTTGACACCTGGTACTTGGGGCAAGAAGTGTACATCAGCGTGATTAACCCAGAGGACAACAGCAACAAGACTGTGCTTCCTCTCCCAGATAACACAATTTTCTGTGGTGCACTTTCGAGCTTGCAGAAGTGAGGTTTCTCACCTGTGATATTGTACAGTGTTGTTGAGTTTGCAGCACAAGTGCTAGGTGTGGAGATGTGTGCCTGTTCTAACATATGTAGCATTTGTCGTTCATTCTGTGCAGAGAGCAATTGCATAGATTCCAATACTCGGAAGCTTCGCCGGTTGGCCAGCTGGGGAAGATGGTTTCTCTCGTGGTTTTCTTGGCATGGTTCACCAGTTGGTTGTAATGATCCACCTTAAAATCTGTCTACTGGGCTACTGGGAATCTGGAATGGTGGGGAAAACAATTGCACAGTTAGTCCGGAGACCAGAGCTGGTCCCGCATATGGAGGAGCCTAGTATTTGGGGTGGTTTTTGATTGATATTTTTGAGGAATTCCATGCTTGATTTGGTTGGCCTGAAGTGATGCAATTGTAAAGGGCAAATGTATTTCTGGTGTTTACTGTCTGAGTGGGTGTCGTAAGCTGCTTCATCCGACGACTGCATGGAGGGAGACAGCAGGGGGCTAGTGGGAGCCATGCTCTCCCCATGCTTGAAAAAAAAATTAAACTCTGTTGATCTTGTGTGAAACAAAACTCAAGAAACATATGTATGATCCCCCTAATTGTTTAAATGTTTAAATCTTAAAGGTTATGTGTTAGTTATCTAATCAACATTAACATGTACTTATGCATAAAAGATCAATACATCTTGTATTCCTAAGAAGTAGCTAGTAGCTATAACCTTTTTTACTTTTGTTTCTCACAATCCCAAATCCCAAATATTCTAGGCATAAGAAAAGGAGCACCATGAAGCAGGCAAGCAGCAGATTGTAGAAACGTACAACTCCCTCTTCTCTCTTTTTTTTCCTTCTATCTAAAAACTCTTCAAATCAGAAATGGATTGGATTCTTTTTTACTGGGTTGTGAATTTGTGATAATTCAGTGCAATGAAATATCGGCGAGCACGAGTTAAGTAAACAGTAAACATACTAGTTTCTCTTGTCTTTTTTACTTGTGTTTTGTGTCTTGGTCCCATACAACTATTTGACATCATGGTAGTATGAAGCTTTTTTTTGGTATATCATTAGGTAGATGAATGTTAAGTAATATATTGCTATATTTGGTGTTTAGAGCTCTTGCTTGAAACCAAATGAAACATAATATCTTTTTGTTCAATTGGCCCCGTCGTATAAAGTTTCTAGCTCTATCACCGTCACCGGATGACTGTAGTGGCGCTTGGATTGGATCATTGGATGATGTTATATTAGATTATCTATCTATCCTCGTCCTAACCGGACCGGACCTGTGATCATGGATCAAAATACCATTACGGACTAAATCCCGGCAGGGGACCGGGAACGGTTACCGGTTTTCGGAAAAAAAAACACGGTTGAATTTCCTTTAAATTTGCTTAGAAATCAACTGAAATTCGAAATTTAAAATTTGAATTTACAAACTCCGGAAAAACCGGCCGGGATTTCTATCCCTGCATATGATTATATTATCGTCATTCACTACTCACCAGGCAGGCATACGGCACAATTGGTTAATTTGAAGCACTTACTGGTAAGCTGTTGCAATAGAAGAGGTTTAGAGTCCAACTCAAATTCAAGTTCATCGGTAACCGGCCGGGATTTTTATCCCTGCTTGTGATTATATTATCGTCATTCACTACTCACCAGGCAGGCATACGGCACAATTGGTTAATTTGAAGTACTTAATGGTAAGCTGTTGCGATAGAAGAGGTTTAGAGTCCAACTCAAATTCAAGTTCAGATTCAAATTAAATGGGGGTAACAGCGTGATGTAGTAATTTGACTTGATTTATTTTTGTAATGTGGATGTGGTTGGTGGTGCTGTAAGGATTAGGGAAGGAATTGGAACTACTTACTTGGACCAAGTCATTCACTAATTATGCAGCAGCCAGCAGCCAGCAGCCAGCAGCCATAGGCCCTGGTCCTCGTGTGTCCGTCTTCGTCCTCGTCTTCTAACCAACTCCGTCGTCGGTTAAGCTAAGACTGGATAGTCTGTATTATATAATGTAATTAACAAGTAGAGGTTTCCATCTTGTGTTATATATTCATGCTTAATTACTGTTATAAATTACGGAGTAGTAGGTAAAGATACCAGTAGGCATCCGTTTCTTGTGTTTACATTGCATTGGCAGGTGACGTGAGGCAATCAGGCCAGGCTCCCATCCAAATGTAGGAGGGGGCTTGCTTGGTTTCAGCTCCCGTTCCCGTTGGGGAATAGAGAGGAGATAAAAATTAGCATGTTTTAGGGCTTTTGCTTTTGGATTTTTTTTGTCTTTTGGAAATGACACTGGTGACCTAACTTTTCTCCAAAATGCTACAACTGCCTCTACCATGACCCGTCTCTATGTTTCTCTCTTCCCTTTTCTATTTTAGAATTCCAACCCAGCAACAACTAATGCGATGCAATTTTGTGAATTAGAAAGGGCACAAGGCTTAATCAAAAGCGCTTTGACTTTATCATAGTGCCATTTTCCAAAACAAAAAAAACTTACAATTTCAATGATAAAAACCAAAAGGCATCACTGGTATAGACCGAATTTACTCAAACAGAGATGGAAATGGACTGATGGAGGAATCGCAAGCTAGGTACTGTATTAGTAGTAGTATTTAGTGGTATTTGACTTGACCCTTTCCTCGCTTGTTTACTTACAAGTAAGAAGAACATAGATGGTTGGTACTCTACTGCTTTGTAAATAATTCTCCAGCCTCAAGTAATCAAGATTTTTTTTAGGAATTCAAGTAATCAAACTCAATTATACATCCTTGTTAATTACTAGTAGTAGCTCCTTTGCTCCATCTTTTTTTTTTTGTTTATTCATTTATGATGATGGATCGATTAGTTAGTAGAAATGACTCGAGAAGACTCGAAAAACTTGACTTCGAAAAAACATATTAAAAAAAACAGGGTAGCAAAACCTGTACAATTGTAGAAAGGAAGGAAGAGCTGCTGCGGTAGTGCCTCGTCTTCCTCTCTACTCTCCTCGCTCGCTCGAGTGGGATCGGATAGTATTCAATGCAAAGGATTTACATAGGTACGATATTACAAGCGATTCCCTCGAAAATTAAAAGTTCAACTTGATATAGTGTTTACTACAGTACATATTCTATCATACTTTACTAAGGTTCACTGTGAAATACTGTTCACACATCTCAAACTTTGCAACATTTGGTGTGGTAAATACTCCAATATTCTTCGTTGTATTTTATTGTATTAGTTGGTGGCCTCTCCTCTACTTTAGCTGAACCAGCCAGCCAGGCAGCTAGCCAAAGCTAAGCTGAAGCAGGTGGATTCTTCGTTCTTCTTCTCCAGTTCTCCTCCCTTGCAGTTCATCCATCCAAAAAGACAGGGCATCCGATTCCACTCCATCCATCCATGTCCTCCTCCTCCTCCTTGTAGTGGAGGGAGGAGCAGAGCTAGCTGCATCTGCCTGCGATCCATGTGATTGATTGATTTGCTAGCTGAATCCATTCCATTAATTACTGCCACTGGCAGACAGTAAGCAAGCCATGGCGTGCACGGCGGCGCACATGTTCGCCTACAACGCCACCCTATGCGCCTGCGACCCCGGCTACTACCTCTCCAACGCCACCTGCGTCGGCCTGGGCGCCGGCGCCGGCGTGGGCATGTTCGGCGACTGGCAGGTCGGCTCCGTCGGCGCCTCCCGCAACCAAAGCTTCTACTTCCTCGCCCCCGTCCTCTCCCTCGACGCCGTCCGCCGCCTCACCCAGTCACAGGCCGTCCTCCTCGAGGCCACCCTCGCTGCCCTCCTCTCCTGGCTCGCCTTCTGCGCCGCCGCCAGGTTCGCCGGCCACGACCCAACGGGGAAGAAGAGGCTCTTCCGCGCGCGCTTCTGGGTCAGCCGCCTCGACTGCATCTTCGACAACCAACACCGGGCGGTATGTCTTGTCTTCTTTTCTCCATCTTCCAAATATGATTGCCCTTTATTACTCCCCCTTCTTCTTCTTCTTCTTCTTCTCTCCAATTGGCGTTTGTTTACATTTTTTGCTCTCTCAAACAAGCAATTACTTTCCCTGTTGATTAGTATTTACGTTTCCTGTTTGTAACTATGTATCCTGCTGAATTTCCTTCTTCGTCACCGACCTGATCGATACGATGTCCAAAAGACTGCATCCCCCCCCTTCCTTTTAGCAAAATTGACAAGCCTGCAAAGTTTCAAAAAAATTTCCCCGTCTGTCGGAGGGAAACACTAGGACGAATCGTTCGCTTCGCCGCCGCGTTTTGGATTTCTTGCAAATTGGATTGCTTCGCTTTCTTCACGCGTTATGGATCTCCTAATAAAATAACACTTTCCTCTTTGATTGCTTCCATGAGCTGACTTTGGATTCCTTGGAAAATTTCCCTTTCTGCTGGATCAATTTCATGCCTTTTTCCTCTGCTGTTCCTTCTAACTTATAATCGCGCATTGCATATAATTGGATTCTTAACAAGTTGAATGCACAAACACCGTTGTTTTACTGCTGCAACAGAATATTAACACTCGATCATAGGAGCAGTAATTTTTGGACGCTTCATTCTTGACACAATTCATAATGTTGGATTGCCAACTCCCCCTCGGAAAGTTGCATTGTTGTACCTTGATACCTTTTCATAATGTAGGATGACCAGCAAGTGCTGAGGAAAAGGAAAACAGAGCTGGGTGGTATGTGCTCTGTTGCTAGCTTGATACTCTTCATTGGATTAGTCACTGTGTAAGTGATCTTCATAAAAATTTATAGTTGAATTCGCTACTCACTTGGTAATAAAGTTCTCACCCGGAAGAACTTTTAAGGCTTTTACCCGTAACCCACTCTTTCCACATTTGTCGCAGACTGCTGTATCAAGCCATCCAAAGACGCAACATTGAAGTGCATCGAGTCAAACCGGCCAATGCTCCGGATTTGCTGTCTTTTGTGAATAATCTCGAGTTTCACATAACCACCATCTCTGGCATGTCTTGCGCTCAACTGGTCGCGCCTTCGACAATTGCAATGGGAATACCTGGGTTTATGGACTTCAGGGTGATGCCTCTGTCAACATTCTTGACCTACAATTGCCAGAACACAAGCCAGGGGCCATCTATTTCACTCAAGTGCAATGGCTGCCGAATCCCTCCAAGAGACCACTACGTATCCTGGCAATTTATTGACCTGCCAAGGCAACCAGCTTCCGCTGTTGGCTTCCAGTTTAACCTGACTGCCAAGCAACATGGAGATGATAAACATGTGAGCTTTGTGAGTGGTACTATAAACTCGGACAATTATGCTGATGACAAGCTGAAGACATTCAGAGGGCGAGATTCCAATGTGCTCAAGATTCAATTGTTTCCTCAAATATACAACAATCATCATAACTTGAAGCTTTTACAGCCACTGGTTCAAGACTTCGCTCAAGGGTCTACCTTTTCAGATATTAGCAGCTTGAATGCTTCCCTGCAGAACCCTAGGGATGGAGTAATAAATACTACACTCTACATAAGTTATCTTTCTGACTACATTGTGGAGATTAGCAATGAAAATGTGTTAGGCCCAGGTGAGTTTCTCATGAAGGCAAGGCTGAACTTTTCTGAGTGATACTCTACATAAGTCATCTTTCCAGTCTATTGAGTGGCTAAGTCTTTTTTACTGTGTGCACTGTTTCATAGTAACCAATCCCTTTGGAATTATGATACCAGTATTGCTTCAGATTGAGCTACTAAATTCCCATATGGATTTTCCAAATCCCAATGCACAAACATTTTGGTCCATGATAGGTTTGCTAAATCATAAGAGGGACTTAATTATTGCAGCCCATGGCATTTGATGTTGATATTTTTTTTAAAAAAAAATCAATTTATGTCATGTATTTGTAGTTAAAACTGATCAGCGGCTCCAGATATAATTATCGGATCCTTTCTACTTTGGTTCCAACTTCCAGTGGGTTTCGCTTAGTAGAGCAATACTACATTGCTGCTTCCTGAAAGTAACGAAACCTTGAATTCCTGATACAGTAACTTATCACCCCCTTAGCTACATACTTGTTTGGCGATTATGTGGGCCCATTTGAGAAAGTTGGCCCAAGTGCCCAACAGAACTCACTACTGGCCACATGAGTTATGAATTTGAACTTGAGCTAATCTGCGCAGTTTACATTTCTAGAATCTAATCATGATTGTTATCTGCAGTCAGTATACTTGCGAGTATTGGTGGCCTCTATGCCTTCAGTGTGGCAATATTTCTCTGCCTCATGGCTCAAGTAAGTCATCACTCATCACAAACTTGCCTTTGCTGTTTGTGTCAGAACTTTGCCAGCATTTTTCATTTGTTGTCAATAAAACTCTACTCCTAACTTACACACTGGCCTAACACTTTAGGATCGATTCCTGATTGCTGAATCTTTTCATCCTTATCATATTATTTGGTCCCCTCATGTTTATTGGTTTGGTACTATCATTTGGTAGTATTCACACAAAGCTTCTGACATTTTGTGACACTGAAACGAAGGAATAGCCATGCAATGTCTGTTTTCTAATGTGGAAGCTGGTTTAGTATGCAACTGTTTGTGTACTGAATACTTCGACTTTTCAGTGCGAAGCTCGGATAAAGAAGCTCCGTGACGAGGATACCAGAATGCTGAAAATTCTGAGCAAACAACGTGCTCAACGGAATTGGGATAAGGTTAAGCATGTCTTGATCCAAAGATGAGCATTATATCTGTCTTACTGTCTCCCTGATTAATAAAGCATATAGATTTCTCTACTAACAGGTCAGGAAGTTTGTCATGTATACCTGGGGTCCTAGCAACTTGGATCCAACTGATAGGAGTGGCAAATGGCCTGAAGGTTCAATGATGGATTCCCTCCATGGATCCTTCCACAAGAGAAGAAAACCAATTAGACGGGCAACCTCGAATGCTAACAAACCTAACAGAGTTCCTGGTGACACGGTAAATTAATTGTTCTTTTTCAGTAGGTTTTTGTGCTACTATTGACGTATCTGGTGTTTAATGCAGTAGAATATGTTTATACCATAATAGATACTCTGTAATTTTGGAATATTTGTTTTCTTCTTCCATTTGATTTGTTCAATCCTATTTGTACTCTGGTTTTTTGGTTTCTGATAATAGAAATCGGAATGTTCCAGCTCAAAAATATATATTGTACTCTATTTATTTTTGATATTCTTAGGGGTTAGTTTTGTGCAATAATACCGCAGGGGGTAATTGATATCGAAAGAGTTGGGGAAATGCAGCAATCAAGCAGTTCTAGACAGCCTTGATGGATGGAAGCTTTGGGTCCAACTCCAATGTAAACGCTCTGACTCTTAGCTCTTCCTGCATAAGTGGATCTTTTTTATATATATATTTTTGATCCCTTTGAATAATCCTGCATGAAAAGTTTGTATTGCTGCAGTGTCATTGACCAACGATCGGGGCGACGTAACCTGACTAGGAGTGGCGGTTGCTGCGACACGACCGTACTCCCGGAGAGGGTTTGTCTATATGAATGATTTTACGTTGAGGGAGAGAAAACTGTGCAGAGGTAGGCTGTTGTAAACTTGTAAGACCCCATGCGCCGATGTTGAGATGCCAAATTCTGGCGAGTAGAAAGAAATTTGGTGAGGTGGAAGGAAGATTGGAGCTGGCTGCTGATGTGCTGAATTGAATTGAATGTGCAGAGGTAGGCTGTTGTAAACTCAGCTACCCTAAATCAGTATTTGCATCCACCTTGCCAAGGAAGTACTCCTCCCCGTCTGGCAACCAATAATTAATAATGGAATTGGAATTTAATTCCAAACAATTAGATTGTTTGGCTGCCCCGATAAATCCAAGCAATCCCAGAGGGTCTCTCTCTCTCTCGCCTATCATTTGTGTTGAATCGAAGCGAAGCGTCGGCGTCAAAGTCTCACACGACTATGCCCAACTCCGGTTGTCCGACGAGTGCCGCCTGTTCGCCACCCATTACCAGAGATCAAGAAGCCATCTGGTGGTAGCCTCAAGTATAAGAATATCAAAGCTACATCTATCTAACTAGTTGTCTTTGTATAAGCATATCAAAACTATATCTAACGATGTTGGAATATCGAATTCATACATAAATAGAAAGAGAACAAATTAAAAATATACAATACAATAAATTTAGTACATCACTAATAGATAATGTGCCTCTAAATATACATAAATATGTGAGTAGTACATCGCTAATAGATAATGTGCCTCTAAATATACATAAATATGTGAGTACCGATCTGTAGATAAGAAATATCAAATTTAGTGATACGATATTAATTTGTGGATATGCATAAACATTAAAAATGAAATGAAATAAATAAAATACCACTAAGGCACTAAATCTAATTACAACACAATTTCACTCTACGAGTTTTCATGTCTTGAAATCGTTGAATGATTCTTTTATTATCAAGCCTTCTAAAATATCTCTCGCTCACTGTAGCACACCATCAAGTGGTTTGCGACATGTTGGATCGGCATTAATATCTCTTGAATTTAATTCATGACGAACTTTTTTTGCTTCAATTTTGCTCTCTATAGTTGAAGGGTTACTGCTAGTTGCATTATTTGAAAAATATTTGTGCAAAGCTCGCTTCTCCATATTCGTAAATCTAAAAATAAATAAACTACAACCACCGATTAAACATTACAATTTGCAGGGAAACATAAACTCTAAGTATCCGCAGCCGCAAGGCCACAATTCTAAAATTGAACAAAGAGGGAACCAACGTATTACCAAGATAGCATTACGACATCACCTTCACACCATCAAAATCTACCATAATTTACGAATTTAATTACTACTATCAAGTACGGCATCAGGCCATCAGCTCATTTGCATGAGGACCTATACAAATGGCCATCAGAATATCATATTCTAGATAGACACCCCATGAGGAACCGAGGAAGAGCAGTGAGCACCCAATGACCCACCCATGACCCATTCATCAAAATTCGCACGAAGCCATGAAGGGAAATCTTAACCTCAAAACTAGAGGAATCTACTGGACTATTGGAGGAAATGGGAGCTACCGAGCTAGGTTTGCCCACCGACGGTCGACGGAGTTCGAGTGCCGGCTCGCCGCGGCCCCACGCCTCGCCAGTGCCGCCGGTGGCCGCCCACCGAGTTGTCACCCGCCTCCAGCCTCCCCTTTCGGGCTCTGGCAGTCCGGCTGCCGGCCGCGCCCTGCGCCCTGCGCGACTGCGCAGCTCCCCCTCCACGCCCTAGCCCTAGTTGATGCACCGCGCACGCTCACGAGCAGAGGCGACTGGGCGTTTGACTCTCGTCTGGCTGACCGGCTCGACAGCCCGGCTGAAGGCCTGAAGCTAGCACTAATTGCCTAATTGGGCGGCGCCCGACAGCCCGGCTGGGCCTTAACTCTTAAGCCACAACCCACATGCCTCACGGGACACGGGTCACGGGTGAGTTTCTTCAACCTCCACTCCACTCCTCATCTCCTCCAGCACAACCGCAGTTCGCATAGCTAGCTCTCGCCGCCACCGGTGCTCATGGACTCTTGGGTACAGGGTACTACTAGGGGTCCGGTGGTAGGAGGGGGCGCTCGAGCACCCACGGTGAACTCGCCCCTGGTGGTAGCTGGTCGAGTATTAAGAGGCAACGAGCCAACGACGCATCATGAGGAAGCAACAAACAACAAAGCACCGACGCACTTGCCATCGCCAAGCTTCTGCCGCCGTCGCCATATGTACCAGTCGTTACCATTGGTCCTAGACTCCTTGAGTAGGCGCAACCCAACTACCATGGCTACCTCCAAGTAAGTTTGACGGGCACAGAGCCATGCAATCCGGTTGCCCCCACCCACGCGCACACACACAGAACACGCAGAGCGTGGACTAAGTGGATTTGTGGGCGTGTGGCAAGTCGCCATCTCCAATTCAGGGAAGAAGCAGAGAGGGACCGCGAGAGGGAGATAAGACTTCTTATTAGTGTGTGTTGATTTTTAAGGAAAAAAATCTGAATCCAAATGTCACCCAAACAGATATTTTTCGATTTTGAATTGATCTGAATCAATTTTTTTAACAAGGCATTGCCCAGCTTTTATAGAAAGCTCATATCAAAGGTTACAAGAGTTCGATTACAGAAAATAAAACTGGGGTTACCAGCAAACTGTAAACATCAAAAGGGAATCAACGACCACCACCACAAGAATACATAAACAAAAAATAGGTCTTTTGTATCCACCGCGACAGAGTAAACTGATAGACTAACATAGTAGCAAAAGTAGCATAATGAAACTGCAAACTAGATTCTGTCTAAAACACAAGACTTCTTCATCCATTCTCCAACTGCGTTCAACAATCCATCCAACTTCACTTGATCAGCTTTTCTGGTTAGGATGCTCCAACACTGCAAACATAACACAAATTGGAATATAACTTCAGTTGGACGCTTAGGAAAGGTCTTCTCGATGGCCCCTTTATTTATGACTTTCCAAAGTGTCCAAGTAAAAACTGCAAAACTGAATAAAATAATATGATGGTTGTTAGCACCCCCATTATCTAGCCAACGGATATGAAAATCATCCAAAGATTCAGGGTCTCTTTCCCACTTAAAGAACTATCTGATACAAGACCAAGCAAATCTCGCCAAAATACATTGAAAGAAAACATGGTTTGCATCCTCCACTATCCCACAAAGGCATCATTTATTATCACATTTCTAATTTCCTCAAAACCAGTTGATCCACAATTGGCAATCTATTCAGACGAGTCTGCCAAAGGAAAAAAAATACTTTAAGAGGTAGTCTGCTAGCCCAAAGATCCTACATTCTCTTATTGGTGACCCCAAGAGCTAAATTCCTGTAAACGGACTTAACAGTGTAGTGCTCTGATCTCTCTAAACACCAACCATTCTATCATGATCATTAGTGAGTTCAACCTCTTGCAGAACTTCTTTCAAATCTCTCCACAACCCCTCTTCTTCCTTTCCAAAATTTCTAACAAATTTAATGTGCAACACCCCATCTCTCAAGTAATCTACTATTTTTGCATTAGGGATCAAGACAAATGTTGAACAACCCGGCAAACCTAATATAAAGAGGACAATTGTTCATCCAGACATCCTTTCAAAAGGAGATAATCACCCCATTACCAACCAGGTAAGAAACACCCCCATTTGAAAAGTTTTTTTTAATCTTATAGAGGGTCTTCCAGAATTGGGAACCTCTCATAGATAAAGCATCTCAAAAATCCCCATTAGGAAAGTATTTAGCTTTCAAAATCTTAAATCAAAGTTCATCTTTAGCAACCATTTACACAAGAGGCAATCATTCATTAATCTTGAATTTAGCACCCCTAAGCCTCCAAAATCTTTAGGTCTGCACACAATTTTCCAATTAACCATATGATATCTGAACTTATCACTTGCCCCCCCCCCCCCAAAAAAATCTGTATCTAATAGAATCCATCTTTCTATGAATTTTCTTCATTCAGCATGTAAAACCCTATAGTGTAAATAGGTTGACTACTAAGACAACTATTAACCAAAATCAGTCTCCCCCCTGAGGAAAGTAAATTATTTTTCCAGTTATCCAATCTGCTCTCCAGCTTATTGATAATTCTGTTACCAGCACCCCTGTTCACCTGTCTCTCCCCAATGTGAATCCCTAAGTATGTAAGGGGAAGTTTTCCAAGCTTGAAATTGAACATATTGGCAACTCTGACAGCCTCTTCATATTGATGCTCACCTTACCACCTTTAACAGAACTCATCACCTAATCAATCCATCTCTGAGAGAAACCCTTTCCAATCATAATATTCTCCAGGAAACTCCATTGAACTTTATCATACAGCTTCTCAAAATCCAGCTTGTGCACAATTCCTGATTTTTTTTTTGGTGTGTATCAAATCATGCAAGATCTCACGTAAAGATAACACCCCCTCCAAAATATTTCTCCCCTTAATAAAAGAAGTCTTTAACCATTTTCATGAAATAAGGTTTCAGCACCCCCCAGAACTTTTTGTAAAAGAGAGTAGGAAAACCATCTGGGCCAGGAGCAGAATCACCAGACAGGCTCTTAATAATATCCAGAACTTCTTTTTTAGAAAACACTTCTTGAATCAGACTATCATTATCGTTGTCAGAAACTCTTATCTTCTGACATCCAGAAATTGTTAGACAGATTAACATTTTGTCTTACTTCACACTCAAATAGATATGTAAAAAAATAGATATGCTCTCTGATTTCATCCTCTTCTGTAATAACCACCCATTCATTCTCCAGATTGAAAATAAAGTTTTTCCTCCTTCTGCAATTAGCACAACAATAGAGAGAGAAAGAAAATCTGGTACCTTGAAGTATCCATTTCACATTCCCTTTGTGTTGCCAGAATTTTTCCTCAGTAGTGTATAGTTTTTTTTCTAATTCCCCTTCAACTTTATATCTGTCAATCCAATCCTAAGCACTGAGGTCTGAAACTTCCGCTTTTCGATCCCAGCTATCAATAAAGTCTTCATTTCCTTCTTGTATTTCCCTTTCACATTAGCACCCGAGCCTCTTTTTTTTTTTTTTTCTTTCTTTCTTTCTCAAAGAGGCTTCCAGCTGTCCAGAGAGTAAATAAAATCAGGCATCTCCTCGTGGGCCACCCAATTCTTATCAAAATAGAATCACCCTTTTTCTAATAAACCCCCTCTTCTTCTCCCGAGTTCAAAACAAAAACGAATGGGGTTATGTTATGGTAAAATAAAGTAAAAAACCCCAACCAAGTGAGGGTAAAAATAAAACAAAAACAAAAACAAAAACAAAAACAGGATCCGGAATCAAACTCATCAACCAAACTCCGACTCCAACTCCCAACACCTCTTGAGACCGAGAGGCGGCTGGCTGGCTTATCATCGCTTCGGTTGAGGCTAGGGTTTCCTAGCTCCAGCTCTTCCTTCCCGTGCTTCTTGCTTGGCGGATTGAACTGCTGTGCTCCATCGATTGCGCCCTCCCAAAGCCATCCGATACAAGAATCTAATCGAGATGGACACCACCCAATTCGCTATGGTAATTAGCCCTTACTAGATGAGGAAAAAAATTTCACCTTTGATTTTCTGCTTCTTTGTGGATCTGATTATCATCCATCTACAATTCTAGCTACTATAATGGCGTCCCTTCCTTCCTTCCTTTGTAGCCAGGAGGAGTACTCAGTGTGTATGATAGTATGATGATGTGATGCTGATTTTTGGTTGCGGAGCAGGTTGAGGAGCTGGCCTCGCTCATCAAGGACAACCTCTACAGCAAGCACCTCGTCCTCTCCACCGAGGAAGCCCTCATCACTCTCCTCCACCACCAGCCATACCACGAGGACGACGATCATCGCGGCACAGTTTGCAGGAATACCATAGGGCTCCAGCCCGCCAGCTCCTACCATCGCCTTCTTTTGCATCGCCTCGCCGACATCTACGGGTACTCTCCCTCCTTCCAATCCCACCTGCTTCACCAACCCTTTCCTAACCAACCCACTAACTTAACTGGATAAATATTTCCTACTAACAAGTAACCACTGCTCCGCGTTACTAGCTAATTTACCTGCTTTTTCTAGGTTTGCTCACGAATCTGTTGGTGAAGGTGAAGATCGACATTTAGTTCTCCAGCGCTGCCCGGAAACAGCCATGTATGTTGTTGCCAAATATGCTCACTAATTTCCTTCTTGCTGTGTATTGTCTTTCATTCCTTTATGCCTTGTTTTTGCTGTTTCATACACCATAAACCTTTGCTGTTTTAATTACAACCTACATCTTACCAGAATACTAGTGTGTTTCAAGTCTCTCTCGACCAGCGCTCGGTTGACTAAATGCAATAGAAAACATGTGCTGCTCTACAAGGAAATCAAACAAGAGCTACTTCATCTACACATAATCGCGTATTGCTAGTTATTCCTTGCCACCCATTTGGACATCTATGATCATCTGCACCGTTTAAGATAAGCATGCCAGCCCCCAACTATAACTACCGTGCTAACTCAGAGCGTGGGTGCTGAAATCACACTTTTCTTGTGATTTGAAAATTTCTATTGGAACAACTTGTGACATTCGCATGTTATGCGATGCTTGCTTCATGGTCATGGACTCAAGGTGGGATTACCTTTTGTTGCTGTTTTTGCCTATTCTCTCTCTCTCTCCTCTTTTCCCATAGTATCTTTAACTCGAAAACTCTGCTGTACATTATTGATTGGGTAAATCCTGAACAGCTTTTCTGTTACCCATGAGTTAAATGTAGTTATTTCGTTTCTTGCAGCCCGCCTGTCCTCGTCAGTGATGTGTTATGGCAGTATGACAGCAATGATGTTTCCACATCTGTTGTGCTCACGAGAAATGATACAGGTGCACCATTCTTCGTTATATACATTTTGTAGATAATTTATGAAGAAGTATTTTGACCTTCTGTATCATGTGCTTCTTGTTTTGGACCGTCACACCAACATAATCTGCTTGTCTAATCAAAGAAAACTGTAGACAAAGTGTGGCAGCTTACTGATTATACGATGCTTGTTAAAAAATTATGTGAGGCTTCCTCCTGACTTGTGACCTCTACTCAGGAAGTAGGAAGTGACTATCACTTTCCCTTGTCAAATTTTATTTTGAATTCTCGTAGAAAAAGAAATATATTTCACATGGGTTAGTCAGCATTATTCGGCAAAACAAAGGGCTAAAAGCTGGCTGCAGGAGAAATAAACCAGCAGCCTTCGCCGACTCTCCGTGTGCAGTTGAAGTGGGTGGTCAACTTGATTCACACTTTTTCTCTGGATCAATGGCCAAGTATGTTCTTTCACTGCTTATACGGACATAGGTTGACATTGCAAAGGATATAATCGATTTCATGGATCTACTTCTTGGTGTTATCTTCAGGAACTCTAAATACATCATTAGCACAAAAACGTTAAAAGTATTATACGTGTACCAATGTGACCGCTCATGCACTCCGTTCTGTGTAACAAGTTTGTAATTAACGTTGTATTCTAGCAGAACACCAAAAGGTTTGGAAGGCAGAAGATTTCCAAGAAGCTATTTCTGTTGAAAGCTCACATCTGAAAGCTGATACAGGTATGTGGGACTCAAGGATAAAAATCTCGTTACCGGCCAGTTTACCGGTGACTGGCCGGTAACGGTAACCGGCCGGTTACCGGATTTACCGGAAAAAAATCGGATGAAATTCGTTTGAATTTGCTTAAAAACCAGTCAAAATTTGAAAACTAGAATTTGAATTTGCTAAACCGGGAAAAACCGGCCGGGTTTTCCGTTACCGGACCCGGCCGGGACTTTCATCCATGGTGGGACTTGCTCTCTACCTCTCAACCAATCCTTATAATTCTAAGTAGGTTTTGGGCAAAACTGTAATCAGCTTGAAGCTCTGCATAATTTCGACAGGTTAGAAAGAAAGAAGTAATCCAATTAACCCTTTTTTGTTTCAGATTTGAAGCCTTTGGAGCAGTCAGTACCAGTTGCAGCAGCATCACTCAGGGAGAGGGAAGCTGCTTATCGAGCTGCTCGTGAGCGAATCTTCTCTGCGCATGACGCCAAGGGGAAGGATACATCAGTGGCAAAACCTAGACATGTTCCTGTTGTTGCTCAACGGATGATCGCGCATGCACTTGGTAAAAAAGTTGAGAATCCAACAGAGACAGCTGCCTTGGTGAAAGACAAAGGGAAGGAAGTGGTAAGTGGACCTAATATCCCGACAAGTAGCAGGAACAACCTGTATGCAGTCACAGCAGGTACTAAAGAAGAGAGATATCTTGGGAAGGGCAACTCAAGATCGACCGGTGGGGATTCATGCCGAAACCCATCTACTGAATCTAAGAGCTGCAGGGGAGTTAGTGCCGAGAAGTTGAAGAAAGAAGAGATTGGAGCGGCTAAAAGGATGTTTGCCCATGCGCTGCGGCTGCCTGCCGTTCAGGGAAGCGAGGGTGCAACTGCGTGGAAATCCAAGTGAAACTGGAAGAGTTGGTTGCGGAGAATGGCAGGAGGTGTTTTGCCCGCACAAGCTGGGGTGTCAAGATGCATGTGTAGGACGTGGCATGGAGCTGGAAATTAAGTGAGGCTGCTTGTATGAAATGAAATGGCACTTCTTCCTCCTCCTCCTCCCTCCTCCTTGGATGCTGAAAGAAGAGAAGAGAAGAGAAGGCCTAGCACAATGCAGTGGTGTGAAGCTCGGCTGAATCGACACATGGTCGTCCTTGTTGTTCGTATTATTAGCTGCTGTATCTGTATGTATGCTACTAGTTGTTTGCCCAAAGAAAGGAAGAAAGAAATCTCTTCTTATTAGCTTATGTTGTTGGAGACACATGAGTGACATATGCTCATGTTTAATCATGGTTAGCTAGTAACTTTATTTTGATTGAGCCGAACCTGCTTAAGGTTCATTAACTGGAGTGGAATATTTAATTCGGCGAGCCGAATAATTTTCCGATTCCTCCTTTGGCTTGAATCGCCACCATCCGATCCGATTGAGAGAAGAAGAAAGGAAACCCTGGTTGGCGGGTAACTTGAATTGGGGCACAGGAGTTAAAGAGTTATGCATGATCCAGTTAATAACAGTACTGGGAATGATACCATCGGAGTACGGTTTTACATTGAACCGAACACTGTGATTCCATCTTTGGCACCAATTTATACCAATGCAGTTTGCACAAGCTCACAAGGAGGTTTGAACATACAAACTCGGCAAAGTGGTGGACAACCACAAGTTGGAAATAGAAATCATTATGACATCAATTGGAATCATCCCTTCTTGAGTAATCACCAATATAACTCTTATCACGGGACAATTTCTGATTGTGGACAATACATTACAGTCTGCAGGGGTTAGGATGTTTGATCATCAAGGGATTCCTCAGTCTAGTAACATGGGCAATGTATCACATTATGTTGAGGACTGAAACTAGAAATTCCTTATTTCAGTGGAGATGATTCTATTGAGTAGTTGAAGCAATGTGAATAATTTTTCGATTCGTCAGGCACTCCAGTAGAACAGTGGGTAAACTTTGCCACATCTCACTTCCAGGGGAGAGCAGCAAGGTGGCTGAAGGGAATTGGAGTTCCTGGGCAGATCTTGAACTGGAGGCAACTATGCTCTATGGTAGTCTGAAGCAAATGCGCATGATGCTGTTGAACAACTGCCTCCGCTCTCGGTCTCGCCCAGCTACCTCCTCCTCGTCGGCCTCGCCGCGCCGCCCGGTCTCCTCCTCGATCCTCGCCCTCGGTGTCTCCATCGTCGTGCCACCGGGCCGAGCTGGAGTGGGAACCAAACACGACGTGTGCGCTCGTATCGTGTCGTTTGGCCCATAAACAATGCAGGAAGCACTAGACCGGGCCAACACGCCGTGCTTCTGCCGGGCCGGCTGGCACGGCCCCATCACTAGACTCGAGTGGAGTCGCAAGGGGAAGGGAAGGTCTGGTTTGGTTTGGTCTGGTCGGAGGCGGAGGCGGAGGCGGAGACGGACACGCCGGCCGGGACGGCCACCCGACTACTCAAGAAAGCAACCCTAGCGCCCGCCCTAGCCTGAGAGACTGGGAGTCTTTTTCTTCCCGGAATCCGATACTCCCATCTCCCCGCGCTGCGCTGGCGTTCGCCGACGAGGCGCTGGGCAATCCGCCATGGTGCTGGGCAAGATTGCCATCGTCATCGGCTCCGGTTGGTGTTTTCTTTTTGTTCCTCTTACGATCCCCGACCCTTCCTTACTATCTTCTGGCTGGCTGCTTCCTTCCTTCCTTTGTCGACCTTAATTTAGGCGTGGTCGTGGAGGATGGTCGCGGCCGGATCTTTTGATTTTCTCTTCCTTGCTTGCGATTAAAAAAGTCGAACTACTCCACTCCGGCAGCTTAGCTTGGTTTCAAAACTAGAATCTTTTATCTATGTACCTTAATTTTAGCTTCTATCCTGGCAGTTTCTCCCTGCTTTGCCTTCCTGCGTTGTTCTAGGCAAGGCAGCTCACTCACAATTAGTTACTATATGATATGATATGATACGATGGAGTAAGTAGTACAAGGTTGTTTGATCTGCTGCAGGAATCATTGGAACCGTACTCACAAGCGGAAGCGGTGATGCCAACAAGCTTCCAGACTTGAGGGATCTACTCTCTGGAGCTTTCAAGCTGGTAGGTTTTGATTCCTCCAACAACAACACCATATTACCAATTTCCCATTCCCTCTTGCCTGTCTCACCACCCCTCCATCTCCTCTCCCCTTTTAGTTTACGACCAAGCAAGACAAAAAGGATACCACCAGTCCGCACACTGCTCACTTGTTATCTCAGGTTTCAATCACATCTTCTTCTTACTTAATCTGCATATCTGAGCTCCTGTGTCTTCCTATACTGTCTGCAACTAACTACCCGTCAAACCAATATTTCAGGTCAATCATCTCAGAGAGGAGCTCCACCTTTTGACCAAATCAAATCAAGTTGCTATTATCAGCGTCAATGGTAGACCAGGTTGCTGCTTCCTTTCATTCAATCTCTCATTTGCCACAATTTATACTGTATTTTTTAAAAACCTTTGTCACTCATTTCCCCATATCATATTTTCATAACCTAGTACCATGTCTTCTTCTTCACCTTCTGTTGTACTGTCTTATTATATGTGCTGGCCTTTATCTGAAAACCACACATCAAAGAATACTTTCTCGATGATGCCCTCTTGTTATTCTAACTTACTAGGAATTGGTATCAAAGCCTCGGTTCACCAAATGTTTGGTGGCTAAATTATTTATCGTGTAATTTTATACTAACTTCATTGTTCTCTGTACCAACACTAGCAAAATTGTTTCTTTTGCAGGCCCAGGTGCTTATGGTATAACAGCTGTTGTTGTTGGAGCTATTGGCTATCTATACATAAGATGGAAGGTAAATCTTTGCTTTTTAACTTGGTGCAAGTAGCTAGTTTTTCCTTCTTTCTTTCTTGCCATTTTAGATTTTTAGTGCAATGGCTATAAATTGCAAACTCTGGCAAACCTATTCCTACTGTGCTGTTTCAAGTTTCACCATTGTCACTTCTATCAATGCTAAATTAGTGATTTACAGGGGTGGAAACTTTCTGGTATGATGTTTGTGACGAAGCGTGGCTTATCTGATGCCTGCAATTTAGTCGGCAAACAATTGGGTCAGGTTTCGGAAAATGTTAATGTAAGTTTCTCCATCCATTGTCCTCTGGAATATTATTATCAAACTGTGTCATGTTTTCAGATGCACATTGCAAGGATGCCATATTGCTATCTGATATTCTGATGTGTATTTTAGACAATGTCTTATGGTAAAATCGCATCATAAAACGCACCTAAAAATTCCGGTACAAACAATCCTCCGAGGCTCTGACATCCTGATAAAGTTTATGACTTACAATATGTCAATCCCTATTGAAACTGTTACCTTAAAACCAGGAGTACACCACGCCAAAGGTTGTTCAATTAAAATGCCTAAAACACTAAATACCTTCAATTCACAAGAGAACCTTTTTTTACGATGTTGATGGGCCAATTTTGTTATGCCACATCATCTACACGTGCATATTCACAATATGTTGTTTTGTACATAGGAAATTTGTATAATTCCACTAAGTGCCTAATATTCAACCAAAAGAGAAAAAGACACTCAAAAAGAAAATAGCAGGAGGTCTAGGGTTCACACTAGATATGCCCCCATACGTTTAGAACATTTCTGTTATATGTTAGCTTCTAGATGTGTTAACCCCCATTGTTTCAACAAAAACTGTATTTATGTCAATTCTTGTGCTATCAGGCTGCAAAGAGGCATCTGGCTGGAAGGATTGATCGTGTAGATTGTAGTTTAGATGAATGCCAAGAAATTGCGGAAGCCACAAGGAAAGAGGTTTGAAGCTTGCTCGTGTATGATGTTGTTTTCATGATTTGGTGTATTTTAAGGGAGGCTGATACAAAATTAATTCATAGGTTACAATCATCCATGGAGATCTAAATGCCTTTCAGCAGGAAATGCAATCAGTTCATCTTGTAGTTCGTACTCTGGTAGGTACCTTGCACTGTACATATTTATATCTTTTTGTTCAAAATAGTCCCTTTCCCTTCTAGACTTCTAGCGCTAGGTACAAACTGATTCGCTCCCTTGCTTTGCAGGAGACAAAGCTTGGACACCTTGCATATACTCAAGTAGGTAGAAATTTGTAGTACCGCAACTTGATTTGCTCCAGCAAATTATATATGTTGCTAATCGCTGTGAAATGTCTTAGGATCGCACAACACGAGGAATATATGATTTATGCGAGTTCACTAAAAGATTGGATCAGAGCCCAAAAGCTGGTACTCGCCAGGCAAGTCAGCACAATATATCTATTATCTGATTCCCTAATATACTCAATTTGTTGTGAACGTTGTCATGCTGCTTCTTTGGCCTGTTATTAGTTCGAACCCCGTATTCCCTCCTAATCCCATAGGGAACTTTTCTGAGATGAAAAGGCGTAAACATAAGTTTCTAATATATGATGTAAAGCAGTTGTTTAAATATTGTTTTGTATTTTCAAGTGGCGATATGGGTGTTGCCTACATGACCAACTTTACTATGTTCCCTTCTATCCATTAGATATCCCTACTGGTGTATGCTTTTGGCACAGGATTTGAGGGGTGCTACCAGTTTTGATGCATTTGATGACCATTGAGCAACTATCTTATACCATCCTTCTATATTGCTATTATTGATGTGTTTTAAATAAAATCAACTTTCAGGTCTCATCATCGACTCCTCGTCCTACTATCGAATCTTCAGAGAGAATAAGAATTACTAGGGTAATGTTATGCACCTTCTTCCAGTGTTGATATAGTTTGGATCTTCGCTGGCTGACCTTTCGCCTGCTACAGGCTGCTTCTTTGCCTCCAGGTTTGGAACCGGAGTCTCCTGTAGCACAATCACCTAGAACAGATACACCTAAGGTCAGGTTTGGTTTCGTGTTTGACAACACGTTTGACCTGGCTTATTGCATCTAATATATTTTGTTTTTGTAGGTTGTGCATTCACCTACAACCATATCAGCATCAGGACTGAGTATGCTGGTTGAAACTTCATTGCCACCTAAAAGGGTAAGAGCATACAACGTGCTTTGCGTCACTTTTTACTGCTCAACTAAGTGCACTATTCACGTTAACTTCCAAACTCTCTTAGTCTGTAGCATTAAATTTGAATCTACTTTTGGTCTGCTGGGTTTCCCCGAGAGTAGTAACAGCTTTCAATTTGTAGTTTCCATGTTAATCAGTTTTTTAAAATATAAAAAATGTACTGTTTGGCTGTGTTATCTGTTTTGACCCTGTCCATGTTTTACCTAGCTGACCAAGTACCTTAAAGTATCTTGTGGTTACAGTCGTACTTCTTGTAGACACAATATGTGCTTTCTGCTGGCACTGATTAGAGCGCATTCGTACAGTGAAAGCAACGTGAATTACAATTTTTGTTTTGTTAAATCTAAACCAGAACCAAAGCAGCTTACATGTGTTGTCTATGCTCCAAACTCAGCAACTGAAGCTCTCTTCCTGCCTGATCTCTAGGGTGTTTTTAGCCGAAGAAGTTCTATGAAGTAGGGATCCTCGGAGCTGTCAAATGGGGCATCAAGCTCAAGCATCAGGAGACCTGGTTCAAGTTCAGGGCGGTTTGGTTTTCTAAAGAGTTAGGCCAGTTGAGATGTGTGTGCTCAGATAGATGCCACTGTCATGGTTTTTATCCAAAGACGACAGCAACTTAACCTTTTACTTTTTCATCTAGCTATATAGCCAGGTACTGGAAAATATGGCTCTTTTCCCTATTGGAAATGCCAAATTTTTGTAGAAAGTGTAGTGATATGTTGCAGAGACCAGAGAATTGCCTTGGTGCCAAGAGGCATTTACATTATTATGCTATTAATTTAGCTGCGGATAGAGAAACATCATGGCTGTAGTAGTACTTTGGGAAGGATGTATACAAGCTTTGGCAGTGGTACAGTTTAGGGTTTACTGGTAACAATATTATTATGTTGGTATGCATATATAGCTGCAGACAGTTACAAGAGACAGGATTACTAAAACAAGCAAGTTTGACGTGTGGTGACTCCAAACCTTTGTGTTTAAGTATATATATGGTTGGTATATGCTACTAGTGTCTAGTGTGGTAGCATTTCGTTCCAATTCCATAGTTCGTGTTTTTACTGCCTGATCTGACCTGATCCATCTAAGTCGTAGCAAGCATCCCTTTCACCGGAAGGAGGAGATCATTTCTAACGCTCTAGCATCGTAGATCTTCTGCATTGACTTCTTCGGATAGAGGAGATCATTTCTAATGCTTTAGCATCGTAGATCTTCGGTATTGACTTTTTTAATGCAGTATGTATGAATATCTCTCTCTCTCTCTCTTGGCAGATGCAAGCCTTATAACCAAAACAACTATCAGTTTATTATTCCTAGCGGCCTGTGCGCCGAAAAAGAACGGCCACCACAGCTATCGGAACACCCATGTACTTGTATATATATGGTTGTAATTGTTAGATGTGTATTGTACAAGGGGCTCTTTGCATATGTAACACTCATATACTTGTATATATATTGGTTCATTGGTCTCATATTGAATACAAGCGTCATTCATAACATGGTATCAGCAGAAGGAAGATGAAGTCAGTCAAGCTCTCATAGACACTGTGAGTCGTGGCGGCGAGGGCCAGTATCAACCAGAGTCCTCGTGCGTCGATCCTGAACACAACAAGAGTCAGAGTCGATAATAACACGACAACCATGGTCAGTGAGCTGACCGGCAGAGATGAGCTGTATGGTTAGTTTAGGAACATGAGAAACAGCAGGAATATGAAAAGAGAAATTCGAGAGAGTGTCTCGTCCTGCGACAAAAAGAGAGGTATCATCTGCTGTCTGAACAGTGATAGGAGTGGCTAGAGGACGAATAAAAGTAAGACTGGTGGAAGCAGGTGTCACAACGTCCATTTGATCTTGTTCATTCTGATGTCTAGGGTCCGGCTCCTTTTGTTTCGCAAGGAGGTCATCGATATTATATCATTTTTATTCATGATTTTTCTCGCCACACATAGATATACTTTATGTCATCTCGTAGTGAGATTTTATCCATCTATAAGACTTTTGTCACCATGATCTGTACTCAGTTTGATTCTCCTATTCGTGTCTTTCGTGTTGACTATGTTGGAGAATACTTGTCAGGGGTTCTTCGTGGTTTTCTCGCTGAGCAGGGCAATCTCTCTCAGTTTTCTTGTCTTGGTGCCTATACCTAGAATGGTGTGGCTGGACGGAAGCGTCGCCATCTTCTTGAGACTGCCCGTGCTCTTATGCTTGCTTCTGCTGTTCCACCACACTTTTGGGTTGAAACAGTTTTTACTGCCACTTTCCTGACTAATATTCAGGCTTCTTCTGCTCTTCAGGGCGAGATTCTAGTTGAGCATCTCTGTGGCGAGACTCCTGACTATTCTAGTCTTCACCTCTTTGGGTGTGTGTATTATGTTCTTCTTGCCCCTCGTGAGCACACCAAACTGACCGCTCAGTCCATCAAGTGCGTCTTTTCGGGCTATAGCGCTGAGCATAAGGGATATCGTTGTTGGGATCCTGTTAGCCGACGGATGCGGATTTCTCGATATGTCACTTTTGATGAGTTTCATCCTTTCTACACTCGTCCTTCTCCTTCCACCACTCCAGCATCTCTTATTGAGCCGCATTCTTTTCTAACTTTTCCTGCCACCCCTAAAGTCACCACACCTCCATCACCACCTTTGGCCTCTTCGGTTCCTCCTTCACCGTCTCCTTCGCCACCGCAACCCTCTACAAAGGTTCCTCCCGGACTTCGTCCTTCTTATCCTTTACTACACTCATCATCCGCGGGTTGAGGATCCTTCTGATGCGCCATCTTCTTCTGATGGTTCATCTTCTTCAGCCTCTCCTCGGTATGCTCTTCGTGATCGCCAGTCTATTCGGCCTCCTACGCGCTTTTGTTTAGCGGATCTTGCCGAACCGACTTCTTATCGTGATGCTAATGTTCATCAAGAGTGGCAGCATGCGATGGCAGAGAAGATTGCTGCCCTTGAGCGTACTGGCACGTGGGATCTTGTCCCTCTTCCCGCGCGTGTTACTCCTATCACGTGCAGGTGGGTCTACAAGATTAAGACCCGCTCTGATGGTTCTCTTGAGCGCTATAAGGCTCGTCTTGTGGCACGTGGTTTTCAGCAGGAGCCTGATCGTGATTATGATGAGACTTTTGCTCACGTGGCTCACATGACCACTGTTCGCACTCTTCTTGTTGTGATATCTGTTCGGGCATGGTCCATCTCTCAGTTTGATGTCAAGAATGTCTTTCTCAATGGTAAGCTGTCTGAGGAGGTTTATATGCAGCCACCATCCGGGTATTTTGTTCCTGATGGTATGGTTTGTCGCATTTGCCGATCTCTTTACGGCCTCAAGCAAGCTCCCCGTGCTTAGTTTGATCGTTTCTCCTCTGTTGTCACTGCAGCTGATTTCTCTGCCAGTGCTCATGATCTTGCTCTTTTTATTCACACTTCGTCTCGTGGTCGGACGCTTCTCTTCTTATATGTTAATGATATGATCATTACTGGAGAGCGTCTTAATGAGCAGTTTCTCATGTCTGATCTGGGTCCTCTTCGCTACTTTCTTGGGATTGAGGTTATTTCTACGCCTGAGGACTTCTATCTGTCCCAAGAAAAGTATATTCAGGACCTTCTTGATCATGCTTCTCTTACGGATCAGCATACCGCTGAGACTCCCATGGAGCTTAATGTTCATCTTCGGTCCACTGATGGTGAGCCTTTTACTGATCCTACTCGATATCATCTTGTTGGGAGTCTTATTTATCTGGGTGTCACTCGTCCTGACATTTTGTACCCTGTGCATATCTTGAGTCAGTTTGTTTCTGCTCCCACTCAACTCCACCATAGTCATCTTCTTCGTGTTCTACGATATCTTCGTGAAACTACCACTCGTCGTCTGTTTTTCCCTCGTTCCAGCTCTTTACAGCTCCAGGCATATTCTGATGCTACCTAGGCTAGTGATCACTCTGATCACCGGTCTTTTTCTGCCTATTGTGTTTTTCTTGGTGGTTCTCTCATTGCCTAGAAGACTAAGAAGCAGACATCAGTTTCTCGTTCGAGTGCTGAGGCTGAGTTGCGAGCTATGGCCTTGTTGACAAGGTTACTTGGCTACGGTGGTTACTTGAGGATATTGGTGTTTCTGTTTCGACACCCACTCTTCTTTCGTCTGACAGTACATGGGCTATTATCATTGCTACAAATCTGGTGAAGCATGAGTTTACAAAGCATATTGGTGTTGATGCTTCCTACATGCGGACCTAGGTGCATGATCAGATTGTTACTCTTTAGTATGTGCCTTCGGAACTTCAGTTGATAGACTTCTTCACAAAGGCGTAGACCAGAGCTCAGCACAGCTTCTATCTCTCCAAACTTAATGTTGTTGATCCACCATAAGTTTGAGGAGGGGTGTTAGATGTGTATTGTACAAATGGCTCTTTGCATATATATATAACACTTATGTACTTGTATATATATTGGTCCATTGACATTTATTCGTAACAGTAATAAGCTGGCATACATCCTTTCCACAAAGTTCATGGCACACACTGGGTTAGTAAAGTTTGAGACGACGCTCTATTCCAGACAAATTGACATAATTTGCAAAGCTTTTAGGGGCCTAACCTGTTGAAGGGGAAAGGGATAGTTTATTCTCCACGAGGTTCTCGTGAAACAAGTGCTTCTACTATTGAACCAAGTGCTACTACATAATTCCAAACAAAATCTAGGAAAACAAAACATTTGCATTGTACATAGGTAGGACTTTGCTTTCCCAAAAGCAATCTGACAATCACAGCTTCTAAAATTAACCCAGAGGAGATTTCAAGGATCACAATGTTCAACTGTTCTGCAGTCCATGTATGAAAACATCATCTCCACAAAAGGGGAAATATTCTGAAAAGCAGGACGACAAGTAAAATTTAAAGAACAGGTCCTAGTTAGTACCTACAACCAAAGGAAATCCTTAACCATTAGGTTTGTATAGTATAGCTCACAACCATCCTGTATTGATACAATCTGGTATTTCAGCAGCTGCACAGGCGCGACATGCGATTTATGTATAGGCTGACCTTATTGGAAGCGGAGTCTATGTGCGATGATGAAGGTGCATGACCTTTTGAATTGTAACATCACACCTAACAAGTAGTCGAGCAATATAGAAACTGTAACAGATAGCTGTCGAAAAAACTATGAACAGGGTTAAAACCTGTACAGAGCAAAAGACAAACTATGCATAAATGAACTGCTATTGTCTATCATTAAAAACTGACCTGATTGCTTAAGTGTACCGTGGAATCCACATCAACTATGATGGAGCCGGCATTTGTACACTAACAGTTTATCAGGTGCAGTAGACAAAAACTGTAATGGAGTACTAAGCTCATTTTTGCTGAAACCAATTCCAGTAAGCGATAATTCTCTTGGTAATGGAACTATGCGTATGCACTGATACCTCCTCCTAATTATTATTATTTTTATTATTATTTTTTGCTTGACAGCGCCTTTTTTGGTAACATGAGGATCGCAAACAAAAAAAAATGTGTAACAAACAACTAATCGTAAAGCTTGGTCATTTTGGCCAATATCTTTCAGAACGGCATTATGCAGTAGAACTCTTGACCAAAGCATGAAAAGCCTGCTTTCAATCGGAACTCCAGGCAAGAAAGAAAAGAAGGCAAGACTAAGCTTCCAAAAAACAAATAAACTACCACCTCTGCACAGCAAGGAATCCCAAAAGATCAGGAACCCCAAAAACAAAACAAAATTCACAACGAAACACCGGTCCAACAGAGCGGCAGTAACGAACAAAACAAAAGTGGACGTAAGATATTAAGTGATACACTTTTTTTGTAAAATATTATTCAGTATATGAGTTCATTCTATGCAATGGAACGATAGTGTCACGTAGACACATAACTCATACTACCTCTGTGTTTCGTAGAAATATGTGGGCGCCGGGCAACTATGAAATTGCACTGCGTAATACAATTTTGACCAGCAAATTGGAAATTCGTACAAAAAAATATGGGGTAAACTGGAGCAATACAAAAGACAAAGTGCTTTCTTTTCTAAGCCCTTCAGGATGAGTAACGAAGTAAACAAGTTAGGATTATGTGCCAACACAGCCTTGATGACTTAAACTGTTATTGGGGGGAAAACGATCCTAACAAAAAAAAAAAACACGAATGAATCATAATCTAAAGAGCACACATAACTGGCACAATACAAAGATAGGGGGGAAATTAATGCATAACAGAACGAATACAAACAATATTCTGTTAATGCTGAAATATTTGGATTACCTCTTCTGGTGGCACAGCAGCATCTTCAATAGTTTGCCTAACGCATCATGAAACACCAATACCATCAGAGCTTGGGTTAGCCATATGGTAAGCATCACGGTTCACAGCACCTCCTAAATACTCCGCAATTACTGGTGTATCATTTTTCATTGCATGTTCTATGCACTCCATGACCTTTTTCAATATGATAGAACTAAGGGATTAGAGTAGCAGTGAATTATAAGTCGGCAATATAATGTAGAGCATACAAAACTTTTCTTATCACCATGTTCTATGATAAAACCACGATATAGTAATTATAAATTGACTGAGCCTATCGTAATTCACCTAAAGTTATTGAACAGATTGGTGAGAAGGAATATATTAGTGTAACTCTGCAGGCTACAGGATACGATCAGTATAGGAAAAATTTCAGTATACATGCAAAGTAAAATCAACAAGCACACAAATTATACAATACATACCTTTTCATTAGATTCTAAGCTCGCATTAGATCTGGCCGGGACAAGCAAATTCTCGGTGATGAATGCTACGCATTTGTGTAAATCAGTGGTTTCATGATCGTGCTATTCACTTGCTATTTCAGTGGCCTGCAATCGATCATAGAAGACAATTGTTTTAGCCGATGTGCCGTAAGATAGAATTAGCTTTGCAAAAGACCTTGTAAGAACTCATAGGTAAAGATATTTCTTGCCATGTGATAACCCGAGCAGTAATATATATATATATATATATATATATCAGTATTAAAATTCGCATGATCTTTATGGACTTTCGCAGTACAGAAGAAACAAGTCAGAAAGAACAACAGCATGTATCGCTTTGACACATTCTGGAAAACTCCAAATGCAGATACACTCATGATAAATTAATCTAGCATATGAGACCTCATCTTAAAAAAACTATGTGTGAGAAAAACGAAAGTACAGAATCAGTAGTGCACCAAGCATGGCACTCTAACATGAGATAAACCTATACCGCAACTTATTATGGAGCGGTAGAAACGGGGACAGATAACTTTCAACAAGCATGTAGGTACCGTTTCATGTTTTCTGAAAAAAATTGTACATCCTAGGAATATCATCCAGTGGTAGATCATCCTCTGCCTGCAAAGCAGCTAATTCCTCACTGCGCTCGAGCTCTGTGATCTGGAAAATATGGCAAACAGGTCGCTGTCGAAGCATTGGGCTCTACGACCCCGCATTCGAGCGTGATTCGTGCAGTGTTGGGTTCGTCGCCGAGCTGTCGGGGGATTACAACCGCGAGACCGTGAGTCCTATCGACTAAGTGCACCGCTGCAGTTTCTGTCTTCGATGTACCACGTCTGAGATATCAATTTTGCTTTCACTTTTTACTTCCAGGTCAATGATGCCATTTAGATGCTCGAGAGGATGGCGCACCGCGGTGCCTGTGGTTGTGAGAAGAACACTGGTGATGGTGCCGGTATCCTCGTGGCTCTGCCGCACAACTTCTTCGGAGAGGCGAGATTCATCTCAAAAATTTACGCAAAGATTGTTCTTTTTAGCATAGTTATTCATCTATGTTATTTCCCTGGTATTCCTGCAGGTGACAAAGGATGTCGGGTTTGAGTTACCGCCACCAGGTGAGTATGCTGTTGGAATGGTCTTCCTTCCAACCGATGAGAAGCGCCGCGAGAGGAGCAAAGCTGAGTTTAAGAAGGTTGGTGGATGATGTGTAGACAGTGAGCAGTATAAGACCGTGATGTTAACATCATGTTTTGAGTTATTTTTGTTCATGCATGTTGCGGAATCCCTGGGACATTCCACTTGGTTGGCGCCACTGGCAACTCAGACTTGGGTGAATCTGCGCTCTTGACTGAGCCAGTCATCGAGCAGGTTTTCCTCACCAAGAGTTCCAAGTTCGAAGGCTGATTTTGAGAAGCAGGTCATTCCATGAGCTTGGATTCTTAATTTATGAATGCACATGTGGCAGTTTTTTTTTCCTTAACTCTTTTCCATGAATTATCACAGTTTATCCTGAGGAGGCTCTTGATCCTGTCTATCCGTGCCGCTCTGAATCTTGGGCGTGAAGGAGAGAGAGATTTCTACATGTGCTCTCTATCTTCAAGGTGCTTCGTTTTTCTGAATTTCAAGTTTTTTTAGGAAAATTGATTAGGTTGAAGGCTGAAAAGGATCAGGGAGTCCCACTAAGCCCCTTCTTTCGAAGGGATTATTAGCAATATTTTCTATTGGAAAGGGGATTGAATTTTTTTTTTCTTGGACTTTCTCCTAAGCATTAAAAATCTGTAGTATAAGAATGCCCCAATTGCGTGGTATTCATGTGAGTCATTCTTGTTGAATGTTCTCTTTGTGGTGATCTTTCAAGGACTGTTGTTTACAAGGGCCAGCTTAAGCCGTCTCAACTTAAGGGGTACTACTATGCAGATCTAGGTTATGAAAACTTCACCAATTATATGGCCCTGGTAAATACAAAACCTTGACACTCTTACACAAAAAAAGAGTCATGATCGTAGTCGGCAGATGGGAACCAATAATAGCAAGGCGGTTGTAAGATCAAGGCACGCTCCTGTGCAGGCATCAAACTTTGAATTGCTTACTATCACTGCTCTATTCATATGCTATTTCAGTCCTGGTTCTTGATGCCTTTAAGTGAAGTATTAGAAATCTCTTTTAGTTGATGGGTAATAACCATGTAGTCTAGTTGCAGTTCTGCTATGGCCGACTGCTGTGCCGACTCTCCAGGATGTGAGCTCCAATTATATTAGGTGGTGGGAAGAAATTGTGTTTGGTTTGAGGTAGCTTAGGGCTCCCAACTGTTTTTGTTGGATCGAAAAGGCGATTAGAGGAGGGTGAATAGAAGCACACTCACTTTTTCACAAATACTGGATTCAACACAATTTCACTCCAGTAGCTATGGAAGCTATGAAGATCAGTATATCAGTACAGCGGAAGACTAATATTGAATCCAATAAATACCCCTAAACAATACTACAAAAGATCAAGCACAAGATAGCAAATCACAATGCACTGCCGGTCAGACCGCCGGCTCAAGGGCGGTCGGACAGATTTCCTGCCGGTCTGACCGATGGCCACGGGCGGTCTGACCGCTGGCCTCAGAACAGAACAGATCAGCCCCGATGACGAAGATGAAATTAGATAAAACTTTTGATCTACTAATCCAAACTTGATGAAACTTGGAACACACCTTCTCTATGATATCAGGAACCTATTCCAATCGAAGATTATGATAATTCTTGGAAGAATAGCTATCCTTTTCGATTTGATTGAAGAAGGGTTCAAAACCGGGTCAAAACGAAAACTAGGTCAAAACTCTTGCTCGTGGGTGATTGATGATCAAGAATATCCTAGATAGATTCCCACACGTCACAGCAAGCTAGATTACGTGAAGAAACTAAGCAAAAACTCACGAATCAAAGAAAGACTTAAAATCATCAAATAGAGAGAGAATGCAATGAGACAAAATATTGATCAAACTTTCCTTTGATTGATTGATATGATATGGGCTTACAGCCTCTCCATCAATGGAGGACAATGCTCAATCCAAGAGCACGAAAATCACATCAAACTATCAAGAACCCTAGCCTCCACAAAAGCTCTCCCTAAGAAAATTAGGGTTTACAAAAAATAGCAAAAGGGGCAAAGCAATGGTGCAACCACCACCCTCTCCTATTTATAGTGGAGACTTAGACTTTCTAGAAGTTTGACTCAATTGGGCTTCCGTTAAGGCTCAAAACAAACGGAACACTTACGCACGCATTTTAATACGTCATCTTTAACACCTTTTGACCTAACTAGCTACACCTTGCGCTATCTTGCGCCTCGGATTAGCTAATAGGTCACCCTTGTCCATCTTGCACCACGCTTGAGTACATTGACCTCACCCGACATCGTCGATCGTTCTGGACCTCGGCTCTCCAAGCCTAGTCCCGATCATCCTCGCCGTTGATCGTCGTTGACCACCAAACAACCTGCACAACAATAGACACGTAAACCGAATTTGGGAACAAGTTCTTCACAACTTAACCCATGTTAGTCAAAACATGCATCATGCAACATACATGCCCTGAAACTCATGACTTTGACCTAACAACCGAACAACGCCGCCACGATGGGCGATGAACCAAGTGGAAACCGGTCAGACCGCTAGCTGGGACTTAGCCATTTTTCCTCTCTGTAAAACCGAAACCTACTGAAAATTTCAAACCAATAGAACTTTTGACTAGAGACTCCAAAAATTATGGGACCAAGTGCAATAGAATCTCCTCTCTTGCCTACACCCTCTATTTTTGGCCCAGCTCAATTCAACACTTTGGTAAACTAACAGGTCGATCGCCTTGGTAGGTCGGGCCGATCGAGAATCGGTCGAGCCACCCTCGCTGGCCGTCGATATAGTCTGACAGCATGCCAACTTTTCTAAAAACACGTGAAACGACAAACCGTAAACGTCATTACCAATTGTCACATCATCCTAAGATCTGGAGTATATCCCCATGATATCCACAGTTTTGCATGAAATTATATGCAACTGGCGCTTTCTTTTTTGATAGTGTTGGTGCTTTATTTCCAAGTTTTATTCAACATTGTATAACTGCAAAAGATGAGTATAATATGATTTCTAAAAGTTGTACCTCCAAACAGGTTCACTCAAGGTTCTCCACAAACACCTTCCCCAGCTGGGACCGTGCACAACCAATGCGTGTGTTAGGTCATAATGGAGAGATCAATACCCTCAAAGGGAACAAGAATTGGTAATCTTGCTAAACCTTTTACTCTCTACTATGTCCATTTCTTGGTCGATGCAATCATCTCCATATGCCTATGTTGTTTGGATTTTATGGTACTTGGTTTTATAATTTCCATGCACATATGACAGGATGAAAGCATGTGAATGTCTCTTAAAGTGTGAGAAGCTTGGCCTATCAAAGGATGAATTTTCAAAAATTCTACCAATTGTGGAAGCTACCTCTTCAGATTGAGTTAAGAGCTCAATACCTCAATGTCTAACACAGTGCAACATGCAGTGTATATTTACACTTGGCAAATGATAATTTACATAATCTTTTGTGAGTTGTTAACTGAGAAAATTATGTGAATTCTAGGTGCATTCGATGGTGTTGTTGAGCTTCTTATCCGAGGTGGAAGAAGCCTGCCAGAAGCTGTGATGATGATGACCCCTGAGGCGTGGCAGAATGATGTAAACATGGAACCTGAGAGGAAATCTCTCTACGAGCTCTTGTCAGCCCTTATGGAGCCTTGGGATGGACCTGCTCTAATATCTTGTAAAAAGATTTAAACTCATCTTCCTTTTCTGATCATACTCCTAATGTATTACTTCAGCTAACTTGGCTTTCACCTGTAGTTACCGATAGTCGTTACCTTGGAGGCTTGGAATTACCTTGGATCGCAATGGTTTGAGGCCTGGTCGATTTTATGTGACCCACAGTGGACGTGTAATCATGGGTAGTGAAGTTGGTGTTGCTGATGTTCCTTCCAAAGATGTGTTGAGAAAGGGCAAAGTAAACCCTGGAATGATGCTATTGGTTGATTTTGAGAACCATACTATAGTGGATGATGAAGCACTGAAGGCACAGTACTCTAAAGCTCACCCATATGGGGAATGGCTCAAGAGACAAAAGACATGCCTCAAAGACATTGTAGAATCCATGCCAGAAACTGACAGAGTTGCTCCAAGCATTTGTGCTTCACTTCCGGTAAGTCCTTTACCATGCTTCAACATTATATGTTTCATTGGGCTACAATTTCGACTTGGTTATTGATGAGAACTTGAGTTGACCATAGTTAACATAGGGGTTTTGAGTTCTTCTACAATTTGGTGAAGCAAAAGAATGAGAGCAAGGAGCGTGGATGTATTAATGGAATTTTGACTCCACTAAAGGCCCTTGGGTAAGCAAGGGTTCGACTTTCTTGATTATATCTGATGTTTTGATTTCTGCTGGCTAACTATCCAACTGATTAACTCGGATACAGTAGAAGCCCGGAAATGTTCTCTTGCCAATGGCTAGAGATGGAGTGGAAGCTCTTGGATCCATGGGAAATGATACACCCCTGGCAGTGATATCTAACAGAGAGAAGTTGACTTTTGAGTACTTCAAGCAGATGTTTGCACAAGTTACAAACCCGCCAATTGACCCAATTAGGGAGAAAATTGTTACATCTATGGAGTGTATGATTGGGCCAGAAGGCGATTTGTTAGAAACAACCGAAAAGCAATGCAACTGCCTTGCACTTGAAAGGTCCTTTGCTGTCTATTGATGAAATGGAGGCTATTAAGAAGATGAACTACCGTGGTTGGCAGTAAGGTGCTCGATATAACTTTATCCTAAGAAGTCTGGAAGGAAGGGCTTGGAAGAAACTTTGGACATAATTTGTTCTGAAGCTCGAGAAGAAATACGGAAAGGCTACACTATTTTAGTTCTCTCAGATAGAGATCAGTGATATATTTAATATACAGTGGTCCAAGCAAAGTGCCAAAATATTTCCAAGAGTTTATATACTCGACACCTCTGTGTTATCTTGTAATCAAATTTTCCCTTATGGTATTTTATTCCTTCTACTTTGACTAGAAAGGTGTTGTTGATCATTTAAAAAAAATTAAGCGATGTTGCGCTAACAATGCTTTATTCACTAAGTGGTAGAGAAAATACACCTTAAAATTTAGTAGTGATATATGTATTTGTAAGACAAACAAATCATTTATCAGAGCAACTAATTTGACCCTAAGCCATTTAAAAAAACAAATTTGGTACCTTTCCTTGATTCCTTATTCCTTATTTCTCCATTTCTCTCCTCCTATGCTTAAACACATTGAACTTATTCTTTTTAGCTCTGCAACTGAATTTGTTCTTTTGCAGGTGGGTAATTGAGCCATCTTAGGAAATTATCGTTCCTGTCAAACGCACTTCATGTTTTAAAGGTAAATATTATTATTTTTATATAAGATTTAGAATTCCGTTGTAACACATGAACACCCTCTCGTAGTAAGAGTAATACTAGTAGCGCAGCCAGGGATGCAGCCCAAGGAACTCACGACCGCAACGCACGGCGTGGTTGTACGGCCGAGACGAAGAGGCAAAAAGCTTCTTCTATACGCCTTGGCGCGCGGGTGCATTAATGCCTGTATCAGCAAGGATTCACTGATTAAAAACCTTATGCATGTTGAGAGCGGAACTACCGCATGCCGGTTGGTCCGAAAAATCCAGCGGTACATTTTTTTCAGATAGACACCTCATTGAGAATTTGTTGCTTCGTGGCCGCCACAAGTAGCAGGAGCAATAACTCAATTAGCAACCAAAAAAGAGAAAAAAAGATATTAGGATACTACTCCACAAAGGTACACTGGACGATGGACTCAAATGGCTGACACACTGAATCACGACACACGCATGCAACACTAACTTGGTGAAAAATGGGAGATCAAATCAGGATCTCACGTTAACATACTGTGTAACCTGGGCAATTTGGTGAATAGAGCAGAATCCGGCATGAAAGCTAAATACGAACAAAAACACAACAGTTTCATAACGCCCCACGGAGGGATTGTTTCTTCAACCTTTGAACCAATAGACTGTTGAGCCTAAGTTGTACATGCAACTTGTGTAAGCAAGCATTTTGTGAGTTTGGTGTACTGAAGGGTTTGTTTATTATCTTCAAACCATACAGTGCCAGATTTCCTAGGTAAACCCCAAATGAAAAAAAAGAAGATATAGCTGTCAAGCATCACCAACATAAACATAAGAAATCCATGATGAAGAAAGGGTACTGAAACAATTGATTGTTAGGCCAGAACGATTAGCTTGGTAGCGTCTGTTAGAGATATGTTAGAGATAGGGTGCTACAAATATGTTATATGTTAGAGATAGAATCTATCTCTAACATATTCTTATCTATACCTCTTGTACCTTATATATATATTGTCATTTGGGCATCTTCAATATACACACAATATTCATAACATGGTATCAGAGCAAAGGTTATGGTTTCTTACCGCCGCCGCCGCCGCCTCCTAGCGTCGCTCGTCCTCTGTAGCCGCCGCCCCCGGGAGGAGCAATCTCCACTCCCGGGGGTGGCCTCCTTTGGCTACTCGTCGCCGCCATCCTCGTGCCCGAGAGCGCCGCCTCCGCGCTTCTTCTTCTCGGGCCATCACTTGCACAACCTCCCATGCTTCAAGTTGCCTCCAGATCAACGTTGCCCAAGCCCGGCTACTCTGCCGCGTTTTCCTCCACGTCACCGGCCTGCAACCCCTGATCGGGCCGCCGCGCCTCTGCCACCAGATTCGCAGGCACCAAGGTGGATCCCGCCGGATCAGCCCGTCCGTGCCGAATCTCAATGGATCCGCGCACCCAGCTGCTTCCCCGTGCGGCGAAGACCATGCGAAGCTTCTTCTTCACCGCCGTCGCGCCAGGCCTCCTAGCCTTGCGCGTCCTGGTGGAGCCACCACTCTGGACCGGTTGGATCCATCGCCGCCGGGCCTCCCGAGCGCAGCCGTGGATCCACGCCGAGCTTGTCTTCGAGCATCTTCTACCCCGAGCCGCTGCCACTGCCGCCTCGTCTTTGAGTTTCTCCGCCCGAGCTCGCCCCGAAGGATCTGGCTCTCTGGGCCGCCTCTACTTCGGCGCCGCCCCAGAGCCTCGTCTGCTCGCGCCGCCCGACACCACTCTTCCCTCTGAGGAGGTGGCTCTCGGGGACAACGACGGCCGACGGGGTAGGAGATGGGCGACGACGGATGGGGGCCGAGGGGAGGTCTATGTGAGGGAGAGAGAAAAAAGATTGAGAGAGGGGGGAGGAGTCAGTGGAGCGAGGACGGGGCATCCGGTTACATATCGCTGATATTGCTGCTATTGCTAGTTATCTTGGAGAGTGTCAGTGGAGAGTAGCCTTTAGCTGGATTTGGTCTGTTGGTCTGGGCTAATCTGCTTGCTATTGGTGATTGAAAGAGAGATGTGATTGCTTCCTGCTGCTAGTTATCCTTAGGTTTTTATTTCTTTGTGTCGTTGCTTCCGGTGCGTCCATCCAAGTTCGTATCACTTTATCTTTGAGTTCGTCTAAGCCATGCGAGTCCACAAATTTATTGCTAATCATAGAAGCATAGGAGTTGCCTTATGCATGGTAGCAGCCGCCGCTCCCGCTCTTCTTTCTGAGCCGCGTGCAGATCGTAGAAGTCGTTATGATATCGCCGCTTTCTTAGCCGCCGCCCCGAACTTTTAAGGCTGCCGCTCTTCTTTCGCGCAGCCGCCGTCTTGGGCTTCGATCTGCGCTGTCATGCTTCCACCTATTCCTATTCAACTTGATTTGACAGCTCTCTCTATTCATGTCGGTTTCATCGTCTTCTTCGACCTATTGCCTCGGTCGACTTTGCTCCCGCACCTTGTGCTTTATGAGCCGTCGCACAACACCGGATGGGAGATCTTTTGATACTCGATATATTTTCCAAGAGCTGCATGCTACGACGACATTATCAAGACTTGGATTTTGGATTTTTCATATTTTAGTGTCAACCCTTTCCAAATGCAATGCTATTGCATACGCCTTGCATTTGAGGGGGTGTTAGAGATATGTTAGAGATGGGGTGCTAGAGATATGTTAGAGATATATCTCTAGAGATAGAATCTATCTCTAACATATTATTATCTATATCTCTTGTACCCTATATATATTGCCCTTTGGGCCTCTTCAATATACACACAATATTCATAACAGCGTCCTGCTGGAAGATATCACAAAAAAGTGTAAATTACTATAATGAATGATCATTTAAGATAAAGAAGGATCAAAAGCTGCTAATTAACCAAACGACAATTTTTCAAGCAAAGTAATAGAGTTAATTTCTTGTTTGGGGAATCTTCAAAATCATTGGTGCATCTAATAAATATGTAGGCATGTAAGAAGAGCAATTATTGATTTGGGTAATAAGATTGAAGTTCCGGTGAGCTAAAAAATACATAGCGCACACCCTTGCTACAAAATTTCAGATAATTGTCACAACCATCTAACAGGTTTTGTCAAAACAAACGTAAAGTGCAGCAACATGTTTTCATTTTTCTGAAAGACAGTTATAGGATTTTGAACACATGGTCGTGATAATGGTGCTAATTGATGCAGGACAGGGCATTCTGGACCTTATTCATAATATCAGATTTAACAATAACTCACACATTGAAGAATCTAGGCCCGTCATTATGTGTTAATGGAGTATTTTGGTGATTAATGACAAATCTAAATATGAGACTAACACCTTTCATTGATTAATAACAAATTTATTTATAAGACTAACTCTCTTGTCTAGTATAATTTTGTGTAGTCTCATTTGGATATAGAAAGGTGAAAACCAAAGAGGTATGCATTCGACTTTATATTCTTTTATATTATTGCATTTCTCGGATCCAAAATATAGGTTGAACCCCACCATAAGTTTAACTTGAATAAGTACATATGTTCTCATTACACATTTGTGTATGCACACATTTAGGGGGAGTTCACTCTATATTTTGTGGTTTCATTAGTATTAATCTATATTCCATTTTTCACATATATTTGGATCTCTACTTTGAAACATATCATTGTGAGTATATAAAACTTGTGCAATTCTTGTATACTCATGTTGTGAGTATATGAAACTTGTGTAGTTTATATATACTCATGTTGTGTTACTTTCAATTATCTACATTCAATTTATGTGCAATTGAAATGGTTATCATCAATTGCCAAAGAGAGAAAGATCGAAGTATCATACCCCACCATTATGAGTTAATGGTATGGTGTGGTAATTAATGATAATCATATTGTGGAACTAACATTTTACATGAGTTAGATGAATAGGTTATGTTCCAGGGTAATGAAGACTTGGGATGACATCATGAGTTGATCGTCATCAAGTCAAGGTGTAAGAAGAAGATGCATCATGTGTTGATGCGTATGAAGAGCTTGAAGAAATGGGAATCATCGTTTGTCGATGATGTTCAAGAAGTAGACATGTCGGTGTATTAGAACCGATCTTACGTAAAGATTGTTTGATTCGGGGGGTCTCCTAGAGATGAGATCACGCAGAGTGGATTGACACGGGATGTTTATACAGGTTCAGGCCTTCTCCGGGGAGAATAACAACCCTACTCCTGTGTGTGTATGGTATTGACTGTATTCTCGATGGTCAAGTAAGAAACTAGGACTATTACCGAGAATAGTACTTGTGTTTCCCCTTTTTCTTGATCTGTTTCGCCCTCCCTTTCTCCCTCTGATTGATGTCTTTATATAGTCGTGAAGAAGTAGCCGTTTTGTCCTGCGGAAGAGGCGCCTTAATTGAGCCAGTAATGGGCGCATGATGGCAGTAATTACCGGCGCATTGGCTTCTTCACGCCGTCTGGCAGTTATCATTCAGAGGTAATAGGGTATTTAAGCACTATTACTACGCAGAATAGTAGTGCATATGGACCGTTCGGATTCCTTAATCAATTGGACCCACTCGCTTGTAGGTTTGATTATAAGGTGGTCGTGGTTTACTTGGTCGTAGTATGACTTACGACTGGGTATAAGTCGTAGTAGAGCTTACGACTGTGCAATAGTCGTAGAAGGACTTACGACTGGGTAATGGTCGTAGAAGGACTTACGACCAGGTAGTGGTCGTAGAAAGACTTACGACCAGGTAGTGGTCGTAGAAGGACTTACGACCATGACATAGTCGTAGTAAGACTTACGACTATGGGGGTGATTGTAGAAGATCTTACAATCACTTGGTATGTCTGCCCCTTGTAAATTTAAGGGGTACTTCTGGGGACTATGTGACATCTTATTTACCCATAATAAGAATTATAGATAAAAGATAAAATGAGGATTATTAGATCCTCGTCATCTAGCCCCCCAGCTTTAAGTGAAAGTAACTTACTTGGTGAAGGATTTGCAAATGGACTTACGACTATGAAAATATCGTAGAATAATGGTCGGAGGAAAAACTCTTCGACATTTGAGTGCTACTTTGACCAGGAATTTGCTTGGTCAAGAAGGTTGCTTACGACTATCAAAAAGTCATAAAAACCCTACGATTTGTGGAGTGGTCGTAGTAGGATGATCGGAGAAAAACCATTCGATTGATACTTCCTTCGACCGTAAAGACTTGGTCAAGAAAGTAATTTCGCTTGGAGGTGACAAAGCGAACCTAATTTTCCGGACGGACCGTGCTGGGAATTGCAAACGACTCCACAGATCTGTTGATGAGACGGTTCCGGCGGTTGCAATCGTGAAGATTGCTTACGACTATCAAAAGTCGTAAAAACCCTACGACTATGAAATGATCGTAGTAGGGGATCGGAGAAAAAACCCTTAGATTGATACTTCCTTCACCAAAAAGACTTGGTCAAGAAAGTAATTTCGCTTGGGGTGACAATACGCACCTAATTTTCTCGAGCGGACCATCCGGGAATTGCAAGCGACTCTCACGGACTGTCCGATGAGGCGGTTCCGGCGGTGCAACCAACTCCCATAGACCTATAGGCGAGGCGGTTTCCGGCGGTGGCAATCGTGCGGTTATAAAAACTCACCAGGAGTTAGACTTGGATTTTTACCTTTTCCTCAAATCGCTCCGCTGTTCTTCGAGCTCTTGCTTTCTCCGTCCTCGACTAGGTTTCATCTTCTCCGCCGCCAACCAAATCAAAAAACTTCTTGTTTACGGCGAAATGGCCAAGAGAGTTTCCGAATGGGAAGAATCGGAGATGGATGCGGCCAAGATCAAAGTCTTGGTCGACGCCGGGAAGATTCCAGAGAAGGCTCTGGTGAAGTGGATTCCGGCTATTGGGCAGCACTGGCCATCGGGGGAAAATGGACAAATCCCCGTCTTCCAAGCGTATTGTGAGTGCGGCCTCCATTGCTGCTCCACCCCTTTCTTCTGATGGTACTCGAGCACTTTGGGGTGGAATTGGTGAACTTAGGTCCTAATTCCATTACCATGTTGAGTGTCTTCGTGTACCTGTGCGAGGCGTACCTGGGGATTCCGGCGGACCTCGAGCTATTCCAATATTATTATGGGATGGCTCGTCAAACCGGAATCGCCGGAAGCTGCGGTCTGAAGCTCCACGACTCGAAGTCGAAGGAGTATATTCAGAGTTTTACCCGGTCTTCATGGCCGGGGTGGAGGAAGAGGTGGTTTCTTGGAAAGTCACCTCAAGGAAGGTGAGAAGAAATCTTCATGGGATTCGACTCCTGAAGATATCAGCCGGATTGCCCCCTATATTCAAGCCATCAAGGACTTGAAAGAAGAGGGGCTGACCGGATGGCATGTGGTGAAAGATTTCATCACACGCCGAATTAGTCCCTTGAAGAAACGAGCATCTCCTATGTGGAGATACTCGGGGAGAGGAGACCCAACCAGAGATTACGACGAGGGTAAGTAACCGTCGACTTAGCTCTCGATTTGGTCCTTCTCAACATTGTCTAATATTCTTATCTGTTTACACAGATCTTTCACAGGCCGAGGTTGACTCTAGAGTCAGACTCATCTGTGAGAAATCTCCGCCACTCCGAGTGGCGGTTCCTCAAATCATTGCGGCTTTGTCCGCAGATGAAAAGATAGAGCGCCTAAAGGTAATCAAAAAGTTGATTCTTTCTTTAGGACTTTATAGTCGTAGAAGATACTTACGACTAATGGTGATCGTAGAATATCTTACGATCAAGAAAATGTCGTAGAAAAACTTACGACTTGGCACTGGTCGTAGAAAAACTTACGACTGATCAGTGATTCTTCTTTTTCTGTTTTGCTTTACAGAAAGTAGGCATGGAAAATCGTCAAGACGACGAGGAAGTCGCACTGATGACCATTGGCGCTGGGTTGTCGAAAGACAAAGGCTCGGCTCCTCCCTCTAAGAGACGTTGACTTGTAAAATCTGCCGACAAGGGAGGAGCAAGCTCGAGCTCTGGTCTTTCGCCCAGACCCTCTACAAAGCCTGCGGCAGCCATAGCTATAACTGAAGCCGAGGCTGCAGCTATCGAAGCCGAGGAGGTTGAAACAGCTGAATCTCTTAAGCACAAACCTCGCAAAGCTAAGGTACCCTTCTATTATGACAAGGAATCTTTCGCAGTTGCTGCCACTCCTAGTTTTGTTAAGCAACTGGAAAAGGAGATCTGGAAAGATTTTATGTCCTTTGTGAAGGACGATGCTGCTCGGCACAACTGCAATCGAGGTAGTCTTTGCTATCGAATGGTCGAGGCCGATCTCGGCCATCCGAGAACTGAGAGACGAGCCACGGTTCTGTTCAAACTCTACGACCAGACGTGGTCGTAGCTGGGCCAATTGTGGAACCTCGACCAGACGTGGTCGTGGAGAAGAAGAAATCCTCCGTTGGGAGGATTGCTCCTAAATTCCTGGTTAAGACCAGGGTACAGAGGTATGTGAAATGTACTAAAGTGTAAGAACAACATTTACCTTTTTCCTTTTCACAACTTTGATTTGCTTTTCTTTATTTCAGTCCAACTCCTTCAGCCCCCAGGAATGCTTCCGTTGAGAAGCCCATTGTCACCTCTTCAGTAGCTGGAGAGGTAATAATGGAAGTGGCTGAAGGATCTCCCTTGACCGAGGTGGCTCCCGAAGTGGTTTCTTCAGCTGCTGAGGTTGTAGCTACGACTGCTGAGGTCGTAGCTACGACCACTGAGAGGGCGGCTACGACTACTGAGGTCGTAGCTACGACCACCGAAAGGGTAGCTATGACCTCTGAAATGGTTGTAAAGACTACAGAGGCAGCTGCAAAAGCCTCTGGTCAAGGTGAGGATGACTCTGTACGCCGTGCCGGAAAGGAGGTCGTGGCAGACATTCCTTCCGGTGTCCAAAGAGAAAGTGCAGCCACATAATCAGAGGATGAAGAATATTTCAACCACGTGCGACTTCTTTGGGCTGCTTCCATCATAGGGTCTCGCCGCTTCAGGATCTCGTGGCCGAGTCCCCATCCCAAAGATATTCCAAATAGAGGAGATACCTTCGACAATGAGCGTCTTGAGAAGGTGTGGTGGGATAAAGTCGCGAGGATAGATAAGCCTGCAGAACCCGAGTTGGTGTACTCGATCTTCGCTAGATCGACCATGAATGTAAGTATTTTTAGGATACTTATATATGTGGCTTTCCTTTTCTTCTCACTGTCTTCTTTTGCAGAAAGCTCTGGAGCATATTGCCGTTGTCGGTGAGTATCATCGACAACTTTTAGAGTTACGACAAGAGAAGGAAGAACTCAGTATCTGAGCAGAGAGATGGTAAGTCACTGTTGCTCATAGTCGTTTTCGACTTGACTACTCGTATAGTGTTTACGAGAGTTGTCATGGAAAAACTCATGACAAAGTATTGGTCACAAAGAGCTTACGGCTACTTACGACCAGTAAGTGGTCATAGAAAGACTTACGACCATGACATAGTCGTAGAAAAACTTACGACTAGGTCGGTGGTCGTAGAAGGACTTGCAACCAATCGGCTGATGTTTATCTTCATTTTTATCCTCTGTAGGCTAAAAAGCGACACGAAGACCTTAGCTGACTCACTCGATTATGAAAAAGAGGAGTCGAGAAAGCTAAGGAATGAAGTATTAGTCCTCTCGGATAGACTCCGAGAATCCATCTCTGCATCTAAAAGACTGCTTTTGAATTTGACCTTTACCCATCTCTCATTTCTTTTTCAGAAAAAGAAGATGAGATGAGGAAGCTCCGGACCGAAGTTGGAGACAAAGCTTTGGTCATTCAGGAGTTTTCCCGCATTACCAAGAATAAGGATCAGGAACTCGAGGGTCTGAGAACTCGAGTAACAGGTAAGCAATTCTTTACCTGTTGTCCTTTTCGAGTATTTTCCCTTTTCTAATGCTAATTTCTTGTTCAGAAATTGCTGCTGAGTTGAGAAGTCTCGAGGCTGAAATCCAAGAGAAGACCTTGATCTACAATGAGCCCATCCGCATTGCTAAGATGAATGCAGAGGACATCAGAGCATGGGAGAAAAAGCACGCTGAAACCGTTGCTTCCCATGAAGAAGAGGTCAAGAAATTGGATTCTCAACTAGTAGGTAAGAAATGCTTTTACCTACAATTATCTTTGTGTTAGCTTCCTCTAGAAGTTTATTTTTGTTTGACCGGTTTTATTCTTTTCAGAACAAGTGGTCGAAAACAAGAATCTTCGCGAGGCTTCGACTCGTACCCAACAGGAGATGGAGTCGATGAAGACTAGTCTTCAAGGCAACATCACACTCCTGAACAATGTACTTGGTGAGCTACATTACGAGGAAAAACTCCTCGAGAAGATCATGGTTGCTCACATAAGTACCATTGGGGAACAAGTCGGAAACTTGCAAGAAATGGTGACCACTCAAGGCTAATCAAATCAATCAATAAGGGAGGCGTCGAAGTGCGATAAGTTACGCTTTGGCGAAACTTAAAGCTCAAGACCCCGCCTTAATGTGCAACCAATCGAAGCCGACTTGATCGTCTCCGAATCGAGGCAAGTCGTCGATTGAGGAAATGCGATCGATTGGCAAAAGGTGGCGGAGGAAATGCAGCTAGGCACTCCCCCTTCAGAGTAATCTTGTAACTACTTTGTAAGGCAGACAGTCTCTGTTGACGAGTAATATATGATCCATCTTGTTTCCTGCAAATCATCTTGTCGAGCGGTTAGCAACTCGAAAGATAACTAACGAATTGTAGGATCAAGGATAACCGACTAGAGGGGGGGTGAATAGGAGGTTTCTAAATTTTCTTGATCAAATTGCCCAAATTAGCAAGTGTTGGACCGAAAAGGCGACTAGAGGGGGGGGGTGAATAGGAGCACGCTCACTTTTTCCCAAATAATGAATCCAACACAATTTCACTCCAATAGCTATGATGAAGCTATGAAGATCAATATACCAGTACAGCGGAAGACTAGTATTGAATCTAATTAAATCCCCTAAGCAAAATAACAAAATCAACTAAGATTGCAAACTCACAGCACGGGCGGTCTGACCGCTGGACCCAACCGGTCGGACCGATTGCCGGGCGGTCTGACCGACGTTGTCTTTGGCGGTCGGACGCTCAAAATTGGTCGACCGGTGATGACGGGCCGTCGGCCGGCCGACTCGAACCGATCCGCAACAAGAAATCACCGATGACGAAGTTGCAATTAGGTGAAACTTTTGATTCTTAACTCCAATCTTTATGAAACTTGGCACACACCTTCTATATGCTATTGAGGACCTATTCCAATCGAATATTATGATAATTCTTGGAACGATCTTGAGCAATTGCCAATTGATTAACAGAAGGTCTAAAACCGGCAAGAACGAAAACTTGATCCTAAAGCTTGTTCGTGAGTGATTGATGATCAAGATGATGCTAGATAGATTCACACATATCACAGCAAGCTAATTCACGTGAAAGAATCAATCACAAACTCGCGGATCAAAGAAAGCCCTAAAAACACGAAATTGAAAGCAAGAACGAAAAGAGACTTATCTCAAGCAAAACTTGCATAGATTGATTTCGTGATTGATCTTTGGATTACATCCACACCATCATGGATCGATGGACAATCAAAGATCACGAAATTCACCACAAACCATCAAGAGCCCTAGCCTCCACCTCAACTCCCTAAAGACAATTAGGGTTTTGAAACATAAAAGGCGAGAGAGAGGGTGCGACCACCACCTCCTCCTATTTATAGTGGAGGCCTAGAACTCCTAGGGTTTGACTTAATTGGGCTCCGTTAAAGCCCACTAACAAACGGGTCACACACGCACGCCGCATAGCGCCGTCTTTAACCTTTTGACCTAAACCGCTTCACCATGCGTCATGGATTTGCCAATAGGTCACCCTTGTCCATCTTGTGTCACGCTTGAGTCGTTGACCTCACCCGCATCGTTGATCGATCCGGACCTCAACTCTCCAAGTCTAGTCCCGATCCTTCTCGCCGTTGACCGTCACGACCACCAAGCAACCCGCACAACCACGCACAAGCAAACACGAATTCGGAACAAGTTCTTCACAACTTGACCCATGTTAGTCAAAACATGCATCATGCAAATCATATGCCACGATACCAATGACTTTGACCTAACAAATCAACATCGCCACGGTTGGCCGACGTTCAAGTAGAAACCGGTCGACCGCTCCAGTGAGCGGTCGGACCGCCTGGCGGTCGGACCGCTCCTCGTGAGTCGATCGGACCGCCCTTGGGACTTAGCCAAATTCAACCCCGAAAATCCAAACCTTACAAAACTTTAAACCAATAGAACTATTTATGGAGACTCCAAAATCATGAGACCAAGTGCATTGGGATCCCTCACTTGCCTACAACACCTATTTTTGGCCCACTGCGTTTTGACCACTTTAGTCACCACGGTCCGATCGCTTGCATGGCGGTCCGACCGATTTGGGACCGGCCGGACCGCAAGGACCGGTCGGACCGCCACATCGATAAGCTCAGAACTTTGTCGAAAACACGTGAAACGACAAACCGTAAACGTCATTGCCAATTGTCACATCATCCTAAGATCTGGAACATATCATCATAATCTAAACCCTCAACTTGAGTATATCCTTGAGCGACTAACCTTGCCTTGTTTCTTACCACAACTCCATTTTTATCTTGTTTATTTCGAAAGACCCATTTTTGTGCCTATGACATTATGCTCCTTGGGTCATTCCACCATTGTCCAAACATTATTTCGGGCGAAGTTATTTAGCTCCTCATGCATAGCATTCACCCAATCCGGATCTTCTAGTGCTTCATCTATACGCTTTGGTTCCAAAGAGGAAACAAAAGAGTAATGTTAACAAAAAGAAGCAATACGAGAGCGAGTTTGGACACCTTTGCTTACTTCACCCAATATTTGGTCTATTGGATGGTCTTTAGCTATTGCGTTGTGGATTCTTTGAGGTAGATTCAATGATTGATCATTTTCCTTGACATCTTCTTGATTTTGATTAATTTCATTTGTCACGGAAGAGGTAGGCGGCTCGACTCTCGTGGACGATGATGGTTCATTTTGATCTTCTTTAGGCTTAATGTCCCCAATTTGCATATTCTTCATTGCTTCCATAAGAGCTCTATTACCTATATCATCAAAATTTTCTTGCTCTTCTTGAGAGCCGTTAGTTTCATCAAATTGTACATCGTGTCTTTCTTCAACAATACCACTAGTTTTGTTAAAGACACGATATGCTTTGCTATTTGAAGAATAACCTAGTAGAAAACCAACATCACACCGACTTGCAAATTTAGAAAGTCGAACACCCTTTCTTAAGATATAGCATTTGCAACCAAATACTCTAAAGTAAGAGATGTTCGGTTTTCTTCCAATAAGGAGTTCATAGGAAGTCTTTTCAAAAGCCTATGCAAATAAAGACGGTTTATAGCATGACAAGCGGTATTAATGGCTTCCACCAAAAGCGATCTAAGTATTATACTCATCAAGTATTGTCCTAGCCATTTCTATTAATGTACGATTTTTCCTCTCTACAACTCCATTTTGCTCCGGAGTGTAGGTAGTGGAAAACTCATGCTTTATTCCAAGTTCATCACAATAATCTTCAATATTAGTGTTTTTGAACTCGGAACCATTATCACTACTGATTTTCTTTATTTTGAAATTAAATTCATTTTGAGCCCTTTTGCAAAACTTTTAAAATTCTTGGAGGCTTCACCTTTGTCATATAAGAAGAATACCCATGTATATCTAGAGTAATCATCTACAACGACTAAACAATAGCTATTGCCCCCAATGCTCTTATAGGTTGTTGGCCCGAACAAATCCATATGTAAGAGCTCTAATGGCCTAGAAGTTGACATGATACTCTTGGAAGGATGAGAGTTAGCCACTTGCTTTCCGGCAAGCGCTACATAGTCTATTTTCTCAAACTTCACATCCTTCAAGCCAACCACTAAGTCATGTTTAAAAAGCTTTTTAAGTTGAATCATTCCCGCATGACCTAGTCTTCTATGCCATAACCAACCCATTGAAGTTTTTGCAATCAAACAAGTTTTCAAACAAGATTCATTTGAGGAGAAATCAACCAAATAAAGATTGCCAAATCTAAAACCTTTAAAAATCATTTTATTTTCTTTTTCTTTAAAAATAGTAACTTCCTTTTTAGAGAAAGAGCAAGTTAATCCAAGATCACATAATTGAGCAACGGATAGCAAATTGAAGTTTAATGTTTCCACTAAAGATACATTTGAAATGGAAAGGTCATTTGAGATAGCAATTTTACCTAAGCCAATTACCTTTCCTTTGCTATTGTCACCAAATGTGATCTTTTCATTTCCGCTCCCATTCTCAAATGAGGTGAACATTTTCCGGTCTCCGGTCATGTGTTGAGTGCATCCACTATCGAGCACCCAATGCCTTCCACCGGTCTTGTAGTTCACCTACAAAAGAAATCAAGTTCTTTTAGGTACCCATATTTGTTTGGGTCCTTGGAGGTTAGTTATCAAAGATTTGGGCACCCAAATAGCATTCTTCTTAACACCTAAAATTGAGGTGCCAACAAACCTAGCAATCACTTTTCCATCTTTGGCCTTTTTGAGCATATAATAAGAATCAAACAAGCCAATTGATGAAACCTTACCAATAGGACACTTTTGTTGTACATGTCCTATTTCCTGGCATTTTTGTCAAAACTTGCCATTTTGATTAACAAACCTCACGGACTTGTTTACCGGTTTCTTACCTTTCTTGGGCACATACCCAAGTCCTTCCTTATTGAATGAGCACCTTTGCTCACTCAAAAGCTTGTCAAGAGTAGATTTACCCTTGAAACATCTTTCCAAGCTCTTACTTAGCTTGGTGACTTGCTCCTTAAGCTCACTATTCTCTACAAATAGCTTATCACAAGATTTAGCATTTTCAATTTTAGAATCAACACTTGAGCTACATGGTATAGCAAGCAAATCATCGCAAGAAGTGGATATGCTAGTTCTAGCAATGTTTACACTAGGCATTTTTTCTTGAATGTCGCAAGCAATACCAATGCTAGTGTAAGACTTATCTTGGACAAGCAAATCATGAGCTTCTTTTAATTCATCATAAGAGTTCTTTAAAGATATATGCTCTTTCTTTAATACTCTAAATTTAGCTTTTTCCTTTCCAAGATATTCATTTAATTCTTCAAGCATATCCATGAGTTCATCATAGGAGGGTTCTTCATTATCAAGAGATTTTACCTTTTCTCCTTTTGCCATGAGGCAAGTGGGAGTTGAAAATAGCGATGGAGCCTCCTTGATGGCAATACCGACAAGTCCTCTCTTCTTGGAGGACCCCTCAATATCGGAGTCGGAGTCGGAATCCGAATACTCCTTGTCGGAGTCCCATTCTCCGATATGGGCTTCATTCTTGCCATCCTTGTGGAGCTTCTTGAAAAGCTTCTTCTTCCCGTTGAATTCTTTCTTCTTTGATGACTTACCCTTGTCATACTTCTTGGTTGGGCAATGAGAGGCAATGTGACCCTTCTCATCACACTCATAGCAACGAATGTTGCTATAGCGCTTCTTTTCATTTGATGATTGCCCTTTTGCAATCTTATCGAAATTGAAGCTTCGATGAGGCCGCCTCCTCATGAACTTCTTCATTCTCATCACAAGGAGAGCAAATTCCTCCTCGGAGTCTTCATCCTCATCTTCTTCATCACTTGATTCCGTTTTTACCTTAAAAGCGGTAACTTTCTTCCTTGAAGAAGTTGACTCCATGAGCTCTTCTATGTCTTTCTTGTAAAGCTCATTTGTGATTAGATTTCCCAAAAGCCCGGTTGGTGTCATCCTTGGCAACTCGGGAGAGTTGAGAAACCATGTCACCAACATTTCGTACTTGTCGGGAAGAGCCCTAAGCATCTTGCGTACAACATCAATGTCAAGCAAATTAGTACCAAGACCCTTGAGCTCATTTACAATGTTGTTGAGTCTAGAGTACATTTCGGTGATACTCTCTTGAGGCAACATTGTAAATGTCTCATATTTGATCCTAAGCCTATGCAATTTGGCTTCTTTAACCGTGGGCGTGCCCTCATGAATTTCAGAGAGCGTAGTCCATATCTCGTGAGCAGTTTCAAGGTTGCTCACGCGATTGAACTCATCCGCGTTTAAAGCTCCAAAGAGAGCGTTCATAGCTTGAGCATTGAGGTGAGAATTCCGTTCGTCTTGATCCGTGGGGTGTGTGGGATCAAGTGCCATAACGAAACCTTCACTTACAATTCTCCATACGCTTGGGCTCATGGCCTTTAAATAAATTGACATTCTAATTTTCCAATAAGCATAATTTGATCCATCAAATAGAGGAGCCTTGTCTATAGACATTCCCTCGCTAGCCTAAAATTAGAGAGACCAAGCTCTGATACCACTTGTAGGATCAAGGATAACCGACTAGAGGGGGGTGAATAGGAGGTTTCTAAATTTTCTTGATCAAATTACCCAAATTAGCAAGATACTCTAATCAAAGATATTTATCACAATCTATGAGCTACGAAAATAAGTGCAATAAGTAAAGACAAGAATTAACCGCATAAGGACAAGGGGGTTTTTCCCGTGGTATCGAAAATTTGTCGATCTTCACTAGTCCACGTTGAGGAAGCTTGATTCACTCAAGCCGGCTCCACAAATTAAGCCTACCCTCGATCACTTGGTTGTTCTTCCTCCTCTCCGGAGTTGGTGAACACCGACCAATCACAACCCAAGAACGGTCTCTTCACAAGCTTCTTGAAGAGATCACCGAGCAACCTCCGCTAAGTCGCCTAGGTGCCGACAAGCACCAAGAGAATAGACCTTGACCTTCACTTGACGGCAATCACGAGCCAAAGGATCAACTAATAATGCAATGCTCTTGTTTTTGCTCACTACCTCACAAATGTGTGCAAAGAGAGTAAATGAGGAGAGAGGGTGCTCAAGGCTCAAATGAATTGAATGAATGCTCAACAACACGCCCTTGAGCCGGTGGAGGTGCATTTATACCCCCACAACCAAATATGACCGTTATGCGTAAAATCGCACAAAACTCGTGGAAATCGAACTTCCGCTGTAAGGTGCGAACTTCCGCGCTTCAATCGAGTGCATCAGAATCGGTCATTACGGTGAGCATTAAATGCTCAACTAGCCGTTGATTTATGTGCGGAACTTCCGCCAACTACATTTCGGTTCTTCCGATAATCGGAAGATCCGATTTATTCCACAATGAACTACCGCACTTGCGAAACGGCTAAGTCCCTAAAAGGGTACTCTCGGAAAAACCGACCGCAAATATTTCGAGCAACCGATAATCGGAACTTCCGCTCAGATCATTGCGGAACTTCCGCTTCGAGAAATCGGCTAAGTCCCAAAACGGATGCTCTCTGAAAAATCAAGCGCACCTTTTCGAAGAACCAGACAATGGAAGTTCCGCAGACACATGCCGAACTTCCGATTGTGTTCGAGAAAAGAATTTTCTTTTAAACCAGCACCAAAAGAACATGCATGATCCTAAGTTGATCCAAAGGCATAATGAGATGCTTTCAAGCTACTAGACAAGCTCCCCTTAATAGTACGATATTTATCCTAAAATCCGGTCTTCCTCCATACTCCAAAGACCTAGAAAATTCAAAGGGTCCTAGTCTATTTGTACCTTGTCTTTGAGATCAACTCCATCTTTTCAACATTCTTTGACATGCAGCTCCTTGGTTTCACTTTGTCATTTGGGACTATGCCTTGTAATCACTTCAACAAACATGTTAGTCCCATATTCACATAATGTCATTAATTACCAAAATACAATTTTTAGGGGCCTAGATGCTTTCACGAATGAAAAACCAAAGGACTGAAGTTAAATTAATAACTTTATCCTAGGCCATCTTGTTTCCTGCAAATCATCTTGTCGAGTAATTAGTAACTCAAAAGATAATAAACGAATGAAAGACTAAGAATTGAAGTCAAATTAATAACTTTATCCTAGCCCCCGACTATTTGCTTTGTTTGTTTGGACAATCTAAGTAAATAGTGTGTGAAATGGGGTTTCTGAAAACAAAGAGAGGTTTATTTAACTTATAGTTTTTGTTCTGGTTGTCAAGCACTGGTCGAAAGAGTAGAAACGACTCGACACTAGGAAGTTCCTTCTAGTGGGCAGGACCACGTGCAGAGAGGAAAGGCTTCGACTATGTGATGTTACCATCTCCGACTGGTTTAATCAAACCAAAAACAGCAACTTGAGTTAAGCAAACGTCTAAGAGGACTTTAATAATTCGTTCGCCCTTTTTGGTGGACTCGATAAGTCTTTTCCAGTAGCAAAAGTGGGAGACTGAGCGACGCTAGGAAGTTCCTTCTAGTGGGCAGGACCACGTGTGTCTCTTCCTTCGACCAGTTAAAACGAATCGAGTACACCAAAGGTGGTCGAATAAATATAAGAAAGTGCACTCTACTTAGAATATTTTTCGAAATTACTGAAAAAATAAACTAAGATGGGAAGAGTTGGCTTTAAGAATATTTCGACTAGATATAACCCGAGCTCTCTCAGACATGCGACAAAAGTGAGTAACAAGTCGATGCTAGGAATTTCCTTCTAGTGGGCGTAACCACATGCAGAGAGGAGAGACTTGACTAGATGATGTTACTTGCCTTTCGGCCAGTGTAGGGAAAACTGGGTGTTTTTGGATCAAAGTCGAAAGATTATAAAAGCACTACTCAAAAAATAAGACAAAAGAGGTAGAAGGAACTTGGACCTTTATTGCCTGAGAGGTTGGTCACACATAGAATTTGCGTGAATCGGTCGATGTTCCAAGAATTTGAGAGAACTCGTCCATCTTCCATTGCTAGTCGTGCTCGACCCTAGCCGAAGTTATTTCGACCATCGTAAGGACCTTCCCACTTGGGAGAGAGTTTATTCGATTAGACTTGGATTGGCAAAGCCTCAATACCAAGTCACCTACAAAGAAGGTCGCGAGGTCGACCTTACGATCGTAGTATCTGCGTAGGGCTTGTTGGTAGACTACAGAACGTAATTAGGGCCATGTTTCTCCTTTCTTGAGTAGGTTAATGTCATCCGCTCGAAGTTGTTCTGGTCGGAGTTGTTGAAGGTTTCAACTCGTGTCGACCGCAATTTTAGCTCGGAGGAAGCATGGCTTCGACCAACACTAAAAAGAATGGTGTTTCTCCTGCCGCTCGACTAGTGGTCGTCGAATCGCCCATAATACTAAGGTAATTCTTGTACCCAAGCCCCGAGCGCTTAACAAGTCGGGTCAAGACTCGGGTTTTAATTCCTCGCATTATTTGGCCGTTTGCACGTTCGACCGCCCCGTTGCTTTGGGGATGTGCAACAGAAGCATAGCATAATTTGGTACCCAACTCGTCGCAAAATTCCTGAAATTTTGCACTTGCGAATTGTTTACCATTGTCTGTAATTATCCGACTCGGAACTCCAAATCGGCTAATTACGCATCTCATCATGAACCTTTTTGCTGCTTCCGTTGTTATCCCAGTCACAGGTTCGGCTTAGATCCACTTTGTGAACGTGTCAATGGCCACAAAAAGGAATTCGAAACCTCCTGGTGCTTTGGGAAACGGTCCTAGGATATCAAGACCCCAGGTCGCAAAAGGCCAGGAAAGATGTATTGTCTGTAATGCTTGAGCTGGTTGGTGTATCTGTCTACCATGAAACTGGCATTGGACACACTTTTTAACCACCTCTTTGGCATCGTACAGAGCTGTAGGCCAGTAGAAACCTTGTCGAAAGGCTTTACCGACCAATGTTCTGTAGGAAGCATGCGTCCCATAGATGCCACTGTGTATATCATGAAGGAGTGTTATTCCTTCGTTTTGCGGAATGCATCGCATGAGTATCCCTTGGGTTCCTCGTTTGTAGAGGACTCCTTCGACCAAAGTATACATTTTGGCTTTTCGGGATAATTGATCTGCCTCAAGATCATCTTCGGGTACGGAACCCTTGTGAAGATACTCGTAGATGGGAGTCATCCAGGTATCCTCGTAATCTAATGAGGCCATCTCAATAGGAGGTGTCTCTGGTTCTTCGACTAGAGACGACTTTTGGAGTTGCTCCAAGAAAACTCCTTTTGGTACTGCCGATCGGAAGAAGCCATCCGAGCAAGTTGGTCTCATGAGAAATTATCCTTCGAGGGATGAATTGTACCTCGAAACCTAAAAAATGCTTTTCTAGCTTACGTACTTCTGATAAGTACCGAGCCATTGTCGAGCTAGAGCACTGGTACTCTTTCCCGATTTGATTCACGACTAGTTGAGAGTCTCCTCTCACGAGTAGTCGACGAATCGAGAGTGCTTCGCACTCGTATGCCAGCTAGCAAACATTCGTACACTGCCACATTGTTAGTGGCCTGAAAGTTTAATTGTATGGCATACTTTAAGGTTTCTCCTAGGAGATACCAGACCACCCACCCCGAGCCACTTAGAGTAAGTGACCGTCAAAGTACATCATCCACCGGTCGTGGAATCGTCGGGATCCCGAACAGTTCAGATTTGTCCATTCGGCGACAAAGTCCGCCAAGATCAGGGATTTTATGGCCGTTCGGGACACGAAATGGAGGTCGAACTCCCCAAGTTCGACTGACCATTTTGCCATGCGTCCCGCCGTTTCCTTATTATGGAGGATTGCTCCCAAAGGAAACTCAGACGAGACGCTATTTTGTGCGCCTGAAAATAATACCGCAGTTTCCTCGAAGACATGAGGAGGGCATATAGAAGTTTTGGACCTGAGGGTAACGGTCCTTAGGCCCGTAAAACTTCACGACGTAGTAAACCGGTCGTTGTACGCTTTCACGTTCTACGACCAGTACTGCGCTTGCTGCCTGTGGCGTGGCAGCTAGGTAAATTAAGAGCGTCTCTTCTGGCTTTGGAGAAACCAGAACAAGAGCACTCGAAAGGTACCTCTTGACATCCTCGAAGGCAGCGTTTGCCTCGCTCGACCACTCAAAACCTTCATGTCTCCTGAGAAGTTTAAAGAAAGGTAGTCCTTTTTCTCCTAGTCGTGCGATGAAACGACTTAAAGCCGCCATGCACCCAGTGAGTTTCTGGACTTCCTTTTTTGTGGTCGGAGGACGCATCTGGAGGATGGCCTTTATTTTTTCGGGATTTGCTTCGATTCCTCGTTCAGATACTAGGAATCCAAGCAATTTTCCTGAAGAAATTCCGAAAACACACTTCTGGGATTAAGTTTTAAGCGGTGCTTTCTGAGGTTGTCGAATGTTTCTTGCGGTCGCTGATATGATTAAATTTCTTAATGCTTTTTACGACTAGATCATCAACATAGGCTTCCGATTTCTACCTAATTGAGATGAAAAGTCGATTGCATTAAGCGTTGAAAAGAAGCCCGGCATTCTTTAGACCAAATGGCATTTTGACATAGCAAAAGGTACCAAATGGTATAATGAATGCGGTCTTTTCTTCATCGTTTAGACACATATTGATCCGGTGATATCCGAATATGCATCTAAAAACTTAATATTTCACAACTGCGCAGAGAATCAACCAACCGATCGATCACGAGGTAAAGGAAAATCATCTTTTGGACAAGCTTTATTAAGATCGAGAAAGTCTCGCACATACGCCATTTGCCGCTTGACTTTTTGACCATTACAGGTTAGCCAACCACTGGGTGGTTGACTTCTCTTATAAAGCCCGCTTTAAGTAGCTTATCAATTCGATTTAATAGCATCTCGTCGATCGGGGCAAATCTCGTAATTTTTGTTTTACGAGTACTTTATCGGTAGTAAAGCTAGCACGTGCTCGATCACCTCCCAGGGACTCGGGCATGTCGGATGCTTGCCACGCGAAGACATCTGCGTTAGCTCGGAGGAAGGCGATGAGGGCGTCTTCCTATTTGGGGTCGGAAGTCTCCCAATGCGAACAGTCTTCGAGGGTTTCTCTGCGTCCAGAGGAACCTCTTTGACTTGGTCGTTCGGCTTTGGTGCAGCTTTAGGCTTCGACTTGCTAGTCGAAGGCTGACTTTCATCTCGAGTTGGTATTTGGCCAACCATCTCGAGGGATCGACGGTCGCAGTTATACGCCATCTTTTTATCACAATGAATTGTGATCACTCCTTTGGGACCTGGCATCTTAAGACATTGATACCCATAATGAGTAGCCATTAAGAATTTTGCCAAAGTTGGTCGTCCGAGTATGGCGTTATATGCCGTATCGAAATCGACCACATCAAAGCGAACTTTCTCAGTCCTGAAATTATTTGGTGAGCCAAATGTTAAAGGAAGAGAAACTTGGCCAATGGGTTTGGCCGAAGACCCCGGTACGATTCCATGAAAAGAGTATCGTACCGGTCTTACCTTTGTCCTGGGTACTTGCATTTCGTCCAGGGCATTAGTAAATAGTATATTCAAGGAACTGCCACCATCAACTAACACTCGATTGACCCGACAGTTGTTGATGGTGGGTTCGACCACAATCGGATATCGACCTGATCGATTCGAAGTGATCGGACAATCACCCTTCTCGAAAGAAATGGTAATTTTCGACCACTTCGGTAAGTTATTGACAAGAGGAGCATCTATAGAGTTTACCTCTCGTCCGGCAGCTTTGAGTTGTCGTTTCGACTCGTATGTCGATGATCCTCCGTAGATATGCTTTACGGTATGTTGCGGATCTTGGAACGACATCTCTTCATCATCCTCCGATGACTTTTGGCCACTCGTATTCCCTACTTGCTCGAGAGTAGGGAGTGGCCCTTTGCCGTTGTAGTAGTCCTCGAGCTTTCTTTGGAAAACTCGGCAGTTGCGGAGGTCGTGTCCTTCCTTTTTATGAAAAGGACACCACCTTGGTTTGTCGTTCCTACGATCAGGGCGCTTACCTTTGCCTTGATCAGGATACGACTTGGTGGCTCGTGGCTCTTTATCTTTCACGGCCAAGACCTCCTTGAAACCACTGGTTTGTGGTTTTTGACTCTTTATTTTCTTCTTGGACTTCTTTGCTTTCTTGTCCTTACCAACTTCACCTAGCTCTCGAGGAGTGTACGTTTCTCGATCAATAGTATTGTTCCACTCGACCGCCTCGGAAGCGATCGATATCGATCGGCCATCTCAAGAGCTCAAAGAATGTTTGGGAGGATTCAAAGCAATATCCTATGTTATCCTTCTACTACGGACTCCTTGCTTAAAAGCCACGATCACGGATGAGTCGAAATTTTCGAATTGAGTTACTGAACCGACTAAAGCATTTGATGAATTGACGCAAAGTCTCGTTGTTGTTCTCGCTTGATCCGGTGCAAGTCGCCTTCCTTTCGTATGCGGTTGTATGTGCCTTAGAAATTCGCCTGTAGAAGATCGCAGAGGTGTTGCCAAGAGTAGATCGACTCGAGTGGTTGGTTTAATAACCACGATCGAGCGGATCCTTCAAGCACAGTCGGAAGGTAATTCGCCATCACATGCTCTCCTCCTCCTGCTGCTCGGACGGCTGTTGTATAGATCTGAAGAAATTCGATGGGATTTTGAGATCCATCAAACTTCTCCATGTTCACTGGTCGAAAATGAGGTGGCCAGCGAACTGCTCGAAGGTCAGGCGAAAATGCCCGGCATCCGGTAATGACTTCTTGGCGCCTTCTTTGCAGGAAAGAAGGGTTAATGTCACCAGGTGATCGTATACGACGATACCCAGCAATAGGCTGACCTGTCCTGTAGTAGGTCTCACTCTCGAGGGAATACTCCTCGTATTCCATCCGCTTGGATTTCTTTTTAAGTGGTGAATGATCACCTCTCTGAGGGGCTTCTTGATCATCAGCCAATCGAAATGTGTTTCTCCGAGTAGGGGATCGATGCGACTTATGGCCGTGTCGATTTCTACGTGGTGAAATATTTGATTGACTGGTAGCTGAGGAAGTTGTATTGCTACGACTACCTGAATGATGTCGACGAGGTACTTCCAGTCTTGTCATCACGGTTCGAAGCCTTTGCGCAATCTCTTCACAGAAGAGATCATATCTGGCGCTCGAGCAAGCTCTTGATTGGGATTTTCGAGCAAGTCGTTGATGTCCCGAGTTCTTGTACCTCCTTCGATCGATGTTGAATGCGCCCGGCAGATTCTTACGGCGGCAATCTTCTTCGTCGGATGGCCTCAAAATTCTCCTCATCGATCTTTGAGGCCTTCTCGATGGAGTGCGAGAATGTCGAGGATTTCCCTCGCGTTCATCAGAGTATTGGTCATGTTCGTCACCGGTGGTGCCCTTGCCATTACCACGAGGGGGCGCAGTGTGTGATCTTCGGGGAGTGTTCGTATTTCGGCCTCCATGAGGCTGACCCTGATTTGTGGGAAGGACGAAGACCTCCCGTTGATGATTCTCACTTGCGCTTGAGGCCTCCCCGCTTGAGGAGTACTCGAGAGACACCATTTGGCGACTTGGAGCAATCCCCTCCGTGCGGGGAACTCGTTATAATCGTCTCCGTCCGCAAATGAGATCTGCGGAGAGACGGTCGAATTCGCAGGAAAAGCATGCTTGATCCCACCCTCTCTGGAGTTACCCTGAGAGAGAGGATCACCAGATGTTGGTGGAGTCCTGGAATGGTGGCTCGCAGAACTTGTCTCACCAGGTCGGACCGCCTTAAGGGGACTTGGACACTTGGAGGAAAAACTCTCGTCGTGTCGTGAGTCCTCCCAGGTGCGGTTACAGTCGGATTGACCCTTGTCCTTTGAGGAATTGGCCCTCTCGTTGGACGTATCGTTGTGGGGGATAAGGATCCCTCCTCAACTCCATCGATGGGATGGTTTCCTGGAGAATGATCTCCGGAGGCAACATCACCATCAGAGGATGCATCACTCGGCTCGTAGTTGAAACCGGCATCCATGTCGACGTCTGCGTAATCTGCCAAGTCAAACCAGCTTCTCCTCGCTCCATTCTCCCGCCATGATTGCATGAGATTTGGAAAAGAGAGTATGTTGACAAGAGATTACCGGAAGATCCCCACGGTCGGCGCCAACTGTCGGTGTATTAGAACCGATCTTACGTAAAGATTGTTTGATTCGGGGGGTCTCCTAGAGATAAGATCACGCAGAGTGGATTGACACGGGATGTTTATACAGGTTCAGGCCTTCTCCGGGGAGAATAACAACCCTACTCCTGTGTGTGTATGGTATTGACTGTATTCTCGATGGTCAAGTAAGAAACTAGGACTATTACAGAAAACGATGCTTGTGTTTCCCCTTTTCTTGACTGTTTCGCCTCCCTTTCTCCCTCGATTGATGTCTTTATATAGTCGTGAAGAAGTAGCCGTTTTGTCTGCGAAGAGGCGCCTTAATTGAGCCAAGAATGGGCGCATGATGGCGATAATTACCGCATTGGCTTCTTCACGCCGTCTGGCAGTTATCATTCAGAGGTAATGGGGTATTTAAGCACTATTACTACGCAGAATAGTAGTGCGTATGGACCGTTCGGATTCCTTAATCAATTGGACCCACTCGCTTGTAGGTTTGATTATAAGGTGGTCGTGGTTTACTTGGTCGTAGTATGACTTACGACTGGGTATAAGTCGTAGTAAAGCTTACGACTGTGCAATAGTCGTAGAAGGACTTACGACTGGGTAATGGTCGTAGAAGGACTTACGACCAGGTAGTGGTCGTAGAAAGACTTACGACCAGGTAGTGATCGTAGAAGGACTTACGACCATGACATAGTCGTAGTAAGACTTACGACTATGGGGGTGATTGTAGAAGATCTTACAATCACTTGGTAGGTCTCCCCCTTGTAAATATAAGGGGTACTTCTGGGGACTATGTGACATCATATTTACCCATAATAAGAATTATAGATAAAAGATAAAATGAGGATCATTAGATCCTCGTCAAGACCCATCATGTGTTGATGGAGGTCTAGTGAAGGATGCATCATGTGTTGATGCGTATCAAAAAGAGGAGATGATCATGAGTTGATCATCAAGTTAAGAGAAGACTCATCATGTGTTGATGGAGGTTTAATGAAAGATGCATCATGTGTTGATGTATATCAAGACCCGGGATGGAGAAATCATCATGTGTTGATGTATATCAAGACTCGGGATGGAGAAATCATCATGTGTTGATGTTGTTCAAGACAAGATCCCGAAGTAAAGAAGATCATCATGTATTGATGATTATCAAGTCAAGGATCCGGACTTGAAGTGATGATGTGTGTCATCAAGCTTCAAGAAGACGCAAGGTAAAGATATGACTAGCTAGGGTTAAGGATGTGTTCCTAGTCTTTTACCGGTCTTGGTGTTTGGTTGGAAGACCGAACTGCTAGTATATGTTGTCGTACTATTAAGAGGGGTCTTGACTAGTAGTATGAGTTAGTCATGTGTTGATTGCTCATTATGCTTGCTCTAGCCCATCTATGCATGGTATTATTATTTGCAAATAGCCGAGGCACATGTATTAATCCTTGTAGCATTGGACTATAATTTGTAAATGTGTTTTGCAAATGGTTGAAGTCCATGTACCTTAGCCTTGTGGCATGATGCTATTATTTGCGAATGTGTTTTGCAAATAGTTTATGCTCATGCTTGATTTCTTGTAGCATGTGACTTAAGTTTGCAAATGTGTTTTACAAATGGTTTGAGTCCATGTATCTTGTTCCTTGTAGTATGATTCTAAAGTTGGCAAATGTGTTTTGCAACTTATTAGGAATCTTGCCTGTGATCTTTGTTAGCATGGCTCATCAATTGGCAAATGTGTTTTACAATTGAAACTGTTGTGAAAGCCAATGCTGTTTTTCTCAGGAAGATCGGTAGTTCTGAAGTTAAGAAGACGGAACTACTGCAGTGCAGTAGTACCAGCATGTTGAGAGCGGAACTACCGCATGCCGGTTGGTCCGAAAATCCAGCGGTATATTTTTCCAGAGAGACACCTCCTTGAGAATTTTTTGCTCATCTGGAAGTGTGGTAGTACCGGTGTCTGGGAGCAGAACTACCGCAGCTCGGTATTTCCGGAAGTTGGAGCGGTACGTTTTTTTCCAGAAGGTGTTATGTGTTGGACCTGAGTAAAAGCGGTAGTACCGCCCATCATAAACGGAACTACCAGAGTGCGGAACTACCGCAAGATCAACGTTGGTAGTGCTAGATTTCACTTTTCAACGGCTAGTTTCTCGTTTGATATAGCCGTTACTGTGCTTGTCGTTTAGGTGCGGTAGTATCGGCCATAGAACGGCGGTAGTACCGCTCGTGCTAATTTTTCAGCAGATTCTCTTCCAACGACTAGTTTGTGTGTGTAGGCTATATATACCCACCTTGGCCGGTTGGGAAGTGGTTGTTGGAGTTGTTGCTAGTGCCATATTTATTCCTTGAGCTAAGAGCAAGTCTCTCATCTCTTATATTCATGTGTTGTATTTAGTGAGCTTGGAGAGCAAACCCTAAGTGCATGTGTTGCCTTGGGTAGTGGATTGTGTATCCACTTGAGCTTAGACACTTGATTTTTTCAAGTGAGAGTTGGGACTTATTATTCTTGGTGTTTACCGACACCTAGACGGCGTGGAGGCGTCTTGACCGGTGATCTTCTCAAGAAGCTTGTGAGAAGGCCTGGCGTGGTTGTGAGTGGTTTAGTGCTCACCATCTCCGGCGTGGAGGAAGAGCAACCCGAGTAACGCGAGGTGTTGGTTCGTGTTGGAATCGGTGCAAGTGGTTGGACTTACCTCGGAGGTGTTGGCTTAATTCGTGGAGCCGATCCAATTCGTTTGGGCTTACCTCAACGTGGATTAAGAGAGACCGGCAAGTCTCCGAACACCACAGTAAAACATAATTGTGTCATCTTGGTTTGTTCTTGTGCTTTACTTTGAGCAATTTACATTACTTGATTTAATTGCTTATATATCTTTGTATGATTGCTCTCATTGAATTGTATTCATATCGTTTGTGCACTTAGTGGAGCCTAGTTGATTTAGGTTTTAATTGTGCAAAGTCATATTGTTATTAGCTTCTGCATTATATATTGGTTTTAGCCAAAGAGATTTTTAAAACCTCCTATTCACCCACCACCTAGTCAGCCTCGATCTTACAAACATGTTGCTGTATAAAAAAGTAACTTATATACGTAAAAATACTAAGCGATAGAATTTGCTAGGAACTCTAAGCTGTTCTGAAAAGGAAAGAATAGCAGAGCCCAAGCAGACTATTGATATTCCTTTTGCTTGCGTAGACAAATGGATTAACAAATGTGACAGCAATAGTGGCTTGGAGCGAAATTTGCACAAGTAATCATGGGACCAAATCAGAATGGTAAGATATTTTTGTCATGAAAACTACATCTTTTTCGAAGAGTCAATTGCAATATAAGATTAAAGGACCCGAATTCTGAGCACACCAAGAGTCTGGCTAATCCCTAACTTGATCGATCGTTTCTTACTGGTCAAAATCAAACCAAAATAAAAAGATACGAAAAAAAAACTATGCTCCTAACCTACAAGGACATAACTAGCACAGAAAGGCAAAAGCATACTACTGTGAAGTTTTGATCTAACAAACACAAAGGGGCAAACTAAAGACAATGCAAACACAAAATTGCGTTAAGTCTTAAAATCAACAAAAGTACACTTGAACCAGCTGCGCATCAAACAAGAGAACAGAACATGATTATAGGCAAAATGAATGGGCCATGCGAAAAGAAAGTACAAAAAAAATCTAGAAAGGGAGATAGAGACGAAATCACAGGGGAAAATTCATAAACAGTGAGGAGGCATACGAAACTAAGAGATGCCTATATTAGTCTAGTAGGTTTTGTTGAAACAAAATGGAACGTGATAAATATACTTTTAATTATGATGATCCATGAGCAGCAGGAACAATGGTGCTAACTGATATACTCATGTAAGACAAGGCATTTTTTTACCCTGTTCATAGTTTCATATGCAACAGTAATTAAGAAATGTGACTGAAAAAATGTAGCTTATATACGCAGCAATCAACACATGTTTCAATTGGCTAGAATCTTTGTAAATGGTGAGCATGAGAAAAGTATTTGTATTAAAAAGAGGCTATATTTGACCATGAACGCTGACTGAGTGCTAATCAGCAGCACTCTTTAAGCTGTAATGCAGTTCTTCTCGGAATATTTCTAAAAAAAAAAAGATGTTTGCCAGGCTCTAACCAATAGCCCACAGAAAAGATATTTAGCCCTCCCCTTTGAACACTACAACCAGAAAGCTGTAGGCAAAAATATCAAATCTAGTATATACAACTATACATGCCAAATTCATGTGTGCAGCACATGTTCTACATTGCGTTTCTTCTTCTTCTTCACAACCCAAATTAGACTGACCTCACTTGACCTCTCCTTCCCGCTCTTCATCACCGTCGTTGCCGCTAGTCTGCCCCAGAATTGCTTTTCCTCCTTCCTTCCTGCTCTCAACCGCTCCACGGCCCGCGCACTCCGTCCTTTCTGCTCTCACCCAACGCCAATGCCGTTCGGTTCTGCACGGCCTCGCCCCATCCTCCAAAATCCAAGGTCAAATACAACTCCAGACAAGAAATGCAATGAAGACAGCACAAGAACAAATTTTTGTGTACCAACCCACAACAAAACCCACAAAAGCAGTGCACACGCGGCTACAACACTGCTCCCTGCCGTGAGCACGTACGGTGGATTTGGTCAGGATCCAAGCGGATCTGACCACCGCAGTCCATCTTCAACCGCCCATGTAAGCGCGGGCGAGCGACGCCTTCTCTACTGGCAAGGCCGGCCGGCGCTGTGGCAGAGCAGCCGTCTGCGCGGCGGCGCGAGGAGGAGGAGGAGACGGCGAGGCGGCAAGTGGCGGAGATGACATGGAGAGGGAGGAAGCGGGGTGGAGGAGTGTGAGAGGAGAGGGAGGAGGAGGCGGAAGCTCGGGGCTTAATCCATGCGATCCGTCCAGTACAGCATGTTTTGTACTATTTTTTTTAAACTGTATGTTAACTCTCTTTACAACCGGTTGAAGAGTAATCATAGTTACATTTTTTCTACTACCTTCCTTCTAACCGGTTAGTCTTTTCGATCGATTCCTCGAATTTATTCTTCAAAGTGGTCGAAGTTGATCCCAGTCAAAAGAAAGCAGAAGATATGTAAATCGGTAAGCGCTTGTTCAGTATGTTGTCTCCTCCGATATGAACTTCAGTCTTGATCAAAAGTTACATATCGTAGATAATGAAGTGCTCACCTGACCATCAGGATCTTTATTCTACTAATTTCCTGAGGACTTCAATCAACGAAACAATTTGACTTTTCAACCACCTTGAAGTCATATATAAAGGCAATAGTCAGTGGACATAGGGGCAGATCCGAGGGAGAGATTAGGCATTAATTCTTTCTCTGATTGTAAACAGTATAGTCAATATAGAAAACTTGAATCTGTTTAAATATTTGCGTGGTTCTAATTCTAGAAAACCCCCGAATATTCATTCGTAGAATCGATACCAAACCATTAATGTATATAAATTAAAACAACAAGTCAAGACACCTTTGTTTTTAGGGGAAAATCATAATTTTTTTAAAAAAACTTAAAAATTCTGTTACAAAAGAGAATAGTCTACGCCGTTTATTTTAATGGGCATAAGAATCATAGAAAGAAAGATGTTATAGTTGTACAATAGATAAGAGTGGTATTCTGGATCATACCTGTCGGGACCCCGGGTGTCACACAACCCCGAGACCCTCTGTGCATACCAAGCTAGTCCCATGATCAGTAGCTAGCTTGCACAGTTGCAACAATGATGCATTCATAACCATTCAACAACGAACTAACGAAGCAGACAAAGTAATATTAAATAAAACAGCAAGACCTTATGGTCAAGGTTCTTACAAAAGTCGCCTCACAGGGCTTAGCAACAACAGAGTATCTGGCAGCGGAAATCTCAAAAATACGTGGAGCCCAATCGACATGCCCACAGGCAATCGAGTGGAGGACGCGACCTAGTTCGCAAAGTCTTCAAAGTAGCCTTCTTCGTAGTACTCAACATTTCCTGGTTCTTCTGCTGGGACTGATCAACAAAGGGCATGAAGCCGTGAGTACATAAAGTACTCAGCAAGTCGTAGAGAAATGTATGCACTTAGTATTCATGTCAGGCTTAAGCAAGGATGGCTTTATGGTTAATTTGCAGAAAGCAAGTTTAACGATAAATACAATAATTAGATTGCAAGCGTGATTTTAAAAGAATAATACATAGATAACCAAGTTCTTTTGAATTAAGCAAAGAACATCCCGCTCACTTCCCAACCATTCCAACCAAACGTTTCTATCGAACCAAACCACATTTTTGAAAATACTACCCCTTGCGCCGAAATCACGGGCATGTCCGTAGCAGGGACACGGCTATTCGAATAGATTTTTGACACTCTGCGAGAGGTTGTGCGGCTTTACCCACAAGAGATAAATCACTTGTAATGTCCGTCGACACACTTCCGAGGGTGTGCGACTAAGTGACTATCACAAGGCCTTTACAAAGTTCCATTTTGCCTCGGTTACGTTCGCTAAGGTTTAGCCATCACGGCCCCTCTTGCGCCAATAATCAACCCTAACAGTAACCGACTCAAAACTTCCCTAATTAGTTGGCCAGGTCCGTCCCATACCGGACTTATGGTTGCACGAGGTGACCCAGATCAATGACTTGCAAAGTTAAGTCCTTAGTTGGCTGCTCAGACAAGTCTACCACAACCCAATGTGCATCACACACCCACTCTAGCTTCCTACCTCAAGCCCGAGCATAAATCATTTTTGTTCAATCCCGACCGAATGGCAATCCCTGCCATGGCACAACATATTTTAATAAAAGTGGCCTCACACCACTGTTCCATAGTTCCATTAGTCAAATTTCATTCATCATTGAACATGTGATCGAAAGTACTGCGGGTAACTAGAGCATGTCTAAGCAATAATACGCTCCCAGGTTGGTAATACAATCATGTCCAACTAGTATTAACCATCCTATGGTGTCCAAGGATATATGTCATTCAAGGAGACATTTCATTTTCAATTTGTCAAGGAGGCATAATGGCAATTTGGTAATTATCTACTCCCCAAAACCATTTTTAATAAAACTAGCCATGCATGATAATTTAAGACAATATACATTTGTAAAATGGGTTCAACATGGTCAAAGGCCTACGACTTGCCTTCGTTGACGAGGAGAGGGTCTTGATCGTCGGTCAAGAAATCTTCCAAACGCCTAATCTACACGCATGAGAAAAGCAACAAATAAATAAAACAGCACCAAATGAACTCCAAAAATTGCAAAACCAGTACCAAATGAAAGAGGATGAATTTATATGAATTTAGAAATTTGGATCACCCAAAACGGAGTTCGGATGTGAAAGTTATAGCCAAAAGAAGTTGAAAGTCACATAAAATGATGAAATTAGGGTTTTTCGGATTTTCGGATTTAATTTTCTATTGAAAAACCGGATTTTGACGTCAGCGCACACGCAATCGCACACGTGGCTGCCACGCTCGAAAGAAATTCGACGCTGGCGCCGACCGGCCGACGCGGCGTCCCACGTCGGCTCGGGCAGTCGTCGAGAGAGAGAGAGAGAGAGAGGCGGGAGAGACGGGGGTGGCGGCGGGCGGGCGGCCGAGTCTGGGAGACGACGGCGGCGGCGACCGGGTGGCAAGGAGACGGCGCGCTGAGAGACAATGGCGTCGGAGGAGAAGAAGGAGGAGGCTGCGCGGAAAGCAGAGAGAGAGAGAGGAAGGAGAGAGAGAAGACGGAAAAACCGACGGCTTTATAAGCGACGCCACGAAGCGGACGGACAGGGCGGGCGCTGCGTCGTGGCGCGGCGGAGCGGGACGAGACGGCAGACGGCGTGGCGGATGGATGGCGAGGCGCGGGCGAGGCGCGGGATTCGCGGCGGCGGGAATCTCGCGGCGTCGTGGGAGAGAGCGGCGGCGTCGGGACGATGAACGAGAGCCGTCCGATTGCGACGGACGGTGGGAGCGAGGAGACGCGGTGAGAGAGCCGTCCGATTCGACGGACGGTGGGAAGTCCAAAGCGCGCGAGAGAGGCGAAGCGAAGCGCCGTCCGATTCGTCGGACGGTGGGAAGCGGAAGGGCGCGAAGCGATGCGAGCCGTCGCGATAGCGATCGGACGGTCGCGAAGAAAAGGGGCGCGAGCGAGCGGATGCGGCGGATTTCGATCCAACGGCCAAGAGCAAGAGGCGACGCTGAAACGAGGCGCTTGGATGAAGATCCGACGGCGGAGCGAGCCGCGAGCGGGCATGAGTGGCGGAGGCGGGAGCGATCTTTGGGCCGAGGAATTCGCCCACAAACGAAAAAAGGATTTTAAATTCATTTTTGATTTCGAAATTCAAATAAAACAAAAGGCAATTTAGAAAATAGCAAATAGACTCCAAAATTCTAGAAAAATTCACGAAATTCCTTGACTTATTCTAGACTTAATAAAAATACTTTTAACTTTAAATTTTCTTTTCTTTTACAAATAAAATAATTTCTAATTTCGGTTAAATAAAATCAATTTCTAAAATCCAATAAATCCAAGAAAATTCTCAAAATGATAATTTTGATTTTAAATTCGTAAATCTCAATCAAACCAACTTTAATTTAATTGAAGTTTCATTAACTCATATTAAACTGCAAATGGATTTTTGAAATTTTCAAATTAAGCTTTTGGCAAATAGAAGCAAATGGTTTTCTTTTAAAAATTTTCAAAACTCAAAAAGCGGACGTTACAAACCTACCCCTCTTAAAGGAATCTCGACCCGAGATTCAGTGACTAGAGAATAGGTGGGAAACTCACCTTCAAGTCATCTTCTCGTTCCCAAGTGGCTTCTCCTTCTGTGGTTGCTCCAATCGGACCTTGCGTAAACGGATGATCTTGCTTCTTGTCACTCGCTCGCTACTTCCAAGATCTTGATGGGATGCTCCTTGTAGGTGAGGTCTTCTTGCGGGCAATTGCTTCCACCGCATCGCTCTTGGGCACACGCAAACACTTCTTCAATCTGCGACACGTGGAAGACATTATGCACATCGGCCGAGGTGGAAGGTCCAACTGTAGCGACTTCTCCTCTTGGGCTAGAATCGAAAGGTCCGATGTACCTTGGTGCAAGCTTTCCACTTACTCGGAAACGACGCATCCCTTTGAGAGGCGACACCTTTAGGTACACAAAATCACCAGGTGCAAAAGCTAGATCTCGGCGACGGTTATCGATAACTCTTCTGCTGGTCTCAGGTCTGTTTCACCTTTCTCTGATTGATCGAACTTGCTCTTCGGCTTTTTCCAAAATATCTGGCCCAAACACTTGTCTTTCGCCTACTTCATTCCAATACAACGGTGTTCTGCATTTTCTTCCATAAAGAGCTTCAAATGGAGACATCTGAGGCTTGATTGTAATCATTGTTATAGGAAAACTCTGCATAAGGTAGCATTTGATCCCAACTGGTCTGATTTGCTAAGGCACAAGCCCTTAACATATCTTCTAGGATTTGATTTACTCTTTCTGTCTGACCATCCGTCTGGGGATGATAAGCTGTACTGAAATTTAGATTAGTACCCAAAACACTGTGCAACTTCTGCCAAAATCTTGAGGTGAACTGGGATCCTCGATCTGACACGATCTTCTTCGGCACTCCATGCTGGCACACTATCTTTGCCATGTACAATTCTGCGAGTCTATCACCAGAGTAAGTGGTCTTGACTGGGAGAAAGTGAGCAACTTTGGTTAGACGATCCACAATTACCCAGATAGAATCATAGCCTGACCTTGTCCTTGGCAAACCAGTGATAAAATCCATGCCAATTTCTTCCCACTTCCATTCGGGCACTCTCAAGGGTTGCAGGAGTCCAGCAGGTCTTTGATGCTCGGCTTTAACTCGCTGACAGACATCACATTGAGCTACATACTCGGCAATCTCACGCTTCATGCTAGGCCACCAATACATTTCTTTAAGGTCTTGGTACATCTTTGTGCTTCCAGGGTGAATGGAATACAAAGTTTCATGGGCTTCCTTGAGTATCAGCTGCTTAAGCTCTTTCTGATCTGGAACACAGATTCGCTTGTCAAACCAAATGGTGCCTTGCTCATCTTCTGAAAATCTCAGGGCTTTACCCTTCTTCATGTTGCTCTTGATTTCCTTAATATTGGCATCTTCAACTTGAGCTTCCTTGATCTGATTCCGCAAAGTGGGTTGAACTTCTAGGCGCTAGATAACCTTCTTCAACCAACTCTAACTTGAGCTTCGAATTCTTCATGCGAAGTGGATGATTTTCCTTGATTGATGGGTATTGCAAGAGACTTTTCGCTCAAGGCATCCGCCACAACATTAGCTTTGCACAGGTGGTAATGGATTCCAATATCATAATCCTTTATTAACTCTAACCACCTTCTTTGCCTCATATTAAGATCACCTGAGTGAAGATGTACTTCAAGCTCTTATGGTCCGTAGACTTCACAACATTACCAATAAGGTAATGACGCCATATTTTTAGAGCGTGCACTACTGGCAGCTAACTCCAAGTCATGAGTGGGGTAATTCACTTCATGAGGCCTCAATCGACGGAAGCATAGGCTACTACCTTCCTTTCTTGCATCAGACACAACCAAGTCCTTGTCGGATGCATCACGAAAAATCTCAAAATCCTTCCGACATCGGCAAAATCAACACCGAGCCGTGGTCAACCGCTTCTTCAACTCTTGAAAACTTTGCTCACAATCTTGTCCAAGCAAATTTCTTTTCTTTCTTCAACAAATGAGTGAGGGTCTTGCTATCTTGGAGAATCCTTCTATAAATCGACGATAGTACCTGCCATTCCAAGAAAACTTCGACTGAGGCAATCGACTTGGGTGACTCCCAATTAAGCACATCCTTAACCTTGCTAGGGTTACAGATACTCCTTCGCAGACATGACATGTCCCAAGAAAGTAACTTCTTCCATCCAAAACTCACACTTGCTGAATTTAGCATAGAGTTGATGATCTCTAAGCTTATTCAGACCAAACGGAGGTGCTCTTCATGCTCTTCTTCACTCTTGAATACACCAAAATATCGTCAATGAAGACAATGACGAACTTATCCAAATACTCCATGAATACTTTATTCATCAAGTTCATAAAGTAGCGTGGGCATTGGTCAATCCAAATGACATGACTGTGAACTCATACAGTCCATACCGGGTTGAGAAAGCTGTCTTGGGAATATCTTCTGGACGAATCTTCAACTGGTGGTATCCTGACCTCAAGTCTATTTTGGAGAACACTCGGCTCCTTTCAACCGATCAAACAAATCATCGATCCCAGGCGAGGGTACTTGTTCTTGATGGTGACCTCATTGAGGGCTCTGTAATCCACACACATCCGTTGGGTGCCATCCTTCTTTGCAACAAAGATCACTGGGCTCCCAAGGTGAAGAACTAGGCCTGACAAAACATTTCTTTGCATTTCTTCAATTTGCTTCTTCAGATTCAACCAAATCATTGTGAGTAATCTGTAGGGTCTCTTGAAAATAGGTGCAGTTCGAACAAGATTGATGACAAACTCAAGTCTCGATGCAGCGGCATTCCGTAGGTCATCGGAAAGACATCCAAAACTCTCGACTCATCGGCACTTCTTCCATAGATACAACACTGCACTGCAGACAAAAGATCCAAATAGCTTCTGGGAGGCTTCAAACTTTACCTTGGTTCCATCCGGATGACCAAAGTGATGCTTCTACCACCACAATCCAAGAGGGCTTGGTGATTGGCAAGCCAATCCATTCCCAAAATCACATCAAGAGACTTGGTGTCTATGATGATGAGATTAGCAAGGAATTCTACCCTTCTATGGTCACTTTAACCTTAGGGCAACCTTGGTTCGTACTCAATTCGAACCGGAGATTGAACCAACAAAACACTTTTAAGAGGCAAAACTTCCAACCGGTGCCTTTCAAAGAAAACTCAGAAACAAGCGAATGCGAAGCTCGAAATCAAACAAAACAAGTGGCGTCTTTGAATTGACAAGGAACTTACCCAAGACGACGTCCGGTCGCTTTGGGCTTCCTCCACAGTGGTGTGGTTCACACGACCTCTTCCAAAAGGCCGAGAGACTTGATAGTGCGGTTGGAGTCCGAGGGCTCCACGTGCGACTCGGAGCGGGGTCTGGTCGGGTGGCTCCCATGTTGAAACGAACAGAGAAGGGCCTTGCCTCTGCGGCAATCGCCGCGAAGTGCCCCACCGATGGCACTTAAAGCAGTGATCCCAGTGCAGGTTGACATTCCTTGGTCAGCCGGTTGCCGGAGCTGTTGAAGCCGCGGTCGCTGAACTAGCCGGGCGAGGTGCCGCTCTGGGGCCTCGAATGTGACAGTGGAGCAACACGCGCGAGGCGGCACATTCATTCGACTCTGGGAGTGAGACCGATGGGCACCGTGTCGCATCATCTTTCTCTTGCGGATTCTTCCACTCACGGCGGGATTCTTCGATGAGCATGGCCTTGTTCACTGTGTCTTTGAAATCGCATAATCATTCCCAATGACTTGCACCTTCAAACCGGGGTTGAGTCCTCTCTTGAAGCGCTTCGCGGGCATCATCTGTGGCAACGCCCTGGGGGCATAACGAGATAGCCGAGTGAATCATTAAGATATTCACTCACCGACGTGTTGCCTTGCCGCACTCACGGAACTCATTCTTCTTCATTTCCACCTTTCCATCGGGGATATGGGAGTGACGGAAGCTCTCAAAACTCGCCCAAGTGATACTCTCGGGGTTTCCATGGCGGCACAATAGTTCTCCCACCATTCTGCAATGGTACCTTCGAGTGGTGAGTGGCATCTGTAACCTTCTCGCGATCATCACAACGGTGATAGCGAGCTTCTTTCCATGGAACGTAACCACCATCATCTGCGTCCAATGGCTCCGAGGAGCTAGAGAAAGTGGGCGGATGGGTCCTCAAAACTCGCCACTGGATGAGGAAACATCGGGGTGGAGCAGCGTGGGCGTGGCGGTTGCTTGACTGCTCGATTCATCATTGCGGCGAGGCAGCGATGGTGCGGTTCTGGCGATTCATCATCGAGTCATGTTCGCATCAAAGAGCTCATCACCGCGTCTGCAGGCCGCCATGAACCGACTCAAACCGGATCTGCCGCGCGGCTGGGAAGACGGGGCATCGGCGCTTGAGTCTCATCCGGCTTATGGAGTTGCAGTCCGAACCATCTGCGACAAAGCTTCACTGGTTTAATAGACGAGAAGAAGAAAGCAATTTAGATGAGAGGGAAAGCACGGAGATGAGCGAGAAACAAGGGAGATAGATGGATCAACCTAATGCGGACAAAGTTGGTTTTACCCAACGAATAGATAGCCGGAAAGCTATCAAGAAGCAAACAAAAAGGGACACTCAAGCACAAAAGCCCTATTACGCAGACTAAACGACTCTAAAACTAGGGAGGGCAGCTACTAATCTAATCTTTATGGAGGGGCAACTTGAAACAAACTGCGGATCTTGAACTTCCAAAACTTCCATTTCTTGATCTTGAAGGGCTCGATCCTAGGGACAATCCAGAGATGAGGGAGTCAACTTTAAATTTGAAAACCAAGTTCCAGAGAAGATAAGATGAAAGAATTCAAGAATGATATAAGAGGGTAAGATGAGAAGAAAAGAATAGAACAAGGCGAGAAAGAACAGAATAAGATGAGAGAAGAATTTCTAGTCAAGTTAATTGCTTGGTTCGATTTAGAAAATATATTTTGAATCTTTGACTAAGACGACCAAGCTAACCAAAGGCTACGTCCTGCAATGATATGGCTCGATACCATCTCTTGTCGGGACCCCGGTGTCACACAACCCGAGACCCTCTCGTGCATACCAAGCTAGTCCCATGATCGTGAGCTAGCTTGCATAGCTTGCAACAATGATGCATTCATAACCATTCAACAACGAACTAACGGGCGCACAAAGTAATATTAAATAAAACAACAAGACCTTATGGTCAAGGTTCTTACAAAAGTCGCCTCACGGGCTTAGCAACAACAGAGTATCCGGCGTGAAATCTCAAAATACGTGGAGCCCAATCGACATGCCCACGAGCAATCGAGCGGAGGACGCGACCTAGTTCGCAAAGTCTTCAAAGTAGCCTTCTTCGTAGTACTCAACATTTCCGGTTCTTCTGTTGGACCGATCAACAAAGGGCATGAAGCCGTGAGTACATAAAGTACTCAAAGAAGTCGAGAGAAATGTATGCACTTAGTATTCATGTCGCTTAAGCAAGGATGGCTTTATGGTTAATTTGCGTAAAGCAAGTTTAACAATAAATACAATAATTAGATTGCAAAGCGTGATTTTAAAAGAATAATACATAGATAACCAAGTTCTTTTGAATTAAACAAAGTGAACATCCCGCTCACTTCCCAACCATTCCAACCAAACGTTTCTATCGAACCAAACCACATTTTTGAAAATACTACCCTTGCGCGAAATCACTGTGCATGTCCGTAATCGGGACACGGCTATTCGAATAGATTTTGACACTCGCAGAGGTTGTACACTTTACCCACAAGAGATAAATCACTTGTAATGTCCGTCGACACACTTCCGAGGGTGTGCGACTAAGTGACTATCACAAGGCCTTTACAAAGTTCCATTTTGCCTCTGTTACGTTCGCTAAGGTTTCGCCATCACACCCCTCTTGCGCCAATAATCAACCCTAACAGTAACCGACTCAAAACTTCCCTAATTAGTTGGCGGTCCGTCCCATACCGACTTATGGTTGCACGAGGTGACCCGGATCAATGACTTGCAAAGTTAAGTCCTTAGTTGGTCGCTCGCACAAGTCTACCACAACCCAATGTGCATCACACACCACTCTAGCTTCCTACCTCAAGCCCGAGCATAAATCATTTTTGTTCAATCCCGACCGAATGGCAATCCCTGCCATGGCACAACATATTTTAATAAAAGTGGCCTCACACCACTGTTCCATAGTTCCATTAGTCAAATTTCATTCATCATTGAACATGTGATCGAAAGTATCATGTAACTAGAGCATGTCTAAGCAATAATACGCCCCTGTGTTGGTAATACAATCATGTCCAACTAGTATTAACCATCCTATGGTGTCCAAGGATATATGTCATTCAAGGAGACATTTCATTTTCAATTTGTCAAGGAGGCATAATGGCAATTTGGTAATTATCTACTCCCCAAAACCATTTTTAATAAAACTAGCCATGCATGATAATTTAAGACAATATACATTTGTAAAATGGGTTCAACATGGTCAAAGGCCTACGACTTGCCTTCGTTGACGAGGAGAGGGTCTTCGGTCGTCGGGTCGAAGAAATCTTCCAAACGCCTAATCTACACGTCACGAGAAAAGCAACAAATAAATAAAACAGCACCAAATGAACTCCAAAAATTGCAAAACCAGTACCAAATGAAAGAGGATGAATTTATATGAATTTAGAAATTTGGATCACCCAAAACGGAGTTCGGATGTGAAAGTTATAGCCAAAAGAAGTTGAAAGTCACATAAAATGATGAAATTAGGGTTTTTCGGATTTTCGGATTTAATTTTCTATTGAAAAACCGGATTTTGACGTCAACAAGACACGCAATCGCACACGTGGTCGCCACGCTGATCGAAAGGTCGACGCGGCCGACGATTCGACGCCGACGCGTCCACGTCGGCTCGGGCCCGCAGTCGAGAGAGAGAGAGAGAGGCGGGAGAGAGAGCGAAGGGCGTGGCCATGGGCACGGGAGCCGTGAGACGACGGCCAAGCGCGATCGGGTGAAGGAGACGGCGGCGCTTCGAGAGACAATGCGTCGGAGGAGAAGAAGGAGGAGAGGTCATGCATGAAAGCAAATGAGAGAGGAGAGAGAGGAGAGAGAAGACGGGAAAACCGACGGCTTTATAAGCGACGGCCACGCGAGGGGGGACGGATAACCTTGGCGTCGTGGGGCGCCGCGGAGAAGGGGGACGAGATCAACGACGGGCGTGGCAATGGATCGCATGCGAGGCGCGGCGAGGCGAATGGATTCGCGCGGCGGAATCTCGCGCGTCGTGAGAGAGAAGAAGCGGCGGCGGCGTCGGGACGATGAACGAGCCGTCGATCGCGACGGACGGTGGGGAGCGAGGAGACGCGGTGACGAGAGCCGTCCGATTTCGACGGACGGTGGAAGTCCAAAGCGCGAGAGAGACGAAGGGCGCCGTCCGATTCCGACGGACGCTGGGAAGCGGAAGGGCGCGAAGCGATGCGAGCCGTCGATAGCGACGGACGGTCGCGAAGAAAAGCGGCGCGAAGCGAGCGGATCGCGCGGATTCGATCCAACGACCAAGAAAGAAGAGGCGACAGCTGAACGAGAGCGCTTTGGATGAAGATCCGACACGGAGATGGCGGCCATGAAATGAGCATGGAGTGGCCGGAGATGGAAAAGATCTTTGGCCGGAGGAATTGCCCACAAACGAAAAAGGATTTTAAATTCATTTTGATTTGAAATTCAAATAAAACAAAAGGCAATTTAGAAAATAGCAAATAGACTCCAAAAATTCTAGAAAAATTCACAGAAATTCCTTGACTTATTCTAGACTTAATAAAAATACTTTTAACTTTAAATTTTCTTTTTCTTTTACAAATAAAATAATTTCTAATTTCGGGTTAAATAAAAATCAATTTCTAAAATCCAATAAATCCAAGAAAATTCTCAAAAATGATAATTTTGATTTTAAATTCCAGAAATCTCAATCAAACCAACTTTAATTTAATTGAAGTTTCATTAACTCATATTAAACTGCAAATGGATTTTTGAAATTTTCAAATTAAGCTTTTGGCAAATAGAAGTAAATGATTTTCTTTTAAAATTTTTCAAAAACTCCGAAAAACGGGACGTTACAATACCCATTAGAGCGGTAAAACAAATACAACTGTAACCGGATATCTGTGCTGTGCTGTGCTGTGCGTACCTTTGTTGACCGAATGAGCAGCGCAGGAGTGGTCTACTCTATTTAGGGAATACGAAAGAATAAATAATATATATAAATTAAAGGAGGTCAATCTTGACTGCTTCTAGAAGAAGTGGAGCAGTGACTACACACATACATACAATTAATTAATTAATTAGCTGGCTGGCTGGCTGACAGATTAAGGCAGCCCCCAGCACACCACCGCAACCGCAAGAAAGCAAAGCAAAAAAAAATCTCCAAATTGCATTTATTGCTCTGACAGCACATCTTGATTCCCTCTCACAAGTCACAATTGCATTGCATTCCATTATTTTTTGGTAGGAGGGGAGGACTAGCTTAGGTTGCTTTGCTTGTCAAGGCAATCCCATCCTATCCCAGCCACCTCTGCTGACCTGGCCCAGCAAATCAACTCCTTCATTTACTGCCTGCTGATTTCTGATTGCCTGCCCTGAAGAATAACCAAAGAATTGTCTTGTCTTGTGTTGAGGATCGGATCGGATCGGAGCTCATCCAATTCGGAAGAAATCATAAATCATAAATCGCAACTCCTCCTCAGACTACTTACTATATAACAAATTCCATTCCATTTGCTCGAGGGGGGAACATAACAAGATCCATGGAGCCGCCCGCCCGTCTTGCCCTGCGCCTCCGCGCTGCCGCCGACGACCACCTCGCCCGCTACGAGCCGCTCGTCCTCGTCGCCGCGCCCCTCCTCGCTCTCCTCGCAGCCCGCGCCGTCCATGCCGCTACTGCAGCCGTCGCTGACCGCGGCCTCCGCGCGGCGCTCATCGCTCTAGCCATGGCTGCCATCAAGTGCGTACACTGCATACAAGGGATCGATCTAGTCCCGTCGCTTCCTTCCCCTATTTTCTTCTTTAATTCTGCTTGCTTCTTATCTATCCGCCTCCGCTCCATCTACTGCAGGTTGCTGCCGGGAGTTAGCAGATACATCGACGCTCAGAAGAAAAAGGTAAGCAACGATTCAATTCCATTCACTACTCTTATACTCTACTCTACTCCATAAATTGCTGCTTTGTATACTGTATGCTTCATTGTAGCCAAAAAAGGAAGAAAAAAAAGTTACCTTTCTGTTGCTTCAGATTTGCACCGACCAAGGTGCATTCGTCTTCGCCAAATTAAATTCAGCTAAATAAATTCCCATGCTTAGTTTCCGGTTGTCCCGTGCGATAAAAATACCAATTTTTTTAAAAAAAACTATTTTTGCCAGCATCTACAGTGGGAATATATACGATTCCTTGCGCCCTGACAAAACTCTCGCTCGGCAGTGTTCGAAACAGTATACGCATCTTAGCTATAGCTGCCTGCTCGCGTGCACGCAAGTGTTTGTACCTTCCAAGGCATCAATGCTGAGATGCACATCTATATATACGATTGATGGAGTCATTGCTGACCTTGCTTGAACGGCCTGACCATTCATTGTTGTGCTTTCTTTAGGATATGCGCTCGCTTGTATAACATATGCTTGCTTGCTGCTGTTTACATTGCTATGAAATGATACCAACATACGGTATCCCCGAATATCTATCACGTCTCCTTGGTGCTTCTTGTATCAGGTTGTTGACCAGTTGCAATCGGGTGGTACATCCACCAAAAATAATCTGCGAACCGAGCTGCCAGCTATTGGGATTTCCGAGGGAGCGATAAACGATCTTGAAACACTGAAAGCTAAAGATGTGAACTGGCAGGGAAAATGCTCCGGCACAGTGTACGTGCATACCATTCTCAAAGACGATAAACTCAAATCTACTGCAGCTTATTACATTCCAATTGTACTGTAATTTCATATGTTGTAAACCCTTCACATTTTGCCTGTCAATTAATCGTGTTAAGTGGTTATCTTGCAGTTATATTGCTGGGAGCGAGTCCGAGGGCCATTTTGCATTGATAAACAAAGCATACTCTATGTAAGGCTTGACATTGTGCTCACGTCACTTTCGATCTTGGTTTATCCAAAATATGAACTGTAGACAGGGGCGGAGGATAGTTAGCACTAAAGTGGGTCGTAGCCCCGCCCCCAACAATTCAAAAAAAATTTAGAGCAACACTGAGTATGCAGTAGCATTTAAGTCCATCCATTACTTAATCCTTCAAATGGCCATCCCATCTGCCTTGCACCTCCAAAAGCCCCGTTAAGTTCGAACCAATCTGCTTTAGCTTCTTCCTCACTAGGTCATGAATCACCGACCCAGTTTTATTTTCATACTCTTCAACAATTTAGCCAAATAGTTTTAGTCGTTCACTCATTTTGGTAGCTCAGTTTAGTCAATAGCTAACGCCCACCACCACTGCTTTACTTTCTGCTTCTTGCTCGTCTCCTTCAGCTCATGCTGCGGCAAAGCATGAGCGGAAAAACTACAAGACAACTAGATGAGGCATTGGTATTTCTTTGTTCTTGTTTTGTGTCGGTCCGGAGAACCGACGGAGAAGAGGCGGTGGTGGTCGACGAAACATCCACAACTAGAGCGGATTGGTCGAGTCCGGGGTTTTGTGGCTCGGATCCGTGCGTGTCACCGCCTCCGGCGGCGAGTTCGATCGTGGTTCTTCCGCCGCTGGCAACAGCGCCCTCTTAGATCGGATTAGGGTTTTGTCCGTGGGGTTTTGTGGCTCGCTCAATCTCGTGATCCGTGCCACCGCCCCACCTCTTTTTATAGCGCAGGCAACAGGGCCCAATGCCAAGAAGTGGGCTGAACGCATCGATCGCGAGGCATTTGGCGAAACATCCCCGCACAACTAAAGCTTGGAGTGGTCGAGTAATATGGCCATCAGCCTAAGAAGTGGTCGCTGCTTTCTGACGCCCGCCATTTAGCACTGGCTTTTGGCCCCCCTTGAGATTTGGCTCAAGCTCCACCATTGACTGTACACACATAAATATACTCAATAATTGATCACAATACTTTGCTTACATAAGACTTAACAAAGTGTCTTTATTTCTGATCCATCAGTAGGGGCAATACAAATTCATAAAAATGCCTAATCTTATTTTATTTTAGGGGATACTGATCTTAACTTTTCCATGTTAGCCTGTCTCCAGATACAGGATTAGTTTAAAAAAAACTTCAGATATATAGTAGAGAAATGGATCTACTTCCAGGTTCAACAATAGGGCTTTGCTAGTGTTTTCGGAATTTGCTTCTTCGTAATTCCGTGCTCAAAGTTGCCATGTGAAGCTGTCTACCTCATTTAAGGACTTCCATTATCTAACTTTAGACTAGTATTCACTGTTTAGCCGGGTAATAAAGTTCCTTCAAAAAACTTTAAGACTCCTATAGTCCTATTAAGATCTCTCATGACGACTTCCACATCAATAATCTTTTTTTTTAATCCTTTCAGGTTTTCACACACTAATCCACTGCATCAGGATGTATTCCAGAGCGTGGCACAATTAGAGGCCGAAGTAGTTGCGATGACAGCTGCTTTGCTTGGCAGCAAAGAAAAAACATCTGGTGGTCAAATTTGTGGCAATATGACATCAGGCGGTACTGAAAGCATATTGTTAGCAGTCAAAACATCACGTGACTATATGCAATCAAAGAAGGGATCACAAAGCCTGAAATGTGAGATAATGATGGATTCTGTTTGATTTGCTTGACAAGTACCTTTTTCTTTTGAATGCATTGCAATCTCCTTGTCTCCATGGTAAGAAAAGCTTATTGGACAGGATAATTGCTGAATCAGCACATTCTGCGTATGACAAAGCTGCTCAATATTTCAATATTAAAGTGCGGCGTGTACCTGTGAACAATGAGTTTCTTGCAGATGTAAAAGGATTCAAACGATGCATAAATGGAAACACCATAATGGTAAGCTTCTCTTCATGTTTTTAATGGTCCTACATGTTCTTGTCCAGTTTGCCTAAAACTGCTCTGATTCCTCCATTCACCTGAGATTGGAGGGATTAGTGTGTATGTTACTATCTTTCATCTACTCATATGTGTGTTAGTCTACATATAATGTTTCCTAACAGACTTCCATTGTACAGATGGTTGGATCTGCACCAGGATTTCCACATGGTTTAATCGATCCTATTGAGGTATGCAACTCAAATCATCATTATGTTAAAAAATTAGTATTAGTCTTTTTTTTCTTCTGTTGCATGAGCAAGTTTTGTGGTTGCTTCATAATTAACTCAAACATCTCCAGGAACTTGGGGAGTTGGCTTCACAATATGGTATTTGCTTGCATGTTGATCTATGCCTCGGTGGCTTCGTATTGCCTTTCGCCCGTAAGCTTGGGTACTTACTCTCTTCATAACAATTAATTTGTTCCAGTTATCTGATTTTACTCAAGTGTTCTCTAATGGTGCTCCGACAATTTTTTCAGTATAATTAGTACATGTTCAAAGCAAACTTAGAGGAGAGAGATTTGTAGGTAGAGGAAGGTTCTTTCTTTCTTACTTACTTAAGAATAGAGGATAAAAACAAGGATCCAAAAACCAGAACCGGAACAAAAACTGCTCGGAGGTCGTTATCCCGTTACTGGCTGGTAACTGGAAATCCTGGAAAAAAAAACCGCTCGAAATTCGACTAGATTTGAATTTGGGATCTAATGGCGGGATTTTGAATTTGAATAATTCCAGACGGTTTTTTGGATCCCGGTTCCCACCGGGAATTCCGGTAACCGCGATCCATGGATACAATTCCCATCCTTATATCTTTGGATGGCTTGCTAGCTAAGAAACTTATCTCTAACAAAGGAATCCTAGCCAAGGATTTAAAAAATCGAGGGTAACCGGACATACCGGTAAAAACATATCGGTCCGAAATTTTTTTAATTTAAAATATAAAATGCTAGCAAAATTGTTACTATGCCTGTTTGCAAGCTAATGAAAATATTAGAGCTAAGGTAACAAAGTTAAATTGTATTAATTGAAGCAATAATAAGAAAGCTTTGAGCTTTCATTTCTTGTCAACATGAAAATTTTGTCTCAAACTTGTTTCCCTATTCACAGGAAACCAACCGGTAACCGGCCGGTTACCAGTCGAACATTCAAAATTTTGTTTGATGAAATTTGGCCGGTTAAAAACCCGTAACTGATGGTAACCGGTACCGTAGAGGGTCTGATGTTTTTATCCTGTTTTTGAACCCTTGATCCTAACCAATCTCAAATCACCTTCCTAATCTAAATATCCTCCTGACCCTATGCGCCTCGTCCTGTGGTTGGGGCGGCTGATGGCCTGCATGGCGCACCTGTAGGCCTGGCCCTACGCCATTGGTACTGTTGATTCACAATCCGTCTACAACATTTGTACATCAGCCAACTCCAACTGCATACTTGAAAAATTACTACCCACTTTGGATAATTAAAGCATATTTACAGACTTACAGTTAAGGCTAAATATGATACAGGATACTGCCACTTAGAAAAAGGCATGCACATACTCGTTGTCATATTCAATATAATGCAAAACACTGCCCTGATGTGAAGCTCCCAGTCACTTTTCAATCGTATGTGCTATCCACTATGTTGAGGCTTTCTGACAGAACTAATGTTACTTCTATTTGCTTCTACTTGATCTGTGCAATATACAGGTACCCTATTCCTCCTTTTGATTTTTCTGTCAAGGGAGTTACGTCAATCTCAACAGATGTTCATAAGTATGGGTTAGCCCCAAAAGGCACCAGTATTGTCCTTTACAGAAATCATGAAATTAGAAAGGTAGAAATGAACATTTAGAATATTTATCTTTACTTTGATCAGTTAAACTCTAACATTTTCCCTCTCCTTTGTGATTGGCGCTGACATCATCGATATTTGTATCAAATTCAGCATCAATTTGTTGCTGGTAAGCTCTCCGTCTTCTTTTGAATTAGATAAAACAATGAGCTTCTGACCTCAACATTTACTCAAGTAGACACCATGATTTTTATTGCGAAATGTTTTTTAAAACAACTGAAATGGATGAACATATTGCAAAACTGCAGTGAAATATTGAAACATAGTTAAGAAGAGTTTGTTATTTCTTTTACATTTTTTATATTGGTCTGGGCTCCAGAGAAGTTGCCTTTGGTAACTGTTACACAACTTGTATATTATTCATGCAGCTATTTGTTCATGTTCCTGGTGATGTTTGGCTTATGTTCACACACTCCGATTGATAAATAACATGAATATTTCTCGAAAGTTTGCACAGTTCTTCCTCTTGAAAAATAATATAATGTGTTACTTTTCCGTTTTTGCTCAGTCACTGAGTGGACTGGTGGGCTTTATGTTTCCCCTACTATCGCTGGAAGCAGGCCAGGCGGATTAATAGCGGGAGCTTGGGCTGCTATGGTGTCTCTTGGACTGAATGGTAACGAGTTTATTCTTGAAATCCACACCATCAGCGTAGTGGTAGTTTGGTAATAGAACAGCAGTACTGATGCAGACTGGTGCGTGTTTTCCAGGTTATTTGGAAAATACGAGTCATATCATGGAAGTCTCAAAGAAGATACAAAGAGGGTAAACTTGTTTGCTTACCATGCTTGAACACCGCACTATAAACAGACCTGTAAAAGGACTTGACTGTAGTTGTGTTTTGCTAACTTTTCAGTTCGAGCCTTTTTTTTTAAAAAAAAAGTATCATTCACATCGATATTTCTTATAGCTTTATGCATCATCCGCACTTGTTTTGAACTAATAGTCAAATGTCAAATTAATTAGCATGCTTGTAATATTTCTATGCAAGTAATAGGTGCCCTTCTCGTAAATGTGCTGCAATTTGAATCCTTAGAATGCTTTACTTTTTTAGCTATGCTTGAAAGATTTGATGATTTGCACAGAATTGAGGATATCCCAGAGTTATTTGTGATTGGAAAGCCAGACATGACTGTAGTGGCATTTGGCTCAGATGTGGTTGACATATTTGAGGTGAATGACATAATGTCGTCAAAAGGTTGGCACCTTAATGCTCTGCAGAGGCCTAACAGGTAAAACCTCGCTTCAGACAAAAATAACTGTACCTTCAGCTATCAGTTGTATTTCTCATGTATCGGTCTAGTCTGACAATCTTGTTGGTCCAGTTTGCACATTTGTGTGACACTTCAACACACGGCTATATACGAGGAATTCCTGAAGGATCTGAAAGATTCTGTGAGCACTGTGAGTTACTACTCACTCCATATGTTATGCTGGTTACTACTCACTCTGCTTGTGAGAATGGATTCTGTGAAGCCATTCTTTGCTAGATCCCATCGGTAGGAGGGAGAGAGAGATCTTATTTTTCTTTGTGCGTGCTTGAATTGGCAGGTAAAAGCAAACCCTGGCCCTATTAGCGGGGGACGGGCTCCTATTTACGGCGCCGCTGGGAAGATGCCGGACAGAGGCATGGTGAGGGAGCTGCTTGTGGAGTTCATGGACAGCTCTTGCTGAACACACACATGATTAATCACCCTATTGATCGATGAGTTATACCTTATATGTAAAAACAGTCGCAATGCTGTGTGATCTGTTTTTGCGTTGACATACAGAATGATCATGGGAAAATTAAGGGCATGCCTGACCGAACCAGAACATACTACCAGCTATATACAATGAAATATCTGTATCAGAGCATATGTACCACAGACATACTTATATGCTCCAATAAATAAGTTGCATTTCAGACTTTGAGTTATCTTTGTTCCTTCCCTTTTATGTGTGTGTCAATCAAGATGACGGGTCTTGGATGAGAAAGTAAAGATGACCGAGGAAAGCGAGCGGGGACCTTTTGTTGTGCCCGTGATTTTGGAACGTAGAAGCGCACACAAAAATATGTTGAAAGAAAGTGTTGCTGGGGCGGCTCACCGGCCCCAAGGACCCGTGAAATCCACAGAGTAGATCCTGCAACTCACGAGCACGAAGGCCTCCCTCTCCAAGAAGCGTCAGATGTTCCTTCGATAATGTTTCAGAGATAATTCGAAGCCTTTCTAAAGGGTCTCCGAGTCCCGCAAGGCTAGAAGCATTGGGTCCTTCGGGGTCACCTTGGAGAAGGCCCGGAGCCCCACAAGGCCCAAAGCAGTGGGTCCTCCAGAGCCACCTCGGGGAAGACCCAGAGCCCCTCCGAAGGGTCTTTCGGGTTCCACGAGGTCCGAAGCAGCAGGTCCTCCGGGACCACACTAGGAGAAACCCGAAGATAGAGCATTTCGGGAGCTAGTGAATCAGGTGCACTATCCGGATAGACCGGGTCTAGGGAGCCCCACTGTGAGCCGAAGCATACGCGTAGACAGGGAAAAGTCCCTGTAGCCCCAACGTGTACAATAACTTTTTAGGGTTATGATGGTAATGTGAGTACCCTATTTTAGGGGAGCTATAAATAGACATCTCTCTAAAGATTAAATCCAGTTTTTTGAAATAATCAATGCATATATTTTTCTGACAACTAGTCTTTTCTTATGGGGGCTCTTTAGTCACTTCGAGTGTACTGAAGGTTGCTCTGTCTTACTATCTAAACTTCTTTTGTTAAGATAGAAGGAAAGAAAGGAAGCAAGCAAGCCAGCCCCAAGGGCTGGATACGTACCGCCTTCAGAACTAAGAAGCGCAATTCGAAGAAAGGAGAAGGCACAAACATGCGGTTATTTGGAGAGCACGAGCACCAAACACAAACAGCCGCTCCCAGGGCTTGGCGTCGCAGTGGCCGCGGCGCCGGAGTACGACGGACGGGTGGAGGGTAGCAGCCGCGGCACTGGAGCGTAATCAGCTTGCCCATGCTGCCATGCGATGCGATGCGCCGCCCATCCAAACCCACCACCGATATCGGTAATGCCGCTGCCAATGTCGCCGCCGCGGCCCTCCTCCCCCGCGCCGCCACGCCGCTCGACGCCCGCATGGTCAAGACGGGCTTCGACCCCGCCATCTACCGCCTCAACCTCCACCTCCACTCCCTCATCTCCTCCGGCCGCCTCGCCCACGCCCGCGCCCTGTTCGACCAAATGCCCCACAAGAACGCCTTCTCCCTCAACCGCATGCTCTCCGGCTACTCCAGGTCCGGCGACCTCTCGGCCGCCGAATCCCTCTTCCGCGACGCACCCCACCGCAACACCGTCACCTGGACCGTCATGATGAGCGCGCTCGCCGCGGCCGGGCGTGGCTCGGATGCATTCTCGCTCTTCCGCGACATGCTCAGGGAGGGCGTCACCCTGGACCGTGTCACCGTTTCCACCGTGCTTAACGTGCCTGGCTGTGGTACCACGTCGCTCCATCCCTTCGCCGTCAAGCTCGGCCTCGACACCCATGTTGTCGTCTGCAACACGCTGCTCGATGCGTACTGCAAGCATGGTGTCCTTGCTGCTGGCTGGAGAGTCTTCCAAGAGATGCCAGAGAGGGACTCGGTCACGTACAATGCCATGATGATGGGGTGCTCCAAGGAGGGGTTGCACGGGGAAGCGCTCAGGCTATTCGCTGCTATGCGCCGCGCAGGTCTTGGCACCAGCCAGTTCACGTTTTCGAGCATGCTCACCGTGGCAACTGGTATGGGTGACCTCCACCTTGGGTGTCAGGTCCATGGTCTCGTGGTCAGAGCCACCTCAGCGCACAACGTGTTTGTCAACAACTCGTTGCTGGATTTCTACTCGAAATGTGACTGCCTTGGTGAGATGAAGAAGTTGTTCGATGAGATGCCAGAGCGTGACAATGTCTCGTATAATGTGATGATTGCAGGCTATGCTTGGAACCGGTGTGCCAGCATGGCTCTGCGGCTATTCAGGGAGATGCGGATGCTCGGTTTTGACAGGCAGGCCTTACCTTATGCTAGTTTGCTCAGTGTAGCTGGGTCGCTGCCTGACATTGGGATTGGGAAGCAAATACATTCTCAATTGGTCCTTCTTGGCCTTGCTTCAGACGATCTTGTGGGCAACGCCCTGATTGACATGTACTCAAAATGCGGCATGCTGGATGCTGCAAAAACCAATTTTTTTAACAAAAATGACAAAACTGGCATTTCATGGACAGCAATGATAACTGGGTATGTCCAGAATGGGCACCATGAAGAAGCACTGCAGTTATTCTGTGACATGAGAAGAGCCGGTCTGAGCGCGGACAGGGCAACATTTTCAAGCATCATTAAGGCTTCCTCGAGCCTGGCAATGATTGGGCTTGGAAGGCAATTGCATTCTTACCTCGTAAGGTCAGGACACAGGTCCAGCGTGTTCGCAGGCAGTGCCCTTCTTGACATGTACGCAAAGTGTGGCTGTTTGGACGAAGCACTCCGAACATTTGATGAGATGCCTGAGAGGAATTCCATCTCATGGAACGCCGTTATTTCGGCCTACGCGCACTATGGACAGGCAAAGAACGCCATCAAGATGTTTGAAGGCATGCTTCGTTCTGGTTTTGTACCAGATTCAGTCACCTTCTTAAGTGTACTGTCAGCCTGCAGTCACAACGGTCTTGCAGAAGAATGTATGAAATACTTTGACTTGATGAAACATGAATATGGGATACCCCCCTGGAAGGAACACTATTCTTGTGCTGTCGATACATTGGGTCGGGTGGGCCGTTTCGATGAAGTTCAGACAATGTTGAGCGAGATGCCATTTGAAGCTGATCCAATCATATGGAGCTCCATTCTTCACTCGTGTAGGATCCATGGAAACCTGGATTTAGCTAGAGTGGCAGCTGACAATTTGTTCAGTATGGGGCCCACAGACGCGACACCCTACGTTATACTGTCCAACATATATGCAAAAGCTGGTAAATGGGAAGATGCTGCACATGTTAAAAAGATTATGAGAGATCGAGGACTTAGGAAAGAGTCGGGTTACAGTTGGGTTGAAATCAAGCAAAAAATCTACAGCTTTTCTTCAAATGATCAAACCAACCCAATGATAGCTGAGATTAAATATGAGCTAGAGAGGTTGTACAAAGAGATGGGTAAACGAGGATATAAGCCCGACACTAGCTGTGCCTTGCATCTGGTGGATGATGAGCTAAAGCTGGAGTCATTGAAATACCACAGTGAGAGATTGGCCATTGCATTTGCTCTGATTAACACCCCACCAGGGACGCCAATTCGAGTTATGAAGAATCTGACTGCCTGCCTAGACTGCCATGCTGCAATCAAGATGATATCAAAGATTGTGAATAGAGACATTGTTGTAAGAGATTCAAGCAGGTTCCACCATTTCAAGGGTGGAGTTTGTTCTTGTGGAGACTATTGGTAGGAATTAGGCTCCGGTGGACAATGAAGAATGCACACTGAATATGCCGACACACAACTGGTACAGCGTGTGGACTTGTCATAAATGATAAACTGAAACTAGGTCAGTTCGTTACATTGCCATTTTGCTGTAGTTTTTGTTGGTGATGTTTTAAGTTCATCGTATTTATTTATTTATTTTGGAAAACTGCGTTAGGTGGTTTTTCTTGCATCTATGTTGCTGGAAGTGAGTCTGGGAACCATTTCCCCATTTCATTTACAACCAATGAAGGGAATCACAATTCCCGAAATGCGAGATAGATGCTTGTACCTTCAGCTATAGCTGCTATACTGTGGCAGATAGTCCATACATGATACGTGACAATACAGAAGAGAAACAAGCATGGCCATACAATGGAGTATATGTATGTATGTATGTATGTATGTATGTATGTATGAGAAGACCTGCGCCAGAAATTCTATCCCAGCAAAGCAACTAGTTAGTCATGTTGTAGCTGTCTGTTTTGTCAAAGATGTATTGTATATGCCGCCTGCCTGAGGAGATTTTTTTTTCCCTTTTTTAATTTTTGTTTCTGATGGTGTAATGAATTTGAGCAGGTAGAGTTGGGAGGCTGAGGCTGAGGCTGAGGCTGAGCGGCGTGAGATGGAACACGTACGTCAGTTGAAGAGTTGACAGCGATCGATGATTTTTTTTGGTTGCAAGTAAGTAGTAAGTAATGTTAAGTGCTCAAAGAAAGAGGGAAAATCTTACACCATGAAAAATGAAAAATTACTGCCTGCCTCTTTTCTTACCATGTATTTGCATTTTCATTTGCATTTGCATCCCTAACCCCTCCTCGTCCGTACGTCGTCGTCTTCTTCTCCACTTCACCGCCTTCTCTTGTGCATCTCGCAACCGAGCCATCGTCCGTCTCTCGCCCTCTCTACTACTAGTCATGGCGGCGGCGGCTTGTGCTCCCGGTCTCCTCTCCCCCGCGCTCCCCAAAGCCCCGCTCCACCGCTGCTGCAAGTGCAAGACGGCCCCAAAGCCCTCCTCCACCGCCAGCTGCCGCCGGCGGATCGTCGGAACTAGGTCCGCCGCCGTCTCTGCCCGCGCCTCCCCTGCTGCTGCCGTCGCTCGGGGCCTCGACGCCGACGACTTCCGCCACCCGCTCGACAAGCAGGCCAGTTCCTAATTTCTTTTCCGTGTACGCCAACTGTTTGATTTGATATGCACTCTTATATATTACTTGTTAATTCCTTTTTCCTTGTGTTGCAGAACACTTTGCTGCTAAGAGCAATTCCAGGGCTTAATGATATGGGCAAGGCTTTGCTAGGTACTACTTATTTTCAGCTCTACTTCCTCTTCTTGCATATTGCAATGCCCTCATGAGCCCAACATCTCAACCTACTTCCTCTATCATATCCCACTCGACGCTCCTCTAATTTAAATTACCTCCCAACATGTTTTAGTAACTACTCCCAGAAGCTAACATCGTTTCGCTTCTTTCTTGTTATCTTCTTTTGCTAATGCAGGCCCGGTTTCTGAGCAAGTTATGGTCCTCCAGAACATTGGGACATCTGTTCTCGTCTCTGAAAACCAGGTCCATCTGTCAAATCGATCACATCTTTAATCTGATTCAGTTTCTAAACCGTTTGCTGTGAAATCCCCACACCTATAGAAACTGCAGTCAAAGCTCTATCGAGGCAGACTATAAGCTACAAAGATTAACAACTTATACGACTTATGTCACTGATATATGATCTGACGTAAAGTATTTCTGCTGTTTTATGTTTGCATCTCATCTTATGATTTGTTACTTTCACCACCGCCGCCACATGCTAATGTTCCCAGACTGAATTCACGGCACTAATAATGTGTTCTTTCTCTTCAGCTACCAGAACTTCACCACCTCCTGATTGAAGCCGCACAAACCTTGAACACAGAAGCTCCTGACTTATACATACGGCAAAATCCTGTTCCTAATGCTTACACCTTAGCGATCAATGGCAAAAAGCCATTCATCGTCGTTCACACAAGCCTTGTGGAGCTGCTCACTAGAAAGGAACTGCAGGTACAATTTTCTCTTCACACACTGATCAATAGACAGTATCTATCAGTTGTTACAGAGATGTAATTTCCTTGGCTATACGAAAATGAAAATAATAACCCCTTGATTGATTCCTTCTGGCGCTGTCTAGATGAGCCATTCAAATAGACCGATGAATTACTATATATGAATTGCTACCGGCTGAATGTATTGATCACGTACTCGTGGGGTTTTTGTTTTTGATAAGGCTGTTTTGGCGCATGAGCTGGGTCACCTGAAGTGCGATCATGGTGTGTGGCTTACCTTTGCCAACATACTAACAATGGGAGCATACACTGTCCCTGGTAGGGCCTCTTGAGTCTGACCACATAATTAATCGTATTCCATACTCCATAGGCGGGTATATATGATACGCCACTTATAATACACCAGTGTTCGCCTGCATGTTTGCTGGCTTCAGGTTTTGGCATGGTTGCTGGCTTCTTGGAAGAACAGCTGTACAGGTGGCTACGAGCCGCAGAGCTGACTTGTGATAGGGCAGCTCTTCTGGTGGTGCAAGACCCTAAGGTACCACTCTAATCTTAGTGTACACAAGGAATAGAAGATTTTGTTGAATTTGGCGAGTAGTAATGCTTCAAAAGTACAATTCGGCATCAGCTAGCATCTAATACCGCCGTGTTAATTGTCAAGAGGTTGTCATTTCTGTTCTGATGAAACTGGCCGGAGGATGTCCTTCTCTGGCGGACCAGCTGAACGTGGACGCCTTCTTGGAGCAAGCTCGTTCCTACGACAAGGCTTCGTCGAGCCCAGTTGGGTGGTACATCCGGTTAGAACTTGGAGCCTAGCTAGCTAGTACACTACCTCTTGCTTCACAGACGCTATTATGAAGCTTAGCTGGCATTTACGCGTTGCACGATGCAGGAACGCTCAGACGAGAGAGCTGTCGCACCCTTTGCCCGTGATGCGAGCCCGTGAGATCGACGAGTGGTCAAGGAGCCACGAATTCAGGACCGTATTGCAAAAACTGTTCCAGCAGGCAGGGGTCAAACAAAGTATACTGAAGGGTTGAATGCCATGTTGGTACATACATATCAAAAGGGCCGCTGTTACAGTTATACTCGGTTTCCCCTGCAAGGATGCAAAGCTTGGATTATTTGCAATACCTCCATGCAGTGCTGTCTTGTGATACAGGTTGGTTAGTTGAGTGAATAGCAAGAGTGAGTAATGTATGATTTTGCTCAAGACAAGTGATTCGGAAATGGGTTTCAGACAATCACATCATTTGCTGAAATCTTCGACCTGCCATATGCGGAAATGTGTTATTTCCAGAAGGAAACAATCTTATTTGAAACTATTATACTGTACGCTAGCACAATTAACAATTGATGAAGTTAAGAGTCAGACAAGTTGGTAGAATAGTTTCAAGACCTTGTACAATGAAAACTTGGTATGATCAGGGTTTCCTAACACCAGAAACATATGGGTGTTTCATCAAAATACTGATACTAAAATTCCATACTCCATAGGCGAGCATAGTGGTTGTGTTCACTCTCGCTCTCCTTCCAAACCCTCCAGATGATATAGATCAGAGAGACTACGCGTACTACGAGGATCCCGAAGTCGATGGCCAAGGGAACCCTGAAGAGTAGTCTAGGTCTCGTCCCAGTCTAGTGGACTCGTCAGTACTTGTGTACAACCAATATTACTCAATCCTTGAATAATATCAGTCATTTTCCTGTAGAGAGATGAGCCATATCCCTTCTTTTGCTTCCGTTGTATCTACGTGCTTTTATGTGATGTAATCGATTTGATCTGCCCGGCCCTTTTGTAAAACTTGACCTAACGTGGTCTATGTTATTCTGAAAGTTGTAATATATTGAATGTCTTAATTCACGCCATGTATGAAATAATTCAGCAAGGAGCCTGTAAGTGCTACCTACTGATCCAGGGAGTAGTACGGTATTTTCACAATGGATTCAAGATTAAAAAATCCAAGTCCGACAGCTTGGTCTCATTTGCATCCATTTCATCCTAACTTGGCATCGGCTTTCACTCGCACATGTTACAATTGATTGTTTTTCACATGAAGTCCTGATAGGGAATACAGTCGAACAGCCAAAATTAGCATATGTGTCCCCTCTCCCTCTCTCTCTCTCTCTCTCTCTCTCTCTCTCTTGAACGACTCCCATTACACATGGACAAAAACACAACGAGAAAATTGCAAAAGAGGGCAACCAACTAACAGAAGAATTCGATCACTGTGTGCAAAGGATATATACCAATCATTATTTCCTCGCGTTCAATCTTGCATTTCAACATCTGTAGATTCAAGCTCCATGCTGTTTGATTGAATGGAGGCAACCAGATCCTCGATTCTCAGAGGAGCATAATATGCCTTGCAGCACACTGGAACAAAGCCGGCCTGAACGTACAAAACGAACGAGAAACAGCGGTGCATGTGATGAGTACAAGTATAGAAGATTGTTTGAAATAATGCATGCAGGTTCGACTGTACAATCATATAAGAGAAAGTTTAATGCTTCAAACACATTCACATGAGGAGAATCACGGTGCGGGAAGGCAGGCAAAATGGGAAAAATAAAGTATAAAATTTATGTATTAGATGCGTCACGCGACATACTGCATAAGCATCCTTTAATCAAAGAGCATGGAGATGAGCCCAATCTCCCCCGGTCAGGATGAACCATCAACATAATCATGTATTAATGTCAACAACCAAAAGCTCGGAGTGTTAGGAATAGCAACTTCTATTATCGAGGGTCAAAGCGCCAGTATATATAGACAAGTACAAGTTACATATAAAGAAATCAAATAATATCTAGAATCATACTCTAACACATATATATCTCTAACACCCTCCCCTCAAACTCATGGTGGATCAACAACACTGAGTTTGGAAATGTAGAAGCCGTGCTGTGCTCGAGTCTGGGCCTTCGTGAAGAAATCCGCTATCTGAAACTCTGAAGGCACATACTGAAGAGCAATCACCTGATCATGCACACAAGACCTCATGAAGGAAGCATCAACATTAATATGCTTTGTGAGCTCATGCTTCACAGGATCACGGGCAATACTGATAGCACATGTACTGTCTGACAAGTGAGGAGTCGATGTAGTGACAGAAACATCTAAATCCTAAAGTAACCACTGTAGCCAAGTAATCTCTGCTTTCAAGAGAGCCATAGCTCACAACTCAGCATCTGCACTCGAACGGGACACTACAGTCTGTTTCTTCGTCTTCCAGGCAATGAGAGAACCACCAAGAAAAACACAGTAAGCAGAGATAGACCGGCGATCAGAGGGATCGCTGGCCCAAATAGCATCCGAATAAGCCTGAAGCTGTAACAAGCTAGAGCGTGGAAAGAAGAGACGGCGAGAGATAGTCTCACAAAGGTATCGCAAAACTCGAAGAAGGTGGCTGTAGTGGACCTTGGTAGGAGCAGAAACGAACTGATTCAGAACATGAACTGGATAAGTGATATCCAGACGAGTAACAGCAAGGTAGACAAGACTTCCAACAAGATGACGATAACGAGTCGGATCATAAAGAAGCTCGCCATCAGAGAGTCGAAGATGAATATTGAGTTCCATGGGAGTCTCAACAGTACGCTGATCAGTGAGAGAGGCACGATCAAGAAGATCATGAATATACTTCTCTTGGGACATAAAGAAATCATCTAGAGTGGAAGTAACTTCCATCCCAAAGAAGTAGCGAAGAGGACCAAGATCCGACATAAGGAACTGCTCACTAAGACGAGCCTTAACAAATGCAATGTACTCATAATCATCTCCCGTAATGATCATATCATCAACATACAGAAGAAGAAGAGTCCGACCACGAGACGAAGTGTGGACAAATAGAGCAGGGTCATGATCACTGGCTAAAAAATCAGCAGCAGTAGCCACAGAGGAGAAGCGCTCAAACCAAGCACGAGGGGCTTGCTTAAGGCCATAGAGAGAGCGGCGAAGGCGACAGACCATGCCCTTAGTGTTGGACCGTAAAGGCGACTAGAGGGGGGTGAATAGGAGCACGCTCACTTTTTCACAAATTATGAACTCAATACAATTTCACTCCAGTAGCTATTAGAAAGCTATGAAGATCAATATACCAGTACAGCGGAAAACAAGTATTGAATCCAATTAAACCCCTAAGCAATGCTACAAAAATCAGCAAGAATCAAAGTAACACAAATCTTGGCGGTCGACCTCAGATTTGAACCGGTCGGACCGATTGCCGGGCGGTCTGACCGGCGTTGTGCTGGCGGTCGGACCGCTCCGAAATCGGTCGGACCGGTGGTGACGGGCGGTCGGACCGGCTCTCTAAGAACCGTTCTGAAACATAAAAATCGGCCCGATGACGAAGATCAATTTAGGTAAAACTTTGATTCTCAACTCCAATCTTTATGAAACTTTGCACACACCTTCTATATGCTATTGAGGACCTATTACAATCGAATATTATGATAATTCTTGAAACGATCTTGAGCAATTGCCAATTGATTAACATAAAGTCTAAAACCGGGCAAGAACGAAAACTTGATCCTAAAGCTTGTTCGTGAGGGATTGATGATCAAGATGATGCTAGATAGATTCACACATATCACAGCAAGCTAATTCACGTGAAAGAATCAATCACAAACTAGCGGATCAAAGAAAGCCCTAAAAACACGAAATTGAAAGCAAGAACGAAAAGAGACTTATCTCAAGCAAACCTTGCATAGATTGATTTCGTGATTGATGCTGGATTACATCCACACCATCATGGATCAGTGGACAATCAAAGATCATGAAATTCACCACAAACTATCAAGAGCCCTAGCCTCCACCTCAATTCCCCAAAAGACAATTAGGGTTTTGAAACATAAAAAGGCGAGGGAGAAAGAGGTGCAGCCACCATCTCCTCCTATTTATAGTGGAGGCCTAAAACTCTTAGGGTTTGACTCTCTTGGGCTCCGTTAAGGCCCACTAACAAGCGGGTCACACACGCGCTTCCATAAAGCGCCGTCTTTAACCTTTTGACCTAAACCGCTTCACCATGCGTCATGGATTTGCCAATAGGTCACCCTTGTCCATCTTGTGTCACGCTTGAGTCATTAACCTCACCCGGCATTGTTGATCGTTCTGGACCTCAACTCGGCAAGTCTAGTCCCGATACTCCTCGCCGTTGACCGTCGTTGACCACCAAGCTACCTGCACAACCACAGACAAGAAAACACGAATTCGGGAACAAGTTCTTCAAAACTTGACCCATGTTAGTCAAAATATGCATCATGCAAAACATATGCCATGGAACCCATGTACTTGACCTAACAAAACAGCATCGCCACGAAGTTGGCCGATGATCAAGTGGATACCGGTCCGACCGCTCCAGGTGAGCCGGTCGGACCGCCCCTTGGCCGGTCGGACCGCCCCTTGGGACTTAGCCGAAATTCAAGCCCTCAAATTCCGAAACCTTCTGAAAACTTTAAACCAATAGAACTTCTTACTGGAGACTCCAAAAATTATGAGACCAAGTGCATTGGGATCCCCTCACTTGCCTACAACACCTATTTTTGGTCCAGCTCGTTTTGACCACTTTGGTCATTCTTGGTCCCGACCGCCCACCGGCCGGTCCGCAGATTTGGGACCGTCGGACCCCCGTCCGAAATACTGTAGCTTTGTCGAAAACACGTGAAACTACAAACCGTAAAAGCCATTGCCAATTGTCACATCATCCTAAGATCTGTAACATATCCCCATGAAATCCACACTTAGGAACATAATACCCAGGTGTTGGATGCATGTAGACCTCCTCACGTAACTCGCCATTAAGAAAGGCATTCTTGACATCAAGCTGTGAAACAGACCAGTGGCGAACATATGCCACCGAAAGAAGAGTACAGACAGTGGTCATGTGGGCCACAGGAGCAAAAGTCTCATCGTAGTCACGACCATGCTCCTGCTGGAAACCACGAGTAACAAGACGCACCTTATAGCGCTCATGTGGATATCATGGGGATATACTCCAGATCTTAGGATGATGTGACAATTGGCAATGGCGTTTACGGTTTATCATTTCACGTGTTTTCAGCAAAGGTTCAGTTCTGTCAGGTCTGAACCGGTCTGACCGGCCAGGTGCGGCGGTCTGATCGGTCCCAAATCGGTCCGACCGGTTTATAAGGGGCGGTCGGACCGGCCATTGTCAGAAAGTGTTGGATTGAGCTGGGCTAAAAATAGAGGGTGTAGGCAAGAGAGGGGATTCTATTGCACTTGGTCCCATAATTTTTGGAGTATCCAGTCAAAAGTTCTATTGGTTTGAAATTTCTAGTAGGTTTCGGTTTTCAGAGGTTGAAAATCGGCTAAGTCTTTACTGGCGGTCTGACCGGCCAATAGGTGGCAGTCAGACCGGCCAGGGTGGGCGGTCAGACCGGCCCTACGGGCGGTCTGACCGGTTGTCACTTAGGTCGTCGCCCGTCGTGGCGGCGATATTCGGTTGTTAGGTCAAAGTCATGAGGTTCATGGCATATATGTTGCATGATACGTGTTTTGACTAACATGGGTCAAGTTGTGAAGAACTTGTTCTCAAATTCGGTTTACTTGTCTATTGTTGTGCAGGTTGCTTGGTGGTCAACGACGGTCAACGGCGAGGATGATAGGGACTAGGCTTGGAGAGCTGAGGTCCAGAACGATCGACGATGCCGGGTGAGGTCAATGTACTCAAGCGTGGTGCAAGATGGACAAGGGTGACCTATTAGCTAATCCGAGGCGGAAGATGGCACTAGGTGTAGCTAGTTAGGTCAACATGTGTTAAAGACGGCGCATTAAAATGCGTGCGTATGTATCCCGTTTGTTTTGGGCCTTAACGGGAGCTCAATTGAGTCAAACTTCTACAAGGTCTAAGCCTCCACTATAAATAGCAGAGGGGGGTGGCTGCACCTCTGCTTCCTCTCTTTTTGCAATTCTTGTAAACTCTAATTTTCTTAGGAAGAGCTTTTGTGGAGGCTAGGGTTCTTGATATTTTGATGTGATTTCCGTGCTCTTGGATTGAGCATTGTCCTCCATTGATGGAGAGCCTGTAAGCCCATATCATATCAATCAATCAAAGGAAAGTTTGATCAATATTTTGTCTCATTGCGTTCTTCCTCTCTTTTTCATGATTTTAGGTATTTCTTTGATCCGTGAGTTTTTGCTTGGTTTCTTCACATGATCTAGCTTGCTGTGACGTGTGGGAACCTATCTAGGATCATCTTGATCATCAATCACCTACAAGCAAGATCTTGGATCAAGTTTTCGTTTTGACCCGGTTTTGAATCCTTCTTCTATCAAATCGAAAAGGATCGCTATTCTTCCAAGAATTATCATAATCTTCGATTGGAATAGGTTCCTGATATCATAGAGAAGGTGTGTTCCAAGTTTTATCAAGTTTGGAATAGTAGATCAAAAGTTTCATCTAATTTTATCTTCGTCATCGGGGCTGATATGTTCTTGTGGATATCATGGGGATATGCTCCAGATCTTAGGATGATGTGATAATTGGCAATGGCGTTTATGGTTTGTCGTTTCATGTGTTTTTAATAAAGTTTCGGAACTGTCAGGCAGTAACCGGTCTGACAGGTCGTAGCATGGCGGTCAGACCGGTCCATAATCGGTCCGACCGGCCATAGGCGGCGGTCGGACCGATGAACTTAAAAAGTGTTATTTTGAGCTAGGCCAAAAATAGAGGGTGTAGGCAAGAGAGGAGATTCTATTGCACTTAGTCCCATAATTTTTGGAGTCTCCAGTCAAAAGTTCTATTGGATTGAAAATTCCAGTAGGTTTCGGTTTTCAAAGGCTGAAAATCGGCTAAGTCATTGCTTTGGCGGCCCGACCGGCCCGTGTGCTGGGCCGGGCCGTATGGTCGGCGGTCAGACCAGCCCTAGGGGCGGTTTGACCGGTTTTCACTTTGTTCATCGCCCGGTGTGGCGGCGATATTCGCGTGTTAGGTCAAAGTCATGAGTTTCAGGGCATATATGGTGCATGATGCATGTTTTTGACTAACACGAGTCAAGTTGTGAAGAACTTGTTCTCAAATTCGGTTTACTTGTCTATTGTTGTGCAGGTTGCTTGGTGGTCAACGACGGTCAACGTTGAGGATGATCAGGATTAGGCTTGGAGAGCTGAGGTCCAGAACGATCGATGATGCCGGGTGAGGTCAATGTACTCAAGCGTAGTGCAAGATGGACAAGGGTGACCTATTAGCTAATCCGAGGCGCAAGATGGCGCTAGGTGTAGCTAGTTAGGTTAAGATGAGATAAAGACGACGCTATAAAATACGTGCGTATGTGTCCCGTTTGTTTTGGACCTTAACGGGAGCCCAATAGGATCAAACATCTAGAAGGTCTAAGCCTCCACTATAAATAGGAGAGGGTGGTGGCTGCACCACCTCTTCGTCTCTTTTGCAATTCTTGCAAACCCTAATTTTTTTAGGGGGAGCTTTTGTGGAGGCTAGGGTTCTTGATGTTTGATGTGATTTTTGTGCTCTTGGATTGAGCATTGTCCTCCATTAATGGAGTGGCTATAAGCCCTGATCATATCAATCAGTCAAAGGAAAGTTTGATCAATGTTTTTATCTCATTGCGTTCTTTCTCTCTATTTGATGATTTTGGGTCTTTCTTTGATATGAGAGTTTTTGATTGAATTCTTCACTTGATCTAGCTTGCTGTGACGTGTGGGAACCTATCTAGGATCATCTTGATCATCAATCACCCACGGGCAAGATCTTGGATCAAGTTTTCGTTTTGACCCGGTTTTGAACCCTTCTTTGATCAAACGAAAAAGGATCTTTATTCTTTCAAGAATTATCATAAATTTCGATTGGAATAGGTTTTTGATATCATATAGAAGGTGTGTTCCAAGTTTCATCCTGTTTGGATTAGTAGATCAAAAGTTGCATTTATTTTCATCTTCGTCATCGGGGTTGTTCTTACATTCGAGGTGGCGGTCGATCGCTTGCGTAGCCACCTGGCCGATCGCTCGAATCGGTCCGACCGCCAAGGCCGTGATCCGACCGGCAACAGACCGATAGTTGCTATCTTGTGTTTTGATCGTTTGTAGTCTTACTTAGGGGTGTTTATTGGATTCAATATTAGTCTTCCGCTGTACTGATATACTGATCTTCATAGCTTCCATAGTTACTGGAGTAAAATATTATTAGATCCATTATCTGTGAAAAAGTTAGCGTACTCCTATTCACCCCCCCTTTAGTCGCCTTTTCGGTCCAACAGTTCTGTTCTGGAGACCGGCGGTTAGACCGCCCGTGGCCACCGGTCAGACCGGCCGGAAATCGGTCCGACCGCCCTTGAGCTAGCGGTCTGACCGGCAGTGCACTGTGACTTGTTATCTTGTGTTTGATCTTTTGTAGTATTGCTTAGGGGTGTTTCTTGAATTCAATATTAGTCTTCCGTTGTACTGATATACTGATCTTCATAGCTTTCATAGCTACTGGAGTGAAATTGTGTTGAATCCAGTATTTGTGAAAAAGTGAGCGTGCTCCTATTCACCCCCCCCTCTAGTCGCCTTTTCGGTCCAACAGCTCAAGAGAGCCATCAGAGCGAGTCTTAATCTTATAGACCCACTTACACGTGATGAGATGAGAGTGAGATGGAAAGGGAACAAGATCTCAAGTACTAGTACGCTCGAGGGCAGCAATCTCCTCGGCCATAGCAAGCTGCCACTCAGGGTGACTAACAGCATCCCGGTAGGAGACAGGCTCACGAGTAGCTGCACCAGCAAAGGCAAGACGGGTAGGGGGCCGAATCGACTGACGGTCACGGAGAGCGTAGCGAGGAGAAGATGACCTATCAGGGGAAGATAGATCATCAGAAGAAGATGGAACATCAGGAGAAGATGGCTCATCTAGAAGATCCTCAATACGAGGTCGACGAGTGTAGACGAGTGTAGTTGGGGGAGCCTGAGGAGCCGCAGGAGACGAAGCAGGCGGCGACAACGACGGAGAGGCCACAAGAGGAATATGTGGAGACTCGTGAGGATGGGTAGACGAGGGCAAGATAGATATAGGTGTATCTGGAAAGGTCAAAAAAGACAGAGACTCCACAGAGGAAGCCGAAAGAGAGGCAGGACGTGGGTAGAAGGGACGAGACTCGTCGAAAGTCACATCCCGAGAAATCTGTATCCGTCGATCAACAGGATCCCAGCACCGATAGCCCTTGTGCTCGGCACTATATCCCAGAAAGACACACTCAACAGACTAAGCAGTCAGTTTGGTGCGTTCTCGATGGGGCAGGAGAACGTAGCAAACGCGACCAAACAGACGAAGAGCAGAGTAGTCGGAAGAAGACCACATAGACGCTCAACAGGGATCGCACCCTGAAGAGCAGAAGAGGGCTAGATGTTGATGAGATAGGTAGCAGTGGAAACAGCGTCGGCCCAAAAGTGAGGTGGAATAGAGGCGGCAATCATCAGTGCACGAGCCGTCTCAAGGAGGTGACGATGCTTGCGCTCAGCTACACCATTCTGAGCATGAGCACCAGGACAACAGAACTGAGCGAGAGTGCCCTGCTCAGCAAGGAAGCTGCGTAGATAACGAGAGAGGTACTCGCCAGCAGAGTCAGCACGAAAGACACGAATATGAGTGGAGAACTGTGTGTGAACCATAGTGGCAAATTGTTTATAGATAGACAAAACCTCACTACGAGAAGACATGAAATATATCCAAGGGTGGCAAGAGAAATCATCTATAAATATGATATAATAGCGATGACCCCCTTTTGAAACGAAGGGATCCAGACCCCATACATCTGAATGGACAAGATCAAACGGACGTTGAGACACGGACTCACTGTGAGGATAAGGAAGCTGAATTTGTTTATATAACGACAACCCTGACAATCTAAAGACACGTCTCCTGAGACAGACCCCAGAAGACCACGACGAACTAAGGACGACAGACGAGATCCACACAGATGGCCAAGACGGTGATGCCACCGCTTTGAAAGTGCTTTGGACGGCGTAGCGGCGCGGAGAGACTGGCGGCGACGGGGGTAGCAAAAGAAAGGTGAAGCCAGTCAAGCTACGAGAGACGTTGTGAGTCAAGGCGCCGAGGGCCAGAACCAACCAGAGCTCCCGTGTGGCGATCCTGAACACAACAAGAGTCAGAGTCGAGAATGACCCGATAACCAAGGTCGATGTCATCCAGCAGAAAGAAGTCAGATGGTAAGGCGAGGAACATGAGCAATGAAGGAACATGAAAAGATGAGTTGCTAAGAGATCCTCGACTAGAGACAGAAAGAGATGTACCATCAGCAGTAAGGATACTGACAGGAGAAGCAAGAGGTGTAATGAAAGACAAAGTGGAAGGATGAGGAGTCATGTGAAAAGACGCTCCAGAATCAAGGATCCATCGGAAGGTACCTGACTGTGTAGGAGGTGGTTTCTCAGTGCCCGAAGAGTCAATCCCAGAACCTGCAAAATCTATCGAGAGAACACAGGCGGCAAGCGACGTCGGTCCGCTATCTCTCGCCGTGAGAGAAACTGTGGAAGTAGTCGATGCAGACGTCGATGTAGAAGTACCGGTGCCAGTGCTAGGAGAAGAACGACGTGAAAGATGTCGCTGCTTCTTATAGCACTGGGACTCAATGTGGCCGACTTTGTCGCAGTAGGAGCAGCGAGGACGGCCACCGCCAGATGGAGGGCGGCCACCACCACCGTGGCGGCCCACCGGAGGAGGCGATGTCTTCAAGCGTGGAAGCGATCGGTGTAGCAGGTGGACGGGCGACGAGCACGGAGGGGAGTGGCATCAGACCAGCACCACTCAGACGAGTCTCCTCTGCACGTATCTCGGTAAGGGCCTCCAGAAGAGTGACACGAGGGTGGCGTGCAAGAAGCTGGGCACGCCTCTGCTCGAACTCAGGACGAAGGTGAGTAAGGAACTCGTAGACACGCTGAAACTCGTGTCGGTAGCGTACAACCAGCAAAGACGAGCAGAGCGACGGACCAAGAATGCGAAGATAGTCCACCGACGCTGCATGCCAGAACTCTGAGCATAGAAGGCGTCAATAGTAGCGTCACCCTGCTGAAGAGAGTGCTCCTGATGAACCACTGACAGGTAGAGGGCATCTCTAGAGGGTTCGTAGCGCTGACGAAGGTGAGTCCACATCTGGACAGCCAAAGAAAATCCCATAACCTCAGAAGAGAACTGAGGTTGGACACTGGCGATGAAGACAGCAGCAGTCCGAGCGTCGTCGTCGCACCACTGAGTGTAGGCAGTCAATCGATCCATGTAGAAATCCAGAGCCTATTGGTAGACAGAGGCAGCCTTCTCATCGGCAAGGCCAGCAGCCTCAACAGCAGCCTTGTCGGTTGTCGAGGATAGCGCAGCAGACGTAGGCTCCGTCGGAGGAGTAGAGCAAGGCGGGCAGGTGACATCGCCAAAGAGGATGCCCAAGAGACGAAGACCACTCATGTGGATGCGCATGTGAAACACGAAGTCGGTGTAATTAACACCGTTGAAGATCACCGGACAAGCGAGGGAGGGAAACGGTGCCCATTGGTAGGCGGCGATGGACGGCGCGGCGACCAAGGCAACAAAGTCTAACATGCGGCGCGGGACGGCGCGGCGGTTAGAACAACGTTTTTTTTACCGGCCGCTTTAAAATACGTCGGCCAATTCGGCCCACACGCCCACACGGCCCAGAGCTAAAAAAAGGGGGGTGAACTAGGGTTCCCCCTCGCTCTGGCGGCGCATGGCTGCTTGCGGTGGCACGCAGTGCGGCCAAGCTTCGGCGGTGCCGGAGGTTGCCGGGAAGCACGTCAGCGGTGAGATCTGCGGCTTGTGGCGGCCGCGGCTCGGTCGCGGCGACGGCCGATGTGATCCCCGCAATGGGTGCGCGGCTTCACAGCGGTGCCGGAGGTTGCCGGGGAAGCACGTCGCGGTGAAGTTCGCCAAGGCGGTGATCAGCTCATCGCCCGGGAAGAAGTAGGAGGCCTTGGAGCGGTTCGGCGCCGACACCTTCGTCGTCAACAGCAACACTCCTAGCAGCAGATGGAACGTCGACCGAGAATGGCGCGGTGGGAGAGGAGGCCAACGACAGCGACGGGGAAGGGAGGCCGGCAACAGCGGCAAGCCTAGCAGCGGCGGCTAGGTCAGGGAAGTAGGACGAGTTGCGCGTCCGGAGAGGTAACCCTAATGGGCTCTGATACCATATTAGGAATAACAACTTCTATTATCAGGTGGGCCAAAGGGTCAGTATATATAGACAAGTACATGTTGAAGATAAGGAAACCAAATAATATATAGAATCCTACTCTAACACGTATATATTTCTAACACGGAGCACCACGTGGAAGATGCTGTGTGGATGCACATTTACACCCTTGTAAATAGGGGAAAGCATATTTTGAGACGTATGTGGAGTCCTAGACTAGCTATACGATGGTTACTCTTTATTTTGCTGGAAATAATTAAGCTGCATTTCACAACACAATATATATATATATACCTTCTGAATGAATCATTTGGAACTTGCTTGTCCCTCGCTGTCTGTATCAAGAACGTACATGAGCGTCATCGATCTTTGCATACTAGTTGCAAGGGGGTGTAATTCCAGCTTGATAATGTGCATGCCTGATAAGAAAACAAAAGGCACCTCGTAGATTAGGCAATGCAACGGTGTAAACTGTAAAGGCGGCTAGCAAATATGAGGACATGCATGGCTATCAAGAAAAATATATATTAATTAATAGAGGTAGAAACAGGGAGTTACTTTTGTTGTAAAACAGCAAATAACCCCTTATAACAATGAGGAATAACATAACTATACATATATCTCTAATACCCCCCCTTAAACTCATGGTGGATCAACAACACTGAGTTTGGAGAGGTAGAAGTCATGTTGTGGTCGAGTCTGGGCCCTCGTATAGGGATAGGAAAAACCCCTGCAACCCCTATGGGCGTATGACTTTTTTAGGGGTAGATCCGTAATCTCATGTACCCTATCGAATAGCTATAAATAGCCACCTCCCCCATGTAAGGAGACAAACCCGATTTTTGCGGCAATTAATACACATTTAGTCCTGACAATCGATCCCTTCTTCGAGGATCCCTCGGTCCCTCGTGCAGACACTGGGGGTTTCTTCTTTATACTATCTAGTCTTTCTTGCCACGACAATCCCCATGTAATGACAACCTGAGATGCGCTATCACTTCTTCTAGTGGATAGACAACCCGAAGATATACAATAGGGCAGAGTACATGCTGAACTTTCCATGGCGAGCCGAGACCTTCCAGCGTTGGACACCTTATGTACCCGACCCTGACCAACTGAAAAGGCACCGGATGAGCCCAGGACTCGCCCGACGGACAAGGTAAGGCTCCTGCTGTTGAGATCGACGATCGTCATAGCTTCTCCCGTCGCCCGGGAGTACTGCATATCAAAGAGGTTAGTTACGTACAAATCACGTCCTTGTTTTGTATTTGCCCTTTTGTTCTTCTAACAACATGCTATAGTTCAACCCGCATCGCAGAACACGAGGGACTTCGACACACGACACTGATGTGGGGAGTCCCGAGACAAGGGGAAGGCTCTTGCGACTGAGCTCAGCCGCCATAGCGTATCTGGTCGCCCGAGCGCACTTCATATCGACGACGTGAGTTATGTACAAATTGCATTCTTGTTATGTTTTTGAATGTACGGTGCACTTACATCATGGAATCGCAGGATATTGACGACTTCGATATATGACACTGACGTGGGGAGTCCCGAGACAAGGAAAAGGGGAAGGCTCCTGCAACTGAGACCGGCTACTGTCGTAGCGTATCAGGTAACTCGGGCGCACTCCATATCGAAGGCATGAGTTATATACAATTTATATTCTTGTTACGTTTGTTATTGTAGGATCCATTTAAATCATGGAATTGAAGAACATGAACGATTTCGACACTCGCCGCCACCGTGGGCAGCCCCAAGACAAGGATCAGTGGCTATGGAACCGCAGAGATTAGTTTCGGACATCATTTCATAGATTGGCTTGATGTGGATGATATTCTTAGATATGATATTTTTTTGTTAATTTATCGGTTTATTGTGGATGATATTCTTTTAACACTGTATTGTACCACATGCTAAATAGGATTGTACATGAACCAACTGAGGGAAATGCATGACATGCAGATCATATAACAACATACTGTAGCCTTCGAAACACATACGAGTCAAAGGCTACGGTACATTGTTATATGATCTGCATGGCACATATTTCTCTCAGTTGGTTCATCTGCAAGCCTATCTAGCCTGTGATACAATACAATATTAACAAATATCATCCACATTAAATTGATAAATTAACAAAGAATGTTATATTACAACTCCATTGGAAATATCGACACTCCTTGTTCTTTATTTTTATGTGGATATAGCGCAATAGTACATACGTAACATACAAAATATGCATACAAATATAGTATAACAAAAGCGCATAACACGACGACCGACACGTACGGAGTGTGTGTGTGGGGGGGGGGGGGGTTTGTTTAAAACCGCACGGTACGGGGATAAATAGAGGATGATCGTGCGTTTTTGGTGTGTACATGTGAGTCATGTTTGCAAATAAGAGGAAGCTCGCTAGCGAAGCGTGCCCAAAAACAGAAACAGTGCCAAAAGAGCGAGAAGTTCCCTGTGGTTCTCAATGTTTCCCTATAGTTGTTGGCCCGACCGAAAAGCCCATCTATTTTCCAGGCCTTGTAGCCCAATAGCCCAATAGGACGTCCTCCTCCTCCTCCTCGATCCGCCTCTCCTCTCCTACGCCACGAAACCAAACCCTAGCTTGCTTTGCTTAGCCCTCCTCGTCGTCGATCTCATCTCCCACTCACCCCCGACCTCGCCACCCGCCCGGCTACCCCCATGGCGGCGCCCAAGCCCATCTGGGTGCGCCAGGCCGAGGAGGCCAAGCTCAAGTCCGAGGCTGAGACCACCGCCGCCGCCAAGGCCGCATTCGACGCCACCTTCAAGGCCCTCTCCGCCGACCATTACCAAGATGGCGACGACGACGGTCCTCACAAGCCCCACTCGCCAGCTCAAGCCGACCGCGACGCCGACGCCGACGCCGACTCCGACTCCGACGACCGCCACCATGCCCCTCCCGGCCCCGTAGACCCCTCCAGATCCTCCGCCGCCGGCCCCGGAATCGCCGGAGGTTCCGCCGGCGCCCCCGCTACCTTCACCGTCGTCGCCAAGGACCGCGACGCCCGCAGGGTCCCCACCGGCGGCGCGCGCGTCCGCGTCCGCGTCTCCCCCGCCGCTGGCGGCGGCGACCTCGAAGGCGCCGTCAAGGACAACGGCGACGGATCCTACGCCGTCACCTACGTCGTCCCCAAGCGCGGCAACTACATGGTCCACGTAGACCTTGACGGCTCGGCCGTCATGGGGAGCCCCTTCCCCGTCTTCTTCAGCGCATGCACCGCCGCCACGACAACCTTCCCCAACGCGCTCCCCGCCGTCACATCCGCCTACCCCAACATGGTCAACCAGACCATGCCCAACATGCCAAACTACGCTGGCGCCCTCTCCGTCTCGTCCGGTCCCTTCCCCAGCCTCCTCGGCCTCATCCCTGGTGCCTCTACTGGTGCCTCTGGTGGAGTCGTCCTGCCGGGCGTTGGCGCATCGCTGGGGGAGATATGTCGGGACCACATCAACGGGAGGTGCACAAAGCCCACGGACTGTAAGTTCACCCACCCGCCTCAGCAGCTACTCATGTCCGTGCTGGCTGCCACTACGTCGGTGGGTGCCCTCAGCCATGCTCCCATGGCGCCCTCTGCCGCAGCCATGGCAGCCGCTCAGGCCATCATGGCTGCCCAGGCACTTCAGGCACATGCTGCGCAGATGCAGGCTGATTCCAAGGCCACAGGGGAGACTTCAGGTAACGCCCCCATCTTTTAAGGAATTGTCTTGTGGTGTGCCTAGATGCTCTACTCTCTAGTGTTGAACTAGGAAAGGTGATTGGCTGACGCTGTTGTGTTCTTCCCAACTGTATCGAATTGTGTTAGGTTGCAAGCTTTTTTATTTTTAACGCTGTTTTGTATAACTTAAGGTGCTTACTTAACATTCCTTTGCCTTAAGCTTTGCTGAAGATGTATAAATGCATGCTTACTTAAACAGTGACCTTTTCCATGTTGGAAGTCATGTTGCTCACATGCACATTGCATCCTTGTAGGTTCAACGGATAAAGGTGATGTTCTGAAGAAAATGGTTCAGATTAGCAACCTGAGTCCACTTCTCACAGTGGACCATCTTAAGCAGCTATTTGGGTACTGTGGCAAAGTTGTTGATTGTACCATCACAGACTCAAAGCATATTGCTTATGTAGAGTACTCCAAACCGGAAGAAGCAACTGCAGCATTGGCGCTCAATAACATGGATGTTGGCGGTCGCCCCTTGAATGTGGAGATGGCTAAATCTCTCCCTCCCAAAACTAGTTTGGCAAATAGCAATTTGCCTATGATGATGCAGCAAGCTGTTCAGATGCAACAGATGCAATTCCAGCAGGCACTTTTAATGCAGCAGGCAATAGCAGCTCAACAGGCTGCTGCACGCGCAGCCACTATGAAATCTGCCACTGAAGCAGCAGCAGCAAGGGCTGCTGAGATAAGCAGGAAGTTGAAAGCAGAGGGCTTTGGTGGGGAAAATGTGGAAGAAAAGGATGCCAAAGGGGTGTCAAGGTAATGTTTGAATCGTATTGAATTTTACATGAATTCGAAGGCTATGCTTTTAGTATTTATGTGATTTGAGATATTGAATCTTTCTGATTTTGAAACAAATTCTGGTCTTTTTTCTAGTATTTTGATAACAGAAAGATTGCATCCTGCTGATTTCTGGCCTACTTCTACTTTGGGAGACGAGATTAGAAAATTCATTTTTGTTCCGAGAATGCTTCTATGCTCTTTTAGATATTGGAGGTGTGAAAGAGATTGGGCACTTGATACTAGAAATTTTTGCTTTGTTTCAAAGAGATGGCTTTTGTTGCAAATGATTTGTTTTTGTTGTTTGGCATATATTTCACCATTTATGTACATGTATCTGTGGGTTTCTTGTCTCAATTCATTAATGGATGGCTTTGCTGTCTGGCATATTCTCAAATAGAATAAGTGGGATATGTGCAATAAAATGGGAGAGATCTCAGTGTAGGAACTAGCAGCGACATTACTTCTTTTGGTTTAACTGCATAAGGAGCACGGATTTTTCTCCTGTTACATTATTTCACTATAGATGTTTTTCCCCCTTCTCTCCCTCTTTTAAAGAAAGGAACCTTGACCAGTTTATTTGCTTTGCAGATCGCCATCACCCCCTTCTCGCAGATCCAAATCTCGGTCAAGATCACCTATCAAGTACCGTCGGGGTAGGCGGTCCCGCTCCTACTCTCCCCCAGTTAGACACTCCCGAGAGCACCGATCACGATCACCATCAAGATCTTACCACTCAAAGTATGGTAGTGACCGATCACATAGGGATGATAGGGACAAGTATAGCAGGTCTGGGAGAAGAGAGAGTGACCGGTCTCGTGATCATTATTCATCTAGTTCAAGGAGGAACAGGAGCAGAAGCATAAGTCCGAGGTATAAGAAGCCTTCCAGAGCTGATTCTCGGTCACCCAAGCGGCAAAGGGAAGAAAGTCTAAGCCCATCAAAATCAAGAAGGTCAGCTCGGGCTGGTTCAAGGTCGCCCCGGCCTCATAAAGGAAGCAAGTCATCACCAACTCGTGACCATCATTCTTCTCGTCGTAGCAGGCATTCAAGATCCAGATCTCAAGAGAGAAAGCATCACAACAGTGATAAAAAAGACAGCAAAAAATCTGAGATGCAGGATGACAAAAGAAGATCTGATAGAGGCAATAGAGGTGACAAAGATGAAAGGTCTGTAAAGGATCCAATGGAAGATAAAAAAGCGGATACTTCTGCTGTTGCTCATAAAAGGAGTTCATCAGTATCTGAAGATGAAAAGCTGAATAGTGATAATAGTAATCATAAGAAATCTAGACATGCTGCTGCTTCGGAGTATGATGAAAGGAAGGATGAAGATCATATTGAGGATGGTGCTGGGATGACTGGAGACAAAAGGGGTGTGAATTCCCCGAGATCAAAATCTGAGAAGAGAAGCTTGGGAGATGATGGTAGCTATAACCAGAACCATGATACAAGTAGGAATACTAAGATGAAAACAGATAACAAGAAGTATGACAGAGATGATTCTTCTCGTAAGGACAGAAAATACAGAGAAGATGAATCAAGACATTCTAGAGATAAAACTTCTCGTCATTCGTCTTCAAGATCCCATAGAAGTTCAAGGCATTCGAGGGAAAGATACCATAGGGATGCTGCTGATCAGCACAAATCGAAGAAATCAGAAGAGGGTGCCAGGGCTAGGAAAGATGAGATTTCCCTTGATGATCCCTTCTCTTCAGATAAAAGGAAAGTTCAGGAGAGCTCCCCTCATAGGAAGCATAATCAGTCGGCAGCTGGTTCAGGTGCTGATGTCGTCAAGCATGATACTGAAGTTAGGCTGCCAAATTCTTCACTAGAAGAGGCAGATCTGATTACCCAGGAAGCCCAGCGGTTTGCTCGTGAAACTGATGTGTCTTCTGCAGATAAACGCTCTGCAGATTTTCCATTGCCTGCACCAAACCATGAGGACCCTTTTCCTACACAGCTAGCCAAGGAAGATGTGTGCTCTACTGTAGCTGACCTTAATGGGCAACATGAAGCTGGAGTAGATGGCGCTCTAGGGGGCACCGAAGAGTCTGCTATATGATATTAACCACAATGTTTACTTGATGGCTGCCATGTCATTCAGTTGGCTGATTGCAGAATCTACTTGATCGATGGATGCAGATAGATGAACTGGTGTTTGTTATCTTCCTTTCTGATTTAGGAGTTTTATTTGCAGGATATGAGGATCTTTGGAGAACTTGAGTGCCGTCCGGAGTGTTCATCTGATCTTATACAAATGTATTCCTCGTTAACTCAACTGATGGAGATTTGCTCATCGGAGTAAACTTCTAAATGTAACACTGGAGCTTGTAAGGTGATTTAGTACAGTGAGGTCGAAACCAACTATATATTTGTCGTTGCAGGCTCGTGATTCCGTGAAGAGCTGGAGCTCATTCTGGGTGCCAATTGAAGATACAAGGGAGTACACACTTAATCCATACTCAAGTAAAGTCCATTATACAAGACTATAAACAACTTCTCTTCTATTCTATGTTACATTTCAATTGGCATGCTTTGGCCGACGCAATGGTCCAAAGATGTTTCTCCGCATACTTTTAAACATCTTTTGATCGAGTTAACTTGCTTAAGTAATGTATTTTTTGCGTACAATTCTCATCATGTGTAACTTGTATCAGTAATGGTTCGAAAAGTTCAAGCAGCTTAATAGATACCTAGGTCGCAAATGATTTAACCTATTTTTATACTTGGCCTTTTGATGAATGCAGAGAATTGTGCTGTAGATTTAATCTATTGTCTTGCCTGCTGCTCGAACCTAAAATTATTGTGTGTGTGTGTGTCCTGGCGTTCATTATTTTCCCTTTCCTTTTTTTTCTTTCCTTTTTTTCCTTCTCTGAGTAACAGGGGTCAACCTGAGGGGCCAGTGTTAAGTGACTGATGTGAGGCAAATGTGGATAAGTCCAACCCTTTATTCCAGGGGTGTGGCAGCTTGATAGTTCAGAGATAAGCAGCATATATTCAAACAGTAGCAATCCTTATGCCTTCTTTTTTTTTTCTTTCTTTCGTTGGTTCAGTTAGTAAGCACTGCCTCTGCAAAGAGAAACTATTTTGCTGGTTGCCGCTTACCTGCTGTGATTGGTGCTGTCATTGGAAAACCTGTGCAGGTTTTTTCAAAGGTGATTGCCATTGGAGCATGTTTTGAGGGGAGCCTTCAAACTTTAAAAGCTGCGTGTCTGTAGAAGAAGAGGTAAGGATCTACCTGCTCTGCTATGATGTTGGTTAGAATAATTAGCACCCCGCGAATTCTTATATCTGCATGTAGGAATTATCCGGTCATGAAATGTGTTTGTGCTTCTGCTTCTATCATACGTTGTGCCTCTTCCACTCTACTGGTTTATTGATAGAACCTTAAAATTCTTTTTACAGCAGAAACACACGTGCTGTGTGTTGGCATATGCCGTTTTCGTAGTTGCTGTGTCTTGAGGAAGTCTCAGCAGTGGTTTTCCTTTATCTTCTGCCCTTGTTGTTCTCCCGCGGCCGCCGATTCTTACGTTGGATCCGATCAGTGATCACCATCTGTCTCTATCTGTAGTCTGTCTCCCCAATTTCTCTCCTCGATCCCCGTCTCCATTCCCACCCTCGTGTTCTCCATTCATTCAGTCCTTTCTGACAAGATGGAGGAGCCATGGCCGACTTTATGGACACGTCGACGGAAGCTCAGACTAACGTTCCCCACCAGTCGATCTTTCTTTGTCTGACGACCCTCTCTCAATGTGAGGGCTTATTTGGATTTGCCTCTCTCAATGTCACCCTACATGTAGTTGGGACCGCCAACAGGCGCTGCTGTTGGTGCCGCGACAGGTCAACCTTGGCCGTTGAGGCATTGTCCTTGGTGCAGCGTGCTTTGGTTGCCGCGGCCAGTGTTGACCCTCGAGGCATTGTTCTCGCAGCGACCGCCGAGCGGCGCTGAACCGAACCGATATCGATCCAAGGAGATATTACGTAAGTATTTAAATAGCAAAACTTGTTTTTCTTTAATGTATTGATCTAATTTTCTATTAATAACTAGGATCTATGTTACATTAAAAAAATCATAAAAAATAATATCCTCTCGTAACCGCATTCTCTCTCTATCTCTCTTTTATAAATGTGTTCATATGAGTTGTTTAATGATTTGAGTCGATTCTTATGTAGAATCTGGTTTCAGTTTTTTTTTTTTTTGAATTAACCCTTTCAATGTATTGAATCGATTCAATCCATTTTCCCTCATCCATTGAACTGGGTAAAACAACACATTGGAGATGATCTTAATGTCTGTTACCACATCTGAACAAAGCTCTTGACCTTCATGTGGTGCTTGCTGAAACACAAATTCTAGATATTTGTGCTCTCGGTCAACATCACCCCCACCCACAAGCCTTGAGGTATAAAACTTTGTTTCTTGTACCCAATTTGATTTCCCCTCTTGGTTGGTCTTCGTTATCAGAGATGTGTACCTGTTGCCGCATAAGGATTCTCGCTTTTGTCTGTGACGAGGTGCTTCTATTCTCACCTAACTTATAAATTTGTCTTCCTGTATCGCATTGTGATATTCAACTATCAGGTGTGCCGAGGTTACTTGGTCAGATACGGGAGGTTCATCTTCGAATTGACCTTGTTTTTTTTTCCCTAGAAAAGAGACAACATATAACCAACGTAAACTACCGAATACTTGTTTATACATGTGTATTTAGCTTGATACGTGTGTGAGATAAATTTGATGTTTATTATACTGTTTGAGATAACTTTTGATGATATGTATGATCCTCTTTTGGGATCCCTTGTAACGTATGTAGATTTACAACACAATCTCTCTCTTCTTCTTCTTCTTCTTTTTTTGCGATGAATTTACAACGGAATCACACGGGCACTGGTAGCAGTACGTTAACAACAACAAAAAAGGTTCCAGGAAGGAAGGATGACAACCTTTAATTTTATTTAACGAATTAAATTCCGTCAATATCATACATTTGTTGACTTGTTCATCCAAATCCAAAGATGTACTGTGCTTTACTAGTACTACTGTTACCGGTCCATGTCAAGTTGGATGGTAGCACTCCTTCCTACCCCCTACTGTCCTACTGCTGCTTTTCTGGTGCTAGAGAAAGGACGACCATGATCACGACCCTCCCCTCTCTCTTTTGTTTTTTGTTTTTTGTTAACAAGAGAACAAAGTTATGAAATTAAAAGGATTAATTATATGAATATAACTATCTTATGGTTTTGTGTATACTCTGGCTAGCTTCTCCAAATTAAACGCACTAGCTAGCTAGCCTGGCTATTAATTAAAGAAAAGATCACGTTCCTGGCTTTCTTTTCAGGCGGCTACAAGCTACAATCCAATCCAATCCAATCCTGCATGACCTAACACAAACTACAATTCAGTTCACACCAGGTATTCACCAGAACAATAGAATATATACGCATTTCGCCTTAGGATTTTGCGTCACAAGACAAACCAGACACTCCCAAGAAAATAATCTTGACCTATCTTTCGTTATATATGAAATGAAATAGCAGTTTTGGACTTGATTTCCAGCGCAAGATCATTTGTATTTCAGATAAATAAATAATCTTGCAAAGTGAAATAGGACGCTGTAGATTTCTACAGACAGGCTACCCGAATGTAAACCACAGTAGCCAAAGGATGAGGAAAATGTAACCATGCATGCATGCATGATGCATAGTCATTGCTCTAGCTTATTCTCTGAGTTTTGGACGTATTTGGCACTACTGGCGCTCGCATTAGCAAAAGTAGCCCACTATACGAATTAATTGTAAAAATAGCACCATGGACAAACAGAGACGCGATATGTGATTTGTTCGGGCCCCTAGGGACCGGACATGTCTCCACCGTGCCCTTGGGGCACGGACAAAGCAATGATGTGCCTAGGGGCACGACAGAGGCCGAATTGGATTAAAAAATCGATTTAAAAATATTTTTTGACACTATTTGTCACTTAAAAATAAGATGACAACACTTTTTTCCTTCGATTTTTTTCTCTTTTTTTTACCTCACACTCGCAACTTTAAATATATTACCACATCTACCTTTAAAAAAATCATATTTTTTCACATGAAATCACGACGCAGTAAGCACAATCTCCTTGAGGCAGCAACGATTCGCCGAACGAGGCGACGGTGGACAGTAGTACACCGTCACCAACCGCGGCTGTGGGGGTAATACACCGCCACCGGTCGCAACGGTGGAGGGTGATATTTTTTGTGGATATTTTTTTGTACATGTGATGATACATTTAAAGTTGCGAATATGAGGTAAAAAAAATTCAAAGAAAAAATGCTATCGTCTACTTGAAAAAAAAACAAATAATGTTAAAACATTTTTAATCAATTTTTCAATCCAATTCAGCCTTTGTTGTGCCCCTAGGGCACATCATTGCTTTGTTCGTGCTCTCGGGGGGCGGACTTCGCCCAGGGGCACGGACAAGCCACTGTCGTGTCCCTGTAGCATGTTTCTAGGGCAGAGGTAGTTTTGAACTATACATAAAGAATTCGGATGGCAGAGAGTCTATACGAGGTATACGTACATAAAATGAATTATGATTTTTGCATATATAATTTATTGGAGCGCCGTAACATTGAATAACCATTGGAAGGCGGCCATGACGTCGTTTTTTCGTATGCATACAAAATCTAATAGTAGAGCCGACGATCGTACCTTTGTTTACATATTGCCATTGAAAAGGCAATTCACTTTGTTCCTACGAAGATTGTTAATAGATAAACTCCCATGGCCACTGCAAATAACCGACCGAAGCAGTTTAAGTACATTTTGATTAATTACCATAATATCAAGGAGAAAAATGGTTATCCATATCTTTGAATAAACATAACTGCCGCAAAGAAATATATCTTAAGTGACTCGCTCATACAATATTATCATCATTAATATAACATCAGTGCACTAAATAGAAAGTAAACTTCAAAAAATGAAAAGGTTGCAGCAACTCCATGGATATAGAATGGCCTAGGAGCAAGACAGTGGTAAAACTCATTACCATGGAAACCTTAAGTTCTCATATGCATACAGTAGGTACCCTAGTATCAAAATGGTGCTAAAGTCTATGAAAATCACTCAATGCATTGATCAAGATCGCAGGAAGAGGAAATTATATATGTACCTAGCTTGTTGCCAATATTTGTTTTTTATCCGATACCTAGCTACGTCATATCTAATATGTAATTAATCCTCGTTGAAATTAAAAGAGTTGCAACAAGAGTATCCCACAGCTAAAACTGCGTACAACTACTTCAGTTTAAACTGACTTTAATAATAATAATAGTAATAGTAGTAGTAGTAGTAGTAGTAGTAACAATATTAATATTAATATTGGTATTGGTATTGGTATTGGTATTATTATTATTATTAGATAAGCCCAAAATAAATACCTGTGCAGTAAAAAAGCAGATGGAAACTTAAACAATTAACAATTACAACCATTAATTCTTCCTATTATCTAGCTACATAGAGATGCGAACATACTCAGAACCGGTGTCCTAGCTTGGATAAATAAAGCGATGACAGATCATATTTCGAATTCTCTTAAATGTTCAGGAAATGAGAATTTTTGCAAACTTCTTACTTCTGTCGTGATTTCAGTATCAAATCCTCGCAGGACTTGTAGCGAAGATTCGAAATCCTCCATCTTCCCCATTTCCGCCTGATATATACAACAATCCGTCCGATTTAGATCATTCGTGATGTTAAACATTAACACAAGATAACGCAACACATCAGAACACATACCAGCCACCTTGGTGATTCGAGGGTAAAGAACAATCCAGGTACCAGGACTGAGCAAGGTAAAATGCCTAAGAAATGCCAAAGTAACAGAAAAGAGTTAGGACAATGTTTTGTATAAACGAACCTAGCAGATTAGCCAAACCGCGCCCATTACGCACTCACACGCAACATCACACACCCGCGCCGCTTCGCCTCACTGCGTGCCCATGACGCTCACGCCCTCGCTTCACGCCGCTTCCAGCCGCGCTTGCGCGCCGCCGCCCGCCCATCGCTACGCCGCCGCCCATGACGATTTCTTCTCCGGCCGCCACCTCTTCACCGACATCGACGGCGACAACTCCTCCACTCCACTGCGGCTCCTCCGCTTCTTCTTCATCTACTATCTTCGCTCTTTACCCCCCAATCCTCTTCCTCTCTTGTTACTTTTCTTAATCAATGCTCTAATTTACATTAATTGTGCACTCGTTAATTATACAACCGTGATTTGTGAATCGTGAATGTTAGTCCAGTTCGTGATGTTGGTGAATTATGAACTGTGATGGATGCTTGTGATTGTGCTATGTTAATTTGTTCAAGAACGCAATTGCCTCATTACCGTAGTTTGATTACGCATCTTTGTTGATGTTGCGATCTTTGTATTAGTTAAATGTGGTGTGATTAGTTTGTGTTAGTAATTGTCATTGAATAATCTATGTTTAGGTCATCACCGTGAAATGTGTTAGTTGTTAGTGTTAGTTTCGTGGATCTCCTTGTGTTTGTGTTGTGCGATTTAGCGAGCCTGGCGATGTTACTTGGCTTAGTCTATGATGTTTTAGTGACATATATATCACTTGGTTATATTTTATGAAAGATGCTATTGCTATAATCGATGTGTTAATGTTCTAAAGAATGAGGGGAGTTGAATGCCATATCCGATTGGTATATCACTTTGTTATTGCTATATCACTTTGTTGAATGCCATTCTCGTAATCGATTGGTCTCCCAGATCTTTGCATTTATTCTCGCCTGAGGCGCCTATATACAACAATCCGTCCGATTTATACACAATCTCCCCTCTAGGTTCCGGAGGTAGACTCGATCATTCGTGATGGATGTTAATGAATGGACATGCTTTCTTGGAACTAGCATTTGCCAACACAAGAAACACGCCTGTACAACAAAGCATGGGTAAACACATTTACCTACCGCTATACCCGGTGGAACACATACCATGCCGGGTAGGAGACCTTCATGAAGCACACTTCATTGGTGATTCGAGGGTATTGGACGATAATGGCCTTGAAGTCCCGGGCTTAGCTTGAGTCGAGACAATCCAAAGGCCATATGAGCGATGGTACATGCTTGTCCGAAGGGTGCATCCCTCTAGGTTCCCGGAGGTAGACTCGTGATGGTCAAGAGGCGACTTTCCGATCCCCGTGAAAATCCTACTGCACCTTCCGCTCATACTATACATGACCGAGCAAAATGGACGCCGACACAATCACGGGTGAAGCATGGACCCACTTTGATGTGATTCAAAATGCACTTCTTGTCGTTGATAATTCCCAACACCCGGGAATAATATGAAATTGGTTCGTGCTTGGGCCAAAACTTCAAAATGCATGTTTGGTACCACTAACAGAAATGCCCAAGAGGCACCAAGTGATTTGAAGCAGTGGCACATTTTCTATCATAGTAAACCAACAGGTGAACATAGTAGTATATGGACACCAACCTTGTTATGACGTGAATGGATATCGCCACACAACAAGACATGAGCGTAGCCTACCAATCAAGAACCACAAATACCGAGTTTTTACGCCCGCCTTGATGGGGTCGAGTATTATGGAAGAATTGAAGAAATATACGAACTCACGCTTCATGGTTGCAAACCTCTTAATCTCGCGCCATATTCAAATGCCATTTGTTTGATCCATCAAGGCAACGACACGGACTTTCTTGGGCTAGTCGAATTGATACCATCCGCCTTACCAGGCGAATATTGTGGCTCAACAGCCACACAAGTTTATTATCTCTCATACTCGCTGCAAAAAGACGACCGCCTTAAGGCTTGGGATGTTGTGTATACAAGGTATCGGAGTTTTTATCCGTACAATGAAGCAACTTTGATATGGTCGAAGAAGAGGGGCTATTATGAGATAGAATTAACCGAAGAAATGGAAGTAACTCACGCTTGACGAGGATGGTTGCAAACCTGAAGGACTTAAATTACTTCCTAAGGATGCAACCACTACTTCAACCAGAAAACATCTTCTCCGATAGGAGTTTCAACTACTGCATTGTCATATTTCCTTCCCAATTTGACTGAGCTACTTCTACTCCTACGAGCCGACGACTACATGTCATGGTGCTGCGTCATCAATTGTTAGCCCATGGGTTTTGTAATGAATGGATTGTTCATGCATGAACAGTACCCACAGTCGCCCCTCCCTTCTCCTATACATAGTGGCCGCCACCCCTATAGTTTCCTTGAGTTTTGTTGATTGAAGTTTAACTTTGCTACTTTATTCTTTGTCCTCTTGTTCGGCGAGATCAACAACGACATTGTCTTCAGAACCCCACTTATTAATACAATTTTAATTCATATTTGCAATACATCATATTATGTTTTACCTTGTTATTGTGTGCTTCTTCAGTACATGTTGGAATTGATCTTCGTGATCAGGTCAACCATGCATTTGTGCACGGTTGGTAACGATTTGTCGAGCAGTTCAACGATTGCGTAGTTTCGGACCTTAGGAGTTCGTAGCTAGGATCGTGAGAGTTGAGCGACTTCTACCGAAACCTCAAAAGATGAGGAGCAAAAAAATCAAAACCAAAGGCACAAAGAAACATTGATCCAATAGAGCGGTCGCGGCGACCTACCCACCACTGGAGATCCGCAGTCCCATTGACGACTAGCACCCCCGCCACTAGAGCGTGAGACAATGGAAGGGGACGACAGAGATAGCGCAGGAGGAGAGGAGGGGGGAAAGAGGTGTAGCGGCGTGTCGGATCTAGCAGAGAGGGGCAACGGAGGAGGGAGAGGAAGGAAATGGAAGACGGAGGGGGAAAGAAGCGAGCGGTGGTCCTGATCTGACGAAGGGCGGTAGCGAGTTTGACCCTCCAACGCGGTCTGCGGAGGCGGCCAAGGGTGGAAGGGGAGGAGAGGGCGGGTGGCGTGGGCGACTCGGGCGAAGGAGAGGGGACAACGGGGGCGACGCGTGCAAAGGGGAGGAGGGGAGCTGCGAGGGCTAATGGAGCGGAAGCTACGAGAGGAATGGAGCGGTTTCCACCGGGCATGGCTGGCGAGGAGAAGACCTGATGGAACTGGGTAAGGGACAGGAGGAATCAAGAGGTTGCGCCGCTAGTTGCGATCGTACGGCGACGAAACGCCTCGCATGCTATTGGCCAAAATCGGGAAACACCGACGTGGATGCGCTGAGCGCTCATCGATTCTAGGAGCTATAAAGAGAGGGATATCTATGGAGGAGTGAGTACTAAAGCAAGCAAAGGCAAAGCAGCAGGTGGAGGGAGAGATTGACAAGTGCAGACACCCATCGCAGCGAATTAATCGGAGCCACATGTGGCCCCACCTCGCTTCCTCCTGCTTTGTCGTTTTCGGTGGCCACCCCATGGGTGTCGGACGCGTCGCGTTCTGGGCCTGGGCGTCGTCTCCCGCCTCTACATCTGCCATTGCACGTGTGTGGCGTTTGGTGGGATGGCGGTGTGCACATGACGAAGCAGCCAACATTCTACGACCTGCGCAGGATCTCGTCAGGTACTCCCACATTACATATGATCATCATCAACATCATCAAGTCCCCCACTTTCAGCTGTTGTGTGCGACGTACTGTGGATGGAGTCCCCAGCTTCTTCGGCATCATCACCAACTACCTCTTGCTCAGCTATAGATGCAGGCGAAGCTTTGACATATGGTTGGGCCAGAAGGGCCAAATCTCACTCGTGATCCTCGCCGTGCTTAGGTATGATTGTCATGACCTTGTTCTTTTTAGCTGCAACAACTCCCAATGTGTGCCCTGTGGTGACCGGGTGACAAGGCTGCTCAAATTCAAATCGTGCACAGTATGGTCCAACTTGAATGTGCAATACAACCACCGCATCATAGCGCCGCATGTACACTGCTCTAATCATGTTATACTAATGATCACCGACTGAAAATAGCGCAAATCAACCCCTTCGGAACCCTCCAGAATAACCCCTTGACTATAGTAAATTTTGAAATTGATTGCGCCCGACATGTATTTGTACTACACTATTAAAAAGATTTTAACGATTAACCACATATCTGAAACTAAACTACACACATAAAAAGACATACTACAACATACTATACTATGTAACCATATATTTAAAGCTATCTAATCCATTCGATTTAAAAAATTACTTGTAAAGTGAACGACCAGCTAGACAGGAGACAACACTTCACTAGCCCCTCTCCTCCTCTATGCTCATCTCCCTTCCCTTCGCTCTTTCTCTCTCTATTTTTCCAAATGAAAGTGAATTTTGTGTGCCTCATATAAGAGACATTGTATCGCCATTCAGAATGACAATTTGATTAAAGTGACGACTCGACGATAGAGGCTTACTCTTGTAATTTTATTAAACATATATTTATTTTTGTAATTCTATTTAAAAGTATATTATTTAAAAAATCATGTAAACCACCCTAGCCAAAGAAGAAGGAAAATGTAACCAAACATGCATGCACTGCGTCACCTCTAAAAAATAGAAGTAGTCGTTGTTCCAGCTAATTCTCGCTCATAAAAAAGAAACAAAAGAGGGGTGGGGAGAGAGAGAGAGAGAGAGACTCAAACACAGGTATATGGTGCTCCTCCAATGCAGCAAGCAAAGGCAAAGCAGCAGCAGCAGGTGTAGGGAGAGATTGACAAGTGCGGACAGTCACCCGTCGCAGCGAATCGGAGCCACATGCGGCCCCACCTCGCCACCTCCTCCTCCTTCGCCGTCTCCGGCGGCCACCCCACGGGCGCCGGGCGCGTCGCGTTCTGGGGCCCGGGCGCCGTCTCCCGTCCTCGCCCGCCTCTGCCTCTGCCTCCGCCTCCGAGCGCGCGGGGCGTTCGGCGGGACGGCGGCGTGCGCACGGCGGAGCAGCCGACGTTCTACGACCTGCTCGGGATCTCGTCGGAGGGCACCTTCGAGGATGTCAGGGCGGCCTACAGGCGGATGGCGCGCAAGTACCACCCGGACGTCTCGCCGCCCGACGCCGCCGCCGAGAACACGCGCCGGTTCATCGAGGTGCAGGAGGCCTACGAGACGCTCTCCGACCCCAGCCGCCGCGCCACCTACGACCGCGCCCTCGCACGCGGCGTCTGCCGCCTCGCCTTCTCCGCCTCCAGACGCGCCTCCTCCTCCTCCTTGTACGAGGTCGAGGTCTCCTCCCTTCTCTCAACTCCCTAGTACTATTGTTATGCTAAAGCTGCCTCCTGGTATCTTAGTTCTTGCTTCTTAATTTGGGATCACTTTTAGTGAGTGACAGACAAGTAATTTGCTCCTGAATTGCAAAGGGGCAAGCCACTGCTGGAGGGCATAAATTTTCTTGACCTGGAATCCATGCGTTCGAATCTCAGGGGAGGGTGTTAATAAGCAAAGTTGAGATCTTTGATCTGTATAGACATGTGAGGACTGGACCGATTGGTTCTTTCTGGCCTGGGTAGCAGCACTTCCATCCTTTCTGCTACTTTGCCTGCCTACATGCATGCTAGCAATAATTCCAATCCTTCAAAAGGGGTGTTCGAATATCTGCACTCTAGTCTAGAGAACCAACTTGTTGGCTTTAGGTGGCTCTTATAAGTGAGTTAGTTAAACCATGGCTTTCACATTGATGCTCCTGGTTACTGAATCATGTCTGTGTTTCTGTGTGTAGACTTTAGCTTGAGCAACACCCTAATATTTTAGTCTCTGGCCTATTCAACTCAGACACTATAAACTCATAATTTAACATATAATGCCATCATGCATGTGGCGATCCAGCCTGACTTAAGATGGCTGATTGATTAATTGAGTAGTATTTGACTTGATTGGAGCTCTTGTAGTTGATGACTCTATATTGGGTGTTTGACGACCATCTTTAGCTTTTCCGTATGCTTGATGTATTGGTGAAATTCGCTACCTCAAAAGTAACTATAAGCGGGCAGCGAGTAGAAATGCACCCTTCGGTGACATACGTACAAAATAGAAAATACAGAAACTACCCCTTTTGTGATATACATTCAAATAGGAATCCACCCTAATGCAAAATATATGCATATAGGGGATGAATAATGATTGAGCAGTACCGTTCAAGAGGATCTGGAAAAGTCGTTTTCATGTACCTCATGCATAAGATTATCTGGGCAGTAATTTGAAAAGTCGCGTCGTACGTGTTAGGCTGAAAATTGCAGGATTAAGCTTATCTTGCTGTTATGTTAGCTGATATCTACTTTCATACCATTTATGATGTTGAATCCTTTAAGTTGACAAATGTCCATGGCCACTGTGAACAGTTGTTTGTCATGTGCTTTTACAAGCCTCAACTCTGTAGGGCTTTGTTTGTTTCCACACTAACGTGCTATGTGTGTGAACCATAGGACCAGGAAGAGAAGTCTGGCTGGAGGAGATCTTGGGAAGACCAAATTGCAGAGCTGAAGAAGAGGAGCATGGGGAAGGATTCAGAAGAGAACCTATCCTGGGGAGCTCGAATGCGAAGAAGGGCTGAGTCATCGTCAGCTGAATAATTGTGATAGTACTCCTTCCAAGTGCAATACTACTCCTATTTAGCATCCGAACCGATTATATTTTTGGGTAGGCATAGTTAGAAGGGTGTGTTTTGCGAGGTATTAAGCTGTGTATTTAAGATGAGCGCGTGGGAAAACCTGCAACAGCCCTATATCAGATGCTTAGTAATAGTATATACTAGTGAATTGCAGCGGGTGGCATGGTTAGGATTGAAAAAGAGGAGAGCAGCACTACTTGTACCTGGGTTGGGTGTGGCTGCTGAGTGCTGACCAACAAGAGCCACGGTGATGGTATGTAGCTGAGTGGGCCGGCTGTACCTATCATCTATGTAAAGGGGGACTCAACCATGTTGCTCCTCCTTGAATCTTTCCTGGTCCAATGTAAATATGACCAACTAAAAATAAGCAAAGCTAGTTGTATTTTCAATTGATTTTGCGTGTGGAATTTTCTTCAGTTGGTGCCCTCGGCTTGCCTGCTGTGTTTTTCAGAGGTAGGAAGAAGGGTACGTAACGCATTATGAGTAGATAAAGGAGATTTTACATGTCACTGTCATCTAGGTTTGTCTTGTGGTTACTGTAGCAGGTAAAGGAGTGGTGAGGAGTTATGGTCTATGTGGATTTCTGTTTTTTTGTTTGCAAGGCACTCCAGTATGGGCCACCAGTCAATTCTGATGGATTAGAATAGGTGATACTTGTGGTGGGTGACTGGGCTAGGCAGTGAAGACTGATCAATCTATTATTACGGCATGGCATGGCAAAAGAAGTTTGGTTCTGTACACTAACTTGCCGGGCTAAATATCGGTAATGTCGAGTTATTTTGGTCTCCACTTGGTTGGTGGCCAAGATTTGGCATGCTCTGTAGATTTGTTAAGGTTTGACAAGATTTTGGGGGCAAAACATGGGTGACAAAATCAGTGACCAAAATTTTGGTAATTTTCTTCTCTGTCATGTGGGCCAAGCATGGGTTAACTAAATTTTGGTTTGCCTCAGTTTTAGTCGCTGTTGTACCAATTTTGATCGTACCAAAATTTGGTAACATTTGTTGGGCAATCGAACCTAACCTAACATAAACTGTGTGATATCTTTCTTTCCAGAATCCCGAGAGAAAGGAAGCCAAGCTGCTTCTTAACCAACACCAGCCAGGGCATCTGCTTGCTTTCTCTATTGGTGGGTATTGTCAGTGCACAAATACTCTTTTGTTTATCTAATTACTAATTAATAACAGCCATTAGCTTCTTAACCGGGAGCCACGCCTTCCTGCCTCTCTCTCTCTCTCTCTCTACTACAGAATCTTCGATATGGCGCCAGTAGAGCTCGTCATCCCCGGCAGCGGTGACCCGCCGCAGACAACAAACTCAGTACTGGTCCGGTCGGGAGGCTACTATATCCGGCCCGCAACGAGGTGACGGTGTAGGCCGGCCAACTCCACCTCCTACTTTGAGTCCATCTAAAATGTTATATCAGTAAGTCGAGTTGTTGCAGTGATTTTTTCCTCAAATATCATAGCACCCTCTCCAAAATGTTGGGGGCTGATTCAACGTGTTTTTATTTTTGTTGCAACAATATTTCAATTTTGTCGGAATAAATTCTTGTATTTGTTGCCACAGTTGTTCAAATTTGTTGCACACTTTTTAGTATATGTTTGTGTTTATTGCATCAGAGTGGGATTTTTTATTGCAACCCTGGAACTAATTACTACGGTTCATGATTTTTTGTTGCGCCAAATAGAGAATACTATCTTCCGGTTCCTCCGCCGAGCTGGAACTTTGACGAGCCAGCGGCGGCCGGAGATCGCTACCAGAGATGAGCTTTTCTCCCTCCCTGCACGCTCCAAGGCCTTGGAAGCAGGTTGCAACCATGGGCTCACGCTCGAGAGAGGCCATTCGCCATTCACCGCGACCTCCTCCTCCAGCAAGCTAGAACTCCGACGAGCTAGCGGCGGTCGGAGATTGCCGCCAGCGACGAAGTCTTCACAGACTTTTGTTGCGCCAAATCGGACTACTGAAGTCAGATCTGACGGCATAAAGAGTGTACGATGGGAACACTTATATCGTACATTCGGACACTACTTGCTCCCTTCTCTATTATATTGTCAATGTTTTTTCTAATTACTAATTAATAACAGCCATTAGCTTCTTAAGCGTCCAAATCACATAGTCTAATGTGACTGGATAAAACAATGTAGACAAAATTAGAAACCAATTTCCGCGGGGAATGCTTTGACAACAATTTGAAAATTCCTGCAATTCACTTTACCTTGGCTTTGTTTCCCCCGCCCCGCCCCGCCTCCTCTCTTTTGGCGCCAAACGAGCCCAGCTTTGCCGCCAAAACCCCACCTCTTCTTCTGACTTCTCCCTCCCCTCCTTGCCGCCTCCCACAAATCCGCAACTCAGGCGCGCGCCCGAGCCGTGCACGCACCATGCCGAGCCAACGGATCCCCGCCGCGCCCCTCGGCGGCGTCACCTCTCGCCGCCACGCCGAGCTCCTACTCCATCTCGTCCACAGTGACAGTGGCGGCGGCGGCGGCCGCGCCTCTGTCAAGGACCTCCGCCTCCGCCGCGTCATCCTGCCCGCCTCCGCGCCCCTCGACGCCTCCCCCGACGGCGCCGCCGCGAAGCCCGGATCTGTCGAGAGCACGCCGCCGGACGCCGCGTCGGCCGAAGACCGGGAGCTCAAGCCGGTGAGTCTCCCGCGGTTTCTTCATCTCATACGTACCTTGCCTCTCTCGTGTTGGGTTCCCCATCTAATTCGGTTTCATCTGCACGCTCTCGCTCCCCATGGAGTAGATGCTCCCGCGCTCCAAGCTCGTGCGCGATCCGGCCTCGTTCGGGTACCGGAGGCTGCTGCCTTTCCTCAACGAGATGGCCAGGAACGGTAACAACATACCCTGTGGCTTCACTTCCCTTTGATTCATCATCCCTTCTGCTCTGTGTGGTCCGAACCGCATTTCTTAGGCCATTTCCTTGTGTTTATGTGGTCGAGTGGTTCAGATAATTCAGAAAACACGGCTGGCAACTCGAAGAAAGAGCTCAACAGATCTTATTTTGGGTTGGTTGATGAATCTGTGGATGGGAGCCACGGTGAAGCTGGTAATACCATGGATCCTGCAGAGTCAGTAGTTGTCAAGACTGGAGGAGACCAGGAGATGAAGGACTGCTGTAACATTGTCAAGGCCGAAACCAAGATAGTCCCTGATGATCTTTCATGCAGCAAGGCGGTGAGTCTGATGCTATACCCATCTCTTATTTGCGTCCATAAATTAAGCTATATATTCAGATCTATTGTATGTCCTGTATAGCATGGAGATCATATTTTGCTTCTGTGTTTCAGTGGCTTACCCGCTGCCCAAAGTCAAGGTTTGTTCATCATCCGAGCTCATTCAGCTACAAAAGGATGCTGCCATTTCTCATGGAGAATGGTAAGATGATCGCTGAGTTCAACTGATTATGATTCAGTGCCACCTCTTTCAGAGTTTGATTTTCTGATAATGTGCTATTGTCTTGCTGTCTCAGAACTCTCATCTCAGGGAGGTGACAGGGTCAAGAAGATTCGAAGAGTCATGGAAGAAAAACAATTAATATTGGATGAGAATGATGTCTTGGCCAGTGGACAGCACCATCTTGCTGTCTCAGAAGACTCCCCTGAGGAATGCAACAAATCTCAAGTCGAAAGAATAGTAGAAGTGGAACCATCAAAATCAGATGGGGATTATGTTCTTGATGGTGGACAGCTTCAGTCCGCTGTTTCAGAATTCTCTCCTCTGGAGTGTGGTACAGCTGAAACGCAAAAATTCAGACAAGAAGTGTTAACTTCAGATGGAGACCCATTATCTTCAGACAAGGGTGAATTAACATCAGATGGGAATGATGTCGTGGCCGGTGGACAGAATCAGCTTGCTGTCTCAGAAGACTCTCACGAGGAAAGTAACAGAGCTGGAGTTGAAAGAACAGAAGAAGAAGATGCATTGAAATCAAATGTGAATTCTGTTCTTGATGGCAGACAGCTTCAGCCTGCTGTCTCAGAAGTCTCTCCTCCAGAAGGCGGCGCAGCTGAAATGCAAAAGGCCACACAAAAGAAAGCTTTAACTCCTGATGGTGATGAAGGGAACCCATTAACTTCAGACAAGGGTGAATCTCTTGCCAAGAGCAGCCTCAGCTCTGTGTCACGGAAGAACTGTTAAAAGGCAATGCGGAACTTGCTGAAGTACAGCATTGCCAAAGCTCAGAGTCGGGATGTTCCGATGTTGGTTTTGCTAGTCCTACCAAGACAGAGATTCCATTGGTGAATCGGCACAGTGCACTAGAGCGACATGATTCTGTGGCTTCTCTTGATGATCCACTGCTTGATGTGGGAATGATCTGCAGGCCTTCTGATCCTTGTGCTATTGGCACACCCTTATCTGTGGAGGAAATGTCTGGTTGTGTTATGCACGCTGAATCAGGGTCGAGCGAAGTGGGCACACTGCAGCCAATAGGTTCCCCTTGTTTGGAAAAACGAGGCCTTTCTCCTAAGAAACTTTCTCCGAAGAAAGGAATACTTAAGAGGCATACAAGGGGGTGCAAGGGCGTCTGCATGTGCTTGGACTGCAGCATATTTCGTTTACGCGCTGATCGAGCTTTTGAGTTCTCTAGGAAGCAGACGCAAGAGGCAGACGATATAATAGGGAACTTACTGAAGGAGGTGGCAAGTCTTAGGTGTCTGATGGAGAAGTCTGCTGACCAAGTAAGTGTAATCACAGGCACTTTACCTTTAGTTTATTGTCCCTGTGACTAAGTTGTACGCATTTCCCTCCAAGAGAAAGTAGAAATGATATCTTCTCGCTTTGCTACTTGTTTTTACACTGGTTGTGCTGTCTCACCGAATTTGGATATTCAAGGACAGTATCAGGAGACTAGTACCTATTAAAATATGGAATGGTAGAATGTGATAACCTTTGGGCAATGTTCTTTTCAAGAGAATTCCGCAAAATGGGGAAATTGTCTTATGCGTATATGGACAGTAATTTCACGGGCATGACTGGCCCAATGTTGTCAATTATTACCGATGATCCCATAACCTGCCTGTCATTTGATATGTTGGTCACTGACGATGTGTTCAGTTTTGTTTTTGTTTTTTTGAGCTGTAGACTGATGCAACAGGGCTATAATAAGTTCAGGTCGTCACTCATATAAAAACCTATGGCCTAGCTGCAGTCTTTTAAATCATAGATTCTGTTATATGTATAGTGAGATCCTTCTCAAGCGCTTTGGTTAAAATTTCAGGAGGAGTCGACCCAGGCAGCCTGCCGGCGAGCCTCACAGGTAGAGGAGGTGGCGAAAGAGCGTCGTCGGCAGATGTTGATGGAGCTTAACTCACACTGCAGAATCCCTGTGAGTAGTCGCTCTGCTCTACCGTGTGCATATTCTGTTTAACCAGCCAGGCACATGAGAGAGTTCATCAAATTCGTTGGAGCTAACTAACTAACTAACCAAGCGGCTGTTTGAACTCAGGGACCAAGGGTCAAATTTGCACAGTACGTTGAAGAAAAGATGGGCTCAACTCCTCGCAGTGGCACTAGGAGGAGGTAACTTCTTTATCAGGATGGTGGAGACCTACGGCCTTGTTTGTCTATCTATGATCTGCAGGCGATGAGGGTTCGAATTTCGCAGCTTTTGTACGTGCTCCAATCCAGCTTTTGTAGCTAGAGGAAGGAAGAAATGCGTGTAAATCGGAGTATGAGTGTTGTTTTTAATTAATGTAGCTTGGGAACCTTAATTACCTGGGTGGCTCACTTTGATCAAATGTTGTTTCCAATCCAGTATTAGTAGGAATATGTAAACTAGTCACGAGTCGGATGGATGGGAGCAGTAACTGGTCAGTACCTGCTCATATAAACGTGCATAGCAATAGCAATAGCAATATGCATCAGTAGCTAGCCGTTACGATGCAGGCAGGCAGGCAGCAGCGTAGGAGATGAGATGGACCGACGTGGGGAGGGAGGATCAAGCAGCAGCAGCAGCAGCAGTTGAAGATAGATTTGAGCCGTGGATTCGACACCGAGATTTGGCTAAGGTACCACCTTTGCTTGTTGTAAGTAGGGATGACAATGGACCAGAGTGGTGGAATATCCCTGTCTCTGAGAGGAAAAATCCATGTTCTATGTCTTTATTTCCATCCTCGGGTGCTATTCCCTTTTGTTCCTTCCCGGTCTCTATCGGGTTATTGGCCCCATAGGGCCTTAGGCCCCTAAATAAGTAAGTAAATAAACAGTAAACATAATGATAGATGATCGAGCACAGAATGACAGAATCATGGCAAGCAAACAGCAAACAGAATCATGTACTCATATATAACCTACTAATAGAAGTATCTGGATATGTTCTAAGCTCAACCACAAGCCATCAATCTAAACTCATATACTAGAATATGCAATCTAAGCTCATATACCAGAAGAAGAATCTAACCTCATATATTGATATACAACATTACAACCTACAGATATACAACCAACAGAGGAGGAGGATTAGACCGCGTCGGCGTCGGTTGCTGGGGTGTTGGGGGAGGACTGGACCGCGTCGGCGTCGGCGTCAGGTGTTGGGGAGGATGAGGAGGTCGGGCGTTGGGGGAGGATTGGACCGCGTCGGTGTCAGATGTTGGAGTAGTGGAAGCAAGAGCAAGAGAGGACTGGAGGAGTAGCGGCCAGCGGGACTACGCCAAGCCGACAACTGCGGGAGCAAGGAAGGGGAATTGGGGATTGATTTGGGAGCGGCAGCCGCGGGAGCAAGGAAGGGGAGCCTAGGAAGCGCTGATTGGATGCTAGAGTTAAGCACCGAATGGATGCTAGGATGCGGGAGCAAGGAAGTGGGAAGCGCCGAATGGGGAATTAGGCTGGTTACGTCGGTAGCGGTAGTGGTCTAATAGGCTAGTGGCCCATATAGCCATATGTCATTGGGTTCTCGGGGGTCATGCGGGTAACGGGGATGGGGAGTAGAGGAATGGCCCTGGCTCGCTTCACCCGATGCGACATTGTTTTTCACTTCAACATCGAGCGGGAGGGGGTCCCGTCCCTCGTTTCCCCTTGTATATAACACAGTAGTAGCTTTCCTTCCTCCTCGCGTTTCTTCTCCGAGTGGGTCGACTTCTTCCCAGAGCAGATCTTGTCGTTTCTTCGTCTGTCACAACCCACTTCTTGTTCGATCTTCACCTCTCCTTCCGGATCCTCTCCATCTAGAACTGGATCGGCAAGCTTGAACTTTCTTCGGATTGGTGTAGTCTTCCTCCCCTGCCTAGCTTCGTCGACGACTCCCATGCAGCCGTCCTTCGCCTTCCTACTGGCGATTGTACTGTACATCGTCGACACAGGATCCACCAGTGAGTTTTGTGGTCGAACCTTCTCGACTAGGTGGTCAGAACCCTCCGACCAGTCGAACCTCCTCTGACCAGGTGGTCAGAACCCTCCGACCAGTCGAACCTCCAAAACTTAGATATAGTCGTATCACCTACGACCAACACCTACGATCAAGATGTAGTCGAATTACCACCTACGACCATGAAGTAGTTGTAGTACAGACCACGTAATCGATTACGACTAGTTAGTCGTAACTTCCTTCGACCATGATGTAGTCAACTTCCTTCGACGTCGAAGACTATGAATAATATTCGATGAATAGTACTTGGTAACTGTACTCGATGAACAATAGTCGAAAGGAACAGTGGTCAAAATACATACTCGAAACAAAAAACGACTACGGACAGAGAAATTTTGTGGTACTCAACCGCGCATCTTTTTCAGCTGTCGATTGCTTATCTGGTGTTGTTGTAAAGACTTACAAGACCCAACTGCTTATATAAGCTATTTCGACAGACTCACATATAAACTCGGATAAAGCAATTTGGATACGACTTGATTACAAAATAAGCTCCGAAACGAAAACAACTTTCTACTACTCTGACTAAAATTAAACAAACTGTTATAGAAGAGACTAATTCCAACAAGCTCCCCGTAACAATCGTCATGCTCCCGTTGTGTATTTGGAGCTTATCTCGTCGTTCCCGGCGCGCCGCCTTTTTCCGTCCGTCGTGGGCTGCCCCCACTCCTTTCCCTGATTTGTGTCGTGATATAAACTATCTCGATCAGGAGATCGATGGGAGATGATAGAATTGAGAGAGAGAAAAAGAAAAAGGTGTGTCTTCATTCATTCTCTTCTGTAATACATGCTATATCATTTATCTCTCTCTCTCTCTCTCTCTCTATATATATATATATATATATATATATATATATATAACAAAACAATATTAACCAATAATCGTCATGCAGGAAGCAATACATATGCATGCAATAGAGCGCATGGATGGGTACTAACTATACAACTAGCTGGTATTGGTGGCCTGTATGCATAGCATGCACTACTGCAGCCGAGCCGGCCATGGGAATGGGAGCAGAGAAGATGACTGCATGAGTTGGCTCGATCGACTAGCCGGCGTAGAGGTGGACGCCGACGGCGACCATGAAGATGGCGCAGAACCCGAAGAAGAGGACGGTGTGGACGAAGATGGAGGCGCCGCTGGTGCGCATGCTGTGGAACTCCGCCACGCGGCCGCTGCTGCCGGGGATCTGGCACAGCAGCCCCGGCGTCAGAAGCACGAAGAACAAGACGGCGATCAGCACAGGGCCCCAGTCGCCGGCCATATCTAATATCGATCGACCACTGTCGTTTCAGTTGTTCACGTACGACTAGCTATAAATAGCAATAGCTAGCTAGGATCGATGATCGATTCATATGCCTGTCAGTCTCAGTCTGCCGTCCTCGCCCGCCCGGCCGGCCGCCGGCACCAACGCTACCTAGCTCTTGATATATACGCCGTACGTACGTATTCTATTACTATATATATCAACTCACATAGTTCATGTGTTAAGTCCAAGGCGCTAGATGCCAATCGATGACGACGCCATTGATTAGGCAATTAAACAGAGTGATAATCAAGTACGTGGACATAGCTATGTAGGCTAAAACTTAAGGTAATAACTTTAATCTAAATATGATTAACTCTAGCACATAGATTAACACCAAATTTGAGACTTTAAGCGTGAGTATGTGTACCTGAGCCTGAGGACGCTATTGCGGCTTAGGGTTGGTCGGGGTCGACGCGGGTGAAGGTAGATGGGCGCCGGCCTGAGGTGACGGTGTAGTCGAGATGGCAACGGAGGTCGACCGGCGGTGCCACAGTGATGCCGAACGGTGTTCGATCTTCGCCCACCTTAACGCCCGTAGAGATCGGTTCTGTTATGAACTTGTGTAGCCCTTAGAGAAAATTCTTTGGCTTGCCGAGTTCATCTTATTAGTATGGCGCTGGTGGACGGGACCGAAACCAAAACGGTTGGAGTCGCCCCCGATCAGGGCGCGTATTGGGTGTTGACCCTGATTTCTCGGAAGTTGTTAGCCGAGATCATCCCAACATTCTCCCTTTGATCGTAAGGCTAACATCATAAGTCCGTCCTCATGAAACAACATACCAAGGTAATGTGTGGCATGGCCAATGAAGTGCCATACAACCCCAGTACCTATAGTGTACTATCTCATATTTGAAATGGATATTCATTATTCTTAATGGGAGTTGGTTTGCTTTAAGGTTCTTTTATCAAGAATCAGAGACTTTCCAATAAACCCATGCCGGCAACATGATCACGAAAAAATATTGGGTGGTATGCCTTTAGTAAGCGGATCCGCAAGTATTGACTTAGTACTAATATGCTTGATACTAATGGTTTGATCCTGGATTCTTTCACAACATGATACTTAATGTCAATGTGTTTGGCAGCACCACTTGACTTGTTGTTACTCGCATAAAAGACTGCGGGTTCGTTATCGCAGTATAAGGTGAGTGGTCTAGAGATGCTGTCTACCACTCTAAGACCCGGAATAAAATTCTTAAGCATACAGCCTGCCCGGTAACCTCATAACATGCCACAAACTCAGCTTGCATCATTGAAGATGCCGTAAGGATTTGTTTGGAGCTTTTCCACGAGATAGCTCCTCCAGCGAGTGTGAAGATATATCCTGACGTGGATTTCTTAGTATCAACACATCCCGCAAAATCTGAATCTGAATAACCAATAACTTCAAGGTTATCAGAATTCTTATATGTGAGCATGAGGTGCTTAGTGGCTTGCATATAACGCAAGACTTTCTTAACGACCTTTCAGTGGTCCGGTCCTGGATTTGACTGATATCTGCCGAGCATTCCGGTTACAAAAGCTAGATAAGGGCGCGTGCTTGCTTGAGCATACATAATGCTTCCGACAACTAAAGCATAAGGAACCGACTTCATCTGATCATATTCATATTGGTTCCTTGGACATTGAAATGTCCCAAACTTATCGCCCTTAACAATAGGAGCAGGCGAGCCAGAGCACTTGTGCATATTGTATCTCTTCAGTACTCTGTCAACGTATGCCTTTTGAGATAAGCCTAATACTCCTTTGGACCTGTCTCGGTGAATTTCAATGCCAAGAACGTAAGAGGCATCACCAAGATCCTTCATATCAAAATTGGATGAAAGAAATCTCTTGGTCTCAAACAACATATCCTTATCGCTGCTAGCCAATAAGATGTCATCCACATAAAGCACTAAGATGGTGAATTTACTCCCCTTGAACTTAACATATCTACAAGTGCCATAAATATTCTGAATGAATCCTTAGTTGAGATAGGAGAAAATATGTCATTATAATCAATCCCCTCTCTTTGTGAGAAGCATTTTTCTACGAGTCTTGCTTTGAACCTTTCGATATTTCCCTTAGAGTCATGCTTGGTTTTGTAGACCCATCTACAACCTACTGTTTTGACCCCGTCAGGAATTTCTACTAAGTCCCATACATCATTAGTGCTCATAGACTTTAGTTCATCCTTCATGGCATCAAGCCACTTAAGAGAATGTTCACTCATCATGGCTTCCTTATAAGAGGTGGGATCATCTACCTTCCCTATATCATTAATATCCTCATTCATGTAAACAATATAATCATTTGGGATGACAGATCTTCTCTCCCGCTGTGATCTTCTAATAGGTTCAGCAACTATTGCAGGAGACTGCTGAGGCGCAGGAGACTGCTGAGGCTCATCATTAGGTATGACACTAGGAGTTTCAGAGACCTCAACAGTGGGTGCATCAACAATATTTGGTACTGGAGGTGCAACCACCTGAAGCTCAGGAATAAAAGTCTCTGGGATAAGCGGTGAAGGAACGTAAATCCGCTTCTCTTCAAGATCTATTTTCCTAGGCTCCAGGTCCTCGTTATTTTCTAAGAACACAGTGTGTCTTGTTTCTACAAACTTAGTTGTCCTATCAGGACAATAAAAACGATACCCTTTAGATCTTTCAGGGTACCCAATAAAATGGCAACTTACTGTCTTATGATCTAATTTTTCAATATGTGGATTAAATATCTTAGCTTCAGCACGACAACCCCACACTCTTAAATATTTCAAACTCGGTTTTCTCCCAGTCCATAATTCATAAGGTGTCTTAGGTACTGATTTACTGGGAACCCGATTAAAGATATGTGCGGCTGTCTTTAGTGCCTCCATCCGCAAACCAGTTGATAAACTAGAATAGCTAAGCATACTCCGCACCATATCCATAAGTGTACGGTTATGTCTCTCACTACCCCATTCGCTAAGGGAGAAATCATCGATGTCAAAATCATCCACCGATGTCAAAGGACCACAAATATCGGTATGAATTAACTCTAATAGTCCCGTGTCTTGAGTTGCTCCTTCTTTATTTTCTTTACATATTTTCCTTTAATGCAATCAATGCAGTGGTCTGAGTCAGAGAAATCTAATGGTTGGAGAATCTCTTCCTTAATGAGACGCTCCATTCCCCCCTTCGAAATGTGGCCTAAACGATAGTGCCATAGTTTCGAAGAAGTCTCATTATTCTTTTTACGCTTAGTATCACACACATTCAAAGATATAGGTGATTCATTAAGGGAAAGTATACAGAGCTTGCCTTGTCTAACAACAAGACCAACATCATCTGAATTAAATGTGATAACACATTTATTGTTACCAAAATTACATTTAAATCCATCATCGTCCAATAAAGAAACTGAAATTAAATTCCTCCTAATGGAAGGAACAAAAACTACATTATTAAGACGAAGTGTGAAGCCGCTATCTAAAACTAATGAAACAGAACCAACTGATTCCACTTCGACTTCTTTTCCATCCGCGACTCTAAGACTTCGCTCCCCCTTTCTTAGTGTTCTCGCGGTATGGAATCCCTGTAAAGAGTTGGTAACGTGCTCAGTTGCACCTGAGTCAATCCACCAAGATTTAAGGAAAAAATCAGCATAAAAGTTTCATCAATAAACGTTATAGTATCATTACCCTTCTTGGCGAGCCACTTTAGAAAACCAACACAATCCTTCTGGAAATGCCCTGGCTCCTTGCAGAAGTGACATGCATTCCCATTAGGTGCTTTAGCAGGAGCAACATTGGGCTTAGCTGTATTTTGCACCTTAGACCCTGATTTATCTGAATTAGGAGAGTAGTGCAGCCTTTTCTTGGATTTGAAGTCCCCTGAGAACTTCCTTTTGCTAGGACCGCCAACTTGATTCACAAAATCTTTCTTTTCGGTCCTTATCCTTTCTTCTTCCTGGACACACATGGTGATTAAATCGCTCATACTCCATTTATCTTTCTGAGTATTGTAGTTTATCTTAAAAGCAGTGTACTTAGAAGGAAGAGAAGTCATAATAAAGTGGACTAGGAAACCATCAGATATTTCCATGTCCATGCCCTTGAGTTTTCCAGCCATATCAGTCATCATCATGATATGCTCTCTTATGCCGCTGGACCCGTCATACTTAGTGGATAGAAGCCTCTGGATTAAAGTACTGGCATAAACCTTAGTGGAGCCTTTGAATTTCTCCTCAACTGAAGCCAGATACTCCTTAGCATTTTCAAAATCTGGGATTGCTCCCCTGATCCCAACTGAGATAGAGGTCTTCATGATCATTAACGACAGGCGGTTGGACCGCTCCCATTTTTCAGCATTAGCATCATAAGTTTTCTTTTTCTCATCATAATTATCCTCACCGACGGTGGGGGAAACGGGAGCGGGCCCCCTTAATGCATAATCAAGGTCCAGAACTCCAAGGACAACTGAAATTCTTTCTTTCCAAGCGGGAAAGTTGCTTCCCGTAAGCTGTTCAATGTTGTCAATTGTAGCGGCAACATTCGAAGCATTCATTGCTGAACATTAAAATACAGAGAAAAATTAGAAATAACATAAAAAGTATTGCATGCAATTAACCCTACGTTGGTCTGATTAATAACATGCAAAACTACAGTTCTAATTCATATCACCGTTGGGAAGAAAATGAAAAGAACTTCAACAGCTAATATGGCGACATATGACTACAAACAACGTTGGTTAGTATGTAATCATATGTATGCATAGTGCCAAAATAAAACATAAAAATCTCTAATTAAAATATCTCGTTAGTTCAATTTTAATTAGAGACAATGATACACTGTTACTTGAGCAAATATCATTAATTAAAAAATAATGCACAAAACTTAAATAATAATAATATCCTTTAGAAAAAAATAAAAATAGCATTGTGCGGCTCATAAATAGTGCTTTGCTTCGGCCTGCATTCGGCCCACGCCGCTCGGCCTGCGATCGCCCGCTCGGCCTGTACTTGCGCTCGGCCCGCGCCCGCACTCGTCCCATTAGCAAAAATCGCATTGGCGTTTGGTGGCCATTGGATCAAAATGGGCGGCTGAGATCGATCGCGCGTCGTCACTCCGTCAGCTCCGATCGGATGCGAGCCGTCGGATGCGATCGAACGATCGAGAGACAAAATCGCGCGATATAAATCGGCCGAAAACGCGTAACCCTAACCCTAACTTCATTCTTCCTTTCTTCTCCTGAAAATTCCGCTCAGAGGCGACGGCGGTGAGATATGCGAGCGACGACTCCGTTGGTGACGCCGCTGGAGGGGAAGGCCGGAGCAGCAGATTGAGACGGTGCACAAGAGGTGGCACCTCCGCGACCACCTCCACCGGCAGCAGCGATCGAGGTCGCGCAAAATTGCCGAGTGGAGCTACGGCGGCGCCCGAGACCGGAGGATCCAGATCTCCAAAAAACGTAAGTGTTCGCCGTCCCTTATGCGTTCCGATCTGAGTTTGAAGGTTTTTAAGGTTCGGGATTTCCGATTTGGGTTTGAATGCTCGGGATCTCGTTAGGATTTCTCAAAATACTTAAGTCCCCTCCTTCTAAAATGCTAAGTTGACCGAACAAAACTTAGATCCGGGGTGGGCAAGAACGGCTAGGGCTCTAATCGGGTTCATGATGAGCTAGGGTGGCTCTGATACCAAATGTAGGCTAAAACTTAGGGTAATAACTTTAATCTAAACATGATTAACCCTAGCACATAGATGAACGCTCAATCTGAGACTTTAATGCGGAAGCGTGAGTATGTGTACCTGAGTATGTGTAGATAAATGGCTGGTTAAATGTGTCAGTTATCAATGAGTAAATGGCAGTACTACAAAACAGGCTATAGAAAACGACTCATCACACAGACGGTTTCTAAATACAACCGTCTGTGATAAGTATCTCATCACAAACGGTTTGTATTAAGAACAGTATGTGAAGTATCCTACCGCGGTAGAGGATTGGCTACCACAGTAAAATCACAGACGGTTCTTAATACAAACTGTATGTGATAAGATACTTATCACAGACGGTTTGTATTAAGAACCGTTTGTGATGAGATACTTATCACAGACGGTTTTTGTATGAAACCGTCTGTGATTCGCAGCGTGGGAGTTCAAAAATTTTCAACGCGTGCGCGGGAGGCAAAATATTTTGGCGTTGTCCTTATAAATAACAGCCGAGTTGAGGCGGGATGTGCTGGGGAGGGTGTCGAACCTGCGGGACGCCGACGTGCTGCTGGACTTCGTCTTCGTCGACGTGCTCCGGTCCATGTTCCCCGCCGCAAGCCTCGACGACAAGGACCTTGTCCTCCTCAGTTGCAAGCAAACAAACTTCTTCTTCCTTGATGACTCAATCGATCATGGTAGCTAACCTATGGGTGCACTGGGCGATGAGGAGGGGGGTGTCGGAGTCCGTGGGCAGGGGAGCTGGTGACGAAGGGGACAGAGCCGCAGGGGCTGGTCGATGGGACAGGTAGTAGAGGACCAGGGGACCACCGCCTAGCTGGGCCAGAAGGGGAAGGGGGGATGGGCCAGGGAAAAAGGGAGAGGAGATGGTCGGTCGGCCCAAGAGGGAGAAGAGATCGGCTAGGCCGAAGAGAGAGGTTTTGAAATGGAGGTAGAAGCTAGAGATTTTTTGAAAATACAACTTAAGTTGACATAAGTTTTTGAAACCAACTGACAAAAGCAAAATACTATTTACAATCCGAAAACAGACTGTTACAAGAAAGTCACTAAAACTAGAGCTTGACGACTTCTATCTCTCGTTGTGTTTCTCTATCTTGGTTGCTTGATCAGTCGTTCTTTTTCCTCTTCTTCTTCTGTCCACCGGCTTTACTTCTTGCCATCGGACGAAATAATGCTCTGCTCGTACTTGTAGCAGGCATCCATGTCAAGTTCTGCGTAGTATGCCAAATTAAACCAATTCTCCTCATTCCACTCTCTTACCATGAAAGCATCAGACTTGAGAAATGAAGATAATTTTTTGAAAAGATACCGGAAGATCCTCGCTGTCGGCGCCAATTGTTGATGGTTTAGTATCAATCTTACGAATGAATATTGAGGACTTTTCTTGAGCTAAACCACATAGAATAAGATACATAGATTTTATACAGGTTCAGGCCTTCTCCTGAAAGAATAACCCTACTATTGCGTTGATATATTAACTATGCTTTACAACACCGAAGAAATCAGTAGAACTAGGGCTTGATGATTTCTATTTGTTGATCGTGTCTCTGTTGTCGTTGTTCTCCTTTTTTCTTGTCTCCCTATGTCCACCGGATTTATTCCTTATATAGCGTGTGAAGGGGTGATAGTTGTTCCGTATCAAGAGACGTCTCACCATTTGATGGAATACGCACGTTCGGTGGCAGTTATTGTCAGAGACTAACTCGTCCACGTCGCCTTACAGTTATGTCAAAGACAGAGGCTTAATACGTGCAGTAATCCCGGAGAATAACAACACGTACTAACTCCTGTGTGTATTAAACACAACGCATAAATATCCCTAATCGATTGGGCCCACATGTCTGTAGGCTTTGTTAACTATAGGATACTGTAGTTGACTTGATCGTAGTAAAACTTACGACTATGAAGTGATCGTAGTAAGGCTTACGATAATGAGATAGTCATATAAAATCTAACGGCTACTACATAGTTGTAGAAGTACTTACGACCATATAGGGTGGTCATAGAATAATTTACGATCATTCGACCAAATTTCTCCTTTATTAATGATAAGAGGTATCATTACGAATAACACGAAGCATGTGTTTCGTAATTGCTTCCTTAATTTGCACCAAAGCCGAACCTGGACCCAAATCAATGCACGAAAGGGACTTAATTTGTTTCCGGCTTACTCGTCGTAACTTTACTTATTACTCATGGTCACCTCCCCAAAATGCCCTAGGTCTCATGTTGTAACTATGCCTACACAGATTTTGTCCTCCTCCTGCTCCCGCAAAGAAGAAGAAGAAGCAGCAGCAGCTAAACACGACGGACCCCGCAACTTGATAAGCCGTCCATCCCTCCGATCAGAGCAGCTCACAGTAAACTAAACGAATGGTATTCATTTGTCATATATAACCAGTGGTCCTCTGAAAAGTCTTGTCATACATAAATAAATTATATAGTATTAGTCCTCCACAGCTGTGCACTCTACATTTGAAGACAAAAAAACTAGTATTACAATGGTGGAAAGGGTTAACCAAAAAAAAAAAAACATATAAAGGCCCTTCCAGTTCAGACCTATCACGTATGTATATACTAATTAAGCTAATATGGTTTCAGAGGCAAGGCAATATTGTGGTGCATGTGTTGACTGTTTTAAGTGGATAGATCATATATGTAACTACGGACTTGTCAAAGATGATCTCATGGTTACAATTGCAGACTCATTTGCGCCTAGCCGTTTTGCCTGCCTGCTCGCCTGCACAAAACTTGTGATGGCTCGTCTCACATACGCATCAGCCTGCTTAACTGTCATCTTTTTCCCAGTCTCCTGAGCAAAACTCGTCAGCATGTACTCGCCATTCAAGAACCCTGCCAGTTCAACGAGCTCGCGCTGGAAATCTGAGAGCCAGCTATCTTCTTTTGCTGGCCTTGTTCTCACAAATGGCATTTCTGGTAAAGTCTCTGTGCAGATCGATAACAACACAGAGTTAGTTTCTTCACATCAGTTGTAAGCACTTTCAACCAGAGAGCATCCTCACAGGTCTGTACAAACTAATGCGCTAGTCAATTGATTTAAACACGATTAATGGTCTTTAAGCAAAAGTAGTACATTTCTTCAATCAAATCTGCTGCTGACAAACAAACATCCCCCCAGGAAAGGAGGTCGCAAAATAAAGGGCGCCTATAACTAATTGAACAGCATGACACCGCAGTTAGCAAATGCTATCATGTAAGTGTGTACAGTGAAAAAAAGAAACAAAGAAGCAGATGGAGGTGGCGATTACCTGGGCAGTCTGTTCTTGGTTCATCGAGCTCGGTGAAGATATGCTCAAATGTGCCGGCCCATGCATCTCTTTTAGTCAAGAAATCCGACCTGAGGTTGAAGATCTTCTTGATAGTCGCTGGAATCGAAGAATGTTCATATTCTGATGTCTCGGCAGGCCCATTTGGACGGCCTACGACTGAATTAATTGCCAAATTAAGAAGATATTATGCATGTTAGCACTGCAGGTAATTAGCGTCGATTGCTAGCAAACATTGATCATGTAGAAGCTAGCATAGCATTACCTGTGCCCTTTTTGATCCATGGTGAGACCATGATTGTTGGCACCCTGACCCCGAGGCGGTCGAACTTGAAGAAGAACGGGAGCGGGCCCCTGATGCCGTCGGGGCTGGGCACGCCGACGTTGGGCGTGGCGACGTGGTCGTAGAAGCCGCCGTGCTCGTCGTAGGTGATGATGAGCAGGGTATGGTTCCACTGTGGGCTCGCCCGCAGCGTCTCGTACACGTCCTTGACCAGCCTCTGCCCGTTGCCAACGTCGTGCGCCGGGTGGTCGTCGTCGGCGGGCGTGCCGGTGAGGTCGAAGTACCTGGGCTCGATCACCGACAGGCTGGGGAGCCTGCCCCTGCGGGCGTGGTCCCTGAAGGCGGCGTCGTAGAGGTGGAAGCTCCGGGCGACGTTGCGGACGGTGCGGAGGTTGCGGTAGAAGAGGGTGGTGGGGATGGTCTTGAAGTAGACGGCGAAGTCGCGGCGGTCGTCGCGGAGGGAGTCGAAGATGGTGCGCTGCGGGTAGCCGCGGAGGAGGTTCCACTTGTCGTGGGCGACGGCGCCGTGGGAGGTGGCGGAGTAGAGGAACAGGCGGTTGGGCTGCGTGGGCCCCGGGATGGAGGAGAACCAGCGGTCGAACACGGCGAAGTCGGAGGCGAGCGCGGAGAAGGCCGGCAGGAGCGACGGGTTGAAGCCGCGCATGACGGCGCCGGAGAGAAGCGCGTTGACGGAGAGGGCGCTGCGGACGAAGCCCGACATGGAGGGCGGCGGCGGAGAAATAGAATCGGGGGTGGTGGAGTTTGGGCGGAAGCCGAAGACCTGCTCGAGGACGTCCTCGAAGGAGTGGCCTGGGTCGTCGGGGACGACGAGGTCGGCGTCAGCGGAGACGCACACCGGTGTTGTTGTTGTGGTGGTTGTTGAGGACGAGGAGTTGGATGAGTTGCACTCGGCGCCGGTGAGGCCGTCGAAGGGGAGGCCGAGCAGGCGGCGCATCCAGCCCAGCATGTGGTCGAAGGAACGGTTCTCCAGCGCCAGCACAACGACGTTCTCTATCGGGCTGGAGCCGGCTGCTGCATTCGCGGCCGCGGCGTTGCCATTGCCGGCGAGGACCAGGAGGAGGAGGAGGAGGAGCGTTGGCAATGGCATTGGGAGAAGGGGGTGGCGGTTGCGGGGTGATCCCAACCCCATCGCCGGCGAGCAATGGTTACTCGGCCGAGTCTGATTAGATTAGAGAAGAGGAGAGGAGAGGAGAGCTAGCGGACGAAGAAACGAAAAGCTAGATGGGGATGGGCTGGCTTCCTTTGGCGGCATTCGGATCTTCAGGCCATGGAGCCACCTGCCATGCTACACTCGGGAGCCACTCCTCCATCTGTGAGCGACGGTGACTCGCTCGCCATGCCATGCCTTGCCTTGTACTTGTACTTATGATCGCGACCGGGATAAAAACTTGCAAGTAAATTTGGTGGGAGGGCCTCACCCCCGTTCCATCCATCCTTCGTTTGAAAACTGAATTTTTTCCCCCAAAAACTTAAGCCCAATTCCTCGTGCTCGCTCGCACTGGCGTCGCATCTTTTTTGTCGGACGAGACAGCAGCTGGATGGGCTGAATACAAGGCTACGTTTTATCCTCCGCTATTCAACTCTACTTCACTCCTGTGGCTACGAAAAGTTACACAGATCGAGCTCTCAAAGTCGCAGCAGAGATTTCAGTTAAAACCAAACAAAGCAAACCTCAACGTCCCTCGCCGGTCTGACCAGCTAGTAACCGGTGGTCCGACCGCATAGCTGATCTACCGCTCTTAGGTAGTCGGTCTGATCGCCCCTCTCTACTATTAGAAAAACAACACGACGATGGATCCACAAAATAACATAATTTTTGATCTAGAGATCCAAATCACTTTATATTTCAGACATACCTCAACAAGATCTTCAATCCATTCCTATCGAACATTGAGACGATCAGAGTCAAAGTTCCACAAATTTCTTGATTGGTGCCAATAAGGCAAAAACCATGGAAAAACCTAAACTTGATTTGAAGTTTTGCCCGTGGATGAAAGATGGTCAAGATGGCTAAGTTAGATCACAACAAAAGACAAATGCAAAACCCTTAAAATACAAGAACCTCAAAATCACAAGAAAGAGAGAAAGAACAAAAGAGAACTCATCTTTGCACGAACTGATTAGATTGATATTGACGAATTGTAGATTTACAGTGACTCCGCCATAGAGGACACGCATAAGCACCTAATCACACATTTTCTCTCTCTCAAATCCTAGCCTCATCTATTCTCTCTACTTTCCCCAAATCTCAAATTAGAGTTTCCAAGGCTTGGTTGTGCAAATCATGCACCAACCCTTATATAGCGAATGCTAGGTCTAGAGAGAACCCGTATCGGGCACCCGTTAAGCCCACACACAAACATGCCTCACAACCACACACGTTTATGAAAGCGAATGACGATCCGGATTTTTCGAAGCTGTCTCTTCGTGACCTTCTCCTTCTCATGACTTAAACTGTTTCTCCTTTGCACCATCTTGCGACCGTGGTTTCTTCAATATCACCAACCAGGTATTTTGGTGAAGATAACAAAATACCCCTTCTCGATCCTTCTGCCTTTGACCGAGTCCAGTCATCGTGAAGCAATCCCATGCTTATCCACGTGTAGGTTCATCAATGGATTTCCTCATGTCGGCAAGTCTCTCCCATCCGCCGCACCGGACTGCCTCACCACTTGCACCGGCCCAAGCCGCTTGATGCAACTCGTTGCATCGAACTTCTCATTCGGTCGTTCTTGTCCATCCCGCGCTTTGCTTAAGACCAACCACTTCACCCGACATTCTAGATCGTTCCGGACCTCAGCTCTCCTAGCTTAGTCCCGACCATTCTCGTTGTTTAACATAGTTGACTCCAAGCGTCCATGCACAACAATAGACCAAGAAATCGATTCCGAACACAAGTTCTTCGCAACTTGACCCAGTTAGCCAAAATATGCATCATGCAACACCTATGCACTGAATCCCACAACTTTAGCCAATCCCCAAAGTTCAGGGTAGTTCACGGTGTATGAACTCACCTTGGTCGGTCAGACCACCCGCCCTCGGTCGGTCTAACCACCAGCCCTTTGGACGGCCAGACTGCCTACCCAAGGCCAGTATGAACGCACATGTGGTGATTTGGATGTACGGGTAGATTCACATGGCGTAAGAGGGCCTCCCGACTATGGTGGATATAACCCTTCGGTGGTGAAACTTTAGCAGGCAGAACTATGTTAAGATAATTTTTTTTGTAAAGGCCTTGTGATAATCACTTAGTCGCACACCTATGGAGTGTGTGAGACGACCATTAAAAGTTGATTATATCTTATGGGTAAACATGTACAACCTCTGCAGAGTGTTAAAACTGTTCAACCAACCGTGTCTTCGGTTATGGACAATGCCTGGGAATTTCATACGAGGTATAGAGATTTCATAAAATGTTTGATGGTGGAATAGTTTAAAAGTGAACATGTAGTTCACTGGTTACTAGTTGGGAAGTAAACATATAGTTCACAAGTTGTTTCAAAGAAATGATTTACTTTATTTATTATATATTTTCAATTATACTTTACAATCTACTTACGTTATTTACTGTCAACACTTGCTTTCTGCAAAAGAAGCATACAACTATTCGCTTGTTCAAGCCTTGCATGAATATTAATTTCATATTGTTCCCTACGACTTGCTGAGTACTTTATGTATTCACGGCTATATACATTGTTGCTCAGTTGAAGAAGGTCAAACTACTCAAGAGCTCTACGAGGAGAAGTATTTTGAAGGCTTTGCGAACTAGAATGCGCTCCCCACTAGATTGCATGTGGGCATATCGGATGGCCACCGCAAGTTATCTTATTTTTGCTGCAAGAGTTTTATTTGTTTCTTAAGCCTTGCATGGCAAGTTATATAAACCTTGACCATAAGGTCCACTGCTACTATTAAATAATTAATTTGCTTCTTTCTTAGCTATTTCATCATATGGATATGATATTCATCGATACTGTACTGTGCGAGCTAGCTATTGATCATGGGACTAGCACATAATACACAAAGGGTCTGGATTTGAATATTCGGGTTCCGACATTTCTACTTCCAGAAAACACCCCTCTCTGGGTTTGTTTTGGTAAAACTCTCTCTAGTTTCGCATTCAGATTCCATTTTCAATGGCACCTGGTGCAAACACGTCTCCAAACACTCCCACACAAGTGTTGATGTCCATTCCGTAAAAGCTTGAACCGTCAGTCTGACCGCCACCCATGACCTGTCTGATTGCCCCTAGGGTCGTTCAGACCGTTGGTCACCTGAGAACAGGCCGACAATTTTGTAAAACTTATAGTTCGCTCTCTAAACTCATTGACAACGTTGACAATTGTTCATCACCTAGGCTACGACCAAACCATATGGTCTCTACATTTATATCGAAACATAGAGTTGTACTCGTTAACAACTCTAATGCTTATGATGGATCATAGTTGCATTCTCTATACAACTGTAATGGATCTCGTATCAATATCTTATTAATATGCACCATTGTAATATGAGCTTTTACAATCGACGGTGCAAATCTTTCTTTTGTTTCTTTCGATTAACATGGTAATTTCTAGACCTTAAAAGCGAATGTGGTAGCTACTTTTTATATCATTTAATAACTAACCTATTAATGCATGGTGTAGTATAGGACTATAGGTAGTGCTACTTGTCTCCTTTTATCTTCCATTTCAAATTAATATATATCGAAACCAACTATCAGATCTAAAGACTAAATGTTTTTCTTTTGTTGATAATTATTTCAAAATTTTATATTTCTGAGCCAACTATCAAATCTAAACCTTTAAAATTAGGTTAGATGTTTTTTAGAAATATTTTACAAATTTAAGCCTTTAAAATTAGGATCCAACGTATTAAGGGCTAGATGTTTTGGTTTTATGTGAGAATTTGGGGCATATTTCTCTTTTTTATAGCCGCTACATATCACTTGTCGTTATCTTTTTAGTATATCATAGATATAATAGATTAGCTGAATTTCCTGCACAAACTACACAGCCAGATACTACAATATATATGTTTTTATTCGGTATTCGACTCCAATACTTATGATTGAATATAGAGATGTATTTCTTATACAACTATAATAGTTATGATACATATCTGATTAATCTCCACCATTACAATACAGACCCATCACAATCGATGGTGTAGATTTATGTCTTTTTTCACTGATTAACGTGTGAATTTGTAGCTATAGAGAATGAACTTGATGGCTTCTTTTGTCTCTGTTTAACAATATAATAGATATACTAGTATATATTTTACTAATATGTACTTTTATAATATGGACAGACTATAATTATCACATTTATCTCTGTATTGATTAATGTGGTGAGCGAATATAATGGCTTATTTTTATATTGCTTTAATATTATACACACACACACACACACACAATTCTGTAGATATAGACACACACACACACACACACACACAATTCCATAGCTAAGTGTAGAATAGCTATTCTACGCCACACCACCTTTCGTGAGTCAAAACTCACTTCCCACCTTAGTCAAAGGTTGGTCAAAGAAAACCCACCAACTCCCACCTCCCACCTCCTGTCAATCCCTATGTCGCTCTCCACTAACATTTTTTGTACTTCAGACGATGCAGTAATTGACTGACTTAGGTAGAGTAAATATAAATTTTTGGTGTAGTAATTGTTCCTTACAGTGTTAAAACATATCCATCACGGGTCTTCTTTTGTTAAGCACATTTTCCCCCCAGCAAAACGTTTCAAATAAATTGTAAATATGATAAATGGTTTAAGAGATATTGTCGTTCAAAGTTTGCAATAAACCCACGCTTCTCTCTCCACCGCCTCTACGCTCAAATGACAAGAATCTCTTTGTAGTGCGTGCAGTAAAATGCACAATGAGGTCACAGTAAAATCTTTTGTAGCGCTACAGTAAAAGGGAAAATGGGATCACAGTAAATCACTTTTGTAGTGTTGTAATAAAACCAAAAGGAGGTTGCAATAAAAGGCACAGTGAAGTTGAAGTAAATATCTTATAAGGCTGCAGTAAAAAGGCATAATGAGGTCGCAATAAATCTCTTGTAGTGCTGCAGTAAAAGGGAGGAGTCAGAAGGAGGGGGAGGGGCGGTAAAAGAGCGTGTGGGGTGGTGGATTGTGGGGGTGTGTACGGTTTTATGATCGGTTGCGTTGTGCTCATACGATGCGGTAATTGGTTGGCTTAGGTACAGTAAATTCAAACTTTCGGTTCAGTAATTTTTTTTTACAACATTAAAATATATTCATTACTGAACTCTTTTTGTTAAGCTTGTTTTTCTGGTAAACCGTTTCAAACGGATTGTAAATAGGATAAATGGTTTAGGAGATATTGTGGTTCAAAGTTTGTAATTAGCTGATGCTTCCCTCTCCCCCACCTCTCTGTGGCAGTAAATCTATTTGTAGTACTACAGTAAAAGATACAACGAGGCTGTATGTACATACGTACGTATGTACGAATGTATACCGAATAGGTGGAAACGCTAAAAACCTTAATAGCCGCAAGCATATGAATGCACGTGACAGATAGGAACAAATTAAATATGTTTTTGATCCATGGACCATTAGATTGCAAGCAAGGCAGTCAAATCACACCAACCAGTCACGCACGGCACCATTCCCGTTCCCTCTGTTTCGCCCGTCGACTTGAACTGCCGATGCATATGCATGGCCGGCCACCAAGGTCACCTTCCCCCTTCACCACCGCCGTCGCGACGCCAGAACTAGCATCAGAGGATCGCCGCCGTCTCCCTGGAGCTTGTATGGTGCACGCCACGGACATCATCATCACCCAAACCTCCATCGACGCATTTTGAAGATGCAACAGCATGACACGTACGGACGGTCCATGACCAAATTAAGAGTCATAATCAGAGCGGAGGAATCAGCCGTACTAGCACAAACACTTGCACAGATGACATACGCCGCGTGGTATTTATAGAGACAACGTCTCGAGGTCTTGTTCAGGTCCTATTATACCCTGTTCGATTAAAGATTTTTGTAGTTCATATTCTAATCGTACGAGTGAAACTCTACACTTTATGTACCGAAAAGGTGCTGCATGTCGTAGTATTTGGAGATGTACGATGTAGACATCTGCCTCATTTATGCATATGCCTTGTACACATACGAGCATAGTTTATGCATGAGCTTCGGCTTGTTGTAGGTGTATGTTGCCACATCACCCAGAGTGCATGCCTGTTTCCTTTCCTCATTGGCATGACCGCTGATATATTTCTGTCGAAGCCTGATCTTGTACTCCCTCTTGAGACCATTGATCATCTAGATGTCGTGCATTCATGCCTTTACATGTTCTCGGACCACTGCTTGGCTCCCTCCATCAGTCGCTTGGTTGCGGTGGCACTATTGAAGAAATAACCAACGGTGCGAATCCATATCTCCTCGATGATCACGGTGATAGAGAGACATCGCACACCTTTGAGGATGTTGTTGTACACCTCGAATATATTGGTCATCATAATCCCGTACCTCGCACTCTCTGTGTCATAGAGAAGGGTTCATTTCTCCAATTTAGGAGCGTGGCGATGAATCCACTCCGAGAAACTTATGGCACTGCTAGGTTGCTCTCCCTCCCGTATCTCCGGAGTGGACTCCCTTGTATGCCCCGTAATCCAGTGTTCGAGGTCCCTCCATATGGACTCAAACTTCTGTCTCTGGTTCTACAGATATAATGTCTTTAACATCTTCACAACTTCCTGACTTCGAAACCGCGTGAACAAGTTAGATGCAAGATGCCTCATGCACCACTAGGTTTTCACATCGTTCCAGCAGTGAGGAGGCTTCATCCCATGCTGCATGGTGTTGAGGGCCGCCAACAACCCAGCATTGACGTATGTGAAAAGGCATACGTTGCGTCGGTCTCCCACCACCGCCCGCTTCACGTTCGCCAGGAATCACAACTAACTGGATATGTTCTCGCTCTCCATAATGGCAAATACCACCAGGAGAAGACGGTCATTCGCGTCAGCCACCACCATGGTGAGAATAGTACCTTTGTACCTCCCCGTGAGCAAATTGTCATCCATCGTGAGCACAGGACGACAGAACTTGAAGCGCCCAGTGGCCTGGGCGAAAGCCCAGAACACTCGGTCCAGTATGAAGCAGTTGGGCCTTCCGTCAGCATCTTCACTTTCAAACTTGTTTATGTATGTGCCGGCGTTTGATTCGACAATCTGGCAAAGCAATCTCGACACAAGGTTGTACGCCTCTTTGTATGTCCTATACATGGACTCGATAACCTTCTGCTTGGCTCGTCGGACCTTACTGTAGCTAACTGGATAACCAACCAGATTAGCAAATTCCAACATCAGCATCTTGGGGGAGATGGACACGTCCGCCACAACTAGGTGGCTGATGAGTCTTGCCACATACGCGGAGGTCATGTTCCGATGCTATCGCAGGGGCTCGCTAAGCTCGCAAGTGCGATCGGTCAGCCCATTTTTATAATAAAGTACATGCAAAAAGGTTCAACCCATTTTTATAATAAAGTACATGCAAAAAGGAATCTAGCAAAATTTGAATCATCAAATTTGGAGCTAAAATGAGTTACTTATGCAATTTTGAAGTTAATGCATTTTTCAGTTCATAAATAAAATATTTTGGATTTTATAAACATAAAAGACTTTTTACACCCAGCCGAAGCTAGCCACGGTCACTGACTCGTGGGCCCCTTAAACATTGCCTTTTTCTATTTTTGAAATTCGAAAAAAATGTGGCCTGACAGGTGGGGTCCACATGTCATACTCACGGCTCATAGAACAGTGCGTAGACTCGCGTTCCACGGCCGGTCCACGAGAATCCAGCCCGTGTGCTAAACCCTAAGGCCCACATATCATCTTGGTTTGTGCTTGTGCTTTACTTTGAGCAATTTACATTCATGCTTTAATTGCCTATACATCTTTGTATGATTGCTCTCATTGAATTATATTCATATTGTTCATGCACTTAGTGGAGACTAGTTGATTTAGGTTTTAATTGTGCAAAATCAATTTGTTGTTAGCTTCCGCATTATTAATTGATTTTAGCCGAAAGAATTTTTAAAACCTCCTATTAACCCCCCTCTAGTTGGCCACCTCGATCTTACACCAACAACATAATGTCCTTAGTTGTCATCAACCCTACAATTAACTATCGGGAGTTGATCGTCGTTGCAGCACTGATGAGACAAGATAATTAAGTTTTATTATTTTTTAAATCAATTTAAATATTGTTGTTTGTGCTAGTAATTAAGCCTCACTAAATCATAGTGATGAATTTTGTTGTTCATGTGACAACAATGTTGGACGCGCGTTGTGTTGCAAGTATGACATTACTACTTTATATACCATCCTGTGGATTTATCGTATTTGCTCTCATGATTTCTCATCTTCTATGAGTAAATCTTGTGGATATGCATGTCTTTAACTTTCTCGATCCAACAATGACATCTTAAAAGAAAACAAGTGTACTTTCGGTACGTGTTTCTTTTCAACAAAATACAAAAATTGAATTTGTCTCTGCATATATAGTCAAATTAACACACAAAGTATAGATGGTCATGATGCGCAGCTGTGCAAGTGTTGCATAAGGCGCTCTGGCTAGGAACACATGCATGATATACATAATCAGTAGAGGAAATTAAGAAATCAACATGCATGCATGATCCACCCCCTACTATGGAAACCATGCATGGTTAGCAAACCACGTAAACCAACTAAGATACCTTGCAAAGCTAATAAATGTTACAACAACCATGATGATAACAATGACATATTAGTAAAGTATAATAACTTTGTAAACTGTTTTTGGCTTGCAGGAAAGCTGGATTCACATAGAAACATGTGTTGCATCCACCTCCCTTGTACCAACCGGTAATGCACCACCAGCACAAACTTGATTAGCTTAGTTGTCATATACAAGCACACAAGTGATTAACATGATGATCATCTATCCATTCAAATCAGAAATTAAGTTCCTTGATACTCCCTCCATCCCCAAGTAACTGTTCGTTAATTAGTAGATAAGCATGAGAGATGGTATAGGATAAACAGACAAATAGCTGGAGGATTCAAGCAAATTAAATGTGTAGAGATAGATCAATAGCCTTTGGCGTGCATTCATGCGTTATGGCATCAGAATAATTTGGCTTGTTTTTAATTTTTAGCACAAGGATGGATGGTCAAACCATGTAACCGAGGTCCATAGCCATTTCAATACAACAATGAAAAACATGCATTCAAGTCTCATAAAATAGCAACAAATTACCCACAAGAAATCGATAAGGGTCATCAGTCTTTTTTGTTTCTTAAAATTTCCTCTATTTCCTTTTTGAGCATTACATTTGACACCCATAGAAATTTCAACCCCTCTTGTGGTCCTATATAAACCACCCTACCTGCCTGGTGTTTCATCCTCGCATCACCCATTTAGTTGATCACCAAACACCAGCACTGCTTTTAGAGTTGAAGTTGAAGTAAGGTAATTCATCTATCTTATCGTTCTCATAAGTACTTATGAAAGGGTTTCTATGTTGTCATTGTATTTCGAGTAATTCACAATTTGAGTAAGAAATATGTTGTTGATTCAATCATTTGTTAATTTTTAAACAAAAAAATAAATAAAGATTAGGTGTTAACTAAGGGCACGTGCGCATGATTTCTAGGTAAATCTTTCAGAGCTAGAGAAGGAAGGAATGGAGCCTCCTCTGGATGTTCGTACATTACCGGATATGGAGGAATTGATCAACAACCCATATATTCTTGATGGTGTCTTGTCCAACCCACGCACCAACACCAACACCAGTAGCAAGTAAATGAAGCAAAAACGTTGATCAGATGATAAGGAGGAGAAAGCATATACACATGGTTGGTGGATCTATCGTATTCCTAGATACCTAGTGTAGTCTAAGATTTTATATATGCAGGTGCCAGAGCTCCAAATAAAACAAGGAGTAAGTTTGAGTACTGTGTGTGTGATGCAGTTGTATGCTTTATATTATGTCTGCATCCGTCTTATGGGCAGTATATATCATGCACATGGGTCTATTGGTGAACATATGGATATGACACATCCGGGCCGTCCAACATGAAATGGACGGCTGAGATCCAGTGAGTCAAATCCCACCTCCCACTTAATGTGGTTTTCCACCCTCCCAGCTCGATTTCTTCTTTCCCATTTCGCCCCTGCTCCCTCTTCCAGCTCTCCCACCACGAGGTGCCAGTCCCCCAATCGACGCACGCCTGAGCTAGGGTCCACCCCCACATGTCGCGCCGCCCTCCGCGGTGCCACCCTCCGACCTCCCTCCTTCGGCGCCCTGCGTTGCGCCTCCCCTGTGGCCGGCCCCCCGAGCTGCGCCCCTACTCTCCCGTCCCTCGTTGTCCACCCTACGCCGCCCCTGTCCCGACCCTCTGTGGCGCCCCAGGCCGCCACCTTGCGTCAGTCTTGTGTCCCGCACCCCAGCTCCCGCCCCTCTGCACCGACCCTAGTCACCGCGCCCTGCTCCATTCGAAGTCACGCGTTGTCGTCCATGGAGAAGAAGAAAGCGCACTCCGAGTCATCAGCGTCAGGGCCTAGTGGGTTTAAAATTGTTTCTATGCATTTTCATTGTGAAGATTGGCAATTGAATGTGTTTGTGAACTGTAATGTGCTATGTAGCTGTGAACTGTAATGGGAAAGATTACACATTGACTGTGTTTGTGACTATAACAATCATGTATTATTTCAATTCTAGTTCTGCCCTTGTATGTTGTTTCCAGTGTATGCCCTTTTGTGAATCGAAGTTTTCATTTGGCTAATGTGTGGATAGGTCCTGTGAATTTCGATTATCAGCTTTGCGGAGATTGTATATAGAATATTATCCCTTCATTATAGTATCTCTTATTAAACTTCTCTAATGATCAGCATAAAACTTGATAAATTCTCCCCTTGAGTTCAATGGAAGATTGACCATTTCTTTGTCAGAAATATTATCTGCCTCATGAGGCAACAATGTGACTACTGATCTTGATCTAATGATTCTCCTCCTATCATAAATACCGAGTTCACATTGCACACACTGTGAGTTGAAAGGTAACCCTTGGCTGTGTTTAAGAACATTTTATCTTCCATCACCAAGTATTAGGAAATCTGAATCACAAGTTGCATCCTTTACATGCTCAAGATTTGGCAACTCTGAATCATAAATGGATGGATAATTGAAGTCCTTTGAGTCTGGGAGTGCATGATTCAGATCAATCAGGCCAGGTGGCAACTTTGTGCTGAGAAAACCTTACGAAGGCTTACTAGCTGCTTGTTTACCACTATTTGTCGGAAACCGAGGATCATGAGAGGCTCTGAGGCTGCTGGAATGGGTATGTACACACACACACACACACTAGCATAAAGGCCTACCACCGGAACCTTCCTGATGGCAGAAACATGATAGTATTGTTCACTATCTGCGTTGCATGTGCTGATGCTATTGCACCAACAACACACCAATACATCAGCAACAGCTTGTGCCAAAGAAACCATCTTGCATTCAACAATTCATTTGTTAGCACTTGTACAAGCAAAAAGTACATAGCACTACATTTTACCCTGTCTAGTGCACAAGAGGTATTACAAAACATTTCTTGAAACCAAAATTACAACAATGAAAGTCATAATTCGACACCATGCCTTATCAATATCACACAATTTGAACAAGAGACTATTGGCAGAACACAGCAAAAACTGACAGTCTTAGAAGCATCAACTTGGTGCTAGCTGCTGCCGCTGCCGCTGCCGCTGCTTGGCTAGCTTAGTGCTGGTTGCTACTCACTCCGACCAAAAAGAAGAAAAATTTGGCAACATGACCTCAAGTACTACAACAAGAAACCATTTGGTGAGCCGAGTCGCAGAAGAGCTTGGTGAGCCGAGTTGTGGCTTGACAAGGGGGAAGCAGGAGGATGGGCAAGGGCGACAGTGCCCCAGGCGGATTGTGCAGTGGAGAGGCGAGGCACCGAGCCAAGGCGCGTTGAGGCTATGGCAGACTATGCTCGGATGGTAGAGCGTTGTTAGCGGATCGACGGAGCGTCGTCGGAGCGGCGGCGAGTACGACTAACCCTAGCTCGATTTGGGAATGGGGAGCAATGGGCTGGGCTGGGCAGCCTAGCCTGCAGGAGGTTTTTCATAAAATCTTGGTCCAGTGTGCGGGGGTTGGGAAGGTGAGGACTGATTTTGTCCATATATGCTCATAGATTAGGCCTTGTTCACCGGATATATTGCCCGTCTTGTCTTATTTATGAACAACAAGAGTAATAAAACTATATATAATGCGTGTGTTGTTGGTGAAAGGGAGAATACAACTGTTGTAATCTATTTTGTACGTGTGCTGTTGAAAAATAAAAAAAGAAAGAAAGAGAGAAAGAGACGGATCCGGGCCAGATGAGTACTGCTCTGCTAATCTGAGCCGGGCTGGCAACCAACGGACACTTTTACCGTGCGCCGGCGGAACAGTACCCACCACCGCTCACCTCCCTCCACGTGGCAACCTACCTCCTCCCAACGGCTACCAGCCACATCTCGTATCGACGCCAAAAAAAAAAAAAAAGGGTAGAGACTGCGACTCTGCGAGGGAGCTAGCCAAAGAAGAAGGGGGCAGGAAAGCGACTAAGCGAGACGAAACCCTAATTCCGCTTGCGGCAACATCGCAAGGCAACGCCACATGGGCAAGCTCCTCTGCGACCCCTCCGCCGCCGCTCCCCCCTCTCCTGCTCCCGCTCCCCCGCCCCCGCTCCTCACCTGGACCGACCCCTCGCCCGCCCTCGCCACCACCGGCTGGACCGCCGTCTGGGCCCTCGAGGACCAGCAGCGCCGCCGCCTCCACCGGATCTGGGAGCGCGGCGTCGCCTGGAAGCCGCCGTCCCCGGAGTCCGACGCCACCTCCGTCGTCTTCCGCCTCGACCACGGCGGAGAGGTCGAGGCCGACGGCAACTGCCTCTTCACCGCCGTCCGGAGGGCCGCAGCCGCCAAGGCCGAGGCGCGCGACCTCAGGCACCGCACGGTGCGCCGCTTCGCCGACGTCTACGCCGCCGGGGACCCCGACAGGGAGGCGGTCGATGCGGCAGTGCGACACCTCTACGCGCCGGATCTCAAGGCGGGGTGGGGCGTCCACGTCGTGCAGGAGCTCAAGCTGCTCGCGCCAAAGGCCCAACGCGATGCCCTCGACGCCGCCATCCAGGAGCTCGTCGATCTCGGCATCCAAAGGTACCACCAGGCCCCGCCCGGATCTACTCTCTCTGCTCGCGCTCAAATCTTTTTCCGTCATGTCAGGATCTAAACTCTAAAGGCCTCGCCTTTTATTGACCAATCACGCCAAATTTGTCCCCCTCTCTTCACCCCCACACCCATCCCCAATTTCTGCGCTTATTGAAATGAAATCAGACGTGCGCGTTATTTCTCACCCATAATGCCGCTGTCATGTCATGCCTTCTTGAAACAAAGGTATATTTTTTTCGGACTAAATCTGCTTGTTCTTCAAATAAAAGTTTAGTCTCTTCTGGTAATTTTCGTTTACGAACTCGCGTTCCTTTAATTCTTTCTTATGTCAATACGCGTAGAATTCTTTCTTATGTCAATAAGCATAGAAGCACGAATTGATGCAATTTTATGGCATCATGAAGCTGCAGGCCAATCGCTTCACGAGGTGTCCTAGTATTGTACCCCGATTAAATGGTCAAGGAAGGTATCGTTTTTTTAGTGTTGCGACGCAGATGCTGATGTAATGGGAGAAAGCATCCAACTTCCGAGTAGATGCTTCCCAGCCTGCTAATTCCAATATTTAGTACCGTCATGTTTGACCCAGCTGTTACAATTGCACATCTTAATCATCACAGAATCTCAAGGTGCTGTGTACTAACCAATTTGTGCTTCCTGTACTTTGTACAGTTACAACAACCCAGAGCGGTTGGTCACTGATTCTCTTTGCTCCCTGCCAAAGGATGCGCTTACCATCTTTATGTTGATTGCCTTGCAGGGAAATGGCTGCCGAAACTATCTACAAGGAGAGATGTATTGCTGTAAACGATGGAGATTGTTGGGCCAAGTACATGTCCATTTCTGGTTCCGCAGAGGATGAGCATGACATAATCACCCTACAGTACACAGAGGAGGGCTTACTGACCATCGATGAGAACCGGGATGGCCATGCAGCTGCCTTTGGTGATGATATTGCCATTGAGTGCCTGGCAACCGAGTTCAAGAGAGAAGTTTACGTGGTAAAAGTCTATGAACGTGTTACGTAATATCTTGCTCAACTATGTGTCACCATAGAACTGGCCACTATTTTATATCTGCGTCTGGCAGATTATTTAGCACCTTGCTTTGGTGTTCTGTTTGTGCATTGACAGGTGCAAGCACATGGAGCGGATGCAATGGTTGATGAGGACAACTGTGTGTTCTTCCTTCCACACCGTCCTAGAGGAGAAATTTGTGAGCCACCAATTTTTCTTTTCATGAAGGGAACAGGTGCGTTGTAGGTTGGGATTCTTCTTGTGCTTTCTTCTGCAAGTCGATATGAACTGAATATTTGCACATGACAATCTATGGTTCAACAAAGTTTAGATGCTGAGTATCGCGGTTAAAGAGTATTCCCGTGACAAATACTGTACAAATCTTGACTTGCAGCATGGTGTGGTGCTGGTGCCGACCATTATGAGCCTTTGATCGCCACTGTCCTCCAGCATGTTACTCCAGACAAGGCAGCTGTTGTACTTTGAGGATTGTTTTGGTCTCCCCTAGTTTTAGTGAGCGGTGGAGTTGAGCCAATTTTGTTATCGGAGCTAGAGTGCTAAACTGCAGTTGATCTATCTAACTGTGCATTGCAGCAGGGTCTTGCCTGCTTCTGAAGCTATGAACCGTGATTTGTTTTGTATGGTGTTTTTTTGCTGTATGTTTATGGGTAGGTTCTGACTGGCGAGGAGATTCAGAGTGGTAAGAGTACCGAGTCTAGGTTGTTGCTGCTGCCTGATGTTGTGTGCCATTGTTGGCTGGCATTTTCGTATTTGCCTCTTGTGAGGAATTTTTTTGGTTGCCTATTTCTGGGAACATGATTGGGGCATTTGGAATGGAATCAATTCATTTTTGGTGTTGGGGTCAACTCTTTTCTTCCAGCCATGACCCAGCCTCATCGGATAATCTTGCTCAGTTGTCATAGTAGTAGTGCAGTAAGAATGGAGAGGCCTGAAACAGTTATACTAGGCAGCTTGTATTTGTAAATTGTAATGTGGCATAGGATGATGATGCAAGCATGTGCGTTGGACTCGATGTATTTGTGTCCGGCCTGGCCTTGAACTCGATGTCGCTGGGCATATATCGTATATGGCTTCAACTCTGGAATTCGGAGAATGGAATCGCAGCTGCAGCTGCAACGGCTTGAATCGTCTCGTCTGAAGCTGCTGGGGTTGTAATGTAATGGGGTCGGCCATCAACGCGTGCAGTGCAGTCTCACGGCGCCGTCGCCGCTCACAGCAGGATAGGAATAGTTAGCATTCGGTGCCCTGCGGCCATCTTTCGCCCGAGCCGCTACGCCATGACCGTCATTAACCGGATCTGGGCCACAACTACCATTCCTCTTCATCTTCTTCTACTTTGATTGTTTGTTTTTTGGTTGTTTGTTTCTTTCTTGTTGGAGAGAGAGGGATCTTAATTACTATAATTTTGAATTTACCCCTCCCACTTCCACGTTAAACCGCCGCCTCGCTTCCTCCTCCCCTCGCCAAACCGCTCCGCCCTCCCCTCTTCGGTATTATTATTTGATTTCATAAATTGATCTTTGCATATATTTGAGCAAAATTATCATCAAAGATCTTTTATGTAAATTGGTGAATTTCTGAATGTTAACTATTTATGGTGCATGTAATGAAAAGAGATTGAGTAGTAAAAGTGATTTTCCTCCTTTTGATAGAGCTAGAGAGGTAAAAGGAAAAGTAGGTTGAGAATCAAAGATTAAGAGCAGCCTGACATGTTTTAAAATTTAAATGGTATACTATTCAGTCATAACATAACTGGGTTAAACATTGACACAATTTAGCATTTATGGTATTATTTATTTAAAATCCGTTGCAACGCACTAGCATTCTGATTTCTTAATTGCGACCCCCCCCCCCCCCGCCCAAATGGGTCAGTCGGCCCGGTTGACCCATCGGCCCTCATGTTTTTTGGCGGTCCGATCGGCCCATGTCCCATTGAATTGGAGGCTAAGATTTTCCTTTTTCAATTCACCTCATCGTCATCATCATCATCTTCTTCTTCTTCTTCTCAGATAACAAACAAGAAGGGTCAAGTACATGCTACTATTTACCAAATTTTAATGTTCGTTCCTAAATTGCAATACCGGATGAAACATGTAAGACCCTGGGTTTTGAATACCCGAAACTCTCGTGTGTACCGTACTAATTCCATGATTAGTGTCTAGTACACACAGCTCCAACATTGATATTACATCCATACATTCCTATATACAAAGTAAAGAAAAAAATTTATACATAACTTAAGTGATTACAATAATTACATCACAAGGGTTGATCGGCCAAATAAAAACAAGTATCAACAGAGTGATAAAAGTAGCAGCGAAAGTACAAGTGATAATAGTAGATAATTTTCAGTGGCATGCTCCTCCAAAACCCTCAGGCAACCGACAAGGAACAAAACCTAGAAAGAACCATCATCGTCCGGAACTGGCTCATCCTTATAATATGAACAATAATTTAAGCAAGATTGAGTACAATGCGTACTCAATAAGACTTGTAGTATATCGTAAAATTTATATAAATACAAGGCTAACAAGAGATGATGCTCTATGCTACAAGTTATTTTGCATTAAGGAAGTTTTATTTAGGAATATCAATGCATAGTATTTTTGCAACGAAAGTTGAAAGAACAGTTAAATAGATATCAGACAGTAAGTAAATAATTGAATGAATAAAATCAACAACTCATAACCCTCCTCGGTTGCGAGCGACATTTCATTTTCAGCCATAGACATGGCACTTAACTCAATTATAAACCAACAAAACATTTCTCATGTTTTTTTACAACGAAACTGTTTTTGAGAAAATCAAGACTATACCCGGCAATTTACACTCTGCAGAGGGGTGCAACGTTACCCACAACACACTATTATTATTTTCATAACGAAAACTACAAAATCGAAACTAACACTATTATTATTTTTATCTTAGTATAACAAAATAATAACAACAAAAATATGAGAAAAAAACAGTATTGTACCCCTTTTGATGGTTTGCTACTGAAATTTGAAGTTTCCAAAATTTAACACATATTTTTTGAATTTTGCCAGATTATCTCACAATGAATTTAAATTTGCACAACATAATTTGAAAGAAAGATTGATGAATGGATGGGTGCTGAATGAGGGGGGGTATGGTGCCTATTTATAGAAAAAAATAATTAGTTTTTTTTGTTTTTTTACCTATTTTTAAAGCCCGAAATGATAAAAAAGGTTCAATTTTTTTGAAGTTCCGAACGTTACGGGAGTCAAATGGATCGTGCCGGCACGGCACGACTCACTGTGCCAAAATAGCCCACAACAGCTATTTCTCTCCTGGGTTGTGCCATGCCTGGCACAACTTGTCGTCGCCGCGAAGCCCCGAGTGCCTCAACTACCGCTTTCCCACCTAAGCCGTGTCGTGCGTGCACTACCCATCAGCTACCGCTGCGTGCCTTACGTGGCCCGACTCCCTCTTCTCCTTGCCCTAGTGCCTCTTCCCCAACACCACCGCCACACGCCTACCACCTGTGCCCTTCTCCTCCACACCCGGCGCCCCACCGCCTCCCTCTTCTCCCTCCCTCTTCCCAAAGAACACCGCACTGACGCCTTGCGACTCCTTCACCTTCCCGCCTGCACACGCTCGCGCTTCTCCTCCTCCTCTTCTCCTCACGGCGGCGCGTCGGAGCCGCCCGCCCTCCTTCCTCTTCTCCCTCCGCGGTTGCGCCTCCTCCCTCTTCTCTCTCCGTGGCAGCCCTGCGCCCGCACCGAAACAACACGCCTCCCTTCTTCTCCCTTCTCTCCTTCTGCACCGGTGCCGCCCCCGCCGCCTCCTTCCTCTTCTCCCTCCGCGCTGCCCCGCCACTTCTCCCTCTTGTCCCTCTGCGTCGGCCTCGCCGCCTCACCTTCTTCGCACGCGATCCAAATGGGCTGTGCCGACATCTTATCGTGTCGAGCCAACCCATCGTGCCAGAAGAGCAGTCCAAATAAAATACAGATTATTGTATCGTATCGATCGAACCCATAAATAATATGGATCGTGCCGTGCATGGCCTTCTGGGGCCTGGTCTGGGCTAGTACTAATACCCATAAATAATACACAGATTATACTAGTCTTGCTTGCTTGCAATCCCCAATTCCCCCTTCCACATCCACCCCGGGAGACGGAGACGGAGAGACGAGATCTCGGCGAACCCTAGGCTATGGCGGCGCGATCCCTCGCGCTCCCTCTCCTCTTCGCCCTCCTCCTCGCCGCCTCCGACGCCGCGGCTGACGCGCCCTTCCTCGTCGCGCACAAGAAGGTGGGTCTCTTCCGCCCCAAGCCCGGACTCGAGCGCCTCACCGTCTCCCTCGACCTCTACAACCAGGGATCCGCGTGAGTATCCCCATCTCTCTCTTCCTCCCAGCACGCAACCGGCCGCCCGGGGATCCGAACGAATGATTTGTGTCGACTTACTTCCTAGAGCTATGTATTATCATGCCTTCCTGTATTTGGTTTGGTTTTCATTTCAAAACCTTCTCTTGGATCTGACTGCATCGGGGGATCAGGACTCCTCCGATGCGATGCGAGGTTTCTTTCTTAAACATGAGGAGCGAGGTTTATGCAAGGGTTTTGGCTCATCTGATAGAGAATTATTACTATTGTACTGCTCACAAGCCCTCCATTCTGCCAAAAACTCAGCTCTTATGTTGTCTATCGCTCTTAATTAACTGCTAGATCTAGAGTTGGCTATCCATAATTGCGAACTAACCAATGATTCTACTGAGTGCTCCCTTATGTGGAAACATCAACATGTGCTTTTATCTATTCATTTACCCCAACAACTTGTAAGGGAACTAGCCACAGTCACTGCATCAAGATTATGTTACTGCTAACATGCATGTACACTGGCTCCATGTAAACATCACATGATTTAGTGTGTCATTTGCCGAACCATTACAACTTTCAAGACTTCGGGTCCCCTGGCTGCACATGTCAATGGTTATCAAGTAGGGTTGTAAACGACACACTGTCAAGTGTCAACTCACAAGAGCTTAACAGTTGCTCCAGAGCAATAGATAATGTGCTCTCTAGTTATCTGAGAAACCCAATAGTCTATTGGTCCATTGGTCTACACCGTCAAAAGAACACCTTCTATAGTTTTATGCAAAACCGGATGATAAAATATCTGTTTCGGGGTTAAGGTGATTGGAGGTACCTCTACTTATTTCAGGCCATATTGCTTGTTTTGCTATGTCGTGTAGTCTGATAGATTTATGGCTTAGCTGGTTAGAAATATAAGTCCATCGCTTTTAGAGTTAATACTGGTTGTTACTTTGTTGGACATTACATCACCTATAAAATGACCAAGAATTTCGACTGTATGCAGTATGCGCGTAGTTGAGTTATTCCCGTGTAGTACCTACTACCTAGAAATGTTTCTTGAACATCACCATGTTTCTTTTTCGGAGATTGGTAGCATCTGTGCGTCCGGGGGAGCACTTTTTTTCGGACGTCTCTGCTCCACGTGGTCTGACCACAACCACATAATCTTTGTATGCATACTTGACTAACCCTCACCGCTTCGCTATGCCACTTTCCGCTTCTAGTTGCTTCTTGCTTTTCTTCCCCAGACTCTGCCTTAAGCTTGCTTCCTTGAAGACTTGCATCTGCCAGCAACGGCGGCTCCTCCCATCTCACACCTTCCTTCCTTGCTTTTCCAACACAAATTCACTCATCACAACACGAATTCACTCATTGCCTCACGTCGTGGCCAAAACACAAGCCGCTTGGCGATCTTGGGTGCCATCGCGCCCTGCCCCAATGAGCTCTGGCTGAGGCGCACACCTTCGAGCAACATGCAAGCACCTTGCTCCAGCAAGCTCCAGTCATGGCACACGAGCGAGCTCCATCGACGCCCGCCATGAGCTCCCACGACATCTCGAGCTCCACAGTCGGCGATGGCGTCCATGAGCAGCGTCTGAGCTCCACAATCGCGGGCTCCTCGCCGGTGCCGTGGCAACACCCTCAATGATGTGCTGTTACTACTCGTCGCCATCCGGTTGCCTCCTTTTGGTACGATTTGTTGCAGGCATTTGCTCAATTTGTTGCAATAGTTGGTTCGAAATGTTGCATGAAGCGTTTTTTGTTGTTGTATCAAATGTTGCGGCAGGAGGTATTTTTTTGTTGCAGCGCTGTTTTTGATTTGTTACACAAGAGTAAACTTTTTGTTGCAGACCCTTTACTATTTGATTGTTGCATTATTGTTCCAAAAATATTGCAGCAATTATTTTCGGATGTTTACACTGTTGTTTTCAAATGTTGCAATGTTGTAACATCAAATTTTGTTTATTTAGGATATTTGAACTAATCTTTAAAAGCGTAGCTAGGTTGTATACGGATGGTTTTATGCAATTTCGGTGAGAGTATGATTTTTTCCCATTTTTTTTCTTGTCGTTGTATTTGTTTTTTTGTGCATTTTGTTGTACGCATAAATTAAAAATGTTGCACATGTTGTCTACGGATGTTGCGTCGGCGTGTACAATGGGATACGATTGAGTGCTAGTTGCTCCCTTCCTTTTCTGCTGCTGATCAACTTTGATGTCAAGAATTTAATGCTTTCCATTTTTCTCTTGGACCATAATGTACCAATCATGTTTGATGAGCTTTTGTTTGGATTTGATTATGTGATCTGCTTAGAGTGGACACAATGGACTATGCGGGGCATTTTGCTAGATTTTATAATGCTTACAGGATGTAACCTCTTCAGTTCTGAAATTACTACATTTTGGCTCTGTTAATAAGGCTTGGATAATTCTAGAAGTGTGTTGCGCCCTTTAATTGCAGCAAGCCATTTCGCTGAAATTGAATAGGTTGCACTTGCCAACTGAATCACTGTATGCTTCTTCTTCTTCTTTTGACAATTGTCGTAATAGTGATGGTGGCATGTTTTTAACTAGTGTTCTAAAAGGCGCCGCCTAGGCAGGCCCTAGGCGACACCCTCCCGCCTTGCCGGCCCAGCCAATTTATCCCGCCTAACCGGCCCAGCACAGTCGTAAGGCACAAAAAGCGTTCGCCTAGGCGCAAAGGCGAGGTGCAGCGCAGAAAATCGCCTCGAGCTGCTCCAGGTGCAGCGCCCTCTATGAGGCGCTCGCTTTTGCACTCAGGGCGCTTTGCGCCCAGGCTCTAAGGCGTTTCGTGTGCGCATTGGTGTTTGAGAAGAGGAGTTGGGGGAGGAAGCACGGCAGCGAATCTGCCAGCTCCGATGATGAGGGAGAGGAGGGCGAAGTAGGAAGGAGACACAGCAGTAGACCGCGCGGAGGAGCTGCATTCCCGTGGCTCCCTTCTTGGATGTAGCGATGGAGGTGAGCGGGGCTTCATGCCGCCGTCGGTTGTAGAAGAAGATGGAGATGGAGTTGTTGCTTCCATTGTTTATCCTTTTCCTTCTGTCGTTGTTTATTCTGAATATAATGCCTGGCTGGTCATCAGCCTACAGCTGGATGGAAGCATGGGAACTTGCACCAGAGCAAGTGGGATCTTTTGTGCATGGATGTAGATCTTTTATGTATACAGTTTTGAGATCCTTTGTATGGTGAGTGGTTTGCTTAGTCATTCTATTGAATAGTTGAGAATTATTAATACTATTTTCTAAATAAAATATATTTACCTATATTTTTAGTATAAAACTTGAGAGAGGAAAAGGAAGAATGGAGATCAGCTGCAAGTCATTGGTGGATTCTCAACATAAGATATTTTTATTCAGCTCTAATTATCATATAGATACTAGGGGAACATATATATATATATATATATATATATATATATATATATATATATATGCATTTGGCCCAGGTCTGTCAATTGTCAGGCGTGCGCTTTTTCTGCGCCTTAAGCCTCAGGAGATTTAAGGACCAAACGCCTTAAGTGCGCTTTGCGCCTTTAACTGCCTTGGGCCTACCTAATTGGCGATTAGGCGCTGGTCTGCTGCCTGACTAGCGCTTAGGGCCTTGGTGAACACTGTTTTGAACAAGTCTGGTATGCATGTTTCTCTGCAACATCTAAACTTGTCGGTGCTAGCCAAATGCAGCAGCCTACAGCCCTGATTCCTGAAGTAAAATATGAAGTTTTTTAAGGGAAAAAGTAAAAAATGTAAATATGAGAGTTGGACACAAATAACATCACTGCCTCACTGGTAGGGATGAAAACGGATTGGATAGTTTCCGATCGATCCGGACGAAAACGGATTCGGATTGTTTTGGATCAGATTTTTCTTAGATAATTTTCGAATCGGAAATGAATTCGGATTTTTTTGTCAGAAACGGAAACGAATACGGTAGGCATGCTATCCGGCGGATACGGATACGAATACGGATTATTCGGATAAGACCAAGTTCGGATATCCGGATTTCGGCCCAAAAGAAGATGATTTCAGCCCAAAAGAGAAAATAAGATTTTAATTGATTTTCGAATTTCAGAAAATGCAAAAAATCAAATAGCCTTTAGAAAATAGCAAATAGAGTTTAAAAAAATTCTAGAAAAAAATCACAAAAATTCCTTGAATTATTTTGAACTTAATAAAATTAATTCCAAGTTAAAGTTGTTTTTATTTTTTTCACATAAATTATTTTTAATTTCTGAAAAATAGGAAAAACCTTTTTTAAATCCAGAAATTTCAAGATTTTTTTTCATTTTTACTTTAAATCCAATAAAATCCCAGAAATCTTAATTAATTTTTTTTGACATTGAAAACTAGGAAATTAAATAATTGACTTTATTTTATTATTTTTTTTCTTTTTAACCAAGAAAACTCTTTTAAATCTAAGAAAATCCAATAAAATAATAACTTGATTAATTTTATTTTTGGTAACATACTTTGGAATGTTACAACCATTTGTGTATAGATTAAACATCCATGCTAATCGATGTTAGTGTGAACTAAGTTTTATGTATGTGATGAACTAAGTGTGAATGTGTGATGACTTGTAACTTTATGAGTTATGACTTATGAACTAAATATGGTAAACTACGTGTTATGTTTATGATGAACTAGTTAATACAGCTTGCTAGTGCCAATGTTATGTATGGTTGCTGAAAATATAAACAATTCATGAATGTTTGCATCAAATAAACTAATTATATTTTTTCGTTAATTTTTAGCATACAATTTAACGGGTTTTTATGTTCCGAAAAATATCTGCGACCGTATTCGTTTCAATTCGTATTCACTCCGTATTCGTATTCGATATTATTCGTATCTGTATTCGTATCCGGAGTCGGAAAAAAAATGCAAACAAATATAGCAGAGCCATTATCCGTCCGTATCCGATCCGTTTTCACCCCTACTCACTGGTACTCAATGTATCTACAGAATATGGGTTATTGGTAAATTTTAGCTTGGAATATTTGACTGCTTCTGAATGTAACACTTAATGAATATTAGCAGCAATCAAATGGGGAACTTCATCAGATGAGGAAGTTTTAAATACCATTTCCTACTTGTCAGCCTTTCTAATATAGCAGATATGGAGACCCAGATAAGGGAGAACTAGGTGTTACATCTTACAAGATGGGTTTCTTTAAGGATCTAAATTGAAACATAACTTCTGTGTTAGCTATGTCAATAGCTTGACCATCCCTACTATATGTTTTGGTTATCCCCTGAAAGTGCATTGCCTACTTGCATAGCCAAAATCTACCATCATTTTATTTATGTTTGATTTAGTTTCCTTCCTGTGAGATGATGGCAATTGGCAAGCAAATATCCATGTATTTTGCATAGTCATCTGTATTAACTTATTGTACAATTTAATTTTGCATAGTCATCTGTATTAACTTATTGTACAATTTAATTTTCCAGAACTGCCTATGATGTGACCATTAATGATGACTCTTGGCCAAGAGAAGTGTTTGAGCTCGTCTCTGGGGAGATATCAAAGACATTGGAAAGGCTTGACCCGTGAGTACATTTCGTAATGCGTCTATTTACTTTAGGTGTGTCCATGTGTGATATTACAGAAAATGACTTTATTGCTTGTAGTGGTGCCACTGCTTCGCACACGTTTGTCTTGGAGACCAAAGTACAGGGCCAATTTCAAGGCTCGTCTGCTGTTATTACGTACCGTGTTCCCACAAAGGCTGCACTTCAGGTATGGTCTTCACCCTTTGTACATACTTAAGTAGTGTTTATTATGCTACACTGTATATCACATTGTGTTTCCTTTTCTACCTTTGCAATTGTTCAACACCTTTTAGTAAATTTATAATTTTATATGTTGAAGGAGGCCTATTCGACTCCCGTCCTTCCACTGGATATTCTTGCCGATAGACCTACAGAAAAGAAGTTTGAATGGGTAAGTAATCGTGTCATTGGCATTCACATAATAGTCTACGTCTGTTTATGATTCTAATGTTTGGATGCTATTTCTGGTGCCGGCACTTCGTGGAAATTTGGATTTGCTGGCATATTTTGTGCAGGCAAAGGTAATTTATTTCGTTTCTTCTGCATGGATCGATTTTCTAGCCCATCTAAATGAGCAGCTATAAAGAAGTAGTTTTTAGTGTACTATCACGGGGCTAGATACTAAGAAATTACCCATCTGCAGAGACTTGTCGCAAAGTACGGGTCGCTGGTGTCTGTTGTTTCGTTTGTTGGAGCGTTCATCTACCTGGTTGCGAGCCCATCAAAATCCAGCGGTGCAAAAGCTGGCAAGAAGAGACGCTGATCTATCCATCAGTCGCGTTTTTCTTTTCTTTTTGTAGACGCTGGTTTGCCTGGAGGAACTCTTGGTGGTCTGCGGGGTGAAAAAAAATAAAAAAGCTGTCAAGTCGAACCGTAAGGAAGTGACCATCAATCACCAAAGTGGAACTGTAATTTTGGTTGTTATTTATGTTTTGTTGTGAAGTGACTTCAACCCAGAGGAGAGGAGTAGATTTGGTGAAAACTTAAAATTAATTCGGATTACATATGCATGTTTTGCAATTTGTTGGCCGACGATATATTTATTTACTTTGTGTATCTATCAGCAGTGGCAATGCGTGTGCGTTGGTAATCGTTCGTTTAGGAGTGGAATTGAGTGGGAATACCAGACACAGATCAGGTGCAGTTGCTAATCCATTTTCAGTCCCGACTGGTGAAGACGCGCTGCTACAGTAAAAAAGGAGCAACAGCAGGAAGCGCTGCAGTAAAAAAATGTGCTACAGTGCTGTACGCATCTCGCCCCTCGATTTCGCGTCCTGTGGTGCAAGTGCGACTGCTCAAGCTGTTAGTTATATCTGCAGAATACGAGATATGTTGTTGTTCTCTTAATGGAGTATCCGTGTTTGGAACGGATTTGGGATTCCGATCAAATCGATGGAAGCAGTCGCACTATGTTATAATTATATTGTGATGGCGTAATGGTCTTTTCGCACTATGTGACGTCGAGGACCTCAACGTTATTTCGGAATCACCCGAGGCTTTTCGTAAAAAAAAAACCTGACGCGGAGGATGTGGACATGATTTCGGAAACATCAGGGGCTTTTTGCAAAAAAAAAACCATCTGGATGTGATTTCGGAAAGTACAGGAGCCTTTTTGCAAAGAAGATGATGTGGAGCTCCGGGAGCGGTCGGAGATCTCTTCGCATATTAGATTGAGTATATTCCCTTCGTTTTACATTAAAAATTCCCCTGCTTTCAGGAATAGAATTTTTATCCCTATTGGCCCCCTAGACCCCACAAATTCCTAAACTAGCTCTCCTATCCCGAAAATTCCTAATCTAGCCCCATCCTCCCGCGTGCTGCACCCCCGAGCCGCACCAGCCAAGCTACTGTACCACCCGGTCGCAGCAGCAAATCCATTTAAGTATATTTTTTTGGAGGAATTTATAAATATAGAAAATTAGTTAAAAAAAATTATGAAAAAATTGGAGCCTCTCGACATAGTGTACTTACTTGTGTAATTTTTTAAAAAAAAATTATCCATTTTGATTTATTCTCATAAATTCATTTAAGTATACTGTTTGTAGGAATTTTCTAATATAGAAAATAAGGTCAAAACATTATGAATCTTTTCCAAGCTCCTTACACAGTGGACTTGATTGTGTAATTTTTTCAAAATTTTATATGTTCTTAAATTGTCTAAAAAATTAATGGTTTAGGTCTCGAAAATTAGAACAAAAGGTTTCAGAAATTAGAGTTCTATGATTTCATATGACTTGGAATTATGGAAAGTTTAATACCACATGACTACTCTAGGTAAGAGACACCCACTCCTCCGCACATCTGTCGCTGCTGTCCCCCTTGCCCGTAGTGCTCGCTTTTATAGCGTGTCGAATCTCTGGACCCAACTCCTAATTGATTCGCTCGCGCCCCTCCACCGGCAAGGGTGTTGTGTGACGCTTCGCGGTGCCACACTGGTGTTAAATCGAACCTTGTTGTGTGCTACGTATTCATTGTAGTATATGGCGTTGTACCTGACTTTTCAGAAGTGCGCCCTTTTTGCTTGGTGTGAGGAATCTAATCTTAATCCAAATTCACAGTCTACTTTTAGGAGTCATCCTGGACCAAGCAATACTCGCGTATCTAACGCTCCAAGCAATCATAGAGTTGGTGCTACAACTCTAGTTAATGTTAATCCCTATCGTAGCAAGAAAACTCTAGACAGTGGGTACAAAGTACCATTTGTCTTGGAGGAGACCGGAGGGGAGAAGAGCCAAAGATACAATATATGCTCATGTTGTATTTAATGTATCAAAATGTGAGAATGAGCGAGCCCCCTTTCTGCATGCTCTTGAGGCTTTATCTATAGGGGGCAAGAAGGGATATTTACCTTCTTGCCCTCACAATGTATTAAGAGAGAGGGAGTATTTAGGTACATTACTTTGAAAACACTCATAGACCTAGTCTACATATGCACAGTATCCTCGACGGCATGTCGGTATCCCTAACGACCCTAGGGTGCAGGGCATCCCTGGGTGCCCTACTACGACAACTCCCTCGTCTGCGTGGTCCGAAGTCGCGAGGATAGGTCACGCGGTCCAGAGGGTTGAGCGGACGCCATCCTGTCGCCCTCGCCCCTCGGGAGTCGGGATACCCAGAGAAAAAAATCGACCCGGGGCCGTCCCATTGGAGGTGCTCCAGGTGCTCAGAGACTGCCAATGCCAAAGGGGCTCGAAGCGGCAACGAAGGTTCTCCGGTTGCTTCGTAGGCTACTGAGACCGAAAGGGCTCGAGGCGGCGCCGAAGGAGCTCCAGAGGCTACTGAGGCTGCTGACGCCGAAGGGGCTCGAGGCGGCGCCGAAGGTGCTCCGGAGGCTGCTGACGCCGAAGGTACTCCGGTTGCTCCGGAGGCTGCTGATTCTGAAGGTGCTCGAGGCGGCGCCGAAGGTGCTCCGGAGGCTGCTGACGCCGAAGGTACTCCAGTTGCTCCGGAGGCTGCTGACTCTGAAGGTGCTCGAGGCGACGCCGAAGGTGCTCCGGAGGCTGCTGACGCCGAAGGGGCTCGAGGCGGTGCCGAAGGTGCTCTGGTTGCTCCGGAGGCTGGTGACGCCGAAGGGGCTCGAGGCGACGCCGAGACAGAGCCTGTGCTGCCGAAGTTGACACAGGGCTGCCACACCGAGGAATGGCCTACGAGACAGGCGGCGCGTCGAGGTGAAGCCATCACTGTACCTCATTGTGTTCGTTTTTTGTCGGTGTGACCAGTCGCGTCTGTCCTGTTGGAGGCCAGGTACCGTCCCCCTTCGGCTGCCCCTAGCGGTTTGCACACGCAACTCCGCGGTGCCTCGAAGGGTTATTCGGTTGTACTCGCTTTGGAAGCCTGTTGCAAGCGAGGGGGAAGCGAAGCCGAACGCCGTCCCCTAATTTTTTTCGATTGTGCCCGCTTTGGAGGTAGCCGAAGCCGAAGCTCACTTTGGGAGCCCATTGCTGGTCGAGGGGGAGGCGAAGCCAAACGCCGCCCCCAACTTTTTTCGATTGAGCTCGTTTTGTGGGGAGGCAAAGCCAAACACCATCCCCAACTTTTTTCAATTGAGCTCGCTTTGGGAGCCCATTGCTGGTCGAGGGGGAGGCGTGGCCGATCATAGTCCTCGGCGAAGGGGAGGTGAAGCCGATTGTCGTCCCTATACTTTTTAGATTGGGCTCGCTTTGGAAGCCCATTGCAAGCGAGGGGGAGGCGAAGCTTAACGCCGTCCCCCAATTTTTTTAAATTGGGCTGGCTATGGGATCCCATTGATGGTCGAGGGGGCGGCCGATCACCGTCCCCATACTTTTTTGATTGGGCTTGCTTGGGAGCCTGAAGCCAGCGAAGGGGAGGCGAAGCCGATCGCTGTCCCCATATTTTTTTTGATTGGGCTCGCTTGGGAGCCCGAAATCGGTGAAGGGAAGGTGAAGCCGATCGCCATCCCCATACTTTTTTTGATTGGGCTCGCTTTGGGAGCCCATTGCAAACGAGGGGGATGCGAAGCCGAACGTCATCCAACAATTTGTTTTGATTGGGCTCGCTTTGGGAGCCCATTGCAGGTCGAGGGGGAGGCGAAGCCGATCACCGTCCCCGATACTTTTTTTATTGGGCTCGCTTGGGAGCCTGAAGCCGGCGAAGGGGAGGCAAAGCCGATCGCCATTCCCATACTTTTTTTGATTGGGCTCGCTTTGGGAGCCCATTGCAAGCGAGGGGGAGGCGAAGCCGAACGACATCCCCAACTTTTTTTCGATTGGGCTCACTTTGGGAGCCCATTACACGCGAGGGGGAGGAGGAGACAAACGAGGTCCACCAACTTTTTTTGATTGGACTCGCTTTGGGGTGCGATGTCTCTCCGCTAAGGTGAGGCCCACAAGGCGGGAGACTCCCTAGTCGCTGTAAGATCGAGGTTGCCGACTAGAGGGGGTGAATAGGCGGTTTTAAAAATTCTTTCGGCTAAAACCAATTAATAATGCGGAAGCTAACAACAAATTGGTTTTGCACAATTAAAACATAAATCAACTAATCTCCACTAAGTGCACCAACAATATGAATACAATTCAATGAGAGCAATCATACAAAGATATATAAGCAATTAAAGCATGAATGTAAATCGCTCAAAGTAAAGCACAAGCACAAACCAAGATGACACAATTATGTTTTACCGTGGTGTTCGGAGACTTGCTGGTCTCCCCTAATCCACGTTGAGGTAAGCCCAACCACGTTGGATCGGCTCCACTAATTAAGCCAACACCTCCGAGGTAAATCCAACCACTTGGACCGGTTCCAACACCTCGCTCCACTAGGATTGCTCTTCCTCCACTCCGGAGATGATGAGCACCAAACCACTCACAACCATGCCGAGCTTTCTCACAAGCTTCTTGAGAAGATCACCGGGCACGACGCCTCCACGCTGTCTAGGTGTCGGCAAACACCAAGAGAAACAAATCTCAACTTTCACTTGAACTAATCAAGTGTCTACGCTCAAGTGGATACACAATCCACTACCTAAGGCAACACATGCACTTAGGGTTTACTCTCAAATGTCACTAAGTGCAACACATGCACAAAAGAGAAGAAATCCTTGCTCATAGCTTAAGGAATGAGTATAGCACTCACAATCACACCAGCAACCATACCCAACAGGCCAAGGTCGGTATTTATAGCCCACACCCAAAAACTAGCCATTGGGGGAAAAATTCCCTCGAATCTGTACAGGACCGGTCTGACCGCCAACTAATGGCCGGTCAGACCGCCCATGCGCCAACGGCTATAAAACTAGCCGTTAGACTTACGGTCGGTCGGACCGCCAACTAAAGGCCGGTCTAACCACGGCCAATCGGTCAGGCCGCCAAGGCTGGGCGGTCAGACCGCCCGAGGAAAATCAGCACAATCCAAGAAGGTGCTTCTCTGGAGATAACGTACCACGAGAACTCCAGTACTTCCGCACTCTGGTAGTACCGTTTTCTCAACAGCGGTACTACCGCACAGAGAATCAACTCAAGATGTGTGGATATCATGGGGATATGCTCCAGATCTTAGGATGATGTGACAATTGGCAATGGCGTTAACGGTTTGTCGTTTCACGGGTTTTCGACAAAGTTTCAGATCTGCTCAGCATTACGATAGGGCGGTCCGACCGCCATAGCATGGCGGTCCGACCGTCCCAAATCGGCGGACCGGCCATGTGCGGCGGATCGACCGCCGTGACCAAAATGGTCGAATGGGTGGGCCAAAAATAGGTGTTGTAGACAAGTGAGGATCCTAATACACTTGGTCTCATAATTTTGGAGTTCCCAAGCAAAAGTTCTATTGGTTTAAAGTTTCCGAGAGGTTTGGATTTTCGTGGTTGAAAATTGGCTAAGTCCTCACGCGATCCGACCGCCTTGTGGTGATGATCGGGCCGATCGGCCGGTTGGCGGCCGACCGCCCCGAGGGGCGGCCGACCGGCTCGACTTGTTCATCGGCCAACCGTGGCGATGATGTTTTGTTAGGTCAAAGTCATGGGTTTCGCATATGTGTTGCATGATGCATGTTTTGACTAACGTGGGTCAAGTTGTGAAGAACTTGTTCCTGATTCGATTTGCTTGTTTATTGTTGTGCGAGTTGCTTGGTGGTCAACGACGGTTAGCGGCGAGGATGATCGGACTAGGCTTGGAGAGCCGAGGTCCGAACGATCGACGATGCCGGGTGAGGTCAATGAACTCAAGTGTGGTGCGAATAGACAAGGATGACCGAACAGGCGATTCGGCGATCGGGTTGGATCAAGCGGCGCGGGGTCTGCAAGTGCCATGATGGTTACGGTGGGAGCCGGATGGGAGAGACTTGCCGACATGTTGAGAGCCGTTGATCAACCTACACGTGGCGAAGCATGGGAGGTGCTTCACAAAGATGGGACTCGGTCTTTACAAAAAGATCGAGAAGGGGTATCTTGGTAATTATACCAAATACCGCCTTGGTGACTTTTTGACGACTCGCGGCGCAAGATGGCGTGGAGAAGCGGAGTAGGTCAAGAGGAGATGAAGACGACGCTTCGAGATGCGTGCGTGTGTGACCCGTTTGTTTTGGGCCTTAACGGAGCCCATTAGGGTTACTCTTCTAGAAGGTTTAAGTCTCCACTATAAATAGAGGAGGAGGTGGTCGCACCCTTCAACCCTTTCATGCTTGAAACCCTAGTTTTGGCTTAAGTGCTTAGGGAAGGTTTAGTGGAGATTAGGGTTCTAGAGAGAGAGATGTTTTGATCTTGTGTCCATGCGTATCCGTATGAGTGGTCAGAATCGATACATTATCAAATCAATCCAAAGAAGAGTTCTCTTCAAGATGAGTTCATTTGCCCTTCTTCTCTCTATTTGGTGATTTTGAGTCTTTCTTTGATTCGCATGTTTTTGATTGATTTCTTTGCATGATCTAGCTTGTCGTGACATGTGGAAACACATCTAAGATCATCTTGATCATCAATCACCCACGAGCAAGTTTTTCGATATAGTTTTCGCTTTGACTCGGTTTCAAACCTTCCACCTCTCAAACTGAAAAAGGTCTGAACTTTTCCAAAGATCTTCACGATCTTCGATTGGAATAGGTTCCCGACATCCTATAGAAGGTGTGTACCAAGTTTCATCAAGTTTGGAGTTGTAGATCAAAAGTTACATCTATTTGCAACCGTTTTTGGCCGATTTCATCGTTCATCGGTGGAGGTCGGACCGCCTCTCTCTGGTCGGACCGCCCATAGGACCGGTCGGACCGCCCTTGAATAGAGGTCAGACCGCCCCTCACTTAGGAAATCAAGTTTTGGTTGATTTTGGTTGTTTTGCTTCGGGGTTTTGATTGGATTCAATCCTAGTCTTCCGCTGTACTGGTATATCAATCTTCATAGCTTCTATAGCTATTGGAGTGAAATTTGTATTGAATCTGATCTTGGTTGAAAAAGTTAGCATGCTCCTATTCACCCCCCCCTCTAGTCGCCTTTTCGGTCCAACAAGTGGTATCAGAGCCCGGTTAGTTCAATCTTGATCTTAACCGGTCCACTGAACTTGGCGATGGATAAGTACTCGACAAAGCCGCATGTCTTCAATGGGCTCGACTATGCCTATTGGAAGAATCGCATGCAGTCTTCCTTGAGAGCGAAGGACAAGCTATATGGGAGGTTGTTCGAGCTCGCTGCTTTTACTCGAGATTGCCACGCAAGCTTCGCAATACTTTGGCTAACAACAACAAGGCAAAGAATCTCCTATATCTTTGGGCTTGGTAGACAAGAGTATGACAGATTTGCAATCTTACGATCAAGACATGAAATTTGGCACACCTCGAAACTTACCATGAGGGATCGTCCCAGATTAAACAAGTGCGCCAGACGGTCTATAAGCGAGAGTACAACAAATTCGAGATGCGTCCTGGCGAGAGCATCGATGACGTTTTTACTCGCTTCAACAAGGTTGTCAATCAGATGAAAGCTGTTGACATTGAGTACTCTCAATCTGAGAATGCCACTCACCTCTTGGCTGCAATCAACACCAAGGAGTGGGAGATGAAGGCTACTTGCCATAGAGGAGAACGCCGATCTCTACTCTCACCTTGGAGCTGCTTTATAGTAAGCTCAAGACTCATGAGATCAAGAGAGGTAGTCTTCCTAAGAAGGACAGCATGGCTTTGGTAGCTGATCCTCTTTCAAGAGCTTCTGATGGTTTTTCTGAGTCCTCTTCGGGTTTTTCTCTTGCCTGTTTATCCACAATTCGTGAAGAGGATTTTGAGAGTCTTCCTGAGCCCGAGCTAGCCCTCATAGTCAAGAAAGTCACACGGGCTTACAACAATGTGAGAAACAAAAAGAGAGGTGGCCTGTGACTTGCTACGAGTGTGGTGAGCTTTACCATATTCGGCTAATCGCCCCAAGTCAAGGGTAAGGGTAACCATAAGGAGGAAAGCCACTTGGAAGAAACCTCAAGGAACAAATCAAGGTTTGATGTCGCTAAGTCGATGAAGGTCGCCACCGGGTCCTTGCCGCTTTGGAGATCAATCCTTGAGCGATGTGGACTCGGGAGCGAGGAGGACAAGGAGGAGGAGGAGCCACCTCAAGACAAGAAAGGGAAGGCCAAGGACTTCACCCAAGCATGTGCTTCATGGTCGACTCGTCGACGCCGATGATGATGATGAGGTATCCCTATCTTATGATGTCCTTTACGCTAGATGCGAGAACATGTATGAGCAATTGCTTAGTCAGGATAAGGCTTTAAAGTTCATCATGGTTAAGAACAAGGATCTAGAGTCACAAGTTGAAAATTTGACATTGGAACTTGTGAATGCTAAGAGTCTAGAAGTTGATGAATGTTCTTCTTGCCATGCTTTGCACTCCGAACTGTCTAAACTGCAATCTGCTCTTAATACTGCTTTGCATCAACTTGAAAATGCTAGAACTGAGCTAGTTGAGGTCAAATCTGCTCCATGTCTTAAATGCTTAGAGTCTAGCAAGTTGGATGTTTCTGAACCAGTAGAGTCTCGCTCTTGCTCTCGTTGCTTAGAACATGAACGTGAAATTAAAGACATTTTAAAAGCAGCTAGAGAGAAATATGCCAAGCTTAAGGACAATATTAATTCTGCTACTTGTACTTTATGTCCTGCTCTTAAGCTTGAAATTGCTAATTATAAGGAGAGGCTTGCAAAGGTTATTAAACCTAAAATTTGTCAATCATGTGTTGATCTTAGGAAAGATAATGTTTATCTAGAGAACACACTTGCAAAAATTCTCTAGTGGAGAAAACAATTAAACATGATTCTTGACAAGTCTAGAACTCCTTCTAAGAAGCAAGGTTTAGGATACAACTCGCCTGAACAAATCCAAGGCTAAGGTCATTCGTGTCTTAGAAAATGGCTTAGTTGAATTCAAAACCCAACTCGCAAAATTGCTTTCAAACCTGCAGTGTTTTGTCCAACCTTCTTTGAGTCAAAAGGTGCTTCTCCCAGGGTACAAAATACCATTGCACCTATTAAGAGAAGAGTGGACATTTAGTTGAGTTCTGTTGGCGTAGGTTGAAAAATGCTAATCATGCTAGAACTTTATTTCATCAACCTAGAGCTTGTGTGAAACATGGTCATGAAAAGAAGAAGAAACCGGTCTAGGATATACTACACATGCTTATCATCATCATGTTCCTAGATGAATGCATCTCATGTGTTTGTAACCATTGCTTATGATAGGACTTCAACTAGGATCAAGGACACTCATTCTCGCTTTGCATACTACTCATGGACGTGTGTCTCAATCTCGGGTTCCCAAGTCTATTTTAACTAACCCCGATGTTGAGACACATCGATCTTTTGTGCCTTGATTTTCGGGATCGTCGCGGAAGGAGGAAGAACACGTGGCTCGTTGACTCATTGCTCACGCCACATGACCGGAGACTCAAGATGGTTCACTTCCTTCACGCGGCGATGGTGATGACTTCATCACCTTCGAGATGATTCACAAGGGCGGATCGAAGGAACTGGATCGATCGGGGTGAACGATGTGTTCATTCTCAAGGATGTCGCTCTTGTGTCCTAGCTAAGGTACAATCTCCTTTACGTCTCACGCTTCTTGATGATGGCTATGAGACTAGATTTAAGAAGAACGCTTGTCGGTGCTTGATTCTTTTGGTGAGCTCATTTTGGAATTTCTAGAGTTGGTAGAATATTTGGGTGATTTTTCGAATCTCTTGCCGGATCTCTCAAATGTTTAGTTGCATCTTCTTCTGATATCTGGCTTTGGCACCGACGGTTGGGGCATATTGGTTTTGATCATCTGACACGAGTTAGCGGCCTTGATCTCATGAGAGGCTTGCCTAAACTCAAAGTCACAAAGATGTTTGTATGTGCTCCTCGTAGGCATGGCAAGCAAGTTGCCGCCTCACCCTTCATTGACTATGGTCATGACCGACTGACCGACGCTTGCTTCATATGGATACCGCTGGTCCCGCTAGGGTTCGGCCGATCGGTGGCAATTGGTACATTCTTGTCATAGTCGATGATTTTTCGAGATATTCTTGGGTGTTCTTTCTTGCTTCGAAGGATGAGGTCTTTGATCATTATCATGATCTTGTTCTTCGTTTGGCTTCTGAACTTCCCGGTGCCTTGAGAGCAATCCGCAGTGACAATGGCACGGAGTTCAAGAATGCCTCGTTTGCCTCTTTTTGTCTTTGCGCAGTATTGAGCATCGCTTCTCTTCTCCACACGTCCCTCAATAAAATGGCGTTGTGGAAAGGAAGAATAGGACCTTAGTCTCGATGGCTAGGGCGATGCTAGATGAGTATAGCACACCGAGGAGGTTTTGGGTCAAGCTATTGCTACACTTGCCATATTTCAAATCGTGTCTTTCCGAGACCGTCTTTGGGCAAGACTTCTTATGAGCTTCATTTTGGCGTAAAACCCTCGGTTTAGCATTTTCGAGTTTGGATCGAAGTGTTTTATTCTCAAGACAGGAACCTAGATAAATTTGAATCAAGAACTTGTGATGGTTTATTTCTAGGTTATCCCGCTCATTCGAGGGTTTTCGGTTTTTAATGTTGAAACTAACATTGTCCAGAGACATGCAATGTCACTTTTGATGAGACTAGCCTGCAGCTAGATCCGATGTTTGGTGACTTACAGTGACAGAGAGCATATTTGTTGAGGAAGATGAGGATGAAATTGATGATGCTCCTCCACTTGTCGCTAATGCTCGATTCCACTCGAACTCCTTTCACGCTTCACCTCCAATTGAGGCTCTCGCCGCATCTTCTTCATCAGAAGACTGCGGAGGTTGAGGAGATACTATCTCCCCAGCGCTCCTTTGCACATCCGAGCGGCACCCTCTGATCGGATGATTGGTAGTCTCCATGAGCGAGTCACTCGCTCTGTATCATGATCCGAGTCTTTTCTCTCACTCTGCATTTGTAGCGTCTTTTGAACCCAAAGATATATCACATGCTTTATCCGATGCTAGTTGGGTCAATGCCATGCATGAGGAGTTAGAAAACTTTGAAAGAAATAAAGTCCGAACCTTGTAGAACCTCCTAGTGGTCATAATGTAATTGGTACCCGTTGGGTGTTTAAAAATAAACAAAATGAGGATGGTTCGTGGTTAGAAACAAGGCTAGGTTGGTAGCCCGTGGTTTTAGCCAGTTGAGGGTTATATTTTGATGAGACCTTCGCTCTGTTGCTAGATTAGAAGCCATTCGCATCTTGCTTGCATTCATTGCATCTAAAGGTTTTAGGTTGCATCAAATGGATGTTAAGAGTGCTTTTCCAATGGTTTTATAGAGGAGGAAGTGTATGTTAGGCAACCTCCGGCTTTGAGGATCCCAAGCACCACGATCGTGTCTTTAAGCTATCCAAAGCCTTGTATGGTCTTAAGGAAGCCCCTAGAGCCCGGTATGATAGACTTAAGACCTTTACGCTTAAGAATGATTTTAAAATGGGAAAAGTTGATAAGACTCTATTCATTCTTAGGCATGGCAATGACTTCTGCTTGTTCAGATTTACGTTGATGATATTATCTTTGGTGGTTCCTCTCATGCTCTTGTTTCCAGCTTTTTCGAGACCATGTCCGGAATTTGAGATGAGTATGATGGGCGAGCTCAACTACTTTACGGGTGCAAATCAAGCAATGCAAGGAAGGATCTTCATCCATCAAACGAAGTACACCAAGGATCTTCTCAAGCGTTTTGATATGGGTGATCGCAAGGCGATCGCCACTCCCATGGCGACTTCGATCGCTGGATCCGATGAGGAAGGGAAGCCGTGGATCAACGCGAGTACCGCAAATGATCGGCTCCCTCCTGCACTGACGGCCTCAAGACCGGACATCCACTTCGCGATGCCGCCTCTGCGAGGTTTCAGCGCCACCGAGGACTTCACATCGCCAAGCCGTTAAGCGCATCTTCGGTATTTACATTCTACTCTCCAGTATGGCATTTGGTATTCTTGCTCTTCTTCGCTGTCCATTCGGGGGTTTTCTGATTCTGATTTTGCGGGCTGTAGGCTAGATAGGAAGAGCACTTCGGTACATGTCATTTCTTAGGCACGCCTCTTGTCTCTTGGTCTTCTAGGAAGCGGTCTTACATTGCATAATCCATCTTTGAAGTTGAATATGTAGCCGCTTTGCTAGTCTTTGTAGTCGATTTTGTGGATGGTGTCCACTCTAAGGACTTTGGGTTAAATTTTGCTAGTGTTCCTCTTTTCTGTGATAACACTTCTGCTATTAACATTGCTAAGAACCCTGTGCAACACTCTAGGACCAAGCACATAGACATTCGCTATCACTTCCTTAGAGACCATGTCGAGAAGGGTGATATTGTGCTGCATTTTGTGGAGTCCGAGGCTCAATTGGCTGATATCCTCACCAAACCTTTAGACCCAACTAGGTTTGCCACCTTGAGAAGCGAGTTAGGGGTAATTTATCCCTATGGGTTGGTTTGAGGGGGAGTTCGATCTTTTCTGATCTTACCTTGTTCTTTTGATCTCTTATTGTTCCTTTTCTGAACTTTTTGATCTTTCTGAAATTTTTAGGTTGTTAGGCTTTTTATTGCATCTCATTGTATCATATTGCATTCATATGAAAAATACAACAAGTGGTATGAAAAATTCAAAAAGATGCATTGTAATATAAGTTTTTCTGCTTATCTTTTAAAATTGATGAAGCCTTGCCTATTACCCTTTGGAGCTTTAGTATTTCAATTCTTGCTCAATGCCATGTCTAGTTCTTTGACTTGCTAGAATTATCATGCTTTTACATGTGTAGTTAAGTCTTTGCTATATGGGCTAGAACTTTAAAACAACTCGAACTAAGAAATTGCAATTTGTGGATGTTTTAGCGAGTTGCGCAATTTGTGCTCCTTTTGTGACATTGGCCCTGTCAGAATTGCTTTGTGAGCTCTTGAATCTAAAATTGACCATTACTTGAGCTTTTGTGTTCTTGAGATTCTAAACTGCTCTTGTGAAAAAATGATGAAAATCAAGATTGTCTTATGCTTAAAATGTGCCAAACTATTCTTACGAGGCTTGTCAAATGACATGAACTTGGAGATAGTTTGATGATCCGACGATCTCATGGGGATTGCTTGTCGAAATGACATGAACCTCAAGATTTGTCGCCTTGTAGAAGCTTAGAAAGAGTTTGTGGATGGCTCCTAGTCCAGGATCTTCTTTACTAAGATATACCTTTAATCAACTTCTGGTCGAAGCTTAGGATGAGTTTGTGGATGGCTCCTAGTCCAGGATCTTGTCACTAAGTTAGATCATTAGTCAACTTCAATATTCATTGCATATGAGAAAACTGTTGACAAATGGGCTTTTAAGAAATACTGAGCAAAATGATTCAATACAGGACCTGATTGACTCTTAATGTGGTCTTTGTTAGATTTTTGATCTCACTTTGACATTTTGACATGGCCAATTTCATTTTAGGATCCCTGTTGATGAACTTGCTGAATTTGAAGCTTTGCTTAAATTGATCAAATCCATTGCTTTACTTTTGAGCCTTTATGCTTAGCTTTGTTATATATGTCTTACCATGATCTTGCTAGCACTATCAGGCTTGATATGTTGTTTCTGCAATATTAGAAATGCTGACTTGCTCTTTTGGGTAATCTTCAAAGCTTCTTGTAATCAAAAATTGAAAAATACAAAAATGAAGCCACTCCATTGCATTACTTCTTATTTTTGCTTCTTTCTTCATTCTGCAAATTGCTATCTCTGGATGAGAGGAAGGCGTGATTCCTTGATGACTCCATTGTCAAAGGGGGAGAAGATATTTTCAATGTTGGGGAAGTTTATACAAAGGGGAGAAAGTTGGAGAATTTGAAATTTTCAAATCAGAGGATCATAGTGAGGGGAGTTTTGAATTGCATTCTTATTGCCTTATTGACTCTTCCGAACTTGAATTGCATTTATTACACCTCACAATGATCAAAGGTCAATTGAACAATTGTTCTTTCATATGGACCTTAAGTGAGATTTTGACTTTTAAAATCAAAGTTTTTATACTTTCTTTTGCCTTATCTCACTTGTCTATGCTATTCTGATGCCAGCTTGGTCATTTCCATTGCTTTCTCTTGCTTATGGACCAAGTTGTGCCTTTGTGCGAAAACGAAAGTATTTTACTTTTCAAACCTTCAAATTACATTTTCTGGATTATTGCCAATGTGTTCATCAAGGGGGAGATTGTGGATATCATGGGGATATGCTCCAGATCTTAGGATGATGTGACAATTGGCAATGGCGTTAACGGTTTGTCGTTTCACGGGTTTTCGACAAAGTTTCAGATCTGTTCAGGCATTCTGGACAGGGGCGGTCCGACCGGCCATAGCATGGCGGTCCGACCGGTCCCAAATCGGTCGGACCGGCCATGTGCGTCGGTCAGACCGGCCGTGACCAAAATGGTCGAATGGGTTTGGACCAAAAATAGGTGTTGTAGACAGTGAGGATCCTAATACACTTGGTCTCATAATTTTTGGAGTTCCCAAGCAAAAGTTCTATTGGTTTAAAGTTTCCAGTAGGTTTCGGATTTTCAGGGGTTGAAAATTGGCTAAGTCCCTGGTGATCCGACGACCTTGTGGTGGCGGCCGACGTAGTTGGCTACGACCGACCCGAGGGGCGGCCCGACCGGCTCGACTTGTTCATCGGCCAACCGTGGCGATGATGTTTTGTTAGGTCAAAGTCATGGGTTTGATGCATATGTGTTGCATGATGCATGTTTTGACTAACGTGGGTCAAGTTGTGAAGAACTTGTTCCTGATTCGATTTGCTTGTTTATTGTTGTGCGGGTTGCTTGGTGGTCAACGACGGTCAACGGCGAGGATGATCGGGACTAGGCTTGGAGAGCCGAGGTCGAGCGATCGGCGATGCCGGGTGAGTCAATGAACTCAAGTGTGGTGCGAGAATAGACAAGGATGACCGAGCAGGCGATTCGGTCGGCCGGTTGGATCAGCGGCGCGGGGTGGGTGCAAGTGCCATGGTGGTTCGGTGGGGCCGGATGGGAGAGACTTGCCGACATGTTGAGAGCCGTTGATCAACCTACACGTGGCGAAGCATGGGAGGTGCTTCACAAAGATGGGACTCGGTCTTTACAAAAGATCGAGAAGGGGTATCTTGGTAATTATACCAAATACCGCCTTGGTGACTTTGACGACTCGCGCGCAAGATGGCGTGGAGAAGCGGAGTAGGTCAAGAGGAGATGAAGACGACGCTCGAGATGCGTGCGTGTGTGACCCGTTTGTTTTGGGCCTTAACGGAGCCCATTAGGGTTACTCTTCTAGAAGGTTTAAGTCTCCACTATAAATAGAGGAGGAGGTGGTGCACCCTTCAACCCTTTCATGCTTGAAACCCTAGTTTTGGCTTAAGTGCTTAGGGAAGGTTTAGTGGAGATTAGGGTTCTAGAGAGAGAGATGTTTTGATCTTGTGTCCATGCGTATCCGTATGAGTGGTCAGTCGATACATTATCAAATCAATCCAAAGAAGAGTTCTCTTCAAGATGAGTTCATTTGCCCTTCTTCTCTCTATTTGGTGATTTTGAGTCTTTCTTTGATTCGCATGTTTTTGATTGATTTCTTTGCATGATCTAGCTTGTCGTGACATGTGGAAACACATCTAAGATCATCTTGATCATCAATCACCCACGAGCAAGTTTTTCGATATAGTTTTCGCTTTGACTCGGTTTCAAACCTTCCACCTCTCAAACTGAAAAAGGTCTGAACTTTTCCAAAGATCTTCACGATCTTCGATTGGAATAGGTTCCTGACATCCTATAGAAGGTGTGTACCAAGTTTCATCAAGTTTGGAGTTGTAGATCAAAAGTTACATCTATTTGCAACCGTTTTTGGGCCGATTTCACTTGTTCATCGGCCGAGGTCGGACCGCCCCTCTACAGAGGTCGGACCGCCCATAGGACCGGTCGGACCGCCCTTGAATAGAGGTCAGACCGCCCCTCACTTAGGAAATCAAGTTTTGGTTGATTTTGGTTGTTTTGTTTCGGGGTTTTGATTGGATTCAATCCTAGTCTTCCATTTATCTTGGTATATCAATCTTCATAGCTTCTATAGCTATTGGAGTGAAATTTGTATTGAATCTGATCTTGGTTGAAAAAGTGAGCGTGCTCCTATTCACCCCCCCCCCCTCTAGTCGCCTTTTCGGTCCAACAAGATGAAATCGGTCGGACCGCCAAGCTATGCAATGATCGACCGATTATGCCACCGGTCGACCTTGAGCAGAGCTGAGGCCAAACACATTGGCTTCGCTCAAATAGCAAAACACATTCGCTCATTTGAGTGCAATTCCCACAAGGAATATAGGTGATATTCTCAATAATTTGCAAAACACATTTGCCAACCTTTATAATACTCACCACAAGGAATAAGGTACATGGATTTACACCATTTGCAAAACACATTTGCAAACTTAAGTCACATGCTACAAGAAATCAAACATGAGCATCAACTATTTACAAAATACATTAGCAAATAACAGCATCATGCCACAAGGTAAAGGTGCATGGACTTCAACCATTTGCAAAACTCATTTGCAAACTGTAGTCACATGCTACAAAGATTAAATGCACGAGCCTCGGTTATTTGCAAAACACATTCGCAAATAATACCTCCATGCATAGATGAGTTAGAGCAAACACAATGAGCTATCAACACATGACTAACTCATGCTACTAGTCAAGACCCCTCTTAATAGTACGGCAACCTATACTAGCAATCCGGTCCTCCAACCAAACTCCAAGACCGGTAAAAGACTAGGAACACATCCTCGGCCCTAGCTAGTCATACATTTGCCTTGCATTTTCTTGAAGCTTGATGACGCACATCAACACTTCAAGTCTGGGTCTTTGACTTGACAATAATCAACACATGATGATCTCTTTTTCTTCAAGTTATTCTCTTGAATATGCATCAACTCATGATGCATTCTTCACTCGACTTCCATCAACACATTATGGGTCTTATCTTGACTTGATGTGCATCAACACATGATGCATTCTTTTACTCCAAGTCTTGATATGCATCAACTCATGGTGCATCCTTCATTAGGCATCCATCAACACATTATGGGTCTTCTCTTTGAACATTATCGACACACGATGATTTTCTTTTTCTTCAAGCTCTTCATATGCATCAACACATGATACATCCTTCACTTCCACCTTGACTTGTGACAATCAACTCATGATGTCATCCCAAGTCTTCATTATCCTGGAACATAACATATTCATCCAACTCATGAAAAATGTTAGTTCCACAATATGATTATCATTAATTACCACATCATACCATTAACTCATAATGGTGGGACAAGATATTTCAATCTTTCCATCTTTGGTAATTAATGATAACCACTTCAATTGCACATTAAAATGAATGTAGATAATGTAACACGATATGAGTATATATAAACTACACAGGTCATATATATACTCACAACATAAGTATGCAAGAACTTCACAAATTCTATATACTCACAACATGAGTATATGAGAACTACACAAGTTATATATACTCGAAACATGAGTATACAAGAACTACACAAGTTCTATATACTCAAAACATAAGTATACACAAACTACACAAGTTTTGTATACTCAAACGGATATGTTTCAAAGTAAAGATCCCAAATATATGTGGAAAATGGGATATGAATCAATACTAATGAAACCACAAAATATAGCATAAACTCCCCCTAAATGTGTGCATACACAAATGTGTAATGAAGACATATGCACATATTCAAGTTAACCTTATGGTTGAGTTCTTCCTATATTTTGGATCTGAGGAATGCAACAATATATAAGAGTATAAGTCGAATGCATACCTCGTTGAATTTCATCTTTATATCCAAATGAGACTACACACTAGATATAGCAATAGAAATGTTAGTCTCACAATTAGATTTATCATTAATCACCAAAACACTCTATTAACTCATAATGGCGGGTCTAGATCCTTCAGTCGCCGAGGTGGGGCCTCTGGAACGACTAGGGTCTTGCGCGATTGAGCACGATGTGCGACGTCTCCCCTCCAAGGCAAGGCCCTCGAGGCGGGAGACTCCCTAGTCACCGAGACGGGGCCTCCGGAACGACTAGGGTCTTGCGCGATTGAGCGCGATGTGCGATCTCTTTCCGCCGAGGTGAGGCCCTCGAGGATGGAGACTCCCTAGTCGCCGAGGTAGGGCCTTCGGAATGATTAGGGTTTTGCGCGATTGATTGCGATGTGCGACGTCTCTCCGCTGAGACAAGGCGAGAGACTCCCTAGTCGCCGAGGTGGGGCCTCCAGAACTATTGGGGTCTTACGCGATTGAGCGCGATGTGCGATGTATCTCTGCCGAGGCGAGACCCTCGAGGTGGAGACTCCCTATTCGCCGAGGTGGGGCCTCTGGAACGACTAGGGTCTTGCACGATTGAGCGCGATGTCTTCCCGCCGAGGCGAGGCCCTCGAGGCGAGAGACTCCCTAGTTGCGGAGGCGGGGTCTCAGGAACGACTAGGGTCTTGCGTGATTGAGCGCGATGTGCGATATCTCCCCGCCGAGGCGAAGCCCACGAGGTGGGAGACTCTCTAGTCGCCGAGGTGGGGCCTCCAGAACAACTGGGGTCTTGCACGATTGAGCTCGATGTGCGATGTCTCTCCGCCGAGGTGGGACCCTCGAGGCAGGAGACTCCCTAGTCACCGAGGTGGGGCCTCTGAAACGACTGGGGTCTTATGTGATTGAGCAAGATGTGCGATGTCTCTCCGTCGAGGCGAGGCCCTCGAGGCAGGGGAATCCCTAGTCACCGATGTTGAGCCTCCAGAACGACTAGGGTTTTGCGCAATTGAGCGTGATGTGCGATGTCTATCTACCGAGGCGAGGCCCTCGAGGTGGGGGACTCCCTAGTCGCAGAGGTGGAGCCTCCGGAATGACTAGGGTCTTGCGCGATTGAGTGCGATGTGCGATGTCACTCCACCGAGGCGAGGCCCTCGATGCGGGAGACTCACTAGTCGCCGAGGCGGAGCCTCATGAACGACTAGGGTTTTGCGGATTGAGCACGATGTGCGATGTTTCTCCGTCGAGGCGAGGCCCTCGATGCGGGAGACTCCCTAGTCGTCGAGGCGAAGCCTCCGGAATGACTAGGGTTTTGCGCGATTGAGCGCAATGTGCGATGTCTCTCCACCGAGGTGAGACCCTCGTTGCGGGAGACTCCCTAGTCGCCGAGGCGGAGCCTCCAGAACGACTAGGGTTTTGCACGATTGAGCACGATGTGTGATATCTCTTCACCGAGGCGAGGCCCTCGAGACGGAAGATTCCCTAGTCGCCGAGGTGGAGCCTCCAGAACGACTAGGGTCTTGCGCGATTGAGTGCGATGTGTGCGCGCCAGGGCTCGGAGCCATGTACGGCATCTTGTTTATACACCATACACTCCGGAGAGTGAGTTAGTGTGCTTCGGGGCTCGGAGCCATGCGCAGCGTCTTGTTTATACACTTCACACTCCGGAGAGTGAGTTAGTGTGTGCCGAGGCTCGGAGCTATGCGCGGTGTCTTGTTTATACAATTGACACTCCAGAGAGTGATTTAGTGTGCACCGGGGCTAGGAGCCATGCGCGACGCCTTGTTTATACACTTCACACTCCGGAGAGTGAGTTGGTGTGCGCCACGGCTCGGAACCATGCGCGGCATCTTATTTATACACTTCACACTCCGGAGAGTGAGTTAATGTTCACCGGGGCTCGGAGCCATGCGCGGCGTCTTCTTTGTAAACTTCGCACTCCGAGAGTGAGTTAGTGTGAGGCGGCTCCGGAGCGCGGACGGCTCCGAGCGAAAGCTTCAAGTTTTTTAGCGAAGATGTTCCAAAGGTGTAGCAGGTCTTCGGGTGCTGAGCAAAGGTGTAGCAGGCCTTCGGGCGCTGAGCGAAGGTGGGCCGAAGGGGTGCTTCGGCTTGACTGAAGTTGGGCTTCGGGCTTCGGCTGCTTCTTCATGTGTAGCATCTTGTTCGGACCCCACAGATGGCACCACCTGTCGTAGCAAGAAAAGCCTAGACAGTGGGTATGGAGTACCCTTTGTCTTGGGGGAGACCGGAGGGCAGAAGCGTCAAAGACACAATGTATGCTCATGTTGTATTGAATGTATCAAAATATAAGAATGGGGAGCCCCCCTTCTACATGCCCTTGGGGCTTTATTTATAGGGGGTAAGAATGGACATTTACCTTCTTACCCTCACAATGTATTGAGAGAGATGTGGCATTTAGGTACATTGATATAAAAATACTACATAGACCTAGTCTACATATGCACAGTATCCCCGACGGCACGCCGATATCCCTGACGACCCTAGGGTGCGGGGCACCCCTGGGTGCCCTGCTACGACAATCCCCACGGTGCTGTGCTACAACTCTAGTTAATGTTAATCCCCAAGGTGTTGGCGCTACAATTCCTGTTAATGTTAGGCCCCAAGGTGCTAGATCCAATGGTAATTGGTTGACGCTGATCTGCAAATGTACTGCTGGGAAGTGCAGAAAATTAACAATTAAAAGGGTAGAGTACTATGTATGTCCTACACCAAAGGTAGTCTTTTGTTATTAATGTTAAAATATGTTAGTAAATTGTCATATGATTATGGTCAGTTACACTGTTTTGTTATTTACAAGATACTTTAATGCTTGAAGGCATAGTGTTTCTTCTATTGTTTGTACTAGTCCTGAGAAAAGCTGCCAAAAAATCATGAGATGCTCCGCTTGATAATCTATTATATAATAAAGGCGGATGATGATGCATGATTAAATGCTCTCATAAAAAAGATAAACATGCTAAATCTTCTCACAAAAAGGGAACAACATTAGCCCTCAATTTGGTGGGTCCTAATGATGATGTGTGGTTAAAAAAGAGCATTGATTCTTGTTGGCGTCTTCTGTCGATTCCTGTGTCATCCGCGAGTCCAAACCAGTTCAAACATTAAATTTTGAAACCAGGAACATGTCGTGACACGGTTGTCTCTGGCGTAAACGCGAAGGAGAGGCTGATCGGCGAGCTCATTCCTTTGGCTCCAATGGTGGCGACAGGGGACTCCAACTTGAGCGAGCTCCAAATTTCCTCAATACAAGTCATTCACTAGCTTCACAGTATCCTACTGAATCTATCTCACTGCCCCTAACTTACCTTGTCGTCCCCAACTCGCCACCACCGCTGCCCTTTTCGGCCAAGCGCCACCGCCGTCGCACCGTATGGCATGTTAGCCCGTGTTTGAGAGCAAAAATGGATTCCCCATGCCTCAACCCACCACCCCATACCGTCCTTCTCTATATTTGATTGTTTCAATGGCTTCATGTTTAACCATGTGGGCACGCATTTGTTAATCAACCAATCAAGGCGCATTCCAACTGAGAAAACGTACTCCGTATATAAAAACAGCCAACTGGTGTACTTTTCCTGACATATCCCTTTCCAAGAGCACGTGCTTAGACCAGTGTCCTTGTCACATATGACTATAGGAGTCGGTAGGAAGCTATATTAGATCAGAACCATCGGTGACACCTACTCTTTTGTTCAAGGGTCTGGATCTGTTGCTGTGGAGGAACGACTACATGGTGAGGGTTACTGCACCTGTTGCAAACAGTCCAACTGAAAACAAAACGAGCGTTTATTATTTTTTAATCCATTTTAAAAATATTTTAGAGATAACATCTCTCTAACTTTATTTCCAATTCTGACCCCTTCGGTCACGCCATGACCCGTACGTGACCAATCTTTGTTGTCATGCTACAACGTCATATACTGCAAGGAGCACGTAGCACATAACAAGGTTCGGGTTAACACCGGTGTGGCGCCACGAAGCGTCACACAACACCCTTGCTGGTGGAGGCGTACGAGTGAATCAATCGGGGGTCGGGTCCAGAGATTCGGCACGCCATAAAAGCGAGCGACGGGACGATAGATGTGCAGAGGAGGGAGTGTCTCTTATCTAGAGTAATCATGTGGTACTAAACTTTCCATATTCTAAGTCATATGAAATCATGAAACCCTAATTTTTGAAATATTTTATCCTAATTTTTTAGACAATTTTAGAACATATAAAATTCTGGAAAAATTACACAATCAAGTCCACGGTGTAAGGATCCTGAAAAAAATTTCATAATGTTTGGATCTCATTTTCTATATTAGAAAATGACTACAAACAGTATACTTAAATAGATTTTCTATAACAAATCAGAATGGATAAAATTTTGAAAAAATTACGCAAGCAAGTACACTGTGTCAGGAGGCTCAAAAAAATTTCATAATTTTTTGAGATCATTTTCTTTATTTAGAAATTTCTTCAAAAAAATATACTTAAACGGATTTGCTGCTGCGGCTTAGGGGCGCAGCACGCGAGAGGAGGGGGCTAGATTAGGAATTTCGGAGATAAAAGGGCTAATTTAGGAATTTATGTGGTCTAAAGGGACAACAGTGCCCAAAATTCTCAGGAATACGCCAAGCTATAGTATCGGACCAGCTGTTTAACAGCATTGACATGGAGGAAGAGGACGATAACCAGCTCTTGCTGCATAGCCTAGGTGTAACGTCCGCAAACATCGAGGACATTGAAAGGAAAATCCTATCAGTGGCAAGTATTTCTCACACCATTCTTGTGCTGTGCAGGTCAGGCCATCACAACAATTAACTCCCAAAAAATCTTGTCATGTGATCGATACTAGTGCCTTCCTTTGCAGGCAAAAACTGAACCAAGGCATGGCACTGGATCAGGATCAGGATCAGGATCAACCACCATGGATGGACAAGGAGAGTAACGAGACACCTGAAGATGATGCTCAGGCCAGACTACATCACAAACTGCGCTCCGTGCAACTTGAAATTGATGCTGTAGCCTCCAGCATTAAACGAGTTAAAACACTCAAGTTGGAAAGAAAAGTGACCAGTCGGATAGCACTGATGCACAACATAAAAAAGAAATAAACTTGCTGATGACACTGCTCAATTAAGACTCTCCTCCTCGAGCAAGCGCTTGCTGCCGAGCGTCTTAAAAGCCCAAGGAAAGCTAAAGAGAGCGCAGATTCAGAGAGAGATACTATTACAGTCGGATCCTTGCGGCTCAGACAACCAAACAGACAAAATACCTACTGCCCATGCCGGATGAAGAGGAACCGAGGCGGAAGAAGCCAGCCGCTAAAGCCGCCTGGATGGCCTAAAAAGATGTCGAAAACCGTCACCTACAATGATGACAACGGCTTTTATGCAGTGCTCGATGGAGCCTCTGCGGAATTTTATGGAAACCGAGAGCCACTAACCTAGCCCTTCAGGGTTCTCATTTCCCACACTATTCTGTTTTGTTTCACTGCCTGCCTTCTGATGTTACATTCTTTTGTGTAGGAAAGGGAAAGAGCTTATTAGGAAGGGTTTGCTGACACCGTTTCACAGGTTGAAGGGCTGTGAGAAGCGTGTTGAACAACCCGGACCTTCTCATAGGCAAAACGATTCTGCAGAAAAAGAAAAAAAAACCATGGAAGCTTCCAGCATTGCTAAAGTTGTTCAGTCAATGCAGCAGATTGCACGAAACCGCCCAGCTTCCAAATTGTTTGATGCAGGAAAAGAAAATCCCAAGGAATAAGACCAAGAGGTCGTCGTTGCCTGGCAAGAAATGGGAGAAACCCAACTCAAGGAAGGAAGTATTATTGGATGGTATGTAAGGGCTCATCACAGCTTTTGGGCTTTTACTGTTATGCTACACACATGGCAATTGGCAAATGCGGACAGATTTCCTTATTTGCTACTACTTCATTTAAGTTTACTGCAGTGAACAGTGAACTTATTATGATTACTTTCTACACTTAGAGATGAGGATGTTAGAGATGCATCTGCATCAGTTTCTGGGGACGAGGATCAAGCAATAGAAGGTTCTGATGGAACCACCTCCTGTTATCCTTGAAGGTGGTTTAAGAATTCCTGGCACGATTTACGCACAGCTATTTGACTACCAAAAAGTGGGAGTGCAGTGGCTATGGGAGTTACATTGTCAAAGGGCTGGTGGAATAATTGATGATGAAATGGGGCTGGGAAAGACTGCACAGGTCATATCGTTTCTTCGTTCTTTGCATAACAGTGGTATGTACAACCCTAGCATTGTCGTTTGTCCTGTAACTCTTTTGCAACAGTGGCGAAGGGAGGTCAGTAGGTGGTATCCAAAGTTCACAGTTGATATCTTACATGATTCTGCAAATGGTTCAAGTAAAAAACAAAGAAGCAAGAGATACAACGATTCTGACAGTGAAGCTTCTTGGGATAGTGATCAGGAAAAGGTTATGTGTGCAAAGCCTGCAAAAAAAAAAAATGGGATGACTTGATTTCGCGTGTTGTAAATTCAGGGCCAGGTTTGCTTTTGACGACATACGAGCAGCTGAGAATCCTCGGGGAGAAGTTGCTTGATATAGAATGGGGATACGTTGTATTGGACGGGGGTCACCGCATAAGGAATCCCAGTGCTGAGATAACTCTAGTGTCCAAGCAATTGCAGACTACAGACTTGACTCGGTCTTCAGGTGGGGTAATGGCAAAGCGCTGTCCTCTGCCCAACTTTTGGCTAGGACTCGTGGAACCAGACAGGGAGCTTCCAGCCACCTATCGAATTCATCAGAGAATTATCGTGTTCGTGCATCTAACTCTTCTAATAATATGAACATGCATGGTTGTGCAACCTGAAGTCTTAATCCGCCAATTGTGCACCTTCATACAACAGCTCGATGAGCATAGCAGAACATTCCATGAGCCGCGTACAGTCCAAGGAGATGCTGCTGTTTAAGCATCTGCTGAATGAAATAGCTCCTGATTACGAGTAATTTTAGCTCTAGTTCACCGGAGCAAAAAAAGTTTCATTAGTAGTAGCATCCTGCATAGTTTCACTTAGATAGGAGATAATTTCAATTTTTGATACAGAGACGAATTTTTAACGGAAACTCCCCCTCCAGTGTCTTAACAGCAGCAACGGTTCGGAGATACCACTCTCCTTCTTCACGGTGCACGTCGAGAAGAAGAGTCGACGAGGTTTAGACCGACGCAATACAACAGCACAGGTTTGCAGAAGAAAGAAAAGAGGCAACAGTACAAGTTTGCAGAATAAAGAAAAGATGCAACAGTACAAGTTTGCAGAAGAAAGAAAAGAGGAAATAGAGGCAGTGGTTCTACGCACTATACTCCAGACGTATCCAGGCATAGATATAGAGATGCAGATTGTGAATTGGCCTGATTAAACAGTCATTTACACATTGATAACTAACACATTTAACCATGAATTTGCCAGTGCATTTACCCACTGGTAAATGTCTACCATCAACACCCAATAAAACCTCAAATTCAAATATTTGAATCTCATTCAAACAAATCACGCGATTTTTCACGCAAAAATATGCGAATACGCGTACTTGTTTAGTTAAAGCCCTCCTCGTGCCAAGCTTATACATGTGTTATATATTTTAAAGAGTGGCAATGACTCCACCTTATATATTGGTTACCTCTATTTTGTCTTAGCAATATATATCTACTTTGGAATTATAGAAAACGGACTTCATATTGGTATAGGGCCAATTTTCAACAGTAAATACATACAGGAATACGAATCATTGTCACAAGAGTCTGTTTCTTGTGGATTGACGTAGCAGACATGAATGATTGGTGGCATGTTGTGCGTGTCGTGTATGCAGTTTATTCCACCTTGATGGCTTGTTGAAATCCTAGTAGCTCGCTAGCATGCATGCGTGCGTGGTGCTAATTAATCTCTTCTGCAATACTAAAACGTTGCTTCTTACTTGTGCAAGGCTTGTTTTAAACTGTTTGTTTTCCTGTCATTGAACACTGAGATCTCATCGTACCTACCTGACAGAGAGCTGTATATGAATGTAGAAATTTAGTGTGTGTGTGTGTGTGTTTTACCTGCCCATGTGTTGTGACCGTTGTGTGACTGCGGGCTATGATGTATGTGTGGGGTGGTGTGTGCGTGTTGCAGTCATGGATTTCTAATTTTCTATCTGAAACCTGGTGGTGTTTGTTATTCACCCCTCGCTAGGCTTTGTGTCACTAGCATTCATCCTAGTTAGATAGTGCTAGTATTAGCTTGATTGGACCAATGGATTTGACAGAAAACAAAAAATTAAATCGCCAACTAATCTGGTCAAGACCAATTGCCACCGCCGGGAGTTTCTCCCGGCCACCCCGACACTCTCCCCCACCTTACCGACGCTCTCCTCCTCCTTCTGCGAGCAACTAACACCCTATTTTCCCTCTCTGCCACTGAAATTCGAAGCTTCGGTACTACCGCCTGTTGCCCGCCGGTACTACCGCTCGCATGCCACTCCGGTACTTCCGCCCCCCGTTCCCCCAGAACTACCGCAACCCCTGGTACTACCGCGCGTTACCCGCCGGTACTACCGCTCACATTTCCACCCCGGTGCTTCCGCCCACCTTCTCCCCGGAGCTACCGCTTCTCGGTACTACCGCTTGTTACCTGCCGGTACTACCGGCCGCATCCTCTGGTACTACCGCTCGTCCCCGAGACCAGTGCGTGTAGACCTGGTCCACTCACTGTGCGATGGACCGAGCGCGGCTCTGTGCCAAGGGCCCACGTGTCAACCCGGGAGTTTTCATGTTTTTCCAAAAAAAAATCAATTAAAAATCCATTTGTAAAGTTTCAAAAATACATATCTCCTTCGTTATAACTCCAAAACTTATGAATTTTTTACCCAAAAATTTGTAATTTTAAAACCCACATTTTGGTACTAGTTTGGTTAATTTTGGAGTTAATTTATTATCGATTTTGTATTTATTAGTTTTGCTTGCTTGTCTTTTCTTTTCCAGTTCGATCGTCCGAGCGGAGTTCGAAGAAGCCAGTGATTCCTAATTCAACCAAGCTCAAGACTACCAAGATTCTCTAGCCTTTGACCCAGGCGAGTCAATACTTTGATCATGTTGAACCTACATTTTATGCAAATTATGTTATTTTAAAATAGCAAATCGCATGCTTTAATTTATTATACAAATGTATGTCAAATACCCTAAGGTAGTTAAATGCCAACTTGATTATTAAATAATCACTATATCATTTCCTTAATAATTGAATTCTATAATTCTTGTCACCCTAGTAATTATACGATAACCTACTAGTTATAGATTGTACTTAAATGTCATGCCGTCTTGTTTAAATCTTGGGTACCAACCGCCCAATCATCATTCTTTAAACATAAAAAAAAAATTGGGCAGTCATTGGGGGAACTGACTGAAATGGTTAAGATAATTTGGTTTGCACTTCTCAAAACCCTAAAACTTGCTAATATCTCATTTGGACGGATGGAGAGAATGGTGGGTGCCGTCGTGCACGAGAATGGTTGGTATGTGGTATGAACCGCCCGAATAGATTAAGGACTTAATCTTGTCATGACCTCCTGTGTAAAATAAGTACAACCACAAGTCTGCAAAGTGCAACTTGGCCTAGTAAATTTATTGAACCCCGAAAGTCACTTCACTGGTGGGGGAGCGAAGTCGTGCAAGAGTAGTCTTGAATGGGACACCGATGGTGAAGTTGCCAGCTGCGCTAGACATTGTGGAAAGCCGTGGTCCATCTGCGTTAGTAACTGTGGTGAACATCCCGCACCACGTATGGGCGTAACCCCTATATAGGTGAAATGACGGAAGGGGTAAGGTAAATTAAAAAGTTACTGTGACGATCGCCCAACTACATGACTACAGAATCATGTGGGGTAACGAGTATGATTGTCTCTTGTGGGTACAGTGTACAACCTATACAGAGTCTAAACTGTTTAAACAACCGCGCCTACGGTCAAAGGCGGACATGGGAACTTAACTTGAGTTAATTCTATTTCAAAAACCTTTGTGGGTGGGTTGAAAAATATGACGGGCTCATCTAGCCCTTGTTTTTGATTTTTCTTGGGTAGTCTTACCCAGTGCTGATAATCGGTGGATGTAACCGCTATCAAAAGTAAGCATGAGGTGGAGGTAACCTCCACTGTTATTGTTATTGCACAAGAAATCACTTTATTAAAAATGTTGTTCGGTTAAACTGCTAAGTGCTATGACTTTCTAAATATGTGTATTTACAAATATCACTTTGCGCAAATAAAAGAACCCGAGCCATCCTTGTTTTGCCCTGCATATTTATTATTGCATCTGTTGTGTTGGCTCGCGAGCACAGAAGTTGTGCTCACCCTCGCTCTTACCCCAAACCCTCAGAATCCGCTGATCAGGACGACTATGCCTACTATGAGGATCAAGGTGTCGACGGTCAAGACCAAGGCGAAGAGTAGTTTAGTTCCTTAGTCTAGGACTCGCCGCAGTCTAGCTGGCTCCGTTGGTACTTACGTACAACAATATTCTCCAAGTCCTTGGTTAATATCGGTTGTACAGTATCCACGATCGCTTGCTGTGGGAGTCGTGTTACCCTTTGCTTCGCGCCTATTTACGTATTTTGTGTAATGAACTCATTTAGCATGTTCGGCCCTCTTATGTAAAATCGACTGACGCGGTCTGTCTAACTCGATGGTTGTAATATTATGTTTGATTCTGTCTCGATGTGTATGAAATGATTCAATGATGTACACTGTGAGTGCTACTGCGATCCAAAGGGTAGCGCAGAATTTTCACAGAGGATTCGGATTAAGGAAATGCAGGTCCGTGTAAGATCGAGGAGGCCGACTAGAGGGGGTGAATAGGCGGTTTAAAAACTTCTTTGGCTAAAACTAATTTATAATACGGAAGCTAATAACAATTGGTTTTGCATAATAAAAATATAAATCAACTAGGCTTCACTAAGTGCACCAACAATATGAATAGAATTCAATGAGAGCAATCATACAAAGATATATAAGCAATTAAAGCAAGTAATGTAAATTGCTCAAAGTAAAGCACCAGATCAAACTACAATGGACACAATGATGTTTTATTGTGGTGATCGGAGAATTGCCGGTCTCCCCTAGTCCACGTTGAGGTAAGCCCAAACGAATTGGATCGGCTCTACGAATTAAGCCAACACCTCCGAGGTAAGTCCAACCACTTGGACCAATTCCAACACGAACCTTGATGGCTTTTGGCTAAACCGCGACGCAAGACGGCGCAAGGAGAAGTGGTTTAGGTCAAGAGAAGATAAAGACAACGCTTTGAAATACGTGCGTGAGTTAAAACTATTTATGTGTAGGCTTAACGGGTGCCCATTAGGAATGTCCTTCTAGAAGCTAGCCTCCACTATAAATAGGGGAGGGCGCTGGTTGTGCACCTCCCAACCCTTGTATTGTAGAAACCCTAGTTTGTGTTTAGGGAGAGGTTAGGGTTCTAGATAGTTGGATTGATTGTGTGCTCAAGTGTTGAGCCTTTGTCCTCCGGGATGGAGTGGCTATAAACCAACACCAATATCGAATCAATCTAAGCAAGATTCCTCAAAATGAGTCTCTTCTTGTTCTTGTTCTCTCTTTTGTGATTTTAGGGCTTTATTTGATCCTTTCATTTTCGTTTGGTTTCTGACCAGGATTTTGCTTGCTGTAACATGTGTGAATGTATCTATAATCATCTTGATCATCTATCACCCACGAGCAAGTTTTTTATATCATATTTTGGTTTTGACTCGATTTTGAAGCAACCTTCACTCAAACGGAAAAAGGTCTGAACTTTGGCAATGATCTTGATGATCCTTGATTGGAATAGGTTTCTGACATCCTAGAGAAGGCATGTTTCAAGTTTCGTGAAGTTTGGAGTTATGGATCAAAAGTTAGACCAATTTGTGATTTCGAGATCAGACTGATTTTACTGTTCATCGTGCTGGAGGTCAGACCGCCCCCTTGGAGAGGTCAGACCGCCAAGGTCTGACCGCCCAACTCTTTGAGAATTGAGTTTTTTTGTGATTTTGGTTGTTTTGTTTCGGGGTGTTGATTGGATTCAATAGAAGTCTTTCGCTATGCTTGTACATTGATCTTCATAGCTCTCATAGTTATTGGAATGAAAAACGTGTTGAGTCCAATCAAGATGAAAAAGAGATTGTACTTGTATTCAAACCCCTCTTTAGTCACCGTTTCGGTTCAAAAAGAAGACACTGGAGGAGGAGGAGGAGGAGGAGGGAGAGGGAAGCTTAATTACTAGCTAGCAAGTGATGATAAAGACCAGTCAAATTGTACCACCTTACACACAGTTCGCATTGGTTCCTTTATATAAGCCAGGCAGGCAGGCATCCAGCAGGGGTGAACCCTGACTTTGAGTGCACAAAGGCTAGCTAGCTGCACCACAAGTGAGTAACAAAATGGAGGGCTTCTCCAGCAACCATCAGGTAGACCACTCTTGTTCATCCTTCCCATACATCACCACAACTGAATAATTAATTGTTGCACTGAATGCATCACCATGCATGCGTGTACAACTAGCTACCTGCTTTGCTTTTTATTTCAGGATGGGAGTGAAACAAGCAGGAGCAGGAAGCAAGCGCAGAAGAGGGGCGGCAATGGAGGAGCGAGGGGAAGTGATGTGGAGAAGAAGAAGGCAAAGCGCAATATTGACGGCAATGATGATGTGAAGGCCAAGGAGGCATGTGGGGAGCCACCAGCTGCAGGATACATTCATGTCAGGGCAAGGAGGGGCCAGGCCACAGACAGACACAGCCTGGCAGAGAGGGTGTGTATAATATATATGTGCTAATTAATTTTGCGTGTCTCACAAACTATTTATTGATCTGTGCCTCACATTTCTAGCTACCAAGAAGCATGATGCAATTGGCTAGTTGCATGGTTAAATAGAAGGAGCATATGTTAATTCCATGCATGAGCATGATCGTAAGCTCGATCAGTTCCTAATGTATAACACACATATATATGCATGCATGCATGCATGTGTGACTAACTGTAGGTGAGAAGGGAGAAGATCAGTGAGAGGATAAAGATGCTGCAGAGCCTAGTTCCTGGTTGTGACAAGGTCAACCTCGGTCTCACACCCAGTGTATAGTTACATCATGTGGAAATTAAGCAAGCTCCTGTTTGAATTCGAGCTAATGAATAATGAAGGTCAATTGTCTTGTAGGTTACAGGAAAGGCTCTAATGCTTGATGAGATAATAAACTATGTGCAATCATTGCAGAACCAAGTTGAGGTGATTTTGTATATCTTATTTTCACCCCAAAAAAAAGTGGAAAAGAAATCAACAACAAAAGAACTGTTAACTAATTGAATGTTGGTCTCTCTCTCTCTCTCTCTCCCCAGTTTCTCTCAATGAGGCTGGCCTCCATGGACCCAATGCTCTATGAGTTTGGAGTGGACATTGACAGTAACTACCGATACTTCCCTGAGGTATATACAACAAAATTAGCTAATTTAGTAGTACATACCTTCAAAAAGAATTGAGCAGTAGTTCATACCTTCAATACCCAAAAAAAAAGGGGTAGTATATGCTTGCAACAAATTAAGAAGGTTACCTTTACCATTAGCAATAAATCTTGGCACACAGATGCATGGCTGTGCCTGTAGCAGCAACTAATTTCCCCTGTTTACATGTTGAAACATATGTGCATATCCAGCTTCTAAGAATGGCATCAATGCCACACGAGCAGCTGGCGCAGTGCTTGGGCCAAGCCAACCAAACAGTCGCTCATCTGCAGCACACTCCTTTTGATGGTACCATGACCATGCTGAACAGCGCCCAGGTTGCACTTGCCACCAACACTGCAGATGCAGATGCAGATGCAGATGCAGAAATTGCAGATGCGCCACTCCTTCCTCTTCTTCAGGTTCAGGGCCCCGCCGCCTTTGCTCAGGTCAGGATCAACTGCACGCGTATATAGCATCTCATCCTTGTCCATCCCTATGATCGATCGATCGATCGATACTGGTGTTTGTGCTGGCTAATTTGACACGCACGCACCTGAAAACAATTTCATGCATGCTATGCATGTACTCATTCATACTTACTAGTACTACTTGGCAGCATTAATGAATTGACAGATGCACAACCTTTTGCAGGATAGCGGCAGCCGTGTGGTGAACATGATGCCACCTCTGAGTCAGGCAGACTTCGGTGGCATGTGCTCCTCCTTTCAGCAGTACTAGTAGAGTGAGTCTCAGAGTCAAGAGATCAATCGAAAGGAAGAGCAGCTAGCCCAGCTTTAGCTTCATTTGGTAAGCCCCCAGCTAGTTTGCATGATCTGCAAATGCATGTATCTGAAACTAATCAATAATGCAAGCGAGCAGCTAGGCTCCTGAATGATGAATGCATGTATAGATAGCTAGCAGCATATGTAATTAATTAATGTGCTACTAGCTCCTACAAATTAATCAAGATGGATGGATGGATGGATGGATGGATGGATCGGTGACCTTTCAGCATCTAAAATGGAGACAAGCTAAAGTGAGAAGCAAGAAGATTAGTTGTTTGATTGTTGGCCCATTTGTACCTGTAGGCACTCCTCGATCGATCTCCCTTCCTTCCCTTGTCGATCTTGTTCATCAGGGCCCTGTTACTGTTCCCAGCATTTGATGCCTAGCTACCTAATGCGTCTGCTTGCTTTCTGCACAGTACTACTGGTTAGATTGTTGAAATTATTAGGCAGGCGGCTATCTAGCCTCTGAATTGCAGCATTGCTGCTCCGATGCATGTTCAGATGGCGTCTCATGTATGTTATGTATCAGCTCCCTCCGTGCTAGCTGTGCTGAAGGTGCATGTGTGGCCTGGGTGCGCGCGCGCGAGGTATGCATACATGCATGCCTGCTTCCCGATGTGTACTTGCATGTTGCAGGAGAGCAGTGTGATATGACTTGGGCCTAGCAAGCAAGCTAGCTAGCTCCTTGCTGCTCTACTCTACTCTACTGAGTAGCTTTTTTACAAGTATTGATTGCTCCGCCTCTCGAAAGCAGGTAAACAGACAACCATTATTGTACGTCATACACAGACATATCTACAATGTACTATTTTGTTTATATATTTTTATAGACAGTTTTTCTATGTACAATATGTATTGATTCTCGTATTACAGTCGACTACTGCATGAGAGACAACTCAATTCTCTATACTCTTCGTATCTCATTCATATCATCCCGTGTCTTATATGATAAAATTTACAGACAGCTAGTGTTGCTTCATAGGCACAAGAGGGATTGAGCCTCTTCTTTCTTTAATTTATTATTACACTGTCTGATCTCATCAAGGCTGCTCGCTGACAAACACCGGTGAGCGAGCTAGCTGCCTAACTGCTTGTCTTGAGTCTTGACCCAAACACATGCGCGCGTGGTAATTGAGCTCTCACAAGGTATACAAACCTAACTCGCCTACCAAAAGAAAGTAGAGAAAAAAAAGCTGAATTTTGTGTTTGTGTGTGTAGGAAATTATTTCTATGAGGGAGGTCAGAGGGAAGAGGCGGAGGGGGGTGGGGGATCCAATGTTAGAGGCCTTGCGGAGCCCCTCCCCAATAGAATTTATTTCCGTATATGCTGCAGCGTTCATGCGTTGTTACCTATTCACATCTAGATCTAGATATGCAATAGCCTCGCGACGCGCCAGGCTACATCTAGATAGGCTAGAAGGGCCTACCTCGCTCGTCGGGCTAATCATGCCTAGAGCGGAACGCCACAGCCTATGACCTTGACGTGTTGTGTCTGTGTCGACGGTCGAGCTCATAAGTCCGCATGGCACAATCCGTTTAGTTAGTCGCGCCGAACTGCCCATTTGAACACCTCTAACTGGTTCATTGGAGTTCTATTCCTACCACTCGCAGGTCAAATACACTGTATGTATGACTACCGTCGTTTGGTTTTAATTTTAAATTTTGAGAGCATGTAGATAGTCCCAATAAACTGTGGATATCATGGGGATATCCTCATGATCTTAGAATGATGTTACAATTGGCAATGGTATTGAAGGTTTATCGAATCACGCGTTTTCGGCAAATCGGCCCATGGGTGGCGGTCTGACCGGTTTTCACTTGTTTCATCGGCCATCTTGGCAGAGATCTTTGTCTGTTAGGTCAAGCTCATGGTTTTCAATGCATATATGTTGCATGATGCATGTTTTGACTAACGTGGGTCAAGTTGCGAAGAATTTATTCCCGAAATCGATTTCTTGGTCTATTGTTGTGCAGGTGGCTTGGATGTCAATGACAGTCAACGGCGAGGATGATCGAGATTAAGCTTGGAGAGCTGAGGTTCAGAACGATCGAGGATACCGGGTGAAGTCGATGGATTCAAGCATGGTGCAAAATGGACAAGGATGATCTAACGAGAAATTCGGTGCGACGGGTTGCATTAAGCGGCGCGGGGGTCGGTGCAAGTGTCATGGTGGTTTCGGTGGGAGTCGAATGGGAGAGACTTGCCCACATGAAGAGAACCGTTGATCAACCTACACGTGGCGAAGCATGGAAGTGCTTCATAAAGATTGGACTCGGTCTTTGGAGAAGGATCAAGGGGGGGTATTTTGGTAACTTCACCAAGATACCGGCTTGATTGCTTTTGACTAAACAGCAGCGCAAGACGGCGCAAGGAGAAGTGGTTTAGGTTGAGAGAAGATGAAGACGACACTTTGAAATACGTGCGTGAGTGAAACTCGTTTGTGTGTGGGCTTAACGGATACCCATTAGCGAATACCTTTTAGAAGCTAACCTCCACTATAAATAGGGGAGTGTACTGGTTGCTCCTCCCTTGAACCTCTTTTGTTTTATTGTTGAAGCCCTAGTTTTGGTGTTTAGGGATAATAGTGGAGAGGTTAGGTTCTAGAGATTGGATTGATTATGTACTCAAGTGTTGAGTATTCGTCCTCCATGATGGAGTAGCTATAAACCAATATATATCTCGAATCAATCCATGCAAAATTGTTCAAGTTGATTCTCTTTATGTTCTTGCTCTCTATTTTGTGATTTTGAAGCTTTCTTTGATCCACTCTTTTTCTCTTGGTTTCTGGTCTGGATCTTACTTGCTGTGACATATGAAAATACATCTAGGATCATCTATAATCCGCGAGCAAGTTTTTGGATCATATTTCGGTTTTGACTCGATTTTAGACCAACCTTCACTCAAACGGAAAAAAGGTCAGAACTTTGACAAAGATCTTCGCGATCTTTGATTGGAATAGGCTCATAACATCCTAGAGAAAGTGTGTTCCAAGTTTTGTGAAATTTAGAGTTGTGAATCAAAAATTAGACCTATTTGTGGTTTTATTTTCATGCTATTTTTACTGTTCATCGTGCTGTAGGTCAGACCGCCCCCTGTGAGAGGTCAAACCGCCCATGTTAAGAGATCAGACCGCCCAACTCTTTGGGAATTGAGTTTTTAATGATTTTGGTTGTTTTGCTCTGGAGTTTCGATTGGATTCAATATAAATCTTTCGCTATGCTTGTACTTTGATATTCATAGCTCTCATAGCTATTGGAGTGAAAATTTTATTGAATCCAATCTTGATTTAAAAAAAAATCGTGCTTGTATTCACCCCCTAGTCCAACATAAACAATTGAGTAACATACATGTATAGCTTGCCGGTGCTTCACTTTGGTTTCTATTTGCGCCATATGTTGATTGTCCAACGATTTAAACCAAAGCTATCTCATCCATAATTGAGTCATTCTCTATTTGCGCCATATGTAGATTGTCTAACGATTTAAACAGTGCCCTCTCTCCATAATGGAGCCATGTGTTGATTGTAGAAAGAATTGAAGCAGCCCTCCTCGCATTTGTCAAAACTTTCCACCGAAAGAATAGAAGCAGCCCTCTCTCACACCCGCTACACCCGCCACGCATCCGAATCAAGCACGGAGAATTAAAAACGCTTGGGTGGCCATCTTTCCCACCGCCCATCCTCCTCCTCCGCACATCTGCCGCCCATCCAGAATTCCGCGCCAATGCTTACGGAATTCCCGCGCCAAGGCCGCGACTCTCCTCCACTCGCTATAAATACCGGACTGGCACTCGCTTCTTCTGATGGTACCGACGAGGACGCACACGGCCGGTGGTCCTTACGCGGCATCGAGACTTGATGATATCGCGTGCATTCGCCAGCATCGCCGCAAGAAGAAGGCTCCCTGGGGTTTCAGCCGACACCCTCTTAGTTGGGCGCGCTTCGAACAAGGTGGCGCGCAACAAGCTATAGCACGCAGACGCTTTGTCCATCACCGTGTACCCGAGTGCACCGTCCAACCCAGTGGAAGTACGCAGTGAAGTGCATAGTAGAAGGTCGCCTGGCAAGGTCGGCGCCCGAGCAAAGATCTTGGGCTCGGTCTTCACGGCCAAAGAGCCGATCGACCACACCGCGAGCTCACGAGTCGCGCAAAGATTTAACGTGACTTCCGTGATATGTTGCAAACCTCATCACGCACCTAGTTGAGGCGACGTGTTCTATCTCCCCAAGCCGATGATGCCAAGTCGCCAATCGTTGGCTATCCAGCTAGCTACAAGAAGGTTCGACGAGCCAAGCGTAAAGTCATCGAGACTATGTACGGGACATACGAAGAGGCGATAACCTTGTGCCGAGATTGTTTCACCGCATTGCCGGATCAAACCCCGACGCATACATAAACAAGCCGACCGTGAAGATGCCAAAAGGGTCCAACCACTTCATACCGATAGGGTGTTCGGCTTTCGCCGTGCCATCGTGGGCTTCAAGTTCCGCCGTCCCGCTAACGATGGATGGCACTTTTCTCACTAGAAAGTACAAGGGCACCATCCTCACCGCGGTGGCGCCGATGCGAATGACCAACTTCTCCCAATTGCATTTGCCATTGTCGAGCGAGAACACATCCACCGGCCGTGGTTCTTGGAGAACGTGAAGAGGGCCGTATGGAGACCGCCAACGCTCGCTTAGTCACGCATCGCAATGTCGGGTTGTTGGCGCCATCAACAAAGATGCGCTGGGATGGATCCATCTCACCGCGGAACGACGCAATCCAGTGGTGCATGAGGCATCTTGCATCTAACTTGTTCACGCCGTTCCAATGGGGAACTCATGAAGACGTTCAAGGCATTAGTCCGCGACCTCCGAGACGAGGTCATGAGAGGTCTCTGAGGTCTAGGAGGTCTCGAGATCTAAGGAGGTCTCAGAGGCCACGGAGGTCTCAAGGTTTAATGGAGTGGAATCATTATACAAAAAGTTTGTACGCTTATTGATTAATACGAACAAGACACTCATATGAAATAGCGATAACAAGCATGTAGTACAATGAAAATCGCATAACACGTGATACTATACGGCCACTCGCTCGAGCCACTACTCTCTCCTCGCTCGCGCTGCGTCGCGCGGCGCGCCTTGTTTTGCGCCGAGCATGACCGTGGAATACGCCCACCGCCCGAGAACGCGTGTCGGTTCGAGAGGGGGTACGAGACCGTTGAGGCGAGGTGGACCAGAGATCGAGTCCGAGCAGAGTCCGGTAGGCGACATGTCGCCGTGATGAGACGTGCCGACCGGGACACTTCCGAGGAATTCATCCACGACGCGAGGCTAGAAACCACTGGGGTACGATTCTCGCAACTCCGCTGCGCGGATGAACTCTCGCCGAGTATACCGTGGGCACCGAACCCGAGGACATCTGTTTGAACGACGGGGCACAACTCGAGGAGCTCGCTCGCTGACGCTTAAAACCCCGCCGCCATTGTCCTTGCCTCGGCGTTGTACGCTTCCTCGGTAGGAGCCGGAGGCCCGTGATCGCCGCTATCGCCGATGTGAATCGCCGTCACCCCCACGGCCAAGGTCGCAAGACGAAACGATGTTAGTACAAATGAACACTGGATGTAAACTAAGAACCTCGACTCCCGATGTGCGCGTGATAACCGAGGGGGCAAGAGTCGTGTACCGGGTCCGACGACGACATGATTCATCCCGACGACCTACGGCGAGAGAACGGCATGATGTTAGCGAACGTAAGGCATAATTACAAAACTTAATGTAAATTTGTACATAGCGACTTACCGCGCGGCGACCGCCCGCATATGACCAACGGGAACGCCACGACGCCACGGACTCGCTAGGTCGTGGTGACCTAGCGTGAGCACGCCCCACTTCGCGCCCGGAGATGCGCAAGACGTCGCCCTCGAACGACTACAGCCAAGTTCTTTATTATCTTCTTCATCTCCGCCGAGATGTGCTTCAAAACTTTTTATATACCGCCGGTTCTATCTGGCCGAAGGCCTCGCCTGGCCGCGCCTGACGCCGCACCGCCCGCCGAATCAGAGTGACATATGTAACAGTTCATTAACAAAAATATGAATATCGCAACAAATCGCGAACCGTAGGTTGTAAGTGTCGACGGTGTCGCATATCTTGAAGCGCCGCGGACGGCCGTACGCGGCGCGAGGCTCTCTTGGTGCGCCGAAATGTCACATCCTCTCGGCGCCCGAGGAGGAATGGTGAGTCTTGCGCTGCTCGTGGCATGTACCACCCATGTACGCAGCTGCACTCAGTGGTCATATGGACGCCGCCATGCCATACATCCACGCGCATCCCGTTAATCCATGTCGCAATCCACCGTGCCGCATTTGCCATCCAAATATGCCCACCCGACTCGATTGCTCGCATTTTCTGAAGATTAATGTTACAAAGAAGACGTAAGGATCGCAAAAATTACTTGATGAAATTTGACTCACAGTGTGTACACCCTGCAGGGGCTCGCTGCTCGTGGCACGAGCCGGTATCGACAAATCGTCAGACGCGCTACGGCGCAAGGCTCCACCATATGTGAGAACACCAGTGGCGTGTCGTCGCTCACGCATCGATCCTCGACGATTGCGCAGACAAATTGCGGCGCGCAACCGCGAGCGTAAAATCAGCATGCCATGGACACCGATGATGTCGCCTGCGCAATAACTCGAACTCGCTGTGGTACAACGAGTAGCACCTCCCGCCTTCTGGCTCCGCAGCAGACGACGCGCAGCCCATCGTAAGCCCATGGTGGGCGCGCCTATGTGGTCATGCGGGAGAGGGTACGGTGCGCCATTGCCTCAATGGTCGCCGCCAACAGGAAGTGCTCCTAACTCCACAGCCTATGGAGCACGTGAGCACACGGCAAAGTTGCTACCACGCGCCACCAAGCGCCACACAACCCTTGGCATGTAGCGCAAAGGATCTACCGATCTCACCGCATCATGCAGACGGCCACTTCACAACCAAAGACTCTCGGCGACGCTGATGAAGTCAGTTCAAAAATCGCCTTTGTGGTTGGAAACAGACCCAACCAAAGAGTCAAGAAGGTAAGCAACGAGATGCGCCCTAACGACGCCTCAGTGCACCTCGCGGCATTCGCCGAATCGCTTCGCCGCCCGAGGACGCCACGCACCCTCCGGCAGAGGTTGGTCAAACCGCCGCCCACCGACCTTCCACCGCTTCCTGAGGGCTCCGAACAAAGCGCACACCCTGGACGGAGACCGCTTAAGAACGAGACGCCCGTAGGGTGATCGCCATCTCACCCCACCGAAATGGAAGGTGTGCGCCTCGCCCCACCGTCCATTACGCGCGACAACAGTCGTCGCCTAGGGTGAACCCACGCTGGCGGACACCATCCTCGCAAAGGGCAACAAGCCCGCCTCCGAGGATCGGACGAACGATCGCTCACCGCCCACCGGCCCTTCCTCGCCTGGCGCCGAGGGCGAGGGCCATCCACGCCACGGTGAGCCATAGCTTGCACCGGTGGTCCTCATCGTAGAATTGTTCTAGTAACTCCTGCAGACATGACTAGCAAAACATACATAGCGACATTATCGACAATGTGGCTAATTAAACATAGAAGGATGTAGCTAAATTAAAAATTACGATAAACCTACTGCGAACGCGCTAACGACGGTTACTGGCATAACGTTGAAATATAATCGAGAGAAAGCGCATACGAAAAGAAAAGAATGGGCAGAGGAGCGAGCGAGGGATCGCGATATGAACTTAGCAGAAGAACGAGCGAGCGAAGCATCGCGAATGAAATCGCATGGCCGCTTCTTCCAATATATATGCAATCGCAATCATCAAAGGGAATCATTTTATATCCATCAGAATCATCAAAGAGAGTCACGAGATAACTGAGTGGTGACAGGTCATAATTAGTTCATGCATATACCAAGCAATGTTATTTGATTTTAATTATTTCTACGTACACGCGTACAATGCAAGCGCGCTTGCACGGATTGATACGTACGTACATCGATCCTAGCTAGCTGAGGCGCTAGTACGAGGTGTCGCCGATTGAAGATGGATGGGTACATGCAGTTCAGGCGAGCGCTTGGTCGCTGGAGACGCCGGTCTGGTATGGCGCCTCGCAGAACTCCCCACCCAGATCGTCGCACGCCTCGCCCGGGAACACCCTGCACGCATACGCAATTTATTTATTTATGCAATTAATTGATCGGAGGATCCCAATTAGTAGCAATAATAATCAACTAACAGCAGCAAGGATCATGCATATCGATCCTGTCCTGTCTATTTATATTCTTCGTTTTTGCTAGCTTACGTTTTTGGCTCGTCGTAGGCTAGGTAGTCCCTCTCCACGTCCTCCGACGCCGACGCCGCCGCCTGTGCCTGCGAAGAAGCAGAAGCCGCGAGCTTGGCCTCTGGGTACATCTGCGTGTTGCACGCCTCGCCGCCGATCAAGTCGCAAGCCTCCATGGGAACACCCTGAAATTAAGTATCACTCACATATATCTCATGCCTGGCCTGGTCATCAGTTATTCACACATATATAATATAATAGGAGAACGTAGTCAAGAGCTGGGGAACGTACGAGATGTTTGAGCTGTAGTCGACTTCCGCAGGATCCGCCGTGACGCCGGCGGCACGGACGCGGACGGGTATTATCCTTCTTGCGGCGGCAGGGGCCCGAGCCTTCGCCACGCTCCTTGGCGCCGGTCTACACTTCACAGGCAACACGGTCGAGAAGCCAACGGCGATAGCAGCGGCCTGCATCTTCTTCTAGCTGGCTACTTAATTCTGTCGATCTTCTTCTTCTTCTTCTTCAAGAGCTCGCTTGCTCCTACTTTGATGATCAGCTGGGCTGGGCTTATCTATCTTGTGTGTGTGACGTGAGGCTCCTTCTTATATACTGCCAGTGGCAGTTTGGATAAGATTCCGGTATGTGGTATCCTCCTCTCCTATTAGTGTCTACCCGACTGCATCATTCTTGAAGCCAGATCTTTTCTCCTTCCCCGGTTTTGTACCTTTGCAAAGATATTTATACCTTCCCTCTTGATACGTATCTTTCTTCAACTGTTACAAAATGAAAAATAAAACAGGCTAAAAGGGACAGCGATATTGCAAGAAGAATTCCCCAAAACGAAACAACAATGGCGGACAAAGGATGGTATATAATATGTTGCAGGTTATCTACTTCAAATTGCCACAATTCAGATTCCCCTGAACAAGTGAACAGGGCAGAGCGGGAGATATTACAAAGTGTAACAAAACGAGGCGCTAGCATGGAGAAAAGGCGTACATTGAATGTTCAAGTGCAAAGCAATGAGTTCTCACATGCATCAAATTAAGACCAAGGTACAATAATATAATAGTTCTAACTTCGAATAGATGCTCGAGGCACCGTTGGCACACCTAGCTCATCCTCCTGCATCCGATCAGATAATAGCACCAGGCAACCTTTCCTACCACCTTAAACCAACCAAACTTCGGGTTGATTAAATTAAATGCTTCATATAAAACATAGTTAATGCAGTTGTTAATCAGCAACACAGCAAGGCGTGCAACACCATCCTACCGAGTACCAAATCCCAAACGACGAACGCAGGAAACTTGTGAATGAATCGGTAAATAAGATAACCAACAGTGTGTTTCACCCAACCCACTAGTGCATATGTGAGATTATACATCTTTGAACCGGTCGTTGATTCATCGCAAGGAAGCAAACATCAGAGTAACAGTATACCAAGTTAAGAATGTTGTGCAATTCGCTTACCTGCTGCCTGCTTAGTGGGACTGCTGCAGGACCAGTTGGTGCAGCGGGTAGGTTAAGCTCAGCATCAAAATCACATTCCTTGTCTGGTTGAAGATATGATGGGATTGCACTTGACTCAAAACTCCATATCAGCCTCCAAAGCATCCAGCTCTGCAATGTTCAGCAAAAAAAAAGGACAGTAAACATAACCATCACCAAATGGCCCCAGAAGCACAGAAGACTAAGAGCGAGATTGGCAAGTAAATTTAGGCCATTAAGGGCAATAGTCTATGTTACGATTTAGAACCATCTATGAATAATCATACTGCCAAGTGAAGGGCCAACCACAACGAAAGCACTAAAGCTGTATAAAGTTGTTCTATTGCCCAACTGAAACTACAGCTTCCATACCTCCCATTAGTTCTTCCTCATCAACATCATCAGGGATGTTGTAGCTTCTACTAAGAGATTATTGTACTTCATTCAGATCCGTCATTTCATCTTGCATATTCTGCTAATTGAAGGAATCAATAAAGAAACTTCCTTTTCAATGAAAAAGACATTTATGTTACAAAGAAGAAGAAGAAAGAAGCGAGATTGTGCAAAAGCGTTGAAACTGGAAAGACACATAAAAGCTTAAAATATTGAATCAGTCCACCAAGTGCTCCCCACCATTTGAGTGACCTTGTGTGCAATTGTACTTCCCATTGTGTTGATAAGTTATCAAGAGAAGCTCTCCCAAAGAACAAAAAAAAATGATTGTTGCGGGATATAGGTTACGCAAGGGTGATTGACAGTCAAATAATTTCCATTCTGGCTTGATCAATACAAGATGAAAAGAGAAGGGTACAGCTTTGCGTAGTTTTTATTGTAAATTAGTGGATACAGCTAAGAATTGTGATCCTAACATAGCCAATCCCAAGGATGGGCTCCAAAGATAGAAGGTTCCAAGTTTTTGGAATTCCACCCTTCACCCGCAGCCAACCCTCACTGTCATTGGCCAATCCCACGACAACCACCTCCCCTAACCAATGAATATAAAGGCAATGTACGTACAAAGTACAATCATACATGGAGCTAGCGGAAGAGAAAGGCTAGCGATTAGGTTAGGGAATACATGCGCTTGTACTTGAGAAGCCTGATGGCGCGGGCCTTGATGGCTTTTTGGGAGGGTCCAGGGCGGGCCTTCCTGATCTGCTCCTTGTACCTGGCCAGCTCCTCGTTCAGCTTCTTGATCTTGTCGTCCACCGTCTCGCCCCTCTTGTTTATCTACTAGGGGAGCAGCGTGGCATAGCATTGGGTCGATTCGATATTTCGATTCGATTCGAGGGAAAAGCAAATCTGAAGATGCAGCAGCTAGCCAAGAGAAGAGAATAGAGTAGATTAGAGCCTACTGACTAGTTCGGTGGCGTCCTGGATGGTGGGGGTGGCTCCGTGTTCTTCTTTGCTCCCAAGATCTTCTTCATCTCCGGTGGTCGGAAGCGGCGGCGGCTTCTGCTCCTCGAGTGGGTTGTTGGGTGGACCTTTGGAAATTGAGATGTCACTCGGACCCCTGTTCGTCATCGAGTTCCTCAAGCTCCCACTGCCACTGCGACTGCTACTGGTCTCACATCACACGGGACGCCCTCCTCTGTTTGTTCTGTTCGTAATCATTAATGGGATGGGCTGGGCCGAACATAGAACAGTAGCGGGTTCGCTCATTAATGGAGTCAAACTCAACAGATAGAAGCTCCTCATCCTCAGTGTGTGCTTGGGCTTCCGGTATTTTTTCCGGGTCGCAAACTCAACACCGATCTCCCCTCTGGATGAGGGAGAGTAAGGCGGCGCCACCACTGAACTGAGCATGGACTTCCTGGGTGGCCGCATGTAACAGTTTATTTTTAAATTATAAATAGTATTTACTTTTATCGGTTAGTTTTAAATTTTTATTTCAACTTAAGTTGTATTTTCAAAATCTTTAGTTTATACCGTAATTTTAAAACTTCTCTCTTTTGGCCCAGTCCATTTTCCTCCCTCTTGGGCGGTCGTTCTTCCTCCTAGTTGTAGGCTATCCCCTCCTTCTCCTCCTCCGGCCCAGCTTCCCTTTTCATTCGACCAGTCGGCCCATACTCTCCTTTCCCCTTTCCAGCCCAATCGAGCCAGTGAACCCCCCCCCCCCCTCCGGACCTCTGCCGCCCTGTCCCATCGACCAGCCCTGCTTTAAGCAAATAAAAGAACTCATGCCATTCTTATTAAGCCTTGCATGTATTATTACTGCATCTTGCGTGTTGGCTCACGAGCACAGATGTTGTGCTTATCCCCGCTCCTTCCCCCAAACCCTCAGAAGCAAGAACTCTTGGTGACTACGCATACTACGAGGATCCCGAAGCTGGGGGCCCCAGAGATGATGAAGAGTAGTGTAGTTCGTATAGTCTATGACTCACCTCAGTCGAGCTGGCTCCGTTGGTGCTTGCGTGCATCTAATATTATCCAAGTCTTTGGATAATATCGGACGCACACGGGTTTCCTAGTCGCTTGCCTGTGGAGATATGCTCTCTACCCTTTTGCTTCCGCCACCGCTTTTGCTGCCCTTATGCTGTAACCTTTCGGTCTGTTCGGCCCTTAGTGTAAAAACTCGATTAGGTGTGGTCTATGTCACTACGATGTTTTGTAATATAATGGTTGGTTCAGTTTACATCATGTATGAAATGATTCAGTGATGTATCTGTGAGCGCTAGCTACTGACCCAAGAAATAGCACAGCAATTTCACAGATTATTTGGATTGGTGAAATCAAGTCCGACATCGCCGCTCATGCGAGGAAAAAGCAGGCGTCACCGGTGGCACCTCGCCGAAAGACGAAAGCGGATGGTGGAGAATGAGATGGTCGCGGTGTACCGGCGAGGAAGAGACGGGCTATGCCAGTGATGGATCCAGAATTTTCAAGATGGGTGTTCGGAGTTAATAAAAATTATTCGATAGAAATGTAAAAGTCTTTGATAGAAGAAAAAAAATCAAAGTATAATAATTACAAAATAATAAAGAAATTTTTGAATTGGGAGTTAGGGATTTGGGACTTAGGAATTATCGAATTAGGGAATGGGGATGCGCTTGTACAGTTGTCGATTTGTGCGGTCTACCTCATTGGTCTGGCCATCACTGTGTGCTCCCTCCTCGAGACTCCGGCTCCTAGGCGGCCCGGTCATGACCCATTCAACACTATTTGTAGCCCGCTGAGGTCAAGCCAGAACTCGGGAGCTACCCTCGCCTACTCAACTCGCCACCAAGTTGCCTCACCTGACGCCAAGTTACCTTGTCGAATCGTGCGGCCTTTGTCCTTATAACAAGAGAGAGAGAGAGAGGAATCCGAATAGACTAAAAGCTATTGGGCTGGTCGGTAGGGACGCACTATACTTGATACAAATTAGGAAGGGAGAGGTGTGTGTGGTATAAATCTATTTATAGGTATATATATGAAGTATTTGTCCCAATTATCTGTGTGTGTGTTTAATATATATATTTAATACAGAGTGCTTCAAGAAAACAATGGGTGTTCAAGTGAACACCCATGAATTTAGCCGGGTCCGCCCCTAGGCTACGCTAGCATGGTGTACCCGTGTGGAGCACCTTTGTGGGCGTTGATGGCGCATGACGATGAAATGCATTGACAAGGGCGAGGTGCACCAGCACTCAGATCTGGAACCACACTGCCAGTTTCCACACTGCTGGCAGGCTCCAAATGCACCGGCGCAACTCGAAGGAGTACATGGCGGCGTGCGAGGACCATGGCGGGTTCTAGTGGTGGCGAAGGTCCATCCTCGTCAACTCCAGCTGATTCAGGCCGCCGCCTCCTGGTTTGTTCGCTGACGCCGCTCCTGCGCCTCGTCACCTCATTTTCTCGTTAGATTGGGGAGGAGAGAGTGGGGTGAGAGGGAGAGGATAAAGATTAGGCATAGTAGGGTCCACGTGTACCGGTCTGACATTTCTCTCTCCAGCCAAGTTCGAAAAATTTGAAAAGATTCTCAGCACAGATCTTAAAAAAAATACATGGACGGTGGGGATAGTGGGAGTTCACACACTTTGTATTCCTTTATACATCTAAAACACAAGAATATATATTGACATAGCATGATTAATCACAGAACCCATATCATAAATATAGGTTCTTTATTATTTTCTAGAAGGAAATTAGGAATGATGATGAAATAGAAAATTCTGATTTTTCAAAGAATTGTTGAGTAATCAAATCCTTCACTTCAAAGTTTTCGATATCTTTGAAAAATGGATTAATCGGAGGATAAGGAGAGTCTAATTCTATCCCCCAAACTCTCATTTATTCACTAGATATAGTATTTGTCCTCTCTCTTTTTATCAATGATCTAAAAAAAAGAGGAAGGAGGAGAAGGGGGAAAAACTGAACATGGATGGATGGATGGATCGATAGGCAGCTGGTCGCAGCAGCAAAGAATTGAGTTGGCCGAGCGTGCTGCAAGTTGTGCAGACATGCGCCGCCATCACGAATACAGTGAGTAGTACTAGTAGTAAAGGCATTTGGCAATTGGCATCCAGGGCAACTCAGTGATTTGACAGTCGCAGACCAACTCAGAGGAAGAAAAGAAGGAAAATGAGCCCATCGGAGTCGGAAAAAGGAGGAGATGGATGCTGGGCGTGCATTGCATTGAATGCGTCTCCTCCGGCCAATTGCAGCAGCAAAGCCGGTGGCCGTTGGTAGGTGGGCAACGGAACACGCGCGAATTGAATGGCATGGCGCCGTATGCTACGTCCTCTGCTCCCAATCGAGATCGCAAGGCGAATTGGCGATGCTGTCTTTTGCTGTTATCTGATTCTGCTGCAACACCAACATTACCAGTTTACAACAGGTGTCGTGGTGGTGTGGTGAGTGGCGGTTGTTTTCTTCGCGTGTTTGGCAGTTGGTGCCGCCGCCGCTAGTGCTGTTCACTGACCCACCCTGGCTGACGTGCTGACTGACCGGTGGTTTCTTTCTGGTGGTTGAAGCACGCATGCTGTACTGCTCCGGCTCCTAGCTAGCCATAGCATCCTAGGTAACAAGACAAGGCGCACATACAGCCAGCTAGCTCTAGCTCTCCAATGTTACACTAATTTGGATATCATCCCATCCCATCCCATCCCAGCAGTAGCATCACTGTAGTCTTCCCTCGTTGTGCGCTTTACTACTAGTTTAGTTTAGATCTCTTCACTCCCTCTTCCTCCTCCTAGCCAGCCAGCCCGCCCTTCGATTCGATTCCACTGTGTGGGTGTGGCTTAATTTTGTCTCCGAGTCAGAGACGCACACGGCAAATACTGGTGTCTGTGTTTTGGTATTCGCTCTACAGGACTTTGGTCGGACGGAACCAGGCTTTTCATTCACGGACATGATCGGTATAATGAACGCATGGTCTGGCAGATATTTCTGTTACTGCAGATGGATCTATCTATCTACCTATCGATCGAGAGTGCGGTGCGGTGCGGTGCGGTGTGTAGACAGTGTCGTCCTTGTCGCGCGTTACTGCTAATAATTGCTTGCTGGCCGCTGGGTACCTGGGCCGGTCATCAATAAATTCAATTCGACTCATTCATGGAGTCTCCTTCTCCCTCCCTCCCTCCTCAGGGCTAGCTTGAATTGGTGTGGCGGGGGAGCGCTGCAGGGGTAGTGGCCCCAATTAATACTGCCCCATCAGATTCAGCTCTCTTGGGAGTTTCCAAGATTCCATCTTTCTCTCTTTCTCTCTTTCTTTCTTTTCGCGGCACCTTCTTCAAGGTCGATCTCTTACTTGGTTCCATCGATCGGTTCCATCCGTGACGACGTCATGGAACCACCACCACCACCCAAGGAGATCAAGTCGCCCGAGCTTCTGACGACCTGCTCGCCGCTGTCTCTGCAACGCAAGCAGCTCGGCTCGCACTTCTTGGAGAGCGACGAGCGACGCTTCTCCACTACCGCCATCGGCGGGGACTACGAGCCGGCCTCTGCGGTCGGGACCACGCCCGTGAACATCAGGGGCCAGCCCATCGCCGAGGCCGACCTCTCCAAGACCGGCGGATGGATCGCCGCCCTCTTCATCTTTGGGAACGAGATGGCCGAGCGCATGGCCTACTACGGCCTCTCCGTCAACATGGTCATCTTCATGTTCAAGGTCATGCACCGCCCCTTCGCCAGCTCCGCCAACGCCGTCAACAACTTCCTCGGCATCTCCCAGGCCTCCTCCGTCCTCGGCGGCTTCCTCGCCGACGCCTACCTCGGACGCTACTGGACCATCGCCATCTTCACCACCGTCTACCTGCTCGGCCTGATCGCCCTCACGCTCTGCGGAAGCATGACCGCGCTCGTGCCCAGCCAGGCCGGCTGCGACAAGCTCGCCATGCTGCTGGGCCAGTGCGAGCCGCCCAAGCACTGGCAGATGGTCTACCTCTACACGGCGCTCTACGTCACGGCGTTCGGCGCGGCGGGGATCCGGCCGTGCGTGTCGTCGTTCGGGGCGGACCAGTTCGACGAGCGGAGCCCCCGGTACAAGCGCCGCCTGGACCGCTTCTTCAACCTCTTCTACCTGGCTGTCACGCTCGGCGCCATCGCCGCCTTCACCGTGGTTGTGTACATCCAGATGCACCACGGCTGGGCGGCAGCGTTCGGCGCGCTGGCGCTGGCCATGGGCGCCTCCAACGCACTCTTCTTCGTGGGCACGCCGCTGTACCGGCACCGCGTACCGGGGGGGAGCCCGCTGACGAGGGTGGCGCAGGTGCTGGTGGCGGCGTTCAGGAAGAGGAAGGCGGACTTCACCAGCGGCTGCTACGTGGGGCTCTACGAGGTCGCCGGAACCAAGTCCGCCGTCAGGGGGAGCGCCAAGATCGAACACACCGACGACTTCAGGTACCTCCTTCTTCACCAGCAGTTCTGTGGTCTTAATTTGCATATAGTCCAGTCATATTGTCCGTTCGATGGAGAGACGGACGTTCAGGATTCAGCCAAGCACACCGGCGGTTTCTGTTTGCTGGTCATAGTAGGTAGGGAGGGGGGAGATGGCCTAATCCTTTCTTAAATCTTGAGAGTTGTTGCATTCTTCATCCGACACAAATTACGCACTGCATCGATCGGTCTAGTTTAGTGCTCAGTGCTCAGTGCTCAGCAACCCCACTCTTTTTTTAACACCCGTAAGGTGGTAATCTCAGTGACTTGAAAATTGCCACGAGGTTTTGGCTGTCCTGATGCGTGTCACATCGTCAGTACTCGGTGGATGGCATGGCACGTATATATAATTAACCACCTCCACCACCGATGATGATGATGATGACGACGACGACGACGACGACTTGCTACTGATCTGTGGTGGTGGTGCCATGCCATGCCAATATCGATATGCCATGCAGGTGGCTGGACAAGGCTGCGCTCCGGCTGCGGGAGGACGGCGTCGGCGATGATGAGAAGGAGATCCACAGCCCGTGGCGGCTGTGCACGGTGACGCAGGTGGAGGAGGTCAAGATCCTGCTGCGCCTGCTGCCCGTGCCGGCGTGCACGGTCATGCTCAGCGTCGTGCTCACCGAGTTCCTCACCCTCTCCGTGCAGCAGGCCTACACCCTCAACACCCACCTCGCCGCGCTCCACCTCCCCGTCGCCTGCATGCCCGTCTTCCCCTGCCTCGCCATCTTCCTCATCCTCGCGCTCTACTACCACACCTTCGCGCCGCTCGCCCGCCGCCTCACCGGCCACCCCCACGGCGCCTCCCAGCTCCAGCGCGTCGGCCTCGGCCTCTTCTTCTCCGTCCTCTCCGTCGCCTGGGCGGGCCTCTTCGAGCGCTACCGCAGGGCCTACGCCATCCGCCACGGCTACCTCGCGCTCTTCCTCACGCCCATGCCGGGCCTCAGCGCCTACTGGCTCCTCATCCAGTACTGCCTCATCGGCATCGCCGAGGTCTTCTGCATCGTCGGCCTCCTCGAGTTCCTCTACCAGGAGGCGCCCGACGCCATGCGCAGCGTCGGCTCCGCCTACGCCGCCGTGGCCGGCGGCCTCGGCTGCTTCCTCGCGACGGCGCTCAACAACGCCATCGACGCCATCACCGGCGACGTGAGGACGGGGCGGCCGTCGTGGCTGGCGCAGAACATCAACGTGGGGAGGTTCGACTACCTCTACTGGTTCCTGGCCGTGCTCAGCACGCTCAACTTGGCCGTCTTCCTCTACTTCGCCAACATCTACAAGTACAGGGTCAAGAAGCACGTCGCCGCCGTCGTGCGAGCCGAGGCCGACCACAAGTAGCTAGCTAGTTTTGCTGGATCTCTTCCTGTACCATTACTCCATTACCATACATACCATTGGTTTTATATACTACTAGTGTATTATGCCTGAACCGGCTGCGGCATATGTCAAATTTTACAATATCGATCAATGTGCTAGAGAGCATATCCGATACTAAACGTAATATACTAGCTAGTCTAGTATAGGATTGGGATTGAGTGGTACCACCTCCCCATTGGAGTAATTAATGATCATGGCTTTAATTTGATGGAGTCAGAAAAGATACTTCTCCAAGAGGAGCTACAAACGAAGCTCAGCTAACAGCTCTTCACTAGCTCAATCACCCCTCATCTCCTCTTTTATCTGGATTCTAGTGTGTGTACTGGACTACGTGACAATGTATTCTTATCATACCATGTACTGGGTCGCCCGCCCTTTTCCCTGATGCAGCAAGGCGGACGCAGAACACAAGGGACTAGTAACTGACTCTATGTCAGTCTGTTTCATCAGCTAGATGGCCAGACTTATCCTTCTTTGTAATGCTGCGTGCAATCAACTTTTTATAACTTTAATTAGGACCTGGCGATGCAAAATCCGCCGGAGCCGAGGCGCACCAGGTCGGACCTTATTTGCCTCCAGTCCCCAGGTGGGTCGAGATCTTCAAAAACGTGCTGCAGTATTGACAGAGCTTCAGAGCTTCTTTGACAGAATTTCAGAGTTTTTGTCAATTCTGAAATTCAGTACTTCTGAAAGTTCAGACCAGGATTAGAACACTCAATGCTTGGAGAAACAATTTAGAACCAAGACGTGTGTTTTGCGCTGCAACAATTGTAGTCTTTTTGTTTCTTTTCTCTGTTATTTACACTCATCAGAAGTTTACAGTTTGATTCCTTTTCGGAATCGCTACAGGACAGTACTCCGAAACTAGCTGCTACTGAAAACAGAGAGTCCGACTCTGTTTCCATCTCGTGACAGACTCTGAATCTACTAGCTAGACTGTCTCAGCCAGAACTATCATCGGTATTGCCGAACAACTTGGCAATCCGACTAGAAACAGAAACTCAAAAAACAGAACTGAAAACTAATTTCGACACAACTAGTTTAAATCAACATTCACCTCCCTAAATTAGTTGTGGTCTTTTTTCTTCACAGCCTGCATCCCAATTCTTTCTCTCATCTCCAAAAATTAGTTTTGTCGTTAGAATATCTGCAAGCTAATCATTTATGCTAACATACTCAACCATAATTTTTTTTTTGTCTTCCACACTCTCTAATATAATGAAACCGAGTATCGATATGCTTGCTTCTATCATGATGTACTGGATTCTTACACAAGGAGATAGTGGTCTTATTGTCAATGTTGAGTATTACCTCTCCAGGGTTTCGGTTCATGATATCACCAAGGAGGTGCTCCAACCAAATACTCTGACATGCTGCGGCTGCTATATACTCAGCTTCACATGAAGACAATGCAACAACCTTTTGCTTTTGTGATAGCCAATTGACCAAATTAGAATCCAAATAGAATGCGACTCCAATTGTACTCTTCCGATCATCAATATCTCTAGCCATATCACTATCACTATAACCCACCAAGCACAACTTCTCACCTTTGCCTTCCTTCTTGTAAAAACAGCCCAAATCAAGTGTTCCTTTTGACTTACCTTAATATGTGCTTCACATAACCATATGTTGATTGACTCAACCAAATACTCGACATCTCATTCTTTGCTATATACTCAGCTTCACATAAAGACAATGCAACAACCTTTAGCTTTTGTGATAGCCAATTGACCAAACTAGAACCCAAATAGAATGCGACTCCAGTTGTACTCTTCCGATCATCAATATCTCTGGCCATATCACTATCACTATAACCCACCAAGCACAGCTTCTCACCTTTGTTTTCCTTCTTGTAAAAACAACCTAAATCAATTGTTCCTTTTGACTTACCTTAATATGTGCTTTACCGCAATCAAGTATTCAGTTGTGGGGGACTCCATGTACCGGCTCACAATCTCAACCGAATAAGCTAGATCTGGTCTTGTGTTTACAAGATACCTTAGGCTCCCAACAATGCTTCTATACATGGTTTGATCCACCAATGGTGATGAGCTTTTCTTACTTAACTTCAATCTTGCTTCCATAGGAGTTCGCATTGGATTGCAATCACTCATGCCACAATTTTCAAGAATCTTCTTTGCATACGCTTCCTGGCACAGCAAGATACCGCTTGACGATTGATGAACCTTAATGCCAAGATAATAACTCAACAAGCCAAGGTCACTCATCTTAAACAACTTCTTCATTTGTTCCTTGAATTTCACAATCTCTTCTTCACAAACTCCTGTAATCACCAAATCATCCACATATACGCCAACTAGAAGGCAACTCTTATCTCTTCCTTTCTTGTACACGACATGCTCAAGTGGGCTTCTCTCAAATCCAAGAGACATCAAGGTGCTGTCCAATTTAGAATTCCAAGCTCTAGGGGCTTGTCGCAAACCATACAAGGCTTTGTGTAGTTTGAGTACCTTGTTTTCGCTCCCTTTTTCAATGAAATCAGGAGGTTGACTCACATATACTTCTTCTAGCTCCTCATTAAGAAATGCTGACTTGACGTCTATATGATGTAATCGCCATCCTTCTTGAGCAGCCAGAGCGATGAGTAATCTTACTGTTTTCATCCTAGCCACAGGAGTGAATACTTATTCGAAGTCAATACCTTGTTTTTTGCACAAATCCTTTTGCCACTGGCCTGGCTTTATGCTTTACCACTTTGCCAACTGAGTTCCTCTTTACTTTGTAAACCCATTTTAGCCCAATTGCTTCTGTCCAACAGGAAGGTCTACTAGAATCCACGTATTTTAAATAATATTGGTTTTTGAAAAAGAACTCCAAAAAATAAATAGTAAAAAACAAATATAAAAAATATCTATTGTCGCCATTCCAAATGACGAAATTGTCATGTGGCCATTTCGAATGCCGACAAGAGCCTTGTCGCCATTAAAAAAAGTGTGGAGAGGCTTAATTCACCAATTTAATTGGTGATAGGCTTTTGTCGTCAATTGAATTGGCGAGAGGAGCCGACATGATCAGGGAATTTTTTTTCCAAAAGAAAACTAAAAGTAACGACAAAACATAAGTTACACATTAAAATTGGATGCACGACATAATATAATCAAAAGTAGAAAGTGATAAGAAACAATATTAGCAAACTATATTTCAGCACAACGTCATCACATAGTTTGTCGACAATTCACAATGATATTACAAAATAATTCAGCACAACGTCATTATATAGTTTGTCGACAAATCACAATGATATTAAAAAACAATTCGGTACAACGTTATCACATAATTTGCCGACAAATCACAATGGTATTACAAAACATCCGGCACAACATATTTCAATAAGACAAACCATTCCCATAGCCGCGACCTCAACGTTCACCATGTCGACCTCCACGGTGCCCGCCTCGAGTGGGGCGGTCGGATGAGGTCCTCGCGGCGCTGTCTGGACTGTCAATCTCTCCTTCATCTTGTGCATTTTTTGAAGGTATGATCAGACTTCCTGCAAATAGAGTACTTCTTCGTACGACGCACGGCTTATGCTTCATCCATGTCATTCCTGATACGTTATATCTGCCACTGGCCAACCTTTCCCTTCAACCTAGCAATGTCTGTGGCCCAGATCAGTTGCTCCTAAGTAGGATAGATAGTGAAATGGCTAATCACACTGTAGCCATACAACTATGGATTTCAGGTTTGGATCACATCTTCCTTGGTGTAATATTCAGAAAGGTATTGGTTGGGATGCTGCTCCACCGTCAAGCATGCGGCCATCACATGTGAGATGCCCTATGCAAAAGAAAAGACTTGTTCCAAGTGCATACGCAACTAACGCGGTGTAGTATGCACTCGTGGATGATCCTCTTGTGGTTTGACCTGCGACGTCCTTTCTCCATGCAAAGTATCTCGAAGCGAATATATCTTTCTCCCTGAAACTTTTTATAACTTTAATTATGTATACTTGTAACCTCAAAATTATAGTTGAAGATTCTCCATCAAAAGTACTTTTATGCCAATTCTTCACCTCAAATTTTAATTTTGGTAATTTTTGCTAGCATATGATTAAAAAAAAGTAGTAGTCAAAGGGTGTATTGGAGGGAGAATTTTACTTGCATTCCGAAATTCCAAAATAATTTGGCCCTTCAAGCATAATTAAGAGGTTTTTTTAATTAATATAAATTTAAAAGATTATTACAAAAATAAATAGTCGGTTTTTTAAAACTAAACTAGGCGTTTGTCGCCAATTTAAATAACGACAGGAGCTCAAATTGGCGACAGGGGGCTCAACAGTACCCAGAGCTCCCTGTCGCCAGTTGATTCAAATGGCGACAGAGATCCTTAATTTTTTAATTTTAAAATTTGAAAAATCATCATTTCAAATGGTGATAGGGATCCTGCAAGTCCCTGTTGCCATTCCAAATAGCGACACAATCTCCCCTATAAAAGACCATTGAAATCCAAAAATTAGGGTAAAACTCACTTTTATTCAGAAAAAAGAGAAAGAGGGGAGGGGGAGAGAGGCAGAGAGGAGTAGAGAGTAGAGGGGAGGAGAGAAGCTAGCGTAGCACTGCCCGTTCGGTCGCCACCTTTAAGGTAATTTTTTAAACATAATAGATTACATAGTTTTAGATGTACGGTTATGTAGTGCATGATGTTGTACGTAATCCTTTTCAGTGAGTAATTTAGTTTTAGATGTGTTTAATTGTGGAAATATTGTTTACGGTGTAGTACGTCAAATATATCAGGCGTCACTAATTTCAAAATTTACTACGGTCAAGGGACTATTCTTGAGGGTTCCGAGGGGATTGATTTGTGTTATTTTCAATCGGCGATCGTGCCCCTAACAAGACCAAAGTAGTGTACATGGGGGCATTGTGATGCGGTGGTTGTTCTACACATTCGATTTAGACCATGTTGTATATGATATGAGATTGAGTTGTCTTGCCCTCCGACTAACACATATCACATATTGGGAGTTAGTTCAGCTCAAGGGAACAAGGTCGTGGTAGTCATATGTACACATGATGAGGGAGGAATGGTGGAATTTGGTCCTTCTGGCACAAACATACGACAAGCCCACTCCTGCATCCGCGGCTGAACAAGAAGGGGGTGGTGATGTCGAAGAAGAAGTCGGGGACTCCAGCCACAGCACGGCGCACAATGCGCGAAGGTCCGGGAGTAGCTGCTCCTATCGATAAAGACCCTGTGGAAGGAGCTCCTTCAGTCAGGCAAGCTAGTGGGCTTGCTGACGACGGTGAGGAGCTGGAAGCCCTAGTGCAAAGGATGATTCTCGAAGACTGAGACTACATGGCGTTGTCAAAAGATGAATGATCTGACGACGAGGATGATGTAGACTAGCAGGCGGTTCCATCCGAGTGGAACACTTGACCTATTTTCTCTTGCTTTGATGTGGGAATACTCCTAGAATCATCTAGACCATCAACCCCACAAGCAAGTCTTGAATCAAAGATTTTCATATTTCTAGGGTTTGTGCACTTCTTTGGTAAAACCTTGAGAGATCGATTCTACGAGTGGATCCAAGGATCGTCGCTAGAAATAGGTCTCTAATATCCTTAGGAGGTGTGCTCGAAATTTGGTGAAGTTTCTTTGGTTGAATCAAAAGTTGGATCAAATTTCGCTTTGGATTTGGGCTTGGCATTTCAAGATCGGACTAAATCGGCTCGACGTTTACAACGCGTCCGACCGCCGCTTGCGATCGCCTAAGATGGCGGGTCGAACTGATATCCAACGGTCCGACCGGTAGTTAGTAGCCGGTCCGATCACTGTTGACCGTCGGTCCGACTGCACATTACGATGTCTCGACCGCCGGCCTGCACTGCACTAGTGAGTTAAATTCTCCACATTTGTGTCTTGTGGTTGACGGGTTATCGAATTCAAGACAAGGCTTTCACCGCTGCTATCGATCTTCTTAGATTTCATAGCTAAAGGAGTAAAGTTCGTGTTGAATTTGATTAAGGCAGAAAGTTGAGAAAGCGCTATTCACCCCCTAGTCGCTTTATGGTCCTACAAACACATACCAATTCGACAATCTCATTGTCAACGAAGACTCCTGTGTCGTGGGAGTACGACTAGAGCGAGGCCACCAAGGAGCTATGTACAAATGTAAGGGGCTATGCAAGATGCGGTCAAATTACGGGCCTTGTCTGCGACGACATTCACAGCTTGTCAAATCTAACCCTAAATTTGACATGAAGTGCAACATAGAGGGACACCTTGGAGAGTGCACGATTTCACCTAAGTGGAACACCTACGCAGATTCTCTAGTAGGGTTCTCACCCATGTGTCGTTGTTGAGTCAATGCGTCTCATGAACCTATCATCAGTTTTGTCGTGAACCTCATGTAGCGAGATCGTGGATAATCTAGATTTTGAGCCACGATCTCGCCATACATGATGTTCGCCATGAAGCTTGATGATAGGTTCTTGTGGATTTGCATTGATGCAACGACCACACATGTGAGGGATTACTATATAGTTTGTAAGATCGGGTCCCATTTAATGGAATCGGAGTGAAAGCATCTCTAGTCGCTAACCATATTAAATCTGGTTAATTAACAATCTGGTGTTTGCAGACAATTAAGACCTATATGACTCTGCATTTGTAGGCTCAACTAGTGCATCGCAATATGAATACATATTCAACTGATACGGCATCATACAGAAGATGAAGTAATGTCGAATTAAAGCATGTAATGTCAAATCTCGCTCAAAGTCTTAGAGCATCAATCCATTGCAATAACGATCTCACATCGACACAACGATGTCTTCGACGGGCTTTTCGATCGATATGCACATTAGCAACTCGCATTCGGTCTTGCGCCTAATCCACGTGAGTTGGTGTTAACTTCTTCAATCCTCAATGCCCTTTGTTGGACGTGCATGAAATCTTGACATATGCTTAGACACTCGAGGCTAAGTCCAACTTCTCCACTTGACGCTCTCAAATGAGCACTATTCCTTTCGCTCACTAACTCAATGGTATACATGGTGCTTAGTTGGCGCCATTCGATAGTACGCATGGTACAAATTGATGTGAACAACCACTCCATACCGTCGCCTATCTACTGGGTCTTTTGAGACCTATGGTCACCGATGAATAACTCAATCGACCTCCTAGGTATCCAAAATAGTCCATTGATGAGTAACATGTTGGAATTCCACATACTTCAACATCTTGTAACATAATCAAGATGTCATTCACGGATACATCTACATACCTAAGGCAACTATCTAATGCAATTAGAGTTTAACCAATCACCGAAGTGCAACACAGACACAGTAAGAGAGGAGGCTTCTCTTCAGCTTTGGATGAGGACATCACGAGGCGATGTTCACATGAAGGACCAATACATCAGCATGGCCGTTGTTTGGGACAGTGAATATAGCCCGAGCAAATTAACTATTTAATTAGGGAGACAAATGATATTGCCTAATATAGTTGTTTGCTTAATTTCTAGTTGAGAGAACATCTGAGAAGTCCTTGTTAAACTATCGCAATCCTCAACGATAGCACAATAACGCATATACGAACGCAAATCTAAGCGTTGAAATTGAGATCGAACTATCGCCATCTAAAGTTCACGGCCAAGTCTCTGAGTTGATCTAAGTTCCTTCAGCATATCATTGCGCAATCGATCCTCGACCCAACCATATCTTCGCTGACAGACCCAACAAAATTGTTCTATGGAAAACGTCCCCAAATCTTGACTAATCGATACTATACAGAAGTTCCCCATAACATCGGGAAGTTCTTGTCCGATTTATCGAGTCACCAAATCTAACTCAAGATATGGCTGTTGGTCAAAACTTCAATTGCAAGATACATTTACCAATTGATAAGCCATGCCAACAAGGATCAATAGCAAGATTTCTAGCAAGTTGCAAAATACATTTGCCAACTTTAAAGGTTATCCAGAACATTAATGGACTTACACCATTTGTAAACACATTGAAATCTAGTCACATGCATTTGGAAATGACAATAGCATCAACTATTTAAAACATATGACAATTTCATCATTTGAAGAACGATGGTTGTTTAATTTCATTATTAATTTAATAATTTTTGCAAAATATATATCTTTAAAAAGTTAAATGCAGAGTCTCGCTTTTGCAAAACACATTGCAAATAATGCTCCGAAAATCGAAGCATTAGATAACAAGAGCTTTGGATACGAATGATCTAGCTATCAGTCGCCCTATAACCTAACTCCAGTACTAGCAATCCGTGTATCAACAAACTGATGTGTACAAAACAGAATCCTTAGCCCTGAGCTGTGACGTGAATTTTTGCTTCTTGAAGCTGATTTGCATCAACATTCAAGTCGTTGACTTATGACAATCATATACACAATGTGGTCTTTACTGTCTGTATCTTGAATCATCAACCATGATGATTTCTTCATCCAGTCTCCATGCTCAACGCATGATCTTCCGTTCATTGACCTCCATCAACCATGAGGCTCTGACTTGACGCAACCATACACCTCTTGAAAGCATCAACCGGCCCTTTACCACCTGCTTGATGATCATTCATGACACCCATCTCCACATCCAAACCATTCTCAACTGCGAAATGTATCCGATGATTACATATTACCCACCATACCATTACCATAATGGCGCAAGACCCAACTTCATGTAAGGCATATGTTAGTTTAGGGTTAGGTTAGATTAGTTTAGGGTTAGGTTAGAATAGAGTATAAATTTGAAAAAATTGAAATATATCATATTACATCAAAAATTACAAAATTTTGTGGGGTTTCTACATATTGTATTTGTTTGTAATTTTTATTAATTTATTTTTAGAATTGTTTGATATAAATCGTGTTTATACAAAGTAATAAATGTGTGTCGAATGTGCATTACAAGAATCAATTAATGTACTTCATATGCTATTTGCTAGGTCATATGGTCATTATGATATACGTGACATGTGCTCATTCTTTGGAGATTTAATGTTGCTCAGAGACACTTTAAGCAGCCAAGTGTTGATTGTAATGCTTGGTCATGCATGTGGTTTAACTTTGCACAAAAGTTTGGATGAAATGTTATCTCGTGACTCTCTTTGATGATTGCGTGGATATAAAATGATTCCCTTTGATGATTGCAAGCATATATATTCTAGAGACCCATCAACGCGATTTCATTTCGACTTGACGCACTCTACCGCCGTTCTTCTAGCTAAGTTCATATCGCATCACTCGCTCGCTTTGCCATTCTTTCTTCTTCATCGCTCTCTCGATTATATTTCAACGTTATTAAACGTTGTCCATCGTTGCAGTAGGTTTATCGTAATTTTAATTTAGCTACATTCTTCTATGTTTAATTAGCCACATTGTCCTGATGTTGCTATGTATGTTTTGCTAGTCATGTCTCTAGAGCTACTATAACAATTTATAGAGGACCACCAGTAGCTAACTGGATCAGACTCAAGTTGGATGGCCCTCCACGGCGTCAGCAAGGAGTTGATCAAGTGGTTGTAGAGCATCGTTACGATCCGATCCTCGGAGACGGGCATTGCTCTTACAAGGATGGTGTCCTTCCACTGGTTCACCAAATGGAGCACTTTGTCCGCACTTGTGGACTTGGGCCGAGCGACACCTTCCATTTTCGGTGAAGTAGATCAGATCACCCTCGCGCTCGTTCTTGATGTCTCCGATCCAGGTGTCCGCTTTCGCCCCGAGAGCGATTGGAAGTCGTTAACACCAGAGCCATATTTGGCCAACTCTCCGGAGGGTATTCGTAGGCGTCCCTGCTTAGGAAGCGCCAAGTAAATCCCAGTGCGACCTGAGGACGCTTAGGCGATCTCGTGCTTACCTTCTCACTCTTTGGTTGGGTCAGTCCAACCACTAAGGCGATTTTGAACCCGCTTCATCCGCTCTCGAGTCTTTGGTTGATCAGTCGAGCCGATTCGCTAGCACGTGAGGTAATCGCCTTTGCGCTCAACGCAGGGTTGTGTAGACCGCTGCGCTGGGCCTTAGCAACTAGGCTGTCCGTGCCTCGGCTCCGACTTGGGAGTTGGAGCACTTCCTGAGGCGCCACCATTGAGCACTGCCGCATCGCACCTCTCCCACATGACTAGTGTCACCTCCCATGGGCTATATTGCTGTGCAGCAGCCGATGACTGGGCCAATGTAGACAGGCCGAGTGCTACTCGTTGTACCACACGAAGTTCGAAGTTATTCTCAGGCGACATCATCCGTGTCCATGCATGCTGATTTAGCTCGCGGTCATTGAGCCGCATGGTCGCGCAATGCCGAGATCGATTATTGTGGCGACGACCGCCACCGGTGTTTCACATATGGTGGAGCTATACTCAACGCCGACATGAATGCGATGCTTATGTTGATACTCGGCTCTACCGACGGACAGCCCGAGCGAGCTGTACACGTGAGTCAAATTTCATCAAGTAATTTTTGCAGTCCTTACGCTTCTTTTGTAACATTAATCTTCCAAAATCTGCAATCGAGGTCAGGCGGGCATATTTGGATGCAAATGCACGCAGCAGTGGATTGCGACATGGATTAACGGATGCGTGGATGTATGGCATGAGCAAAGTGTCCATATGACCTCTGAGTCGTGACAGCGATCTGGAGTGGTCATGTCAATAGCCAAATCGCAGACTCACCATTCCTCCTCGGCGCCAGAGAGGTGACAATTCTAAACGACGCCAAGAGCCTCGCCCACGCGATCAAATTCACGAGCGCTCAAGACTGACTGAGAGATACGATCACCTACAGATGATGACGACGAGGTTGGCCGGCCAAAACCGCCAAAAGGAAACCATTTGCCTTTGGTAGGGGTTGTTTCCTTGGTTTAATTTTCCTTTTATCTTATATGTCTTTTTTGACACACCCAATAAATTTTTGGTTTTTGAAATTGGAGAAGCTGAATTGATTTTGAAAATAATTTTTTGTTTAAGTAGCCCGAAACCTGCCCGCCTCCCTAATCTTTGTGGGTTAAAAAAGTTGTTTTTAAGAATTATTTGAATACTCCCTTGCAACATAACCGGGGCAGAAGGGAGAATGGCTTTTAAACCAATTAGCGTAAGACTTTGTCCTTACTTAGGATTTCCTCATGTTTGTTGTTTGGAGTTTAAACATAAAAATGTTTATAACAACGAGAAAATAAAAAAAATAAAAATCAAAATAAAAATTTTGGTTTGACGACCGCCAACAACGACACTCAACCGTTCCGGACAATTTAGCACCGAACAAACAATTTAAAACGACAGATGGTTCACAAAGTTTAGAAGTAAACCGAGCAAATGGAACCAGATAACATCCCGAAAGTACACAAAATCTATCTGATAAATACCAAGTCAAAAACAATTTAAGATCCACCGATTCACAAGTTTTAATATAAATTATACCAAGAATTATAAATTCATTTACAGTTTTAATAAAAAAATTAAATAAAGGTACTTAAATTAACCAATAATTAAATAAACAAAAAACCAAACATACAAACAAACACTCTTTTTATATATGGTTTAATTTTGTTAATTTCTATCTTCCAGGTTTAACTTAACTTATTTATCCACCCAACTCAAAATTCATTATCCCTAAGGGACATTCTTGATACTAAAATAATAAAAAAATAAAATAAAATTTAAGTTTTAAAACCAAGAGAGAAAACAAAAAAACCAAAATTTTGTTACTTTGCGAAAATACTTTCTCAAAAATATTTGTTTACAAAACTAAGGTTATTTACCTTCAAGCAACTTTGGTTTTAAACAACCAAATTCCCGTTGTCTTTGTCATATTCTCACGACACGGAGCCTTCGTCACGATGAGATTGTTGAATTGGTATATGTTCCACCGGATGAAACCGCTATTGTTCCTCAAGATCCTCGCCTAGTCTTGGGCATCCTTGAACTAAGGCTTAGATCTCTCACCGCCAGAAACCAGAGCTTCCGACCAAAGAGCTTCTTGACCGATCGCCACATTAGCAACTCCCGACATTCGTCAGTGGCTGCAGAGTTGGTGTTCACAACTTCTTCTTGATCACTACCAATTGCCCTTTGTTCAGAAAGATGCATGAATGATCTTGACATATGCTTAGACCAAGGCCTAAATCCAACCCTTCTTTCCTCACTTGCAATAGCCCATGACCTTATTCCTCTGCACTAACTCCCAATATATGCCACATGGTGCTTAGTTGGCAAGGCCCAATTCGATAGTACACAACATGGTACAAATTGATGTATAGAACAACCACCGCATCACAACGCCATATAAACCGGGTCTTGTTAGACTTATGGTCGCGATTGAAATAACTCAAATCGACTCGACCCTATAGAATAGTCCATTGATCGTAGTAAATGTTGGAATTGATGCTCGACATATTCACATCGTACATAAACAAGATTTTCACGATTAACTACATATCTAAAACTATCTAATCAATTAGTTAAAAATTACGAAGGTGAACGACGGACAACGTGCTTCGCTAGTTTCTCCTTCACTTTGGATGAGGACATCACCAAGGCGAATGGATCGTGGTTAAGGACCAACTGACACGAGCATGAGCCCGCTTGTTTGGGACAACAGTGAACTCGTTGGCCTCGAGCAATTATTAACCTATGTTGGACATTCAACCAAAGTGATATTGCCTAATGATAGTCTGGTTTGCTTATTTCTAGTTGCGAGCATCTTTGGAGAAGTCCTTGTCTAAGTATGACCAAATCTGTGCAACCGACACCGTACATATCAGTCTGGCTATGGATCTAAAGTGCACTCCAATCGGCATTAGCAGCACCATACTCTGCGATCTAAAGTTCACGCCACCAGGCTTGGTCGACTCGTTCCTTGCAAGGACGATGCTACTCTGTACCCACGAGTCGATTATCAGGCGATCTCACCATCCATATCTTCGCTTTGCGCGGACCCAACAAAATTGTTTCATGGAGTCGCTGATCGACTTGATTAATGAGTATCGTATACATAGATAGTCCCACTTCGACACTGCGAGAGTTCTTGTCCATTTCGATCGCAGGGTTTACTATCAAATCTAACTCAAATATTCTAGTTGGTAGTTCTTCGTTTGAACGATAATTTTAGTATATCACAATTTGCATATTTAGCAATCGATCTAAGTCACTATAAATGATTCTGGACGTGTTTGCATGCCCTATACTAGACCGATATGTGATTGTTGATCTAGCTATTGCATTGAAGCGCCCTTTCACATCGTGAAGTCTCAGAGTTGTACATTTCGGAAGTGATTCATCTTCCATTATTGCTTTTGTGTTTATCTAGATTCGCGTGGTTCTTCGTGAAGACAAGGTCTTGACACTTGGTAACAAACTCTAGTTGAGGTTTGTTGCGAATTCGATTTTTGTTAATGACTGGTTAGTCACTAAATCGCTATGTACAAATTTACATTATGTTTTGTAATTATACCTACGTTAAAGCTAACATCATGCTTGGATTCTCTCGCCGTAGTCCGTCGGGATGAATCAACCATCGTCCGGACCGTTACCTGACTGCCGCCCTCCTCGGTTATCTGCTGCTGCACATCCGGGAGAATGCGAGGTTCTTAGTTTACATCCAGTGTTCATTTGTACTAACATCGTTTTGTCTTGCGGCGCTTGGCCCGTAGGGGTGACGGCGATTCACATCGTGATAGCGGCGATCGGGCCTCCGGCTCCTACCGGGAAGCGTTACAGCGGCCGAGGCAAGGGACAATGGCGGCGGGGTTTTAAAGCGTCGCGCGAGGCGAGCTCTCCGGGTTGTTGCCCACCGTCGTTCAAGCGAGATGTCCTCGGGTTGGTGCCCCACGTATACTCGGCGAGAGTTCATCGCGCCCCGAGTTGCATGATCGTACCCCAGTGGTTTCTAGCCTCGTCGTGGATGAATTCCTCGGAAGTGTCCCAGGTGGATGTCGTCTCATCACGCCGACATATACGCCTACGGACTCGCTCCGGACTCGATCTCTTGGTCGCTCTCGCTCCAGCGGTCTCGTACCTCTCCAAACAAACCGCGTTCTCGAGGCGGTGGGCGTATTCCGCAGGTCATGCTCGGTATAAAACAAGGCGCAGCGCCGTGGTGCATTGCATGTTGGAGAGAGAGTAGTGGCTCGAGCGAGTGGCCGTATAGTATCACGTGGCGGCCGTGCCTTACTGCCGACTACGCAGCGACGTGTCGCCGTATGGCCTGCGCCCGACGCCTTGCGACCATGCCACTTTTGCTATCGTCTGGCGGTAGTTAAAACTGCTGTCTGATTGTGAAAATCGGCCGTATCGGCAAAAATCTCGGTAGAAAGCGTGCTAACTAGTACTACTCTACCTCAAGGGGAGCTCAGCTGGAGTGGATACGTCGGCAGGAATTCGTGCACCGCTGGATCGCGCGTGGGTGGATCGTGGCCGTCCTCCCAGTACTTCCCCTCCTCGAGCCCCGCGGTGCACCCCCTTCCTTTTCCCCTCCTCCCTCCGATCCCTCGCCTCCCACTCCTCCGCCTCCCGTCCCCATCCACCCCTCTGCCTCTACCAGCGCCTTCGCTCCCTCCCCACCTGCTTCCAAGGGCTGCAGCTCCGTCGCCGACATGGCCGCCTGCAGCCGCGTCCTCCTTCTGACCCCGCGCGGTCACCGGAGGGGGAGGGAGAAGCGAGGCCGGGTGGTGACGGTGGAAGCGGCGTCGACCAGTGATGTGGAACGGAGGCCGGTGGAGCAGCGGCGGAGGCACTCCGGGATGTGAGGCATGCCCTCGCCTATCTTGAGGCTCTGCCATCGTGCCACCACGGCCGTCACGCCATCGGGTGGTCCGACTCACCACGGCCTCCTCCCGTTCTTCCTCCTCGCCGTGGCGGCCACAACTTTCTTACTGGGGGAGTAGTGTTGTGGTTGTTTGTTGGCGCTCGTGCGAATCGGGCCGGCGGCATCGTGGGTCAAAGAGCAGCCAGCAGCCAGGAGGAGGAGGCGCGTCGGCGGCCGTCGACGTTGCCACTTGGGGACAAAAAAAGGTTCCAAATCAACCATCTCCGCCGTTCTACCATGACGTCCTCCTCCCCTTCACTTTCTTCCATCATGTGCTGTTTAGTGCCTCTCTTTTTTGTTTGTTGCATTGAAAGGTAATTTCGGATGCTAACTTGATCTGTGTGGAACCAATTTTAGGAGGCAGAATTTAGTTGCTTCTACATGGCGATGAGGATGCTCACGAGACGGTGCAAGTAAGTACCACATTGTAATTCTAATTCATGTTTCATTTAGGAGTAGTTGCTTCTACATCGTCTTGGGTCTTCATAAATTCTATTTTATATTGTTTACTGCATAACTACGCCATGCCTTTTCTGCAGTGCTTTTGCAAAACTCATATAGCTAGCTTGCGTACTTGAAATTTTGATGCTCGATTGGCAGGATGCCATCACGAGAGCTATCATAATATAGCCATGTAATTGAATCTTCAGTTAGCTGTTTTTATGGGTGTAAAGTACTGCTGTGTCAGCATGTAGTTCTTATGAGTGATGATACTTTTCAACATGCAGTCAACAATCACTCTTTGTATAATTGTTTCCTGAACTTCCATTATTAAACTGTGGCATTTGCAAAATCAGCTTCCTGGCTTACAGCCCAATGGCAATGGGTATACTTTTAGGATGTATTGCTCATATGATGATGGTGGCCCACGAGATGCAAGGATGAATGGTTTGCTATTTAATTGAATGATGTCTTTGATGTCTTTTACTCATATTTATCTATTTACTATTTTGTACCCTTTTCTCAGTGCCATAGCAACTCAGGTTGTCTTCGAAATGTGTCTATGGATGGCTCGCAGTGACACAGTCCGTCGTAGTTTTTCTTGTCTGCTATTTGCCTAAGTGCTCTGTTCACCATTTTATTTGATATTTTGCTATCGAACGTCAGATTGTTGGTATGCGTATTTCCTTTTCGTAACCATTTGATGGGCATGATCCCGCTCTCCTGCAAATCCTATTCCATGCCCTGTTGCTGGCATTTTGTACTTAGTCATGCTTATGTATGTCTTAGGTTGCCTTTATATATATATATATATATATATATATATATATATATATATATATATATATATATATATGTTCCATTCCAATGGCCTATGCTTACTTTTGCATGTTATCTTCTCAAACAACAGATGACATAGAGTTCGCTCTCCTAGGTTAATCCAGTCAGAAAGCATTGGACTATCTGTGTTTGCATTTCTCACCTATGGCACTATCGTGGAGGGAGTGATACAGGTCCGATCAGCCACACTGATTTAGTCCTTGATGAGCAGGTACTCCTCAGAACTGCATGTCTCCATGTCTTATGGTACCATCTTTCACCTTTAGTGCTCGATGATTTCTGCGATGTTATTTTCCATATTTACTCACACGGCAACTATTTGTATGCTCAGCGTAGTGTTGCTATTATTTTATTTTTTAGAACGGTGACATTGCAATTCATATTGTAAATAATAGCATAAGGTAGCGGTGTACTTAGGTTTTTTGTTAGTGTCGAGTAACAGCTTCAGTAAAATAATTGAAAAAGACTGAGCATGCTAGCTGGTGTCAACAACTCAACATGTTAACTTTTGTTTTTTTAATCCACTACCAAAGGCAACACATGCACTTAGGGTTTGCTCTCCAAGCTCACTAAGTGCAACACATGCACATAAAAGATGAGAGGATTTGCTCTTTGCTCAATAGAATGTATATGGTACCAGCAACCTATTCCACAACCGGCCAAGATGGGTATTTATAGCCCACACACAAAAACTAGCCGTTGGAAGAAAAACTGATGAAAAATCAGCACGAGCGGTACTACCGCCATTTAACGGCCGATACTAGCGCCTCCATGACAAATCACGATAATGGCTATATCGGACAAGAAACTAGCCGTTTGAAAAGTTGTGCGGTACTATCGGCGTTGATTTTGCGGTAGTTCCGTACTCGGTCATTCCGTTTACGAAGGCGAGTACTCGCTTCGGCTTAGGTCAACACATAGCGCGTGTTGGAAATAACGTCTTGTCGTTCATCTTCCGGAATTAAGAAATTAGCGGTAGTTCGCTCCCAACACTTCGCAGTACCGCGCTTCAAGAGCAAAAAACTCAAAAATGTCTCTCGGAAAATGCGTCTGCGAATTTTCATCCATCCGATTTGCGGTAATTCCGCTCCCAACACTCAGGTACTACCGCACTTCCAAGAGAGCAAAACAAACTCGAAAAAGCGTCTCTCTGGAAAATACGTATAGCCGGATTTTCGGTCCATCAGAGATTCTGCGTGGTTACGCCACATGAACTTCGGGTACTCAAGCGGAAGCGGTAGTTTCGCCGACATAACGTCGGTACTACTGATCTTCCTGAGAAAACATCACTGGCTTTCACAATAACCTCAATTGCAAAACACATTTGCCAATTGATGAACCATGCCAACAAGGGTCAAAGGCAAAATTCTTAACAAGTTGCAAAACACATTTGCCAACTTTTAGAATCACACAACAAGGAATAAGGTACATGGACTTAAACCATTTGCCAAACACATTTGCAAACTAAAGTCACATGCTACAAGAATCATGCATGAGCATCAACTATTTGCAAAACACATTCACAAATAATAGCATCATGCCACAAGGCTAAGGTGCATGGACTTCAACCATTTACAAAACACATTTGCAAATTATAGTCCCATGTTACAAAAGAGTTAATGCATGAGCTTCAACTATTTGCAAAACATATTTGCAAATAATAGCACTATGCATAGATGAGTTAGAGTGAGTACAACTCAACATATGACTAACTCAAGCTACTAGTCAGGACTCCTCTTAATAGTACGACAACCTATACTAGCAATCCGGTGTTCCAACCAAACACCAAGACTGATAAAAGACTAGGAACACATCCTTAGCCCTAGCTAGTCATACTTTTGCCTTAAGCATCTTCTTGAAGCTTGATGACGCGCATCTTTATTTCAAGACTGGGTCCTTGACTTTGATAATCATCAACACATGATGATCTCCTTTACTTCGGGATCTTGACTTGATGCTCATCAACTCATAATGACACCCTTCATCTCGAGTCTTGATATGCATCAACACATGATAGCATCCAAAGTCTTCATCATCCTGGAATATAACCTAATCATCCAATTCATGGAGAATGTTAGTTCCACAATATGATTATCATTAATTATAACACCATACCATTAACTCATAACGGCGGGACAAGATAATTCAATCTTTCTCTTTGGTAATTGATGATAACCACTTCAATTTCACATAATTGAATGTAGATAAATGAGAGAAAAAATGCGTATATATGAACCACACAAGTTTTATATACTCAAGGATATGTTTCAAAGTAAAGATCCTTAATGTATGTGGAAATTGAAATATGGATCAATACTAATGAAACCACAAAATATAAAGTGAACTCCCCCTAAATGTGTGCATATACGAATGTGTAATAGGAACATACACACATATTCAAGTTAAACTTATGGTGGAGTTCAACCTATATTTTGTATCCGAGGAATGCAACAATATATAAGAATAAGATATCGAATGCATACCTCCATGATTCTCGCCTTTATATCCAAATGGGACTATACACTAAATATAACAATAGAAGTGTTAGTCTCACAAATAGATTTGTCATTAATCACTAAAACACTCCATTAACTCATAATGGCGGGTCTAGATCCTTCAGTCGCACTCTATGATGAACTCCTTGTTGAAATCAGGGAGCTGGAGGGCAGGTGCCAAGGAGAGCGCGATCTGGAGCTTTGGAGAAGGCCACGACCGCCTTTTTCTTAAGCAGTTTCGTAAGTAGCTCAGCGATGGTGCCGAACTCGCGGATGAACTTGCGGTAGTAGCCTGTGAGTCCTAAGAACCCTCGGGGCGCTTGAGCGGTGCGAAGTGCAGGTCGAACAGCGGCACTTTGTACCTTACAGGTGTCCACGACGCCTTGCTCCGAGATGATGTGGCCGAGGTAGCCGATGGATGATTTTCCAAAGAGACATTTCAATCTCTTGAGGAATAGCTTGTGCTGGTGGAGGAACCGCAATACTACTCAAGCATGCCGCAGATGATCGGAGCACGAGTTACCGGAGCAGAGGTCTAGCTTGGTGAAGATCTTGGCGCCGTGGAGCTCATCAAGGAGTTAAATCCGCCTTTGGGATGGGAATTTGTCCTTGACCGTCTTGTCATTGAAGGCGCGATAGTCAATGTAGAATCGCCATGTGCCGTCCCGCTTCTTGACCAGCAATACGGGCGATGAGAATGTCGAATGCCTTGGCTGTATGAGACCTTATCGCTCCCTCATGTTGCATTCCGCTTAGCTCATCCTTGAGCGATTGCGGAGTGGCGATGCAGCCGAACCGCCATGCGATGGCGTTCCTGTGATGAAGTGGATCGCGGTGGCTGCGGGAAGCGGCAGGTGGAAATCCGTGGGTGTGGTGAAGGCAAGCGAACTTCGTCTAGCGGCTCGTCCATCAGGTTGATGGAGCATGGAAGCGCTTGAGGCGCGAGTGTGTGCACCCCTAGGCCTTCCCACGTCACCTTGCGGTCGCCACGTCGAAACGAGATCGTCTTGTTGGCGAAGTCCCAGAGGAGTGGTCCCAGCTTCTCGAGCCACTGGATGCCGAGCACCAGATCGAACCCCTCCAGAGGGATCGCCTAGCAATCGATTGCAAATTCCTCATCTCCGACCTGCAGATGCAATGCGCGGCTGAGCTCGGAGCTCTGGACGCATTCCCGTTTAACCGTTACACAGAATCAGTCTGCGGCACGCAAAGTGATGTGATGCTGACATCTTTGTCTCGCGTTAGCGATGTTGTGTAGACCCGATGTCGAGTAGGCCCATGAGGGCACCCCACTTGATGTGGCCGGTTGCCGTCGCGACATGACCGGGGTTGGATGCGGTCAAGGCATGCAATGAGATGCCTGGTTCGTCGATGGCAATGTTGTCGCCGTCTCCGTCGTCGTCGTCCACGCTTGGCGCGATGAGGATGAACAACCGCCGGCAGTTGTGGCCCGACGTGAAGCGCGCCTCGCTGTTGAAGCAAAGCCCATCACCATCTCATCCGGCGTCAAGCGTCACCGGTGCATGGCGGGCGTCTTTGCTACCGATGGTCGCGGTCGTCATCCGCCGCGCTGCTGCGAGTGCAAGCGGCCGTGGTAGGGCGCGGCAGTCGCAGCGATTCTTGCCAGTGGTGGTGTCGCTCAGTGGAGGTGCACAGGTTGTTGGTTGGCCGCGGACCTCCCTGTTGCGGTGGCCGCGGCCGGACGCGCCCGTCTAACGCCATTGCCATCTCGAGTCTGGCGGGTTTTGGGCTCGGCGTTCGTGCGGATCGGCTCCGCCAAACCGGTGTGAAGATGCGCTTGTTGGCGGGGTTGAAGGTGTTTGCCGCAGCAGAATTGCCAAAAGTTGTTGTGATACTCCTCCGGCGGTCTTGGTGGTAGCGGCTCCTTGAGTTCGCCAAGAGGTTTGTGCCTGGATGGATGACCCAAACCTCAAATTGACAAACTCCATGAAATTGCATCGATTCGGCTTGCCCTTGTCGCGCTCTAGTTGGGAATACCACTGTGGCGCGGCGTTGGTCAAGTGGTACGAGGCGAGCCAAACTTTCTCGGACTCCGTCGTCTTCTTCGCTCGGAAGAACTGCTCGCAGCGTTGCAGCCATCCCAAGGGGTCTTCTTTGCCGTCGTACTTCGGGAACTTGAGCTTGTGGTAGTGTGGTGATTCCGTCGCCCTTGTTGCGGCGGCAAGGCGAATTTTGCGCGCCGCTTGGGGAGACAGATCATCGCTTGGCCTCTTCTCCATGTTCACCACACGATCACGTATCCCGGTGAGTTGTTCTTGGAAGGAAACAACGGCGCGGTCCGTGTTCGTGGATGTCGTCGTCAGCTGAGCAAGTTGCTCCATGATGGCAGCAAGTTGCTCCTCTACCTTGGTATCCATCTCGATGCTTGAGACCTTTGGCTCTGATACCAAGTTGTCACGGCACATGCTGGCCGCGGCGTGTCGTGAAGGACAGGAGGCTTCAGCCTCGGCCTGGCGTCGTGGTGGTAGGAGGGAAGCGCGCAGAGGATGCACAAGGGTAGAGGAGAAGCAGTAGATGGGAAATAGAGAAATAGAGAAATAGAGAGGGAGATAGATTAGTCATTCTTGCTTGCCTATTAATGATAAACAATCTTCATTAAGTAGGACTTTCGGCTGGGTTACTGTTCATACATGAACAGTACATGTGAACAGTAGTAGGAGATAATTCTGCTCCCAACCAACCTTATCTCTTAGCCTAACAAATTCTATCTTTTAGCTGAATCTCTCCTATCTTTAATTAACTCAATCCTAAGCAACAAACCAACAACCCTGGTTTATTCTAGTGCCTAAACAGTTACTGTACAGGAGATAATCCTCCGCCCAGCGCCTAAACCGCCCGCATCCTAGCAGCCCTTCGGTCATAGTGAAGGCCCCACATGACAGCACGGGTATAGCGAATGAACAAGCCTTCTGATCTTTATGTGGATTTTGATTTTTGAACTAGTATAGCAATTTTTGTTCCTTCTGGGCTCTGGCTGCATTGAGCTTAACTGTAACTTGGAACCTCCAGTTGATTTGTCTTTGTTCTGGTGTTGTAAAGCACTAAAGCCACTATCAACCTACATTCGGAATGAGTTATTTGTGGCACCTTGATGAATATGAACTCGAGTTCATGTGTATTCGTTATATTTGTTCATCTAGTATTGCTGTAAGTAAAACAATATTGGAATTTACAGAAGTAGATATTTCACAGTGAATTTCAGTTTAACCCCATAGTCTACACTCATCATCATTGATTAAATATGCAGATTTACATCATTATTTGATTACATGCATGTTTACATCAAGCTCTTGGGGGAGAAATAATATACATGACTACATCAAATTGCTCATGTCTTGTTTCTTCAGGTAATTTTTCTTCTATCTTGCTCAATTTGATGCCTGATGCTTGCTCAATTCATCATATTATTCCTGTTATGGCCTCGTGGGCTTATCTGCACTGTAGCCAAGCCGGCCACCTGGGCGCCGCCTAGTCGCACCTAGTCCGCCTAGGCAGTGGGCCCCGGGCCACTGCCTGCCTAGCGCCTAGCGCTTTCTTGAACCTTAGTTCATGCTAGCTCGAGGTTTGACAGCAAGCAAGTCATCTGGGTAAATATCAAATATCTCATATTGTGTATTTTTTTTCTGTGTGATCATTTGTTTAGTTATTTTCTTTTGCAGATGCTATCAAGTCTTTGTAGGAGTGGGACAACATGTTTCGACTTTGGAGAGGCTGAGCTAGATCACATTCCATCTATCCATGCTAGCTCGAGGTTTGACAGCAAGCAAGTCATCTGGGTAAATATGGGATATCCCATATTGTGTATTTTGTTCTGTGTGGTTATTTGTTTAGCTGTACTAATCAAAGGAACTTTCTTTCGTCACCACAGGACTTATTTTGAAATATGAAGTGATGTGGATATGGTCATGATATTGAACAAGGGAGAGGAACAATTCAGCAGAAAAGTACGGCACCCGATACCTCTCTCTCTCTCCCCCTCTCATAAAGAAAATGCATACGCAGGCCAATCATTTCATCTCAAATTTCTTATCGTTTCTATGTTACCAAATGAACAAAAAGGATGTTGAAAATAATTAGTTTTAAGGGTACTCCAATGACATACTGCCACATTTATAATGTGTCAATAAATTAGTGAGTGTAACAAAAAAAAATCCAATTTAACCACCATTTACATTAAACATCTTGCATTTGTTTACATTAGGTATTTTTTTTGTTCTTTGATCGATTGGGCTGCAGGGATTGCAGGTTCAGCTAATCTTTGTGATGCTGCAAGAGCAGGCGCTGCAGCTCGAAAGCTACAGTCTGCTTCTACTGAAAGGTTTTTGTCCTTTTTAGAAAAAAACCTGATTTCACTTATATCACTGTTCTATCTCTTTTTCCTTGATGATTTTCATGTCTATGAAACTGGTAATACACAAACCTTAGGGTCTGTGCAACAGATTAGTACACTAGGTCGTCAAGCATTTCGGGGAAAACAAGGCCAACAAGTTATTCTGGTTCAGTATTATATTTTTGTTTATTCTGGTTCAGTATTATATTTTTGTTCAGTTCCGTGAACTATTATTGTTAGGTTTCTTGATCTCCTCATTTGGTACAGATCAATAGACTTATCATGAGGTCCATCTTAATTCTCACTAACTCTGTACACATTGATTTTCAATGCCATTAGTATTTTTGGAAGATACCGGTAATATTTCCAACCTAATTCATTGACATGGATCAATCTACCTATTTCAACAAATGTCTCGAGCAGAGTTACCTGTGGATGTGTTAGTGCTTTTGAGCAGGAATTGCTTAGTGTGCCATTAATGGATCTTTTTTTGAGGTGAAACTCTGTAAGTGAGAAAATATTGGTTTCCTTCTTATATGGTATGCTCAATTTAGAGGCACTTTGCGTGGCTTTAATTTAATCTTTCTGGACAGAACCAAATCTAATGTAATTGTAGACATTTTCTTCACATGGATGCTTGAACCTTGATATGTATTGGTAAAACTAAAATGCTTTGGTAGGTTTTCAGCTCAATGCACATGGCTGAAAATGGTTTCTTTTCATGCCACATTCACCAAGCGTACAATACTTCCTTTATGTCTAGATCAGAAATGCAACTAAGCCAGGAGTTTTTCCTGGTCCTCCTATTTTTAGTTGATACGATAAGATGAGATATGCTCACATATTAGTGGATAGAAGCATGATGGTTCAATGTTGTGACTATTGTACATTATTTCCCGTAGGATACTGCAATACTTATTCTGTGTTGCTAGCATAATTGAAGTGTGCATTTGCAAACCTTCCCAGGGTGAATCATTTATTGATTTTTGAAATTTTGAAACTGATAGTATTTCCAATTATTGCCTTTGATTTGTCCTGGATATGATTTATCAACGAACAAAAGTGTAATGTGCATGGTTGGGGTAAGGGCCCTTAGGCCTGATCGAGGTGTCCCTGGACACAAGGGGCGCGACGTTGCCATGATTGGCAACCGCATCACAAGGGCAGGAAGAAGATAGACTTAAGTAACTTCTGTTTTTTCTTGTTTGATTTAAGAAGATACAATGCCATCTCTTTTATAGAATAACTTGATTTGACCTCTAAGAACCATCTCTAAATTATAACAAAATAATGAGGACATATCTGTGAATAATATTATAACAGCAATAGTGGATCATAGTATATCTCTGGTCAATCATGTAAACAGCAATGGAAGCAAGGAAGTAGCAAGCAGACATATCTCTGTGTCATCCTCTGAATTGAAGAAGTACTGAGCTCTGTTCAGCCTTATGCTATAGCTTGTTACAGGCTATCCTTCTGCTGCTTCTGTTACTCTTGAGCTCTGTTCAGCCTTATGCTATAGCTTGTTACAGGCTATCCTTCTGCTGCTTCTGTTACTCTTGATGAACTAAGATGCCCGATAAAAGAACTGGCTCAAGTAGATGGCAGTGATTACTCTGAAGTTGCTGTTACATGTGTTGAATCATTTGTTGCCCTTGAGGAATTTAGCGCTTCAAATGGAACTGTTGAATCAGTAGCTACAAGTACCAAAACTTCTCGCATGGAAACAGACTTTGAGAAGGCAAAATTTGCTTCCACTGAATTTAATAGCAAGATTGCAAATGCTTGTCATGATGTGATCTGTAATGCTAGCTGCAATCTTCACCATAGCGTTAAGGGTCTAATTGAGTGTGTGTACTGTGCAGCAGAATGCAAGACCGCGAGATTGACCGTTGTCGTTTGGAAATGACTCATCCTTAAATTCCGAACAACAAATTAAGCAACATTAAGTATATTGCGTACTTAGCAAGACTTGTAGTGTATCATAAAATTTATATAAATGCAAGGCTAATCACAAGATGAGGCTCTATACTACAAGTTATTTTGCATTAAGCAGATTTTATTTGCAATATCAATACGTAGTATTTTGCAATGAAATTTTGAAATACAATTAATTAAATAAAAGACAACAGGTATGTAATTAAATAATCAACAACTCGCAACCCTCCTCGGCTGCAAGCAACATTTTATTTTCAGTCACAGACATGGCACCAGGGATTGAAATCCCGGTCCCGGGGAAATTCACGGCGCATGATCGGTACCCGTAACCGGTCGATTACCGGAAAATTAAAAAAAAAACCGGGTCGAATTTGAATTTCAAAATTTAAACTTTGGTTTTTTATCGGACCGGTTACCGGTCGGTAGCCGAAAAAACCGATGAAAAAACTGGAAAATGGTGAAAAATGGTAATTAGCAAATTTAAATTTGGAATAATGCAAATATTAATGAGAAAGTGTTTCAAGTTGTACATAAAAAGTCCTCTTTTATGGTTTAATAGTGTTAAATATACTAAAAACTAATATTTCAATACATAATCTAGCATAACAATGCCTAAACCAACTAGGGAAGGACATTATGGAGTCAAAAATTTAAATTTGAATTTAAAAGTGTGGATATCATGTGGATATGCTCCAGATTTTAGGATGATGTGACAATTGGTAATGATGTTAATGGTTTGTCGTTTCACGTGTTTTCGGCAAAGAAATAGTGCAGTCAGGCCATAACCGGTCTGACCGGCCAGGGCGGCGGTCGGACCGGCCAACTTTAGAAATGGTGTTTTGAGCTGGGCCAAAAATGGAGGTAGCAGGCAACAGAGGGGGTTCTATTGCACTTGGTCTCATAATTTTTGGAGTCTCCAGTCAAAAGTTCTATTCGATTGAAAATTCAAGTAGGTTTCGGTTTTCCAGAGAGGAAATTCGGTTAAGTCCCAACTGGCGGTCTGACCGACCAATAGGTGGCGATCGATCCAAGCCGGAGTGGAGTGGTCGAGCCGGCTCACGGGGCGGTCGACTGGATTTTCCTGGATCGTCGGCTTTCGTGGCGGCGATGTTCGATTGTTAGGTCAAAGTCATGAGTTTCAGGGCATATATGTTGCATGATGCATGTTTTGACTAACACGTGTCAAGTTGTGAAGAACTTGTTTTCAAATTCGGTTTACTTGTTTATTTGTTATGCAGGTTGCTTGGTGGTCAACGACGGTCAACGACGAGGATGATCGAGACTAGGCTTTGAGAGCTGAGGTCCAGAACGATCGACGATGCCGGGTGAGGTCAATGAACTCAAGCGTGGTGCAAGATGGACAAGAGTGACCTATTGGCTAATCAGAGGCGCAAGATGACGTAAGGTGTAGCTAATTAAGTCAAGAGGTGTTAAAGACGGCGCATTAAAATACGTATGTGTGTGACCCGTTTGTTTTTGGCCTTAACGGGAGCCCAATTGAGTCAAACCTCTAGAAGGTCTAAGCCTCCACTATAAATAGGGGAGGGAGGTGGCTCCACCTCCGCTTCGCCTCTTTTGCTATTTTGAAACCCTAATTTATTTATGGAGAGCTTTTGTGAAGGCTAGGGTTCTAGAGATTTTGATGTGATTTTCGTGCTCTTGGATTGAGCATTGTCCTCCATTGATGGAGTGGCTGTAAGCCTATATCATATTAAATCAATCTAGAGAAAGTTTGATCATGTCTTGTCTCTTTTCGTTCTTTCTCTATATTTGAGTCTTTCTTTGATCCGCGAGTTTTTGATTGAATTCTTCACGTGATCTAGCTTGCTGTGACATGTGGGAACATATCTAGGATCATCTTGATCTTCAATCACTCACGAGCAAGATTTTGGATCTAGTTTTCGTTTTGACTCGGTTTTGAACACTTCTTCAATCAAACGAAAAATGATCGTTATTCTTCCAATAATTATCACAATCTTTGATTGGAATAGGTTCATGATATCATAGAGAAGGTGTGTTCCAAGTTTCATCAAGTTTGGAATTGTAGATCAAAAGTTTCATCTATTTGCAACTTCGTCATCGGGCCTTTTGTTACATTCTTGGTAGTGAGTTGTTAAGCCAGGTCTGATCGGGCCAAGAGGAGTCATCAGTCGAACCGCTATTGACCAATGATCCGGCCGCCTACATTGAAGTTGTTTTAGCTTGTGTTGATCTTTGGTTGTTTTGCTTCGGAGGTTAGGTTGGATTCAATACTAGTCTTCCGTTGTACTGGAAGGTTGTTCGAGTACCGCTCGTTGTGCCCGAAGTTGCTACGCCGGCTTCAGAAGCCATCATGGCTAACAACAATAAGATGTAAATTGAATCAAATATTATATTACACACGTCATAGTGATATAGACCGTATCGGGATGACTTTTACAACTATGGACCGAATATGCCAAATGATTACATTACAAAGGTAGCAAAAGCGGTGGCGGAAGCAAAATGGTAGAGTTCATCTCTCACGTGTAATGATCGAGTAAATCCGCGCCTAATATTAATCAACGACACGGATAATATTGGATGTATGCAAGCACCACGAATCAACTAGCGAGGTGAGAATCGGACTAAGCGAATTGCAATACTCTTCGTCATCTCCGGCCCTCGTGGTTTGCGTAGTCTTCACGAGTTCCTACTCGAGGGTTTGGGGAAAGAGCGAGGATGATCACAACTTCCGTGCTCGTGAGTCAACACAGAATCTTGATAATAATACATGCAAAGCTTAACAAGGATTGCTTGGGTTCTTTTATTTGCTTAAAGTAACATTTTTTTAATTGCGATTTAGAAATTCCTATGACTTAGCAGTTTAACTAAATCTTATTTTTAAAAGAAATATTGTGCAATATTTATAACAATGAAAGTTACCTCCACCTATGCTTAAATTTTGATTGGAGTCACCTCATATATTAACATCCTTTGGGCACGACGATTCGGAAAAATCCAAACTTAGGCTAGGTGAGCCGAGCACTATAATCATCCTACCCACAAGGTTTTATAAATAGAACTAACTCAAGTTAAGCTCCTATGTCCGTCTTTGGCCGTAGGCACGATGCTACAAGTTTAGACTCTGCAGAGGTCGACATTGTACCCACAAGAGATAATCATACTCATCGCCCACATGATTCCTTAGTCATGTAGTTGAAGCGATCGACACAAGATAACCTTTTAAATTATCTCGCCTCTTAGTCATCTCACCCATATGGGCCATGCCTATAAGTTAGTGCGGGATGTTCACCTCGGCACTAAGCGTAGTGGATTACACCACACGTCTAGCGTGGTGACAACTTTACCTTGCATTGATGTCTCATTCAAGTCGACCGTATCTAGTGCTTCACGATCTCGCTACCCTCGAAGTGAGCGACATTGAGTTTAATAAATTTACTAAACTAAGTTATATTTTAGACTTGTGGTTGTACTTGTTTTACAAGGAAGTTCATAACAAGATCAAGTCCTTAATCCATCCAGAGGTTCATACCACATACTAACCACTCTCGGTTGCTGAGCCCACCACCATACCATCCACCCGATGAGTTAACAATAATTTAATAGGGTTTTGGGGGAACAAAATACATTTCCACAATATTCCAGTCATTTACCCATAATGACTGCCCAAACCATTTTCATGATTAAAAGATGATGATTGAGGCATTTAATGCTATAGTACTTTGGCAAGACTAGCATATAACTAGTAATTACAACATAGTTACTAGGGTGACATGGAATGAGAGATTTAATTGCCAAAGGGTGGTATAATAATTAATTAATTATTAAATAGGTATTTAACTACCTTAGGGTTTAACATACATTTGCTTAAAAAAAATTAAAGCATGCAATTTTGGTAGTTTAAAGGAACATAATTTGAATTAAAGCATGCAATTTTGGTAGTTTAAAGGAACATAATTTCGTAAAATTTAGGCTCAAAATGATTAAAGTATTGACTCGCTTGGAGTGAATGGGAGAGAGTCTTCAAAGTCTTGTGCTTGATCAAGCCGAGATCTCCTGCGTCTTGAACTCTATTCGGACAAACGTACCAGAAAGAATAAACAGGCAAAGAGAACAAATAAATATTAATAAAATAATAAATGAACTCTAAATAAAATAAGACCAGTGTCATTAGTAAGGTCTTGAATTTAGAAACAAAAATCACTATAATCGGAGTTATAACGGAGGAGAAGCAAGCTTCAAGTTACGCCAGTACTATCCTGTACAGATCGTTCGTTTTGAGTCTCTTCAGCCTGCGTGGTCGGGAGGAGGTTGGACTTGTGGTTGAGGAACCACCGCACGAGAAAGGGGCTTACCAAGGCCGAGATGGAGGTCGGAGGAGGTCAAATGGAGGGGGAGCTCGTAGTCGGCGACGAAGGAAGGCACGGTGAAGGGTCGGCGGGATTGACGGAGAAGAAGAAAGACGCGTTTCCGCGACACAAAAGCGAAATCGAGTGTTAGGATTGCTCTAAGGAGCTCTAGGCACGAATTGATCGGGTAGAAAAGGGATTGCACCTGGCGGCGAAGCCGGAAGGAGGCGAGGCGCTTGAACTCGAAGCTTTGGGCAATCTCGCAACACGAGCGGAGTGGGGAGCTCGAGAAGAAAGGGTTGCTCGGGCTCTTCTCTTGTTGCACTTACCGAGCGAAGGGAAGCGAGGGAGGACGAGAGGGGCTTAGGATTTCTTATAGCCGAAGGGAGAGAAGGTCGAGTCGTAGGAGACTCAAGCGTCGCGGGTTCCAGAGGCGGTCGTGGCATAGCGCCCTAGTAGGAGAGGCGAGGTAAGGCGCACTGGGAGGTGATGAGAGCGACGACTTCGGTCGGCGCGCAGTGGCGGGCCGACACGGCGAGTCTTGGCGGACAGACGTGGCGATAGAGTCAAGGGCGGTGGAGGGCGAGGTAGTGGCAGAGGGCAGAGAGCGCAGCGCGGACATAGTCTTGCTGGGCGAGCAAGCGACATGATCGGCGATAGTGGCGCGACTTTGGAGTCAAGCGGTGGCGAGGCGATGGGGCGAGTTAGCGTTGCGCGCAGGATGAGGTTGGAGGGAGTATAGAGCGTAAAAATCCTAAAACGCGTCTATTCATAAGCGAGAGGAACACAATTTGCATGTTTAAAGGAACATAATTTGAATTAAAGCATGCAATTTTGGTAGTTTAAAGGAACATAATTTGCGTAAAATTTAGGCTCAAAATGATTAAAGTATTGACTCGCTTGGAGTGAATGGGAGAGAGTCTTCAAAGTCTTGTGCTTGATCAAGCTGAGATCTCCTTGCGTCTTGAACTCTATTCGGACAAACGTCGAAAGAATAACAGAGCAAAGAGAACAAATAAATATTAATAAAATAATAAATGAACTCTAAATAAAATAAGACCAAAGTGTCATTAGTAAGGTCTTGAATTTAGAAACAAAAATCACTATAATCGGAGTTATAACGGAGGAGACGAAGCTTCAAGTTACGCTTCAGATCTTGCTCGATGTATCGATTCGTTTTGAGTCTGACTTCGACCGTGAGCGTGGTCGGAGGAGGTTGGACTTGTGGTTGAGGAACCACCGGCACGGGAAAGGGGGCTTACCAAGGCCGAGATGGAGGTCGAGGAGGTCAAATGGAGGCGGGAGCTCGTAGTCGGCGACGAAGGAAGCGCAGTGAAGAGGGCTCAGGGATTGACGGAGAAGAAGAAAGACGGCGTTTCTGCGACACAAAAGCTGAAATCGAGTGTTAGGATTGCTCTAAGGAGCTCTAGGCACGCAATTGATCGGTAGAAAAGGGATTGCACCTTGGCGCGAGAACGAAGGGCCTGGCTTGAACTCAAGCTTTGGGCAATCTCGCAACACGCGGAGTGGGGAGCTCGGAGAAGAAAGGGTTGCTCGGGCTCTTCTCTTGTTGCACTTACGAGCGAAGGGAAGGCGAGGGAGGAGCGAGAGGGGCTTAGGATTTCTTATAGCCAGAAGGGAGAGAAGGTGAGTCGTAGGAGACTCAAGGCGCAGGGTTTCAGGCGGTCGTGGCATAGGCGCCCTAGTAGGAAGGGACGAGGTAGGCGCGCTGGGAGGTGATGAGAGCGACGACTCGTCGGCGGCAGTGGCGGGGCGACACGAGGTCTTGGCGACGAGGCGTGGCGATAGAGTCAAGGCGGTGGAGGGAGCGAGTGTGGCAGAGGGCGGAGGCAGCGGACGGACATGAGTCTTGAGCGGCGAAGGAGCGACATGATCAGGCGATAGTGGCGGCGACTTTGGGGTCAAGGTGGTGGCGAGGCGATGGAGGCGAGTTGGCGTTGCAGGCGTCGGGCGATGAGGTTGGGCCGGGAGTATAGAACGTAAAAATCCTAAAACGTCGTCTATTCATAAACGGAGGGAACACAATTTGCATGTTTAAAGGAACATAATTTGAATTAAAGCATGCAATTTTGGTAGTTTAAAGGAACATAATTTCGTAAAATTTAGGCTCAAAATGATTAAAGTATTGACTCGCTTGGAGTGAATGGGAGAGAGTCTTCAAAGTCTTGTGCTTGATCAACGGAGATCTCCTTGCGTCTTGAACTCTATTCGGACAAACGTACCAGAAAGAATAAACAGGCAAAGAGAACAAATAAATATTAATAAAATAATAAATGAACTCTAAATAAAATAAGACCAGTGTCATTAGTAAGGTCTTGAATTTAGAAACAAAAATCACTATAATCGGAGTTATAACGAGGAGAAGCGAAGCTTCAGTTACGCTTCGAGTCTTGCTCGATACAGTCTTTCGTTTTGAGTACGACTCACTTCGGTGCGTGGCGGAGGAGGTTGGACTTGTGGTTGAGGAACCACCGCACGGGAAAGGGGCTTACCAAGACCGAGATGGAGGTCGGAGGAGGTCAAATGGAGGCGGGAGCTCGTAGGTGCGACGAAGGAAGACGCGGTGAAGGTCGGCCGGGATTGCGGAGAAGAAGAAAGACGACGTTTCTGCGACACAAACGAAATCGAGTGTTAGGATTGCTCTAAGGAGCTCTAGGCACGAATTGATGCGGGTAGAAAAGGGATTGCACCTGTGCGGCGAGAACGAGAAGGCGCGCTGCTTGAACTCGAAGCTTTGGGCAATCTCGCAACACGAGCGGAGTGGGGAGCTTCGAGAAGAAAGGGTTGCTCGGCTCTTCTCTTGTTGCACTTACGAGCGAAGGGAAGGCGAGGAGGAACGAGAGGGCTTAGGATTTCTTATAGCCGAAGGGAGAGAAGGTGAGTCGTAGGAGACTCAGGCGTGCGGGTTTCGAGGCGGTCGTGCATAGGCGCCCTAGTAGGAGAGGCGAGGTAGCGCGCGCATGGGGAGGTGATGAGCGGCGACTCGGTCGGCGACGCAGTGGCGGGCCGACACGAGCAGCTTGGCGGCGAGGCGTGGCGATAGAGTCAAGGGCGGTGGAGGGAGCAGTAGTGGCGAGGGCGAGAGCGAGCGCTGCGGACATGAGTGCGCGGCGAGACGAGCGACAGGATCGGCGATAGTGGCGCGACTTTGGGGTCAAGCGGTGGCGAGAGCGATGAGGCGAGTTGGCGTTGCGGCGTCGGCGATGAGGTTGGGCCGGAGTATAGAACGTAAAATCCTAAAACGTCGTCTATTCATAAAGCGGAGGGAGTGTAGAGCGTCGTCTATTCATAACAGAGGAGTATAGACGTAAAATGACGGTATGAAACATCGAATGACACCCTCCATATGTACATGCATGAAAGCTACCCGCCGATCGAACCGATTCTTCCAGTATCGATCACCCATCGATCTCATGCGGTAGGCGACGATCCGGGTGAGAGGTAGTAGTGGCCACGTGCGGCGGTCAGAACTGACAACGTGGCATCTTTGACCAAAAGATGATTGATCACTACTATAGAAAATGTCTTCACAGACACTTCAAAAAGGGCTCCACATACGGTTTCGTGAGCCATTTTAATTTATGGGTTAGTAATGACATGAGATCTTCACAAATGGTTTTGTGAGCCGTTTGAATTTATGTGTTAGTAATGACATGAAGTTTTCACAACGGTTTCGTGAGTCATCTAATTTATGGGTCCATTTATTCGTATGGCCTTTACCTTTCTGAGCTAGAGAGAATCAATGTCAAACCTTTACCAATTTGTTGAAAATCCAAGTCAATTTTCATCTCTCCTCTCTCTCTCTATATATATATGAGAACATATCTAGTGCTAATGGGCAATCGAGTGCTAAGGTGTTCATGACAATCTTGATTGTTGGATCATGCGAGGTGTTTAATGCGAGCATTAGTGGTGGGAGCATGCGAGTATTTAATGCGACACATTAAAGAAGGTGCATTGGAGGAGGAGTATGCGGGATGATTAAATGGTTTGGAGGTGGAGCCCCATTAATCTTGGTATCTCAATCCAGATTCAACGGTAAGATTGGTTTGGTTTGGTTTGGAGGTGTGGGATCGGCAGTAAAATTCTCGGTATCGTCCAACCTGGTAGTAAAACCCACGTGGATCCTTATTTTTGTACGTGAATATGTCTTTATCTTGTTTTAGCAATAACTTTTGAGTGGAGGTTCGATCACAAAAGGTTTATATCGGTAGCTTGGTGACGATAAGGTAACAAAATGATATAAGTCCAGTAAATAAAAATCTTTTGTGCGCTTATTAAAAATATTTTTGCATCACTCAAAGAGAGTTAATACAACCTCCACATGATTTTATTACCATCTTAGCCAATTAATACAAACAAGTAGACAACTAACTAACAAACAATTAGTTGCATGGTCTGTACATGAATTTTTCTTTTCTTATTTTCGCAATAACTTTTGATTGGAAGCTCGATTCACGACGGTTTTGTCGGTGGCTTGGTGACGATGAGGATAATAGAATGATATAAGTCTTGCAAATATAAACACAGTATGTGATTTTTCTAAAAAGATTCACCGCTCACTAAAAGAGATTTACTACGGCTAGAGTCGGCGGATGGCGGCTTGGCATGACACGACTTAGGCACGATGCAACCCGCCCATCGTGGCGGATAATAGGTGCCGGAACAAGGTTCTAAAAGGTCTCCTAGCGCGACTAGGCGCCAACTCGCGAGGTGGAGCCTGCCGATGCGACTTTGCCCAAGGCGGCGAGCTAGGCTGGAGAGCGCCTTGGACCGGCGAGGCGGTCAAAGTCGGTCTCGAGTAGCGCGGCTCTAGCGGCGGCGTGAGGCGCGTTGAGGCATCTAAGGATTGCGCGTCTGCGATCAACCCCATTGTCGGACCCGGTGTCACACAACCGAGACCCTCGTGCATACCAAGCTAGTCCCATGATCGTAGCTAGCTTGCAGTTGCAAACAATGATGCATTCATAACCATTCAACAACGAACTAATGAAGCAAACAAAGTAATATTAATTAAACAGAAAGACCTTATGGTCAAGGTTCTTACAAAAGTCGCCTCACAGGGCTTAGCAACATCGAGTATCTTGCATGAAACCTCAAAATACGTGGATCCCAATCGACATGCCCACGGCAATCGAGTGGAGGACGTGACCTAGTTCGCGAAGTCTTCAAAGTAGCCTTCCTCATAGAACTCGACATTTCCGGTTCTTCTGTGGATGATCAACAAAGGGCATAAAGCGTGAGTACATAAAGTACTCAAAAGTCGTGAGAAATGTATGCACATAGTATTCATGTCGAGCTTAAGCAAGGATGGCTTTATGGTTAATTTGCGAAAGCAAGTTTAACGATAAATACAATAATTAGATTGCAAGCGGATTTTAAAAGAATAATACATAGATAACCAAGTTCTTTTGAATCAAGCGGTGAACATCCGTTCACTTCCCAACCATTCAACCAAGCGCTTACATCGAACCAAACCACATTTTTGAAAATACTACCTTTGCGCGAAATCACGGGCATGTCAGTATGCAGGGACACGGCTATTCGAATAGATTTTGACACTCTGCAGAGGTTGTGCGGCTTTACCCACAAGAGATAAATCACTTGTAATGTCCGTCGACACACTTGAGGGTGTGCGACTAAGTGATTACCACAAGGCCTTTACAAAGTTCCATTTTGCCTCGGTTACATTCGCTAAGGTTTCGCCATCACACCCCTCTTGCGCCAATAATCAACCCTAACGAACCGACCCAAAACTTCCCTAATTAGTTGGCGGTCAGTCCCATACGGACTTATGGTTGCCGAGGTGACCGGATCAATGACTTGCAAAGTTAAGTCCTTAGTTGGTGCTCGACAAGTCTACCACAACCCAATGTGCATCACACACCACTCTAGCTTCCTACCTCAAGCCGAGCATAAAACATTTTTGTTCATTCCGACCAAATGGCAATCCTCGCCATGGCACAACATCTTTTAATAAAAGTGGCCTCACACCACAATTCCATAGTTCCATTAATCAAATTTCAATAATCGGTGAACATGTGATCGAAAGTACGCGGTAACTAGAGCGTGTCTAAGCAATATCGCACCCAAGTTGGCAATACAATTATGTCCAACTAGTATTAACCATCCTAAGGTGTCCAAGGATATATGTCATTCAAGGAGACATTTCATTTTCAATTTATCAAGGAGGCATAATGGCAATTTGGTAATTATCTACTCCCAAAACCATTTTTAATAAAACTAGCCATGCATGTTAATTTAATACAATATACATTTGTAAAATGGGTTCAACATGGTCAAAGGCCTACGACTTGCCTTCGTTGTGAGAGGAGGGTCTTGATCGTCGGTCGAAGAAATCTTCAAACGCGGAATCTACGTCGAGAAAAGCAACAAATAAATAAAACAGCACCAAATGAACTCCAAAAATTACAAAACCAGTGCCAAATGAAAGAGGGTGAATTTATATGAATTTAGAAATTTGGATCACCCAAATCGGAGTTCGGATGTGAAAGTTATAGCCAAAAGAAGTTTCAAAATCACATAAAATGATGAAATTAGGGTTTTCGGATTTTCCGAATTATTTTCTCTTGTAAAACCGGATTTTGGCGTCGGCGCGCGTGTCGCGCTACGTGGCGACCACGGCGAGGCGCGCTGGCCGGCGTGGCGCCACGTGGGTAACCACGTGGGCTCGGCCACGTCGAGAGAGAGAGAGAGAGAGAGAGGCGGCGCGTGGCGGCGGAGCCGAGAAACGGCGGCGACGCCACGGAGAAGCAGGGCGCCGGAGATGCGCCTGAGCGGCCGGAGGCAGGAAAGAGGAGAGGCGCGAAGCGAACGAGCCGAGAGAGAGAGAAAAGAGAGGGAGAGGAAGAGGCGGCGGCTTTATAGCGAGAGGAGGTAAGCGGCGTGGAGCGCGTGATGGCACGCGCGGCGTCCGGGTGCGGCGGAGCGCGACGAGGCGACGGAGCGGCGCGTCCGGCGAGATTCGCGGCGGCGCGAGACGGCGTCTGGGACGTGGAGAGAGAGCAGCGGCAGCGTCGGGGACGATGAACAGCGCCGTCCGATTGCGATCGGACGGTGCGGAGCGAGGAGCGCGGAGAAGAGCCGTCCGATTGTCGACGGTGGGAGATGAACGAGCGCGAGCGCGCGAGATGAAGTGGCCGTCCGATTTCAATCGACGGTTGGAAGAGGAGGCGCGGCGCGAGGGCGTCGGATCGCGATCCAACGCGGAGAAAAAAAAGGAGAGCGCGGTGAGAAGCGAGCGGCAGCGGCGACAGAGCGGCGGATCTTGATCAAGCGGTCGGAAGAAAGAGCGCGCGAAGCGAAGCGCTTCGGATGAAGATCAACGGCCGAGAGCGAGTGCGCGGGAGCGGCTGCTGAGCGAGGCGAGCGAAGCGGGCGGGAATAGGAGATGGGCGGAGGATTGCCCAAAACCGAAAAGGATTTTAAATAGCTTTTAATTTAGAAATTCAAATAAAACAAAAGGCAATTTAGAAAATAGCAAATAGACTCCAAAAATTCTAGAAAAATTCTACGAAATTACTTGAATTATTCTAGACTTAATAAAAATACTTTTAACTTTAAATTTTCTTTTCTTTTGCAAATAAAATAATTTTTCCATTTCGGATAAATCAAAATCAATTTCTAAAATCCAATAAATCCAAGAAAATTCTTAAAATAATAATTTTGATTTTAAATTCCAGAAATCTCAATCAAACCAACTTTAATTTAATTGAAGCTTGATTAACTCATATTAAAGCGCACATGAATTTTGAAATTCCAAATTAAGCTTTTGGCAAATAGAAGCAAACGGTTTCTTTTAAAATTTTTCAAAACTCAAAAACGGACGTTACAAACCTACCCTCTTAAAGGGAATCTCGAATCCCGAGATTCAGTCGACTAGAGAATAGGTGGGAAACTCACCTTCAAGTCATCTTCTCGTCCCAAGTGGCTTCTTCTTGTGTGGTTGCTCAACTCGACCTTGCGTAAACGGATGATCTTGCTTCTTGTCACTCGCTCTGCTACTTCCAAGATCTTGATGGGATGCTCCTTGTAGGTGAGGTCTTCTTGCGAGGCAATTGCTTCCACCGCATCTCGCTCTGCACACGCAAACACTTCTTCAATCTGCGACACGTGGAAGACATTATGCCCATCCGATACCGAGTGGGAGCTCCAACGTAGCGACTTCTCCTCTTGCTAGAACGGAAAGGTCCGATGTACCTTGGTGCAAGCTTTCCACTTACTCAAACGACGATCCTTTTAAGAGGCGACACCTTCAGTACACATGATCACCAGTGCAAAGCTAGATCTCGCGACTGCTATCGCGATAACTCTTCGCTCGTCGTCTGCTTTTGCCTTTCTCGATTGATCGAACTTGCTCTTCGGCTTTTTCCAAAATATCCGCCCAAGCACTTGTCTTTCGCCTACTTCATTCCAATACAACGGTGTTCGATTTTCTTCCGTAAAGAGCTTCAAATGGAGACATCCGAGGCTTGACTGTAATCTTGTTGTAGGAAAACTCGCATAAGGTAGCATTTGATCCCAATCGTCGATTGGCTAAGGCACAAGCCCTTAACATATCTTCTAGGATTTGATTTACTCTTTCTGCTCGTCCAGTCCGTCGGGATGATAAGTCAGATCGAAATTTAGATTAGTACCCAAAACATCGTGCAACTTCGCCAAAATATTGAGGTGAATCGGTTCCTCGATCCGACACGATCTTCTTCGCACTCCATGCCGCACACTATCTTTGCCATGTACAATTCGCGTCCTATCACCGAGTAAGTAGTCTTGATCGAGAAAGTGAGCAACTTTGGTTAGACGATCCACAATTACCGATAGAATCATATCCTCGACCTTGTCCTTGGCAAACCAAAGGATAAAATCCATGCCAATTTCTTCCCACTTCCATTCGGCACTTTCAAGGGTTGCAGGAGTCCAAAGAGTCTTTGATGCTCGGCTTAACTCACCGAGACATCACACCGAGCTACAAACTCGCAATCTCACGCTCATGCTAGGCCACCAATACATTTCTTTAAGGTCTTGATACATCTTTGTGCTTCCAGGGTGAATGGAATACAAAGTTTCATGGGCTTCCTTGAGTATCACCGCTAAGCTCTTTCGATCGGAACACGATTCGCTTGTCAAACCAAATGGTGCCTTGCTCATCTTCCAAAATCTCGTGGCTTTACCCTTCTTCATGTTGCTCTTGATTTCTTAATATTGACATCTTCAACTTGAGCTTCCTTGATCCGATTCCGCAAAATGGGTTGAACTTCTAGGCGCCTAGATAACCTTCTTCAACCAACTCTAACTTGAGCTTCGGAACTCTTCATGAAGGGTCCGATTTTCCTTGATCGCGTGGTATTGCAAGAGACTTTTCGCCAAGGCATCCGCCACAACATTAGCTTTGCTCGGTGGTAATGGATTCCAATATCATAATCCTTGATTAACTCTAACCACCTTCTTTGCCTCATATTAAGATCACCGAGTGAAAATGTACTTCAAGCTCTTATGGTCCGTAGACTTCACAGATTACCAATAAGGTAATGACGCCATATCTTTAAAGCATGCACTACGGCAGCTAACTCCAAGTCATGAGGGGTAATTTACTTCATGAGGCCTCAATTGACGGAAGCATAGGCCACTACCTTCCTTTCTTGCATCAGACACAACCAAGTCCTTGCCGGATGCATCACGTAAAATCTCAAAATCCTTCCGACATCCGCAAAATCAACACCGAGCGTGGTCAAACGCTTCTTCAACTCTTGAAAACTTTGCTCACAACTGTGTCCAAGCAAATTTCTTTTCTTTCTTCAACATGAGTGAGGGTCTTGCTATCTTGGAGAATCCTTCTATGTGCTCAACTCAACGTGTTGCACATCTCCGATGCGATGGTAGCTCCATTATGGGAAACGATGCCAAATGCGGGTTTACAACTATGTTCGAGTGCCAACTAAGAAGCTATCAAACTTATCTTCCAAATTGTGAATCCAATGCTCATTATTATCGAAATCTACCAATCCAAAGATGTCATAAGGTCACCCGATTATAATCCAATCATTTAATCGATCTCATACCTTATCGACACACCAACATGATTCAAAAATCCTTCTTTGGCTTAAGTTTAAAATAATCCAACAAATTCACCACTTTGATCGCAAGATCCCTTTTCTGCACCAATCCACAAAATCCACTAGCAATAAGCACATCTTCCGATCCGATAAACTTCCAGACCACCCTAAATTCTTTTCTATCCTTTTTGAAACACCATTCTTCCAAAGATTATAGTCATGCAATTGCTTCCTCCGAAATTATTGACTAAATCCACAACATTATCCACTAAATTTCCTCAAGCAAATTTATCAATTGCAACCCTCAGAATTTCTTTATACCAATCCAATATCTCAATTTTAGAACCTTCCAAAGGACTGCTTGCCATCCCAAATTCAAATTTAATCCGCCAATTATTGTATCACCATTTATCCAACATTTATTCAGTCCAACTCCAATACCTGTAGATGTTCATCAATCCAACAATTATTTTGGACCAACTTCGATATCAGTAATATATCTGTCAATCATAAATTCCAATATCCAACAATCATCTGTTTGCATAATCCAATCTCCACAAATGCGCAATTCTATAATCCGATCAAGACGTATCTCTATAATCCAACCAAAATTTCTCTTCAAATCTCAATTTCTCTTATTCAACCACATCCAATTGAATCCAATGTGACCAACAAACTCAATTAATTCCATTCTTCTTGATTCAACATAATCCACCACAATCATCGTCAAGAATTGGCGATCATATAATCCAAATCCTTAACAATCAGGTAATCCTTTAATCCAAATCCAATCATAATATATTCTTGTAATCCATCATCTAGCAAATTAGATTTCTATAACCCAAATTCCACAATCATATTTCCATAATCCAATCAAGATCAATTTCTGTAATTCATCCAAGATACTTTTCTATAATCCAATCTTCCATAATCTCATATCAATAATAATTTAATTCTACAATCTAGTAATCATGCATTTCTACAAACCAACCAAGATTCAACCAATTCTTCCAAAATTAACATCATCAATCGATATGAAAATCCAATTCTCTTCAGATTCTACTCGGCTCTCTTCGCACAATTTCTCAATTCCAAATATCCAACGACATTATAACCACTCAAGATTCAATTTAAATACAACTTCCCTAATAATCAAATCAAGACTTGCATTCTTTTATCCTTCAAGGTTAATCAAGATTTTTCCTCTCTGATCACTTTACTCCATGATTTATATAATCCACCAATATGCTACTCTTTAAACCATTTATAATCAAGGCATACCAATTATCATATTCGGGTATCCACAATAACTTCTTGCATATACTCGGTTAAATCTCAAAATCGGTCTTATCAAAGATTCTCCAAAGCTACCTATGTTGGCATCAAAACACATTGGTTATTTCCAGCAAGAGTAGCTTCCAAGGGACTTACGGGTCTGAACCATTTTGCAATAATTCTTCACAGGTTTCATAGATGAGAGGGAGAAAGCACAATAGGTGCGAGGGAAAAGCATAATAGACGAGAGAGAACAAGGGAGAAAGACAGAAGCATCCTAACTGGGGAAAGGTCGGTTAAACCCAAAGAATGAAATAGCCAAAGAGCTATTAAGAGGCAATAAAAATCGACACTCAAGCAAAAGGTGTTATTACGCAGCTAATCGTTACTAAAACTAAGGAGGGCCTCAACGATCTAAGTTATATGGAGGGTCGACTTGGAACAACCAGCAGATCTTGATCTTCCAGGGCTTCTCTTGATTGATCTTGAAGGGCTCGATCCTAGGGATAATCCAGAGATGAGGGAGTCAATTTAAATTTGGAAAACCAAGTTTCAGAAAAGATAAGATAAAAGAACTCAAGAATGATATAAGAGGGTAAGATGATAAGAAAAGAATAGAACAAGGTGAGAAAGAACAAAATAAGATGAGAGAAGAATATCTAGTCAAGTTAATTGTTTGGTTTGATTTAGAAAATATCTTTTGACTTTTTGACTAAGCGACCAAGCTAACTAAAGGTTACGCCTACGATCGATATGGCTCGATACCATCTCTTGTCGGACCCGGTGTCACACAACCCCGAGACCCTCTGTGCATACCAAGCTAGTCCCATGATCGAGCTAGCTTGCACAGTTCAACAATGATGCATTCATAACCATTCAACAACGAACTAATGAAGCAAACAAAGTAATATTAATTAAAACAAAGAAAGACCTTATGGTCAAGGTTCTTACAAAAGTCGCCTCACGGGCTTAGCAACATCGAGTATCTTGCAGGAAACCTCAAAATACGTGGATCCCAATCGACATGCCCACGGCAATCGAGTGGAGGACGTGACCTAGTTCGCGAAGTCTTCAAAGTAGCCTTCCTCATAGAACTCGACATTTCCGGTTCTTCCATTGACTGATCAACAAAGGGCATAAAGCCGTGAGTACATAAAGTACTCGAAGAAGTCGTAGAGAAATGTAATTTGATTCTTTTTGTGCTGTGCGTGGAATTGAGAATCAGTTCTCTTCTCCACACGTCCCTCAACAAAATGACGTTGTGGAAAGGAAGAACAGGACCCTGGTCGAGATGGCTAGGACGATACTAGATGAGTATAGCACACCAAGGAGGTTTTGGGCGAAGTCATTGCTCTTGCTTGCCATATTGCAAATCGTGTCTTTTTGATACCTTCTTTGGGCAAGACTGCTTATGAGCTTCGATTTTGTAGAAAACCCTCTGTCTCGCACTTTCGAGTCTTTGGATCTAAATTTTTTATTCTAAAAACAGGAAATCTAGATAAATTTGAGTCAAGAACTTTTGATGGTTTATTTCTGGGTTAACCTGGACATTCGAGGGGTTTTCGGATTTTTAATGCTAAAACTAATCTTGTTCAGGAGACATGCAATGTCACTTTTGATGAAACTAGCCCTGGAGCTAGATAAGATATTTCAGGTGATGCACAGGTGACAGAGAGCATATTTATAGAGGAAGATGATGAAGGACTCGATGATGTTCTTCCACCTGCTGTTGTTGACGCTCCTATTTTAGCAGAAGAATCTGCTGTGACTACCTCGCCTTCAGATGATGCTCTTGTTGCATCTTCATCATCAGCAGTACCTGCGGAGGTCGAAGAGATGCTTTTCTCTCCGGGTGCGTCACTTCACATTCAAAGGCAGTATCCTCCTGATCAGATGATAGGTAATCTCTATGAGCGAGTCACTCGCTCCTGGTACAATGATACAAACCTCTACTCTCATTCTGCTTTTGTTGCTTCTTTTGAACCCCGCGATATATCACATGCTTTATCGGATTCTAGCTGGGTCAATGCCATGCATGAGGAGTTAGAAAATTTTGAGAGGAATAAAGTTTGGAACCTAGTATAACCTCCTAGCGGCCATAATGTTATAGGAACCCGCTGGGTTTTCAAAAACGAACAAAATGAGGATGGTTCTGTAATTAGAAACAAGGCTAGGTTGGTAGCTCAGGGCTTTAGCCAAGTTGAGGGGTTAGATTTTGATGATACCTTTGCTCCTGTTGCTAGATTAGAAGCTATTCGCATTCTGCCTGCATTTGCTGCATCAATGGGCTTTAGATTATATTAGATGGATGTTAAAAGTGCATTTTTAAATGGTTTCATAGAGGAGGAAGTTTATGTTAGGCAACCCCCAGGCTTTGAGAATCCCAAGTACCCTCATCATGTGTTCAAGCTATCCAAAGCCTTACATGGTCTTAAACAAGCCCCTAGAGCCTTGTATGATAGACTTAAGACCTTTTTGCTTAAGAATAATTTTGAGATGGGTAAGGTAGACGACTTTGTTCATTCTTAGGCGTGGTAATGACTTCCTGCTTGCTTAGATTTATGTTGATGATATTATCTTTGGTGGTTCTTCTAATGCTCTTGTTTCCAGCTTTTCTGAGACTATGTCCAGGGAATTTGAGATGAGTATGATGGGGGAGCTCAATTACTTCTTGGGCCTTCAAATCAAGCAATGCAAGGAAGGGATCTTCATTCATCAGACAAAGTACACTAAGGACTTGCGCAAACCTTCGACATGGGTGACTGCATGCCGATCTTCACCCCTATGGCGACTTCGACTGTTTTGAATCCATATGAGGAAGGAGAAGCCATGGATCAACGCGAGTACCGCAGCATGATCGGCTCCCTTCTGTACATGACGGCCTATAGACCAGACATTCTCATCACGGTCTGCCTCTGTGCGAGGTTTCAGGCGTCTCCGAGAGCTTCCCATCGCCAAGCCGTTAAGCACATATTCAGGTATTTATACTCCACCCTCTTGTATGGCATTTGGTATTCCTGTTCTTCGGTTTTGTCCATTCGGCGGTTTTCTGATTCTGATTTTGCGGGCTGTCGGCTAGATAGGAAGAGTACCTTAGGCACTTGTCACTTCCTAGGCACTTCTCTTGTTTCTTGGTCTTCTAGGAAGCAGTCTTCTGTTGCACAATCCTTCTTTGAAGCTAAATATGTAGGCTACGCAAGTTCTTTGTAGTCGAGATCTTATGGATGGTAACCACTCTTAAGTACTATGGGTTAAATTTTGCTAGTGTTCCTCTTTTCTGTGATAACACTTTTGCCATTAATATTGCTAAGAACCCTGTGCAACACTCTATGACCAAGTACATAGACATTCACTATCACTTCCTTAGAGACCATGTCGAAAAAGGTGATATTGTGCTGCACTTCGTGGAGTCCGAGGCTCAACTGGTTGATATCCTCACCAAGCCTTTAGACCCAACTAGGCTTGCCACCTTGAGGAGCGAGTTAGGGGTAATTTATCCCTATAGGTTGGTTTGAGGGGAAGTTCGATCTTTTCTGATCTTAACTTGTTTTTCTGATCATTTCTTGTTCTTTTCTGAACTTATTGATCTTTTTGAACTTTTTAGGTTTTTAGGCTTTTTTTTTGCATCTCATTGTATCATATTCATTCATATAAAAAAAATCCAAAAAGATGCATTGTAATATAAGATTTTCTGCTTATCTTTTAAAAATTGATGATGCCTTGCCTATTACCCTTTGGAGCTTGAGTATTTCAATTCTTGCTTAATGCCATGTCTAGTTCTTTGACTTGCTAGTATTATCATGCTTTCACATATACAGATAAGTCTTTGCTGTATGAGCTTTAACTCCAAAACAACTCGAACTAAAAAATTGTAATTTATGGATGTTTTAGCTAGTTGCGCAATTAGTGCTCCTTTTGTGACATTGGCTCTGTCAGAATTGCTTTGTTAGCTCGTGAATCTAAAATTGACCATTACTTGAGCTTGTTGTGTTCTTGAGAATCTAAAACTGCTCTTGTAAAACATGAAAAATTAAATTTTAAGATTGTCTTATGCTTCAAACTGCGCCATTCAAACTGTGCCAAACTACTCTTACGAGACTGCATGTCAAAGACATGAACTTGGAGATAGTTTGATGATCCAGAGGATCTCATGGGGACTGCTTGTCAGAATAGATATGAACCTCAAGATTTGTCGCCCTGGTAGAAGCTTAGGAAGAGTTTATGGATGACTCCTAGTCTAGGATCTTCTTCACTAAGATATACGTTTAATCTACTTCTGTTCGAAGCTTAGGATGAGTTTGTGGAAGGCTCCTAGTCCAGAATCTTGTCACTAAGTTAGATCATTAGTCAACTTCAATATTCAGTACAACTGAAAAATTGTTGAAAAATAGGCGCTTGAGAAATTTGAGCAAAATGATTCAATATAGGATCTGATTGTCTGTTAATGTGGTCTTTGTTAGATTTTTGATCTTACTTTGACATTTTGACATGGCTAGTTTCACTTTAGGATCCCTGTTGATGAACTTGCTAAATTTGAAGCTTTGCTTAAATTGATCAAATTTATTGCTTTATTTTGAGCCTTCGTGCTTAGCTTTGATATATATGTCTTATCATGATCTTGCTAGCGCTGTTAGGCTTGATATGTTGTTTGTGCAATATTAGAAATACTAGCTTGTTCTTTTGGGTAATCTCCAAAACTTCTTGTCAAAAGGGGAGAAGATATTTCAATGTTGGGGGAGAAGATATATCATTATTGTACAAAATGGGAGAAGATATATAAAAATGATAAAAATGGGGAGAAATTTGGAGAAATTTAAAATTTTCTGAAATCTGAGGATCATAGTGAGGGGGAGCTTTTGAATTGCATTCTTATCGTCTTATTGCTTTTCTGAACTTGAATTGCATTTCTTACTCCTCACAACGATCAAAGGTCAAAAGAACAATTGTTCTTTCATATGGATCTTAAGTGAGATTTTTGACTATTTTCTGGAATTTAAAGTTTTATGCTTTCTTTTGCTTTATCTCACTTGCCTATGCTATTCTGATGCCAATTTGGTCATTTCCATTGCTTTCTCTTGCTTATGGACCAAGTTGTGCCTTTGTTCGAAAACGAAAGTATTTTACTTTTCAAACCTCCAAATTACATTTTCTGGATTATTACTAATGTGTTCATCAAGGGGGAGATTGTAGATATCATGGGGATATGCTCTAGATCTTAGGATGATGTGACAATTGGCAATGACGTTAACGGTTTGTCGTTTCACGTGTTTTTGGCAAAGAAACAAAGTTTGTCGAGCCATAACAGTCCGGCCAAGCCAGCATGGTCGACCGATCCATCTGGCGGTCCAACTGGTCATAACGGCGGTCGGACCGGCCAACTTCAGAAATGATGTTTTGAGTTGGACCAAAAATAGAGGTAGCAGGCAACAGAGGGGATTCTATTGCACTTGGTCTCATAATTTTTGGAGTATCCAGTCAAAAGTTCTATTCGATTGAAAATTCAAGTAGGTTTCGGTTTTCCAGAGAGGAAATTCGGCTAAGTCCCAACTGGCGGTCTGACCGGTTTTCACTTGGATCGTCGTCCTTCGTGGCGGCGATGTTCGGTTGTTAGGTCAAAGTCATGAGTTTCAAGCATATATGTTGCATGATGCATGTTTTGACTAACATGCGTCAATTTGTGAAGAACTTGTTTCCGAATTCGGTTTGCTTGTCTATTGTTGTGCAGGTTGCTTGGTGGTCAACGACGAGGATGATCGGGACTAGGCTTGGAGACCTGAGGTCCAGAACGATCGACGATGCCGGGTGAGGTCAATGAACTCAAGCGTGGTGCAAGATGGACAAGGGTGACCTATTGGCTAATCCGAGGCGCAAGATGACACAAGGTGTAACTAATTAGGTCAAGAGGTGTTAAAGACGACGCATTATAATGCGTGCGTGTGTGACCCGTCTGTTTTGGGCCTTAACGGGAGCCCAATTGAGTCAAACCTCTAGAAGGTCTAAGCCTCCACTATAAATAGGGGAGGGAGGTGGCTCCACCTCCGCTTCGCCTCTTTTGCTATTTTGAAACCCTAATTTGTTTATGGAGAGCTTTTGTGGAGGCTAGGGTTCTAGAGATTTTGATGTGATTTTCGTGCTCTTGGATTGAGCATTGTCCTCCATTGATGCAGTGGCTGTAAGCCTATATCATATCAAATCAATCCAGAGAAAGTTTGATCATGTCTTGTCTCTTTGCGTTCTTTCTCTATATTTGATGATTTTGAGTCTTTCTTTGATTCGTGAGTTTTTGATTGAATTCTTCACGTGATCTAGCTTGCTGTGACATGTGTGAACATATCTAGGATCATCTTGATCGTCAATCACCCACGAGCAAGATTTTGGATCTAGTTTTCGTTTTGACTCGGTTTTGAACCTTCTTCAATCAAACGGAAAAGGATTGTTATTCTTTCTAGAATTATCACAATCTTTGATTGGAATAGGTTCCTAATATCATAGAGAAGGTGTGTTCCAAGTTTCACCAAGTTTGGAATTGTAGATCAAAAGTTTCATCTATTTGCAACTTCGTCATCGGAGTTTTACATTACATTCTTGATAAGTCGTCGGGCCGCCGAGTCACCGATCGAGGCCGTGAGTCATCGGTCAGACCGCCATTGACCCAGCGGTCCGACCGCCCTGCACTTAGAGTTGTTTTAGCTTTTGTTGATCTTTAGTTGTTTTGCTTCGGCGGTTAGGTTGGATTCAATACTAGTCTTCTGTTGTACTGGTACATTGATCTTCATAGCTTCCGTAACTACTGGAGTGAAGTTTGTGTTGAATCTATTATTTGTGAAAAAGTGAGCGTGCTCCTATTCACCCCTCTATAGTCGCCTTTTCGGTCCAACAAGTAGTATCAGAGCCCGGTTGGCTCAATCTTGATCTTAATCGGTCACTGAACTTGGCGATGGATAGATACTCCACGAAGCCGCATATCTTCGATGGGCACGACTATGCCTATTGGAAGAATCGAATGCAAGTCTTCCTTAAGAGCGAAGGACACACTATATGGGAGGTTGTTCCAGTGGTGCTTGTTGTGGTCATCGAATTGGGGTGGAAGGAGAGGTGTGGTGTTTTTGCTGTGTTGATTCGGTGTGCTGATATAGTGTGGTAGGATTTGATGTGGATCCAGATTGATGGAGAATCTGGTGTGGTTGAGGGGAATCTGGTGTTTGCTGAGAGTTCGCGTTGCTTGGCGGTAATAGTATCTGAGGTTACAACGGATGGTGATGAGCTCGACGTTGGTGAGGTCGAAGTAGGAGCTGGTAGTAGCACCAGTGGAGGCTATGTCAGTCGACGGTGATTGGTATTGTTGTCGTGCGGTGGTGTTGGTATGGGTACTGGAGATTGTATTGCTGGAGATGTCCGGGAGGATTGGGACTGGAGTCAGGCGTAATGGTTTGTGACAGAGGTAGAGGTGGTGGAGGCCGAGGCTGGGGGCGTGTGGGCAAAGTGGTGGAGGCAGGGGGTGACTGTGGGCATAAGGGTAGAGCTAGAGGAAGATGAGATTGAGGTCAGGTAGCTGGTAGATGGTGGAGATGGATTTGATGATCTCCCTAGTAGTATTTGTGGTTAGCAACTATTTTTGTGGTATTGGTTATGGAGTCGATGGATATTAGGTTTTACTAGATTCTAGTAATGGTATTGCATTATGTAATAAGATGGTCATGATTTCTTATCTTATACCCATCTTGAGAGTGAGTGTTGGAGATATTAGAGATTAGGAAATAGCCTAGAGTTTAGTTAAGAGTCCAAGTCGATTTAGAGTCGGACTGTAATATTCGGTACTATAAATAAAGAGTGTGAGAATCCTAAGAGGGACAAACAATCGATCCCCAAAATTTTACAGAGAGGACTTCCATTCGCATCACAAAATTGTACTGCATTTTAGCTGCAAGCTCGTCATCCTGCTTAGATGTAGCAGGAGCGAGAAGCAAACAGTTTGAGATACACAAGACTGCGAAATGGTTAGACTGAGTACCAAGCTGCTGCAGTACATAAAAAGTGATATGAGGAAGACCAGCGACAAGAAGACATTCCATTTTGAGACGGACTTGGTGACAGCCTTTGCATGTTTTGAACCAGCTTACAGTGGCCAGGGATTCTCGGATTGCTTGCTGAATATCTCGTCATTTCCTGAAGGTTCATATCAAATAGTTTGGCAGGCATGTTGAGTCGATGAAAAAGGCTTGTATTTTAGCTTGCTGCCTCTAAATGATAACATTGTCTTCCCCATTGAGAAGGCCTGACAGCTCCTTGGGCTCGGCTGAACCTGAAATTATTGGGCGGAAGCTGTATGTCTGTGGTGTACATAATATTCGTTCTTGTTCCTTGTTGCCCGTCCTTGGCCATGTGCTCACAGATCTACGGAGGTTGTGATTGTGATCCCCACTCTGGGTTATTATATTGTCACCGTTCGAAACTTGTTTTCCGGCACTGGATTACAGACGCTGACCATGTTTTTTTTTTGGATCAGGCGGGGCTTGTATCTATATCAGGGCATGGGCAACTTGTACTGATGAAGCAAAAGATGGATTCTAGACTGCTGTAATATCAGGTTTTCAATCTGATCAGGGCCGCCACCTGCCCTGCAAGCCGGCCGCAGCCCTCTGGTTTGTTTCTTTCTTAACCTGAAACAGTACGGTATACATAGATTCCTTGTTGCTTGCCGTGTCATGTGAATGCGATCCCATCCCATTATTTATACACACACACACACACACACACACACTAGGACAAGAAAATACGTACTAAAGCATGGACGCTTTTTTGTTTCCTTTAGTGATTCATGTCAACCTAGCTATTTGCATATTTTAGTGGGTATTAATTCTGGTAATCTGGACGATCAGGAATCTCAAAAGTCAGAAAGAATTCAGGTCTTCCGTTCATATCTTGTGACAAACGGATCTTAATTTGACCAGAAGCCAAGTCTTGCAGTTGGCAAAGATCTGCAACCGATGCAAATTTCACTTGTGCAGAATACTACTGGTCTCGCCGCATGTTACTAAAATGTTTAATTTTCTTTTGGCAGCATCCCGAGACTAATTAGCCACACATTTTCCTGTGTACTACTGCATGCTGATGTCGCGGAATATACATTTATCAAGAATATATGAATTAATTATTGAGCGTACGCGATATTGAAATGAACAGCCTGGATTATCACATGGGCTAGTACTGTGTTCCCTTTTATAGGTGACCCAGGACCCCCGTGCGCCGTACGGCTCAGGGGTTGAGTCGGATCGGACGGCGCACGGCCTGAGTCTGTGTCTGGTCGGTTCCCTGGAGGTTTTACCTGAATCCTTGCTCCTTTCAAGAAGTGACCACACTCTCGATACAACTTTTCACAAGAAAACGATATGTCCGATCCGGATTTCGCAAATCCAAATTCTCCGTGAAAATATTGTACTATTATGTGGATCAGTAGATAGCACTTATAGATGCATCACTGAATCATTTTATACTCGATGTAAATTGAATCAAATATTATATTACACACGTCATAGTGATATAGACCGTATCGGGATGAGTTTTACAACTATGGACCGAATATGCCAAATGATTACATTACAAAGGTAGCAAAAGCGGTAGCGGAAGCAAAATGGTAGAGTTCATCTCTCCACAGGTAAGCGACTGAGTAAATCCGTGTGCGTCCAATATTAACCAACGACCTGGATAATATTGGATGTATGCAAGCACCAACGGAATCAGCTAGACTGAGGTGAGAATCAGACTAAACGAATTGCAATACTCTTCGTCATCTCCGGGGCCCTCGTGGTTTGCGTAGTCTTCACGAGTTCCTACTTCTGAGGGTTTGGGGGAAAGAGCGAGGATGATCACAACTTCCGTGCTCGTGAGTCAACACACAGAATGCAGTAATAATACATGCAAAGCTTAACAAGGATTGCTTGGGTTCTTTTATTTGCTTAAAGTAACATTTTTTTTAATTGCAGTATTTAGAAATTCCTATGACTTAGCAGTTTAACTAAATCTTATTTTTAAAAGAAATATTGTGCAATATTTATAACGGCGAAAGTTACCTCCACCTACGCTTAAATTTTGATTGGAGTCACCTCCATATATTAACATCACTGGGCACGACGATTCAGGAAAAATCCAAACTTCAGGCTAGGTGAGCCGACACTATAATCATCCTACCCACAAGGTTTTATAAATAGAACTAACTCAAGTTAAGCTCCTATGTTCGTCTTTGACCGTAGGCACGACTGCTTAAACAGTTTAGACTCTGCAGAGGCTGTACATTGTACCCACAAGAGATAATCATACTCATCGCCCCACATGATTCCTTAGTCATGTAGTTGAGCGATCGACACAGTAACCTTTTAAATTATCTCGCCTCTTCCGTCATCTCACCCATATGGGCCACGCCTATAAGTTGTGCGGGATGTTCACCTTAGCAGCTAGCGTAGCTGGATTACACCACAACGTCTAGCGTGACTGACAACTTTACCTTGCATTGATGTCTCATTCAAGCCGGACCGTATCTAGTGCTTCACGATCTCGCTACCCCTCCAGTGAGACGACATTCAGAGTTTAATAAATTTACTAAACTAAGTTATATTTCTGGACTTGTGGTTGTACTTGTTTTACAAGGAAGTTCATAACAAGATCAAGTCCTTAATCCATCAAGCGGTTCATACCACATACTAACCACTCGTGTGCTCACGTGAGCCCACCACCATACCATCCACCCATATGAGTTAACAATAATTTAATAGGGTTTTGGGGGAACAAAATACATTTCCACAATATTCCAGTCATTTACCCATAATGACTGCCCAAACCATTTTCATGATTAAAAGATGATGATTGAGGCATTTAATGCTATAGTACTTTGGCAAGACTAGCATATAACTAGTAATTACAACATAGTTACTAGGGTGACATGGAATGAGAGATTTAATTGCCAAAGGGTGGTATAATAATTAATTAATTATTAAATAGATATTTAACTACCTTAGGGTTTAACATACATTTGCTTAAAAAAAATTAAAGCATGTAATTTTGGTAGTTTAAAGGAACATAGTTTGAATTAAAGCATGCAATTTTGGTAGTTTAAAGGAACATAATTTGCGTAAAATTTAGGCTCAAAATGATTAAAGTATTGACTCGCTTGGAGTGAATGGGAGAGAGTCTTCAAAGTCTTGTGCTTGATCAAGCGGAGATCTCCTTGCGTCTTGAACTCTATTCTGACAAGCGTGCAGAGAAAGAATAAGCGAGCAAAGAGAACAAATAAATATTAATAAAATAATAAATGAACTCTAAATAAAATAAGACCAGTGTCATTAGTAAGGTCTTGAATTTAGAAACAAAAATCACTATAATCGGAGTTATAACGGAGGAGAAGCGAAGCTTCAAGTTACGCCGAGTCTTGTCATTACGAGTCTTGTTCGTTTTAGTCTGACTCACCGGTGGCGTGGCGGGAGGAGGTTGGACTTGTGGTTGAGGAACCACCGACGCGGGAAAGGGGCTTACCAAGGCCGAGATGGAGGTCGGAGGAGGTCAAATGGGGCGGGAGCTCGTGAGTCGGCGACGAAGGAAGGCGGCGGTGAAGGGTCGGCGGGATTGTGGAGAAGAAGAAAGACGGCGTTTCTGCGACACAAAACGAAATCAAGTGTTAGGATTGCTCTAAGGAGCTCTAGGCACGAATTGATGCGGGTAGAAAAGGGATTGCCTTGGTGCGCGAGAACCGGAAGGAGGCGCTTGGTGCTTGAACTCGAAGCTTTGGGCAATCTACGCAACACGAGGGAGTGGGGAGCTCGGAGAAGAAAGAGGTTGCTCGGGCTCTTCTCTTGTTGCACTTACGAGCGAAGGGAAGGCGAGGGAGGAGCGAGAGGGGCTTAGGATTTCTTATAGCCAGAAGGGAGAGAAGGTGAGTCGTAGGAGACTTCAAGGCGTCAAGGGTTTCCGAGGCGGTCGTGGCATAAGCGCCCTAGTAGGAGAGGGCGAGGTAGGCGCGCCTGTGAGGAGGTGATGAGAGCGGCGACTCGGTCGGGCGGCGCAGTGGCGGGCCGACACGAGCGAGTCTTGGCGACGAGGCGTGGCGATAGAGTCAAGGCGGTGGAGGGCGGTGGTGGCGAGAGGGCGAGGCGCGGCGCGTGGACATGGTCTTGGCGGCGCGCGGCGAGACGCGCGAGATCGGCGATAGTGGCGGCGACTTTGGGGTCAAGGCGGTGGCGGGGCGATGAGGCGAGTTGGCGTTGCGGCGTCGGGCGATGAGGTTGGTAGGAGTATAGAACGTAAAAATCCTAAAGCGTCGTCTATTCATAAGCGGAGGAACACAATTTGCATGTTTAAAGGAACATAATTTGAATTAAAGCATGCAATTTTGGTAGTTTAAAGGAACATAATTTGCGTAAAATTTAGGCTCAAAATGATTAAAGTATTGAATCGCTTGGAGTGAATGGGAGAGAGTCTTCAAAGTCTTGTGCTTGATCAAGCGGAGATCTCCTTGCGTCTTGAACTCTATTCTGACAAGCGTGCAGAGAAAGAATAAACAGGCAAAGAGAACAAATAAATATTAATAAAATAATAAATGAACTCTAAATAAAATAAGACCAGTGTCATTAGTAAGGTCTTGAATTTAGAAACAAAAATCACTATAATCGGAGTTATAACGGAGAGAAGCGAAGCTTCAAGTTACGGCTTCGTCTTGTCATTACGAGTCTTGTTCGTTTTGAGTCTGCTCACTTCGGTGGCGTGGCCGGGAGGAGGTTGGAGTTGTGGTTGAGGAACCACCGGGCACGGGGAAAGGGGGCTTACCAAGACCGAGATGGAGGTCGGAGGAGGTCAAATGGAGGCGGGGGAGCTCGTAGTCGGCGACGAAGGAAGACGGCGGTGAAGGGGTCGGCCGGGATTGACGGAGAAGAAGAAAGACGACGTTTCCTGCGACACAAAACTGAAATCGAGTGTTAGGATTGCTCTAAGGAGCTCTAGGCACGAATTGATGCGGGTAGAAAAGGGATTGCACTGGTGCGGCGAGAACCGGAAGGAGGCGCGGCGGCTGCTTGAACTCGAAGCTTTGGGCAATCTCTGCAACACGAGCGGGAGTGGGGGAGCTCGGAGAAGAAAGGGGTTGCTCAGGCTCTTCTCTTGTTGCACTTACGAGCGAAGGGAAGGCGAGGGGAGGAGCGAGAGGGGCTTAGGATTTCTTATAGCCAGAAGGGAGAGAAGGTGAGTCGTAGGAGACTTCGAGGCGTGCGGGTTTCGAGGCGGTCGTGGCATAAGCGCCCTAGTAGGAGAGGGCGAGGTAGGCGCGCCTGTGGGAGGTGATGAGGCGGCGACTCGGTCGGGCGGCAGTGGCGGGCCGACACGGCAGTCTTGGCGACGAGCGTGGCGATAGAGTCAAGAGGCGGTGGAGGGCGAGTAGTGGCAGAGGGCGAGAGCGCAGGCCATGGACATAGTCTTGGCGCGGCGAGAGACGGCGACGAGATCGGCGATAGTGGCGGCGACTTTGGGAGTCAAGGCGGTGGCGGAGGCGATGAGGCGAGTTGGCGTTGCGGCGTCGAGCGATGAGGTTGGTAGGGAGTATAGAGCGTAAAAATCCTAAAGCGTCGTCTATTCATAAGCGGAGGAGTGTAGAGCGTCGTCTATTCATAAGCAGAGGGAGTATAGAGCGTAAAATGGCGGTACAAAACATCGAATGACACCCTCCATATGTACATGCATGAAAGCTACCCTTGCGTCGAACCGATTCTTAGTGTCGATCACCCATCGATCTCATGCGGTAGGCGCACGTATCCGGGGTGAGAGGTAGTAGTGGCCATGTGCGGCGGTCAGAACTGACAACGTGGCATCTTTGACCAAAAGATGATTGATCACTACTATAGAAAATGTCTTCACAGACACTTCAAAAAGGGCTCCACATACGGTTTCGTGAGCCGTTTTAATTTATGGGTTAGTAATGACATGAGATCTTCACAAATGGTTTTGTGAGCCGTTTGAATTTATGTGTTAGTAATGACATGAAGTTTCCACAAACGGTTTCGTGAGCCGTCTGAATTTATGGGTCCATTTATTCGTATGGCCTTTACCTTTACAGAGCTAGAGAGAATCTGAATGTCAAACCTTTACCAATTTGTTGAAAATCCAAGTCAATTTTCATCTCTCTCACTCTCTCTCTCTCTCTATATATATATATGAGAACATATCTAGTGCTAATGGGCAATCGAGTGCTAAGGTGTTCATGACAATCTTGACTGTTGGATCATGCAGGGTGTTTAATGCAGAGCATTAGTGGTGGGAGCATGCAGAGTATTTAATGCAGACACATTAAAGAAGGTGCATTGGAGGAGGGAGTATGCAGGATGATTAAATGGTTTGGAGGTGGGAGCCCCATTAATCTTGGCTGTTCAATCCAGATTCAACGGTCAAGATTGGTTTGGTTTGGTTTGGAGGTGTGGGATCGGCAGTAAAATTCTCGGTATCGTCCAACCTAGTAGTAAAACCCACGTGGATCCTTATTTTTGTACGTGAATATGTCTTTATCTTGTTTTAGCAATAACTTTTGAGTGGAGGTTCCGATCACAAAAGGTTTATATCGGTAGCTTGGTGACGACGAAGGTAACAAAATGATATAAGTCCCGTAAATAAAAATCTTTTTGTGCGCTTATTAAAAAATATTTACTGCATCACTCAAAGAGAGTTAATACAACCTCCACATGATTTTATTACCATCTTAGCCAATTAATACAAACAAGTAGACAACTAACTAACAAACAATTAGTTGCATGGTCTGTACATGAATTTTTCTTTTCTTATTTTCGCAATAACTTTTGATTGGAAGCTCCGATTCACGAACGGTTTTTGTCGGTGGCTTGGTGACGATGAGGATAATAGAATGATATAAGTCTTGCAAATATAAACCTGTATGTGATTTTTCTAAAAAAAGATTCACCGCGTCACTAAAAGAGATTTACTACGGCTAGAGCTGGCCAGATGGGCGGCTTGGCATGACACGACTTGGGCACGATGCAACCCGGCCCATCGTGGCCCGGCTAATAGGTGCCGGGAACAAGGTTCTAAAAGGCTGTCCTAGGCGCCGACTAGGCGCCAACTCGGCGCGAGGTGGAGCCCTGCCGATGCGACTTTGCCCAAGGCGGCGAGCTAGGCTGGAGAGCCGCCTTGGACCGGCGAGGCGGTCAAAGTCGGTCCTGGGTAGCGCGCGGCGGCTCTAGGCGAGGCGGCGTGAGGCAGGCGTTGAGGCATCTAAGGATTGCGCGTCTGCGCTCAACCCCATCCAATCCTCCCTCGCGCGTTAGGGTTCGGGATTTCGGGCTCCCGCATCGTGCCTCCCCCACCATCGAATCGAGTTCGCCCCGGATTCTGGCCATCTTGCACCGCAGATTCAACCTCACCATTCTTTGAATCGAGCTCGCCCGCCATCTCACAGCCAATCGACCTCGCGCATCCAAAACCGGTCGCCTGCCACTATCTTAGCCAACTTTACAGACAAACAGACAACCAAATAGAAAACAATCGGTAGCTTATTTTTATACAAATGTTTATTTTCTTGTTTTCGCAAACCAAGTAGCAAACAATCGGTAGCTTATTTTTATACAAATGTTTATTTTCTTGTTTTCGCAATTACTTTTGATTGGAAGCTCCGATTCACGAATGATTTTCACCGATAGCTTGGTGACGATGAGGGCAGCTAAATGATATAAGTATCGCAAATAAAAACCCTTTTGCGTTTACTAAAAAAGATTTACTGCATTGCTAAAAGAATACTAAACTCCACTCGTAGTTTGTTGGCATATCCAACTATGCGCGTATGAAACAATCATAAAAAATATAAACGTGATGATACATGCGACAGTAAAAATTGCTATCACAGTTAGTTTCAACCTCATCGTAGTACGGACTGGACACGTGAAGTCACGTGTGGGGGATCGTGAGTTAGTGGGTCAAAATGGTCTATTTGGCAATTAGTATGAGCGGCTCAGTCGGCGCGCGGTGGGCTGGCCTGAGCGTAGAATTTTTCTAAGCTCAGGCAGAGATTAGTGTGTGTGTGTGTGTGGTAGCGCTATTCAGCGCTCATGCGCTGAATAGCTTATTCTGCCTGTAGGTCGCAGCATGGGCCACACGACGCGCTAGCCCACAACCCCCCGTGCCCCCTCAGAACTGATAGTAAAACCGCACGCCACACATGTCTTTTGCTACATCATTATAAGAGATTTACTGCCACACTAAAGCCCACACCCCCTGCCCCCTTGGAACTTACAGTAAAGCCCGCGCGCCACATGTGTCGTTTACTGCGTCGCTATAAGAGATTTACTACCACGGTGATTCCAATGGGTGCGGGTGGAGAGAGAAACGTGGGTTCATTGCAAATTTTAAACGATAAATATCCCCTAAACCATTTATCTTATTTACAATCCGTTTGAAGCGTTTTCTTTGAAAAAATATGTAACAAAAGAGATACATCATGAGTATGTTTTAATGTTGTAAAATTTTTACTACGTCGAAAATTCAGTTCTTGTACCTAAGACAATCAATTCTTGCATCGTATGAGTGCGGCATAACCGTATCGTAAAACCACACGTGTGCTCTTCAATACACTACCCGCCAACTATTAGATGCCCCCTTTTCGCAAACTAAAAGATTTCTGCGATCTTATTGTGCCTTTCACGCAAATATCTTTGTGCTTTACTACATCACTATAAGAGATTTCTTGCAACTTCATTACGCCTTTCTTGTAGTATTAAGAAAGATTTCTGCAACCGTTTTGTCTTTTCTTGCAACCTCCTTGTGTTTCTGATAGCACTAAAAATGTTTTATTGCGACCTCATTGTGCCTTTACTACAACACTACAACAAATTTTACTGAGATCTTATTGTGTCTTTTATTGCAGCACGACAAAAGATTTACTGTCATGGTAAGCGAAGAGGGCGTGGGATCATGACCTCGAGGAAAAACGTTAAACAGTGATGAACCACGAAGATCTGTTACGCTCGATCTTTCGGTGAGAAGGTAAGTTCGATAGTAGTCGTTCAACACTCACGATCCTCGCTCACGAACTCATAAGGCTCGAAACCACACAATCATTGAAGCGCCGACAAGTCGTTATCAGCGTGCACGAATACCGGATGATCTGATCACGAAGATCAATTCCTGTATACACCGAAGAAGCACACAAGAACAAGATAAATGGGCAATCTGAAATTGCGAATAGGAATTGAAATTGTATTGATAAGTGGGGTTCCGAAGAACAATGTTGTTGTTGATCTCGCCGAACAAGAGGACAAAGTATAAAGTAGCAAAGCTAAACTTCAATCAACAAAACCCGCCAAACCCTAAGGGTGCAGCCACTATGTAAAGGAGGAAGAGAGGCGTGATCATTGTGATCTTTTCATATGTGAACAATAACATATGAATAGTACCAAATCCTAGGTGTCTAGCCCGAATTACAAGGCCCATGACCCATTAACATAGGTGGCGTAGAACCAAGTTCCTTTACTCAAATATTGCTAAGCGTTGGTCTAAATAACTTGATATATAGTCTTCATGCTAGATTCTGCTAAGTATCAGTATATAAATATTCATTCCTCGTATGATCATCTTTATGCTTGGTGCTGACATCATCTCCATTTAGCTTGCCTCACTGTCCTTGATTTCTCAGTAAAATAATATCACGTGCTTTAGACAACATCATAGAGTTCATAGAATATGGATGCACTCGCAGAAACGAAGTCACCTGATAATTTAGTTGTCGAGCACGTGCTCTAGTAATTGGTCCTTGCACATCAGAAGTAGTAGGGATAGTTGTATCAGTGGAAGGGATGTCCTCATCACTTAGGTGTGACGAGGTAGCAAAAAGGCTATTACAATTACTTCTCACCGTTGGAAATTACTGTCGCGTGTGTGCGGATCGTGTGATCGTGTCTCGAAAAAAAGCAGTACGCTATAAGATAGTCTGGTAGTAAAAATGATATTAAAATTACTGTCACACACACTACTAATTACTGTCGATATGAACAGAACTCCCACGTGGTAATCTGACAGTAAAAATGGTGTTATATTTACTATCACAAACGTTGCGTTTTATTTCCGATATGCGTAGCGTGTGGCGCACGAGGTTCCTGGCCCAAAACTGTTCTTATTGGGCCGCCTTGGAGGAGGATTGAGCGCGCGCATGTTCCACCTGCACACGGCCAGTGAGGTGGATTGGCTGAGCGTATAATACCTATATATATATATATATATATATATATATATATATATATATATATATATATATATATCACATAAAATAGAACATTTTTAATTATTTAATCTATTATTTAAAAATATTTTAAAGATGGCATTTCCCAAACTTTATTTTCAATTTTGACCTCATTGGTCACGCCACAACGAGTAGCGTGGTAAAAGTACGTTGTCATGCCACGGATCTCGGCGTGGCAAAGGAGTGATGTCACGCCACTCCTCTTGGTGTGATAGGACTTAGCCAAAAAAACAGATGTGTGTTGGCTCGGAGGGCTATCGTGACAGGTTTGATCACATCGCGGTCGGTGGTTGATAACATAGTTTGGTTACACCACTGGTCATGACGTGACCAAAAGCGTTAGAATTGAAAATAAAGTTAGAGAGGAGTTATCTTTTAAATATTTTAAAAAATAGATTAAAAAAAGGTAAAAAAAAGCTACAGAAAGTACTGGCTAGTTGCATGGATGCATGCATATTTACGTGTCTAGGGACCGAGAACACGAATGATATATCTAAAAAATATGCTTGCGTTTTCTTCTACATGGAGTTTGTGATCGCATGCCGGCCTGCAGGCAAATGCATGATCATATCGAGGTGTGAATTAATTTATCGTATACATTTATATGCATATTTTTTTTTTCCCAATCTGATCTGCACATTTCACTAGCTAGGTTGCGTATCATGAAATATCTGGAGAGTAATAAAATTGAAGACTATTCGTGCGGATTCAATTGCAGCTTTGATTTATTTCTCCATCAGGTGATGGGTAATGCATATTCCTGTGGAGTACGAGTGGAAGAAAACATTTGTGCCAAGTCTCCAGCGACTTTGGAGTAGCTTGGCTAGAGCTAAAGTAGTTCAACACGCAAACTAACCATTGCGTTGTACAACAAGCACCGAAAGTCAATGCGAGCTGGATACAAAAGCTAAAGGACTTTGCTAACGATGAGTTGCATGATTTTTTCCATATCTACAAGTCGGTTTTACTCATCTTTGGGTCTGCGTGGTGATTGATGCTCCGGCTAACGGCGGCGGTTAGGGCTCATCGGAGTTGCAGGCTTTGTCGGTGATCTGAACACATGATTTTCTATCGAGTTTATTCGGGAAAATAATATAAGAGCACTATCTAAACAAAGACCCTTTATTGCTGTGACACACTGAGCGTATGTATGAGAATACAATGAGAACGTTACAAAATTGATCAAATGATCATATGCAGTTGTTGAATGATGAACTTGAATCTAAATCTTAATGATCATGTTACAGAACTTGTGGGTTAATCCATTTATAGATATTGAAGGGCTGACAGTTAATGCCGCTAAATGCGTCTCTAATATTCACACACATTCCTCTACTGAGTTTTGAACCGCCACGTTTCTTAGTCAAGTGTCGTAAGTTGCCAAATGGGCCAATAACCGCTCTCACATTAGTCATGTAGAAATTGTCATGTCTTAGAGCAGTTTGCTTTGGTCGTCTCATGAAACTAAACTAGGTTACAACCGGTTTGGCGGTAGTAAATGGAATTGAACTTCCTTTAAGTAATGACCGTAGGTTCATAAGCTATTATAAAGTGAGCCTACGGTATGTGGGCCTGCTTTGACAAAGACTCTGACTTTGATAGAAAAGGTTGACCTGGTCAAGAATCCTCTTCAAGTCTGGGTTCACGTGGACCAACCATACAATTAGGAGGCGAAGTGGGCAGTGGCGCAGCAATGTGTGCGGCGGTGTCATGTTGGACCCAGATTTCAAAAATCCAAATCATCTGTGAAAACACTACGTTATTCCTTGGATCCATAGATATCACTCACATAATACACCACTGAATCAATTCATACATGACATAAAGCATACCATTTATTATATTACAACATTAGAGTCACATAGACCGTATCGGGTCAAGTTTTACAATAGGGCGAATAGGCCAAATGCTTACATTACATAAAAGCGGATGTAACAGTGCAAGCAAAAGGGGTAAAGCACATCTCACTACAAGCAAGCGACTGGGGAAACCCGTGTGCGTCCGATATTAACCAAAGACTTGGATAATATTGGATGCACGCAGCAACAACAATCACCGGGCCGAGGCATGATCTAGATTAAGAGAACTAAGCTACTCTTCATCATCTCCTTGGCCTCCAGCTTCTGGATCCTCGTAGTAGGCATAATGCCCTCGATCCACGGGTTCTGAGGGTTTGGGAGGAAAGAGCGAAGGTAAGCACCACATTCGTGCTCGCGAGCCAGCACATAGGATGCAATAATACTACATGTAAGACTTAAAAAGGATTGACTCGGGTTCTTTTATTTGCTTAAGCGATGTTTTCAATTATCATTATTAGTAATTCCTATCACCTTATGCTTATATTTTATTGGGGTTATCCCCACTTATTAACAACATTGGGTCCGACGACCTAGGAAAAATCCACTCTCTGGGCTAGGTGAGCAGACACATTTCCATCCTAGCCACAAAGTTTTATAAATAGAACTAACTCTAGTAAGTTTCTATGTCCGCCTTTGACCGTAGGCACGATTGTTTAAACAGTTTAGACTCTGCAGAGGTTGTACACTGTACCCACAAAAGACAATCAACTCATTACCCCATATGAGTCTTTGGTTATGTAGTTAAGAGATCGTCACAATAACCTTTCAAGTCATCTCTCCCCTTTCGTCATCTCACCCATATGGGCTGCTCTCACTTGCGGTGGGTCTCATAAGTTGTGCGGGATGTTCACCACAACGCCAGCGGAGATGGACTACGATGTGTCATAACGGCTAGCACGCTAGCAACTTCACCATCGGTGTCCCATTCAAGCCCACGCTTGCACTACTTCACTCCTCCATCAGTGAGATGACTTTCAGGGTCCAATAAATTTACTAAGCCAAGTTGTACTTTACAGACCTGTGGTTGTACTTATTTTACAATGGGAGGTCATGACAAGATCAAGTGCTTAAGCCATCCGGACGGTTCAAACCACATACCAACCACTCTCGTGCTCTGACAGCACCCACCACCATACCATCCGCCCAGATGTGGTAACAACAATTTAATAGGTTTTTGGGGAGTAAAATACATTATCTTAATATTCCAATCATTTACCTACAATGACTGCCCAAAGCCACTTTCATTATTAAAAGATGATGATTAAGGCATTTAATGCCCCTGCACTTAAGCAAGACTAGCAATACGCGACATTATAACTTGTAAGTTACCATTTAATATCTAAGGTGACAAGGAATAATGGATTCAAGTTGTTAAGGATGATATAATAATCATTTAATTACCAAGTTGGTATTTAACTACCTTATGATTTAACATATATTTGCATAAAGAAATAAAGCATGCGATTTGCTATTTTAAAAGAATATAATTTGCATAAAATATAGGTTCAATATGATCAAAGTATTGACTCACCTGGATTGAAGGTGATAGAGTCTTGGTAGTCTTGTGCTTGATCAAATTGGAGATCTCTTCTTCTCCGAACTCTACTCGGACGAACGTGTCGAAAAAAGGAACAAACATGCAAAGATAACAAAGAAATAATAAAGAAATAATAAATAAACTCTAAATGAAACAAGACCACTACCATTGTAAAACAATATGACTTCCTATTGTAACTTTAAGGACTTAATCCTGTGATGACCTCCTATTGTAAAACAGTACAACAATCAGTCTATAATGGTGTCGACTTGGCCAAATAATTTGTATCCGTCAATACGAGTTGCACCAGGTAGATGACTTGCGATGCCGTAAGCCTTCGTGGCGAAGGGTCGGAGTGCACGGCGAAGGCCATTTGATGGCGCAAGGGGGGTCTGGGGCAAGGGTTGACGCGAGTATGAGAGCGTAACCCACCTCAGGTGAAACCTCAGCGGGTGTAACAAGTACTGAGGGATGTATTGTAAAGGCCTTGTGGTAATCTTGATGCGGACATCATTGCTGAACCTGCCCCTTCATCTCCTCTCACTGAACCAATAGGGCCGATTACAAGAGCACGAGCAAAGAAACTACAACAACAGGTGAACTTGTTCTTTAAAGAGCTTATCTTTGATGAGAATTTACTACTACCTAATTCTAGTGTTTTGTGCCTAATTAGGTATGCGGAGGGAGCCGAGACCATGACGCTGGAAGAGTAGTCCAAGTGAGCAAGGTGCAGCCAAGAGCCATACGGCTGGAGGAGGGCTTCTATGTATCAACGCATGCATGCACGTGAGAAGGGGGATCATTAGTTGGTCACGTAATTAGTGTAGTAGTTTGAGTCCAAACCAATTAGTGCATGTACGTGATGATGGTCATGTGATTAGTGCATGTACTGATTGCCATGTGATTAGTGCATGTACGTGAGTAGTGGGTTAAGTCCAAAGTGTTGGCCCATCATTGCTGGCTTGTTAAATCCGAACCGTGTGCGTTTTATTTTGGTCACCTAGCCGATCTCAGCCGCATGACCGACTCGAAGTGGGACTGCTATGCATGAGACGCATTATAAATAGCAGCCGCCGCCTTGTGTACGGGGGGAGATTGGTTGCCGATGGCATCAATGGGGGAAAATTGAGAGTTATTGCTAATCGAGATCGTTCGACCTTTCCGTTGGGAATTGGGAGCGCGATAGGGCTTTGCTTGGTGGTCGTGAAGTCCGACACGTGTGTTCTAGCGAATTAAAGAGTGTTCGTTCTTGCATTGACAACGGGGGATCACCACGATTCAAGAGGCTACGTGAGTATCTTGATCCTCGTGGAGAAAATCGGGCTACCCGTATCAAATATCCCCTTGATTGGATGTCCAAGAAAGCGTGTGATTATGTCAAGTCGATTATCTCTTGTGGGTAATGTGTACAATCTCTGCAGAGAAATAAACTGTTCGAACAGTCGTGCCCACGGTCACGAGCGGACATAAGAGCTTACAAGAGTTAGTTCTATTTCAAAAACATTTGTGGGTGGGTTGAAAGATGTGGCGGGCTCATCTGGCAGTGTGTTAGATTTTTACGGGTAGTCTTACCCAGTGCTAATAATAGGTGGATGTAACCATCAATAAAAATAAGCATGAGATGGAGGCAACCTCTCCTGATATTAATATTGCACAATTATTCTCTTTTAAGAAATAATGATTTACTCAAAATACTAAGTGATAGGACTTTCTATTATGTGTATTTATAAAGGTTGCTTTGCGCAAATAAAAGAACCCGAGCCATCCTTGTTTAGCCTTACATAATTACTATTGCATCTGTTGTGTTGGCTCGCGAGCACGGTAGCTGTGCTCACCCTTGTTCTTTCCCCAAACCCCCAGATTCTGCTGATCAGGACGACTACGCCTACGAGGACCAAGGATTTGTGGTCAAGACCAAGGCGAGAGTAGTTACTTTAGTAGGCTAGGGCTCGCCATAGTTTAGCTGGCTCCTCTGGTACTTGCGTACATCCAATATTCTCCAAGTCCTTGGTTAATATCGGTTGTACACAAAGCGCCACATTCGCTTGCCTGTGGGGAGTTGTGTTGCCCCGTTTTGCTTCCACGTCTTTTTCTGTATTTTATGTATTGAACTCATTTGGCTTGTCCGGTCCCCCTTATGTAAACTCGACCCGACGCGGTCTATTTAACTATGATGAATGTAATATTAAGTTGAGTCGGTCAACGTTGTGTATGAAATGATTGAATGATGTATCTTGTGGCGCTACCTCTCGATCCGAGGAGTAGCGCGAATTATCCTGAGAGGATTACGGGTTAAGAAATTCGGTCCGACAACCCTGTAGTGAAACAAAGCAATAAATAAACCGGCCATTAATTAGCTAATCATTCCCTTAGCATTAATCGATGATGATTTGCCCTAATGACACTATTTAGCGAATTAATGGCAGATGAATAGTGATGATCTTAACCCGACATCACAGGGGAGCTCTGGGTGCTTGCAGCTCCGGCTTCCCGCCGGCGGAGGAAGGATGGCGGCCGAGTGAGGCAAAAAAACAGGACACCGAAAGGACGGCGGTCATCAAGGCACCAACGGCGGTGGGCGGCAGCGTCGAGCGGGCGGCGAGAGCTAGAGGCAGTAACGGTGCCATGGTTGCGCCGAACTAGGGGCTCCGACGACGCATTGATCCGGGGAAGGTGAGAACGAGGAGGGGCATGGGGAGGGGAACTCACCGGAACAAGAATGAGGACTGGGGAGGAACTGAGGGTGGAGAACGGCAGCGAGGAAGGTGTTGGACTGAGAGGGAGGAGAAGACCGAATGCGGACGTGACGGAGGACCAAAACTCAATCGGCTTGGGCCTCCTCGGCCCCAGGGGTAGTCGGTGACGGTCGTGTGAGTATGGAGCTCGTCGGAGCGGCGAGATGACGACGGGTCTCGGCAAGCCGAAACTGGAGCTTTGGGCTTTGGTGCTTTCTCGGGTGGAACTTACCAGGGAAGACGGGGCGAGGTGGGGAGGCAAGGGGAGGCTCGGGGCTCTTTTTATAGCCGGTGAGAGGTCAAGGGAGTCGTTGGAGCTCGGAGGAGGACACACGGTCGAGGCGCGTAGAGGCAGTGCGGTGCACAGGTGCTCTCTGGCCTTGGGTGATCTGTGCGGACCAGCGGAAGTGGGTGCTTGGGTCGGCGATGATATGGAGCTCGTCGGGCGGGCGAGATGACGACAGGTCTCAGCGAGCCAGCTGGAGCTTTGGGCTTTGGTGCTTTCTGGGTGGAACTTACCGGGAAGGCAGCGCGAGTGGGAGAGCAAGGGAGGCTCGGGGCTCCTTTATAGCCGCGAGAGGTCAAAGTCGTTAGAGCTCGGAGGAGGACACACGGTCTAGAGGCGCGGCAAAGGCGAGTCTTGGTGGCACGGGCGCTCTGGCCTTGAGTGATCTGTGTGGACCATGAAGTGGGTGCTGGTCGTGTGATATGGAGCTCGTCGGAGCGGCGAGATGATGACAGGTCTCGGCGAGCCAGCTGGAGCTTTGGGCTTTGGTGCTTTCTGGGTGGAACTTACTAGGGAAGAGGGCCGAGGTGGGTAGTCGAGGAGGCTCGGGGCTCCTTCTATAGCCGGCGAGAGGTCAAGGGAGTCGTTGGAGCTCGGAGGAGGGCCTTGCGGTCCCGAGGCGCGTGGCGAGGCGGTGCGGTGGAGCAGTGCTCTTTGGCGCGGTGATCGGCGAACCCCACGGAAGTGGGTGCAGTCAAGGCGGTGGGTGGCTGGGCGGGCGGGGATGCACATGGCGTGTGGCCCAGTGTGGCGAGCGGGAGTAGGTGGGCGCCGCAGGCGGCGGGGAGCCATGATCTGTGCGAGCACGTGTGCGACGACACAACGCGCTAACGAGAGCGGCGTGGAGAGATGGCGCGACAGCGACTTTGGCGGGCAGGCGGTCGCGGAGCGACAAAGCGCTTCGCAATGGGACGGAGCGGGTGAAGGTGCGGCCACTGGCGCATGGGGGTCTTCAGATGGGCACCGCGTGCTATGAGAGAAGGAGGGGGCGGTCTGGTCTAGGCGGGCGAAGGGGGATGGGTCGGGAAAGGGCCCGACCAGGAGGAGGTGAATTGAGCCCAAGAGAGGAGAAAGAAATTTTGAAACAGATTCAAATTCAAAATTGAATATGAAATTTTGAATTACTGATCGGCGAGAATTTTGAAATTACAACTTAAGTTGAATGTGGCGAGATCCGCGGTGGTGAGCCACCGAAGATGAGGGAGGGTGAGGAAGTGGTGGTAGTGGTAGAGGGGTGAGAGACCGCCCTTAGGGTTGGGAGTGGTAGTGGTAGAGGGGTGAGAGACTGCCCTTAGGGTTGGCGGCTGCATCAGGATTCGGGAGGTAGCACACTGGGATGGTATGGCCGTAGCGGTCGACGAATGCATGCGCCACCCCTCTCGTCACCTACGGCGTCCTTTTCAGCGATGGCGCGATCCAACCGATCGACCATTTATTCAATTAGTTGACATGTTTACCCCCGAGACAGGGCCAGGAATTACAAGCCTGCCATGCACCGTGGCCTCCCCAAATTTCACGTCTCCGATCCTCTCAACCTAGCTAGCTAGCTTTTATATATAAGCTACCTAGCCTACCTACAGCCTTGTTAATTGCTGGATGCATATCGCCTCATCGATCCCAATTACGCTAATCGAGAATTTAAGATAGATCTAGAAATAATAGGCACAGCTAGCTAGCTAGCTAGCTATATATTCCTGATCGGTGATAATTGAGCTTTCACGGTCGTCACTACCAGCGTCGGCCGGTTCATCAGGCGGCGGCATGCCGAGCCCATGCACCGCGCTGCCGCCGGGGTTCCGGTTCCACCCGACGGACGAGGAGCTCATCCTCCACTACCTCCGCAAGCGCGCCGCCGCCGCGCCCTGCCCCGCCCCCGTCATCGCCGAGGTCGACATCTACAAGCTCGACCCATGGGACCTACCAGGTAAATCCCATATGTCCGATACGAGCTATAGTATAAGTGTTGATCTTGTTCGGACGACGACGACGACGTTGTGTGTGTGCGCGCCTAACTGCCTATATATATATAGGCGCATGGATGATCGATCGATCGATATATATATATATTATGTATATATGATGGAGGGACGCAATTGCAATATTTGCAGCTAAGGCGGTGTTCGGGGAGGGTGAGTGGTACTTCTTCAGCCCCCGGGACCGCAAGTACCCCAACGGCGTCCGCCCCAACCGCGCCGCCGGCTCCGGCTACTGGAAGGCCACCGGCACCGACAAGCCCATCAGCCTGTCCTCCGCCGGCACCGAGATGATCGGCGTCAAGAAGGTGCTCGTGTTCTACAAGGGGCGCCCGCCCAAGGGCACCAAGACCAACTGGATCATGCACGAGTACCGCCTCGCCGACGACCTCACATCCGCCGCTGCCAACACCTACATCCCCATGAGGTTCAAGGCCGACTCATCCATGACCATGAGGGTACGCATATACATATATATATCCGTATATATAATCATGCATGATCAGTATTCCATTTCTGCCTCTAAGCTCCATAAATACAATTGGGTTTAATTTGAGAGCTCCAAGCAGCAAATGAGGGGCCGGCTTTTGCTTGCTAGCTAGCTTGGAACCTTTTTCTTCCTACCTACCGTTTTTATTTTCCTTTCTTGTTGTTGCTGCTTGTGTGTGCATGGTCAATGAATTAATCACACTAGCTACTTCCTTTCCCCCTCGGGTGTTCTCTCCGAGAAGGAGACTTGTTTCAACAAGCTAGCTCAGGCTCAGCTAGCTAGAGATGCAGTCGATCCGTGTTACTTTTCTCTTAGCTAGCTAGTTTGCCCCAATTATTGGGGTGCTTATCAGATCCTTAATTGCCTGCCTTAATTTCAAGCAAGCAAGCTAGCGACTTGATGTACGTACTGTTGTTGTTGTACGTACTACAGGTCAGGTCTCTAATTAACAACATATGCATGTTAATTTACTATTACTATTACTCGTACCGCATCTGCATGCCATATATACGATCTCCTTTTCTTATTTTCCAACCGCGTGCAGCTGGACGACTTGGTGCTGTGCAGAATCTACAAGCGGACCACCAATCAGCTGCTCGAGCCGTCGTCTATGGACGGCCTCGGCCAGCAGCAAGACGACGACGACGTTGTTGCCACGTACCGGATGCCAAAGCCTCCGTCCATCTCGGACTACTACCTCGAGGACTACACCGCCGTCTCGGAGCTCTTCGAGAACCTGCCGGAGGCGGAGGCGGAGACAGACAGCTCCGGCCGGTTCCTCGTCGCTGGTGCCGCCGGCAACGAGGCTAGTACACACAAGAGGCAAATGGACGATTCCAACAATAATAGTATTGAAATGTTACATGCGTCCAAGAGGTTGCTGAGTAGTGATGCATCCATGCCTATCAACACCTCCTTCTCCATATTTGGGCCAGGAGGCCAGCCCTCTCAGGACAGAATATAATGCTAGCTCTCCCTATATAATTTGGGCTAGCTAGCTAGGAGAAAGCGATTTAATTACACATTAAACATTTATTAATTTACCATTGATGACGAGGGGAATCATCCATGCCTGAAAAATATATGTATATATAGATCAAGACTAAAGAACTTATTGTATTGTATATTAGCAATAGAAAAAGAACAACCCAATGATTTCATTGCAACTGATTGTAGATGTTTTGTGTGTACGTAGGGTGTATATATATTAAGAACAATTCCTGAATAAAATTCACAGGCAATATATTTCTTTAAAACTTCTTTCTTGATTTTGTGCAATATCTGGATTGGCGCTTATTTAATGTAGTAGTGTGGCCTTGGACATCATCATAATCATGTGTGGGTGTGTCACAGGCTACCTGCTGCATGTATTACGATCTCGTAACAAGTATAGCAAGTCTATATTGCCCCAAAACCTAAAATTATATACTCACACTAATTGCGTGAGGAACTTACATATATAGCCTGCTGATCTTGTCATTCAGAATTGAATTGATTACAAGATGTACATGTATATATATATGTTTGGGGAATATAATATAATTAATTGAAAGCTAGAGAGGCGCGCGCACAAGTGCCAGTATCGATCTCGGATCGAGTGTCAAAGTAGCAGGAGAGCATGCAATGTCGTCTTGTCTTTTGTTTTGTTGTCTCAAAGGTTGGATTCCTTGTAAGTTCATCGCACCCAAGTAAATTAAAGGCAAACAGATCGAGAGACACACGTAGCTAGCGCAGCAAGTTGGGAAAAGAAAAAGAAAAATCCTTATCCACAGATGCCAATGAAATCGAACCCTTTAATTCGTCGTTGCAATATATTCTCACCGTTTTGCACTACATATCCACGCGCGGCCCACCAACTTCCAGATCAAGAAAACACTAAATCTAACAATTTAATGAGAAATGATCGACCATATATATACCCCTGTTACATGACATACACGTACAGCCATTTAAGCTCTCACAAAGCATTTAATAAGGAGTAGAGTTTCTGAAATCATTTAACTAAGGGTAGGGAGAGCGGTAACGTTCCAATAAATACACTCTTAGTTTATTAATTCTACATTTCAGACGGGCATGCATGGATGCATGCATGCATGCGTTCACGAGCTATCTGATCGAAAAGTTGATCTTAACACCGGCCGCCTCACCCGGCCGGTACGTGCGCCACTATATAATTGCGCACTAATCTTAATTACGATTCCGGCACTGATGAAATAAGCCTCGATCCGCTATATGGCTTGATTTTGTCGTAGTTGTTGTTTTTTTTTTTAAATTGGCCTATATATATAGCTTGTACATGCATGGTAGCTAGTAATTAATTGAAGTAGTACATACATCATCGATGGATCATTGAGAATTCTCTCACGTAATGCGATATCGATCGAGCGACGTATATACTTAATCCTTTGCTTTGCTTTGCTTTGCTTGTGGGGTGTGCATTACGTACGTACGTACGCGTACGTGAGTCAAAGGATCAAGTTATCCACGATCAGAATTAATATTCTGACCAGCTGCAAGTAGAAGTTATCCACGATCAGAATTAAAGAAGTAATATTCTGACCAGCTGCAAGTAGAGAGGGATCATAGCTAGGATAGGACTAGGGGAAGGACGTTGCTTCCTAAGCCGAGGCAAAAGATTAATTATACATTAGTTGTCCCACAAGCAAGCTATGCATGCAAATGATGGATGTCAAACCTGGCTAGCTAGCTGCAGATCGATATATACTTGAGTTGACAAATCAACAACTTGCTAGATACCATATTATACAATTAAGCTGGCTAGTATACTTTAATCCATTAATTAACGGGCCGGATACGAGGCCAGGTCCATATAAATCAACGCCTGGTTGCTGCGACACCGTAGATTGATTAATTGTTCTTCATTAATTTGGTGGCCCAATAACAAAGACAGGTTGGACTGTATTAATTACTAGGTGCTTCGGCCCCAGACCAAACAAATTTTGCTTTGGGCCACTGCCATTGCCATTGCCTTGCCCTTCGATCAGATTTTTTTTTACAACACTAGCTTGCATTCCGCGGCTCAGAAAGAAGCGACGGCATCGTAACGACTTCTACGATGTGCACGTGGCTCAGAAAGAAGAGTGAGAGCGGCGGCTGCTGTCATGCAGAAGGCAATTCCTATGCTTCTACGACTGACAATAAATTTGTGGACTCGTATAATATAGACAAACTCAAAGAATGAGTGGTATGAATTAGCAGCAGGTGATAAGATCTCTCCTCCAATAGCAAGCACCAGCCCAAACGCGAAACAACAGTTATGGCCCAGCCCATCAGCGCTCAGTAATGGCAGTGCAGCCTAGTTGCAAACCAACTCAAAGCCGTGTGTGGCCTCTTCTTGGATCTCACCGCCTACCTCCCCAAATCCAATCTCAACCAGATCGGAGTCGGAGGCAGAGGCAGCCACTATGGCGATCCTGGATTCGATCTCGCCGTCAACCGTGGCGGTGCAGGGCGACAGGTTGTGCCGAAGGCGTAGAAGTTGGCGCGGAGCACGGGGAAGGCGGCGTGGATCGTCATGATGTCCTGCTTGCTGCTGGCGTTGCCGCTCCTCTTCGTCATGGACCGTGAGGCGCAGCTCAACGAAATTGAGTTCGAGCACAAGGCCCTCCTCGGCGGCACCGCCGCCTGACCCCTTGTCATGGCCTCCACCCTTCCCCGCCGCCGTCATCATAAGTACTCTTGTTATTAGTAGCAGCAGTGGTAACATGGCGCGTCGGGGAATCGAGGCGGCGCGTGTGAAGCAGAGCCCACGTCGGCGGCGCCTGGATAGTCGGAGGCAGCGTGTGTGAAGCAGAGCCCACGTCGGCGGCGCCCGAATCGACGGGGCGACTCACTTCCCCTCCCGGGTCATCGCGTCGAGGTGGAGGAGGCTCGGGGGCAGCAGCGGCTCGATCTAGATCGAATCGCTCCGCCGCCGTGCTCTCCGTGGCGGCGCTTCAAAGCAAAGCGACTTCGGGTCGGAGGAGACTTGATCTGGAGCATAACCGAAGGGGAGGAGCTTCACATGACGTCGGTGCATCTGAGGGAGTAGAGGAGGCGACAGATCAGTTGGTGCTTGAAGATGAGGTTGTTCTTCTTTGCTTCTACAAGAAAAAAACTACGACCAAGCGTGGCGCCCAGAGAGTTGAGATTGCTCCTCCGAGGCGTGAGACAATGAAGTCGTTAGAGGCTAGTGTTTAGAACATTTGCTCTGATACCATGTTATAAATATTATGTATATTGAAGAGCCTTAATGGGTCATATATATGAGTGCAAGAGGTGTATGTCATATACAGGTAAGGCAATACAAAAGACGGATAAGAAAATACAAAAGAGTCCCTATTATAACTCCTATTCTAACGTATCTATCCCTTTCCACGCCGCACTCCGTCGTTACATCATCCATCGTATCGAATACCAACGTCGTACGTACGTACTGCTAATATATATATGTACAGCTCACACACCATCTTGCGGCGCGACGCATGCATGACATATCGATCGATAACCGTAATATTAATTGCTCATATGAATATTCATATTCATATGTCAGTGGTTGGCATGCACACAAACAGCTACATACATACATACATACATATGTAGTCGATTGTTTTCACAACCTATACCCCTCCGCAGTCGTCCCACTCCCTCTCTAGCTATATAAAAAAAGCTCGCCCCTTCTCTTCCACTCGCCGGGTGGTAGACCCATGACCAGGTGTGCTTGCTTCTCTCTAAAACCATCGGTGCCTCGTCCAGCCCATAGCTCCTCTCCCACGATTTCTGGGAAAACTGAAAAGGCCAACTCCCACGATCTCCTCTTTCCACCCCACCCGGTCACCCGTCCTCTTCCTCAGTCTCCCACACATCCTATTCTCCCGCCCATCCTCACCGGCTCACCGCGACACCCTCTCCATGACCACGCCGGTCCTCTGTCTCGCGAATGCACTCTCTCGTGATGGAAGCCGACGGTGGTGTCCGGAATCGACGGCGGCACGCTCCACTGAGATCTTGGAGACCGAATCTAGCGCGCGTCTCTACTAAGCTCCCGACGTCCGGATCCGGCCGGCGGCGCCTCCATCTGCTCCCTCTCTAGTCTCCATTTGACCACCACAAAATCCACCCGTATGTCTCTATGTCGACTCGCCGGAGCCAGACCTTACGCAGTCAGTGGAGGAGTTGCATCTGCTGCACGATGTGGTTGTGGCATGGGAGCGGGCGGCAAGGCGGTAGACCTATGGTAGTGCGGCGGTGCGCCTCTGTGTTGGTGCAGTAGTTGTGAAGTGACCAATTGGTAAATACAATGCTCTTGGTAATCCTTGTAGGCAGTGACGCGGTAAGACGACGTCAGGGACGGGATAAGGCATCGGGAGAGGAGGTGGCGGTACCTTGGAGGAGAAATGGCGGCAGGGAAGGAAGGGAGGCGGCGACAACACACGAGGAAAAGGCAGAGAAGAAGGCGTCCTTCCCTTTCCGCATTATCATCTCGATTCCACCGCTCCGCCTCCTCTTCATTCTAATCCTCCCCTGCACTGCCTCCTCTTCATCCTAATCCTCCCCTGCACCACCACCTCCTGCTCCACACCAGCTGAGCAAGCATCGCCGCCTCCTCCTCATTTACCACCATGACATGGCCTCCTTCCCCGACCTCACACCTCCTCGACGTGATGTATTTGGCGAGGGCTATAGAGGCCAATGGCCACAACAATGGAGTCGCGGCTTGGGTTCAGAGTGGAAAAAGGTGGTCGTTGACTGTCGAACCCGGGAGCGAAGGATCCCGAATTCTCTATGTTTCATACACTAGTTAAGAAACAGCTAGTGTACACAGTTAAACAAAAGTGGATAGCATAACCATACAATGCTATTCATTGAAATAACTAAAGTTGTCACAAAATGCGCATACAGCCAATAAGCAAAATACAGCGAAAGCAAAATCGATTTATTGCATCAGCATGACGTCCGCGGTCGGATTTATTTTTTTAAAAAGAAAAGGCTTGTGTGGCTGACATGTGGGCCCACTCCGGTGGACTAGGTCCACAGACGCGTGCCGGTCCGCGGTGGACTCGGCTCGCGGCATAGTGGCGAAGCCCGTGTGCACAACCACGCGGCGACCCCACGCAGCGAGGCGGCGATGTGGCCGAGGTGGACATGGCGTTATGGGGCGGCGGTTGGCGCTACTGGCTCGCCGGCACTCGTGCCTCAACGAAGGCACCGAGAGAGAGGAGGTGGGGGTTTCGGTGTGCCTTTGCTTTGGCGGCGATGCACGCAGTGGTGACCGGCGGTGGCGGAGGAAGCGGCGGCGAAGAGTAAACGAAATCGGCGGTGGGGTTCGAGGGCGGTTCGGCTATGGGAGGCATGTTGTAGCCATAACCGTGCGGTCTTGAAGGTGAGGACAGCGGTGGAGGACCCTCGGCGGTGGCGAGAATCGATGGCGGTGTGGGCTTGGCCAGCACTTGGAGCTCCAAATCCGCGATTAGGCGAGAAAGAGGAGGAGAAGGGGAAAGAGAGAGCGGGTACACGGCGAAGCTCGGCGACGCGATCAGTAACACCCAAGACCCACATTACCACAGGATGCTCTTGAACTACTCTACCACTAGCCAATTTGCAAGACAAATTAAGCGGCAACATTTAATTAACGAGGATAATATAAGCGGAAGCATAAACTACTAGGAAATAACGAATAAGGAGAACAATGTATTATTCAAAATCAACTTAAACATAATAACCAAAGGCGGCTCCAAATTAACATTGAAGCAATCTTCCATAAGACATTAAGCAAAACTAGAATTCTTATGACTTTATTTCAGCATTAAGACAAAATCCATGTGCATCATTGTGGTGCTGCTCTACCCTTCCCAATGCTTGCTCAAAGTCCACACATGGGAGGGGAAAACAAGGGTGAGATATAAATCTCGGCAAGCAAGCAGTTTAACAAGTTATTTCAACTACGAACAAATAAATATCATCATTAATTTCATACATACACAACCACAAGTCGTTTCCACAATTAAAAAGCCACCACAAACTCCCATAAATCAAACCTCATCAGTTTTCGGTTTTTAAATGGCATATGAATGCAGTCATTTAAATATCCATTATATGTGTATGAATGCTTCATGCTATGCTCCACATCACTCTTGCCAGGGCGGGAATTGCAATGTATCGTATTCGGCAATATCGACACTTCATGCGCGAAAAGGTGCATCGTATTACGACAATAAACAATGCTGTACCGGTACGGTCGCGACTAAGTGCGGCGACATCCACATATGCAAATGACATGATATGACATGAATGATATGATATTCCATTAATCATATTAATTCATCCACAAGGAGTATTAACATACTCTCAACATATCCACATCCACCACATGTTATTTTCATGTTCGCATTATAACCTTAAGCAAGAATTACACAAGTCTACTATCATATTAACAACATACAATAAATAAAATCTTGCCATCATCTCCCCAATTAACAATATCTTGCAATCATGGCATAATGTATCAAATTATGATAATAATGTAAAATGCAAGTAGAAGGAATAACAAGTTAAACGGTAACAACCACCGCCACGATCACTTGCCTCGAACCGACGAATCGAAGCAAAAACAATTAAGAATGCTTAAGGTCGAGACCACCTATCCAAAAGGCATCTCTCAGCACCAAGCCACAGCAAACAAGCACAACAAAAATAATTGTAAGCGTCGCTAAACCTCGAACCCGTACAAACCCTCTCCACTCAGCAAAACAGCAAGAACCCTTCTGCAGCAGTGTTGCTTCACAATTTCGTATCTTTTAAACTAATGGACCAAAAACAGCAAGTGATACATTTCTGGAATCATGACTTAAAAACCTACGATTTTCGTGTAGAACTCCTATTTTTATTCGGATCATAACTAGTTGTATTTTAGTGCCCTAAACAGAGCAAACCATCTGATCTGGCAGACTGGACAGCGACACTAAATCGCGTCCCCACGACAGTACAGAGGTCCAAAATATCTAAAAATTTTACAACCACTAGAACTCTGAATTATCTACAACTTTTTCAATTACGGCCCTAACCATAAAATTAATCTACTATTTTTAAAACCCGAACTACAGTCGGTTTTTACCAATCTGCCCGCCTGAGAGACAGCGGTATTGCCCACTCCGTATATCCCAGATCCCACGGTAGACAAAACTGAAAAAAGCAAAAGATGCATCTAGCAATCCTCTACAACTTTCCTTTTGGGAAGACCCCCAGGAAAAATCGATTTCTAGATCAAAACCACGTAAACAGACACGCTACACGAATCGATCTACTAACAGACAGCAGGTAAACCTTAATCGAGCAATTAATCTAAACTCTCCCATCAAAATCCATCCCAAGAACCCTAATTACTCCTAAGATCAGAGGGTTTGGGATGAGAGAAAATTACCTAGCTGAAGAAATTCCCCAATTCCTCCTCCTCTTCTTCTTCTCCTTCCCCTTCTTCTTCTTTGCCTTCTCCTTCTTCTCCTTCTCCAAGGGCGACAATGGGAAGCTCCTTGGCGACAACGGGGGAAGGGGCGCCAAGAGGAGGTGGAGGGAGGTGGCGGCTGTAGGGAGGGGGGAAAGGGCTAGGATTAAAGGAGAGGGGTGCGGCTTGGGGGTGGGTGGCGCTTGGGGCCCTTGGCCCAATGGTGGTTGGCCCACCTCCCTAGTAGCCCAACACGTAATTTAAATATAATTTATATTATATTATATTTCTTTTCTATTGCTCTTCAATTAATATTTTTCCCTTCCCGCGATTCTGGATAAACCGCGACTCATGATTGTTTTTTTAAGACTTACGCAAGGCGACAAGCAGGTATTACATTCTCCCACCTAAAAAGGATTAGTCCACGAATCTCGCTCCTCAAACCTCGAGGCAAGAGAACAAATAAGTAAAGAGCAATAAGGAAAGATCCACCAAAAGAAAGAGCAATCCACAAAGACCTCAACTACGAGTACTCACGACCTTGAAAAGCTCGGGTACTTCTTCCAGCATCTGGTCCTCCGGCTCCCACGTAGCCTCCTCTCGGTGAAGCGTCCAAAGGATCTTCACATACTTGATGGTCTTATTCCTCAAGACTTTCTCGAAGTATCAAGATACGCTCTGGCGACTCTCCAACGTGAGATCTGATCCACCGTGACTGCCCAGTCGATCTTGTGCTCGGGATCCCGCAAATACTTCCTCGGCATAGACACATGAAAAATATTGTGCACACGCTCAATGAGCTCGGCAACTCAAGCGATAGGCCAAACGCCCACACGATCAACCACTGAAAGGACCAATGAACCGCGAGCTAAGCTTCCGGTGGTACCGAAACGAACAATGCCCTTAGTTGGCGACACTCGGAGGAGCACCAGGTCACCAACCGCAAACTCCAACTCATGGCGTCGAACATCCGCATAACTCTTTTGTCGGCTCTGAGCGACCAACAAGTTCGACGAACTTCCGCACTTTCTCCACAGTTTCTTGAACATGGTGCGGACCAAGCAAAGATCTCTCACCCACGCATCCCGGCAAGAGGAGACACACACCTCCGGCCATACAAAGCCTCAAAGGAGCCATCTTGATGCTCGCTGATAACTATTGTTATAAGCGAACTACGCCAAAGCGGATGGTCCTCCCAAGCGCCCTTCAAGGCGATACACAAGCACGGAGCATATCCTCCAAAGTCTGAATGGTCCGCTCTGACTGACAATCTGTTTGAGGATGAAAAGCCGTACTGAGGGATACTGTCGTGCCCAACGCAGCCTGAAGACTTTGCCAGAACTTAGAGACAAACTTGGCATCCCGGTCGGAAACAATTGACTTAGGCACACCATGCTGTCTCACCACCTCTCGGATATACAACGGAGCCAGATCCTGCGCGGTATTGGTTGTGTTCATTGGAATGAAGTGTGCGGACTTGGAAAACCTGTCCACCACGACCCAAATAGCGTCTCGCCCCCGAGAAGAGCGCGGCAAACCGACCACGAAGTCCATAGTGATGTGCTCCCACTTCCACTCAAGAATTTCCAAAGGCTGCAACAAACCGGCAGGCCGCTTATGCTCGACCTTCACCTGCTGACAAACGCCACAAGAAGCGACATACTTAGCGATGCCCACTCTCATGCGTTTCCACCAAAAGACCTGCTTCAGATCTTGATACATCTTGGTCTCTCCCGGATGTACAGTGTACGGAGTCCGGTGAGCCTCACGAAGAATACCATCCTTCACCTCTGATTTCTGGGGTACACACAGCCGGCCTCTGAAGCGAACTGCACCACACTCGTCCAAACTGAAATCTCGAGGACGCCCCTCCGAGATCCTTCTCCGCACCTCCGAAAGGAGCCGATCGTGCTGCTGAGCCTCTCGAACACGCTCGGGAATGGCGGACTGAATAATCATCTGTGTCTCCGCTTGGGCAACTCCAGTGAGACAAAAAGAGATACCCATCCTCTCAAACTCCGAGATCAAAGACATCGCTGTCTGAGGGACTCCTGTCCTGCTCAAGGCGTCAACCACTACGTTGGCTTTACCAGGATGATATTGGATAGTCAGATCATAATCTTTGATCAACTCCAACCACCTCCGCTACCTCAAATTCAGCTCTCGCTGAGTGAATATGTACTTAAGGCTCTTTTGATCAGTAAAGATGTCACACTGCTCCCCGTACAGATAATGCCTAGAAGCATAAGCGATAACTCGCCCTTCTTGCATCAACACACAACCAAGACCAATCCGCGAAGCATCCGTGTACACCGTGAAGCGCTTGCCACTCTCGGGCAAGGATAGAATAGGTGCATTCACCAGCTTGCTCTTCAGGGTCTGAAAACCAGACTCGCAATCATCTGCCCACACGAAAGGAACACCCTTCTGCGTGAGTCGGGTCATTGGCTTGGCGATGATGGAGAAATCCTGCACAAAGCGCCGATAATAACCGGCAAGACCAAGAAAACTCCGGATCTACGACACATTAGTTGGCCTCGCCATTTGCACCACCATGCCACATTCTTGGATCCTTTGTAATACCATGCCGACTAATGGTATGACCAAGAAATCAACCTCGGACGGCTAAAAGCACACTTCTTGATTTCGCATAGAATTTATTCCTCGAAGGGCCTCGAGACGGGCCGAGATGCAACTCGTGATCCTCCTCCGTCTTGGAATAAATCAGAATGTCATCGATGAAAACCACCACAAAAGAATCCAGGTACTCATGGAGCATCCTGTTCATGGCTTCCATAAAGACAGTGGGGCATTTGTTAGTCCAAAAGATATAACGACAAACTCGAAGTGCCCATATACCTTGTGCTAAAGATGTCTTCTCTATATCCTCCTCCACGATCCATGATTGATGATAACGGCATCGCAAATCAATTTTGGAGAATACTTTGGCACCTCTCAACTGATCGAAAAGATCTTCAATTCGTGGCAAAGGGTACTTGTTCTTGATCGTCACTTGATTAAGTGTGCGATAATCCACACAAAGCCTCTTAGTGCCATCCTTCTTTCCCACAAACAAGACCGGAGCAGCCCAAGGCGACGTGCTCGGTCTAATAAACCCCTTAGCTAGGAGTTCGTCCAATGCTTCTTCAACTCCTCTGCTCCACAGTGCCCACCTCCTGGCGACCCAATCTTTGAATTTAAATATAATTTATATTGTATTATATTTCTTTTCTATGGCTCTTCAATTAATATTTTTTCCTTCCCATGATTTACAGATAAACCGGCGACTCATGATTGTCTTTTTTAAGATTTACGCCAGGCGACAAGCAGGTATTCAAATGCGTGGGCGGGGAGGAGGATGGGAGCAAGTGGAGGGAAGAAAAGGGGGCGGTGGCGGCGGGAACCCCGGCATTAAATGCTTGTTGAAGCGGGAGCACAACGGGAGGGAAGCGTGGGTGCACGCAGCGGGCAGCAATGGGCAGCGAGGCGGGGAGGAAGAAATGCGAGGAGGCGTCGACATGCGGGCCCGCCCGACAGTGAGAGGAGTGCGGGAGGCACTGGGCGCACGCGAGATGGGCGAAGCGGCCTGGGAGTTGGGTCGGCTTGGAGGAATAAGAACAAGCCGAGAAGATTTGGCCCATGAACAGTAGCTTGGATTTGTAATACTTTTTGATTTTTAGAAATTGAGTTAAATGAAATAGGTTTTTAGAAAATAGCAAATAGAGTTCAAAAATTCTAGAAAAATACTCATAAATTCCTTGAATTATTTCAAACTTAATAAAAAACTTAACTTAACTTTAGCTTTTAATTTTGCAAATAAATTATTTTTGTCTTTCGGGCAAATAGAAAAACCCTTTTTAAAATTCAGAAAATTCAAGAAATACTTAAAATACTCATTTTGACTTTTGAAACCAATAAAACCCAAGAAATTCAAATAAACTAAATTTTGAATTAATTGAAGTTTGATTAACTCAAACTAAATTATTTTTATTTTATTTTCCAAAATTTAAAGTTTAAGCTTTATTAATCCAATAAAATCAAATGGTTAATTTTAATTTAAAATTTTTGAAAAAGCCTGAAAAACTTCAACTTTGAAAGGTAAACAATTTATGGGCATCGCGTTGAGAAGGAAAGGTTACATCAACTTCAACTTTGAAAGGTAAACAATTTATGAGCTAAAAAAAATTAATTTTCGGGTAGTAGGAGGAGGTGATACAATAAACATAGTTAATATTTTTTGCTTATATGTGTATGAGAAAATTAATATTTATTATGTGGTTTAAGATTCCTTTTGCTGATATATATTTCTCCCTTTTAGGTTCCTTTGCAACGCAAGACACCCTACATGTGTACGTTGATGTAGCGATCGATCTACGATCGGATCGATCGATCGCTCGCATTATTACAAAGGAAACACGCCTCACTAACGTCCCATTTCGGCCGGACAATAGTATTATTGTATTCTAGTACCGGTTCCTTTGTGGCTAATTAAATTAAATACGCTGCTGATAGAGAGAGAGATATATATATCTTTGCGTAGTACTGTACATAGCACGCTGTGTACGTACAGATAAATGAGCACACGCATGACTAATTCCTACTCCGATACTCCATATATGTAAATAGAGCGAAACACGCATGCATCAAGGGGTTTACTATTCCAGGCTTTAGCAAAATATAATTAATGCATCTACCATTGATGAGGATCAAATAATCCCTAATTAATTAATTTGTTTATCGGTAACTGTTATTATAGATAACAATATCTTTATGATATATAGTGTTGAGTATACCCTTACCGTTCATAAGAGAGAGCTTAAGATAGCTAGTTGTAAACCATCTTACGACTATCTGTATGGTCGTAAGATGTTCTCACCACTTGGTGATCGTGAGCCTTTCTCGACTAGGTCAATTACGACACATAGCAGTTAGCATACACTGTTATACTTGGGTTTCGGAAAGTAGGGTTTTATGATTTCATGTGACTTGGAATGTGGGAAGTTTAATTAGTATCACATGACTACTCTAGGTAAGAGGCACTCTTAAGATCAAACAGTCATTAGGGGTTTAGGCCACCGTCTGGCCTCTCTCCTCTGCACATCTGTTGCCCCGTCGCTGCTGTCCCCTCTTGCATCGAGGACTAGGAGAGCAGGTTGGCGGCCAACGCAGGAACTCCGTGCTGCGCCTATGAGGGGGTGAATAGGAGCACTACTCTTTTTTTTTTATCCAAATGGTATTCAACTTCTTCTTCACCTCAGTAGTTATGAAAGCTACGAATGTCATAAACACAAGTATAGCGAAAGTCTTGCGTTGAACCCGACAAACCCTGGAGAGACAAAGACCACAATCACCTAAACCTCACAGAGGCCGGTCTGACTGCCATTGCTGGCCAGTCTGATTGATGCCTTGCGGTTTGACCACTGATGATGGTCGGTTTGACCGCTGGTGCCCTGACAATAGCCTGAGAAGATTACAAAACTGCTCAACTTTTGATTCGGTGATCCAAATCCCTTAAAATTTCAACCACAGCTTATCAAGAATGTCAGGAACTATTCCACTCAACAATCGGGAAGATCGAGGCCAAGGTTCCGTGAATTTCTTAGATGAGGGCAGTATGGCACAAGAACCAATGTATTAGGAGACCAAGTGCAGAAGAATCGTATCTCTTGCCTACACCCTCTATTTTTTGCACGACCTCAAATTCGAAAGTTCACCTTTTGGCCGATCAGACCGCTCATCTAGTTTGTCTGACCGCCTGACATAACTTGTGAATTTTTCGAAAACGAGCGTTTTGACAAATTCTTGCCACCATTGCTAACTATATCATCACACTAAGATTATAAGCATATCTCCGTAACATCCACATCCTGCAAGTAAGAGTGCATATAAATGGAAATTTGTATAACTAGGGAGAGTAAGAGTGCATATAAATGGAAATTTGTATAACTATCGGTTTTTGCTAACCGCGACATAGCCAAACGGTGTGGCACGTTAGTCTCTCTGGATTATGATATTTTATATATATAAAAACTAGCATGGTGGCCCGCGTATTTGCGCGGTTAGATTTGTTTTAAAGTTTATAGTGACAAATGATATTACTTAGATACTTGAGTGTATCTCGTAGCTATTTAGATTTTTAAGATATCATAAACATTAGAAACCACAATTTTTCTACTTCAATCTCCAACATCAAGCCTAATTCTTGATCGATATCTCTCAGCTTCTACCATTTCTAATGCAATACTCTACCACATAGTTATTTTCTACTTCTCTCCAATTATCGCTTAATGATGACCGCTGTGATGTCTACATATATATGCGTGCAAATATTGTCAATCCCTGCCGGGACACCCGTCGCACTCTCTCCAGTGGCCCCCAAGCCTATTCCTTACCGTTGCGATATCTCAACCCTGAGCTCTTTGCTCCTTTGTTTCTGTACGTCCATGCTTCTATTCGTATTATGCGTGCATGTATATACACATGAACGATGTTATACGTGCTCAATGTCTTCTTCTCCTGTGTCGGTTGCTCCTCTTCTTCGACGTTATCCAACTCAACGATGTGGCTTCCTCACTAACTGCGATGGTCTCCCATCTTCACTGATGTCGGTATGTCTTCCTTAGTCGTTGTCGAACTATTGGGAGAATATGCTCGCCATCGCCGATGATGCCATATCACTCACCAACGATGGCATACTCCTAGCTACCCGATGGTCACATATCGTCGACAGCTCGTCTTTAATCCAAAGCTTCATCTCCTCTCTACTATGTTTTCCCCATTATCGAATTTCTTTGGCCAATGACTTCTTCAACAACGCCGATGCTCACCGTTCGTCGTCACAACACTTAGCTCCTTTGACTTCGGTCTTTCTCTTCAACAGCTCCAGCGAACAACACGATATTGTTCTTGTCGAACAGCTAAGGTGAGCAATATGAAATTGTTCTCTTCTTCTTCACCGCTGCTTCGGCTATTTTCTTCCTTATGGATCAATGCCTTCTTATTGGATAGATCGATGCCATTGCACTCTTTCGTGGTCTCCTCCTACACCATTCATGATATATTCCTTATAACTTATATTTAATTTATTCAATTATTTGTATGGGAATCAAATTACAAATTTTCTTTTATTTGTTGTCCCTAATTTCAATTTTTTTTTGTTGGAATTCGCAAATTAATCCAACTGTTAATTTTTATGCCGAATTATGGTTATTTATAGATTTTGCTTCAGAATTCGTATCGAAATCAAAATACCAATTATATTTTATTTTTATTCCAAAATCAATTTATTTATTTATTTTTAAATTTGTATACTAACCCAATTGCTATTTTTTGGTTTAATTTTTATTCCGAGTTATATTTATTTATGATTTTACTTAGGAATTCATATGGATATTAAATTGCAAAACATTTATTTTATTTTAATCCCTGTTTTTTAATTATTTTTTGTTGGAATTCTTATAATAATATAATATAATAGATTGAACCCGTGACATGTGGGTTGGGAGACTTAAGTGACACCTCTCTAGATCTCTGTCCTTTAGAGAGGGAAAAAAAGGATTTAAATTTTTTGGCTGTGAGTTGGTAGGATGTTTGTGATCAATTGAAATGTCTATTCGTTGAAGCAGTTGATCCACGTGCCAGAATATGGATGCTGTGCTAGATGTCGCCATATATGGTTGGGGCACGAGGAGATCGTTGGAACATAGCCAAGCAGTTGATAAGCACACAGTCACGTACGTATATATATATATATTTATTTATTCGCTCTCTAGAAAAAGCATGCATGTATGCTTGTGATCGGCCGCGACATTTGACGTCTGGAAAGTAGATAAAACAAATAACGGACGTAGACAAATAATGATATCTATGCATGCATGCACGCGCGGACAATGTGATGGACCAACTTTAAACTTGTTGAAAAGTAATACCTGGCGCCTGTCCCCTTGCTAGCTTGGTAACCGCGTCATGGTTTCAGGGAGGAGATGGAGATGGAGATGGAGATGGAGTGCATGAGCAACGTGAGAGTAATCACATTGCTAGCGAGATCCTCCTCCTTTTTTTTTTTGCAATCACATTACATGTAATTACAATCACACACACACACTTTAATTTAATTTAATTTTGTGCAAACCAGAAGTCCGGCTATGCATGCTAATTGGAATAGATAGATAGATGAAGGAAAACGTCGTATATATACATATAGGAAACAAGCTAGAGGCAGCTAGCTAGCACATATGTATATTCTCTTCTCTTTACAGCCAAGTCATGAGTGCATGGCACGAAACGATGTAATGATCACAAACAAGATCGATGCGAGCTGTTTGCTCCGCATCATGCATATATCAAGCTAGGCATGCAGCAACTCAAGGCCAAGGCATGTATATATATATATGCATGTATCACTTTCCATGCATGCAGATAGAGACAATCAGGGGAAGCATGAAGAATATGAATGAATGAGAATCGCAAATTAAACCAAATTAACAAAAGTAGGAGAGGGCAGGGCCGGCAAAGCTAGCTGCAGGCACACAGCAATATTACAGTGGAGAGCTTCCAGAGACGTAGCTAGCTAGCTGTCGCTGCCACAGATCAAAGGCAAGCGAGGACAAGCATGGCACAGTTGGAAAGAAGATCAAGCTAGCGTCCGTCGATCGATCCATGCTGCTTCGCCGGCCGGTGGAAACAAAACGAGAGCAGAAAGGGAGATCCAGACGGACGGATCGGCTAGCTTGTCTGGCAAGTGGCTTGTGTGTGCAGTGCACGCCTCCCCCCCCTCCCCCTCCCTAGCTATTTAAACCCTCTCTCATCACAACAAATTCCATCCTCTATATTTATAATCTCCAATTCATTCTATCTGTATAACAAGGGTTTAATTTCACGCGTGTATGTATGTATGGTTATCTCAATCTGGCTAAACTAGTCCAGATTCCATTTTCTCCTAATTAAGAACTAGCTAGACAGCTAGCCGCCATGGGAGACCACCACCACCACCAGCAGCAGCAGCAGCAGATGAGAGGCGGGGGCGGCCTCGACCTGCCTCCCGGCTTCAGGTTCCACCCCACCGACGAGGAGATCATCACCTTCTACCTCACACCCAAGGTGCTCGACAGGGGCTTCTGCTCCACCGCCATCGGAGAGGTCGACCTCAACAAGTCCGAGCCATGGGACCTCCCAAGTAAGTCCTACTTCGATCGATCTGTCTGTCTATCACGCATATATGCGTGCTCTCTACCTACCTGTTGTAAATCGACCATGCCATATATGCATGCATGCTTGCTTGTGAAGCCGTGAAGAAGATATTAGCTAGCCACGAATTAATTACTTTCTGTTGCATGCACGCATGCACCTACCGTACAGGCAAGGCGAAGATGGGGGAGAAGGAGTGGTACTTCTACTGCCAGAAGGACCGCAAGTACCCGACGGGGATGAGGACGAACCGGGCGACGGAGGCCGGGTACTGGAAGGCCACCGGCAAGGACAGGGAGATCTACAGGCCGGGGAGGCAGCTGCTGCTGGTCGGCATGAAGAAGACGCTCGTCTTCTACAAGGGGAGGGCTCCCCGGGGCGAGAAGACCAACTGGGTCATGCACGAGTACAGGCTCGAAGGCAGCAGGCTCCACCTCCACTACCCCACCACCTCCACTGCTAGTGGCATGATCAATGCATCTTCCTCCAAGGTACACGACCCACCGAGTACCCTGATTATTTTCTTTGGTATATTATATACCATGCATGCCAAGACCTAGCTACTGCTTTAATTAGAGAGGGGGATACAAGCGGGGCATTTGTGATTTGTTTGTAACTAACTTGTGGATGCTATGCGAATGCGGATCATCTATGATTTGTACGTACGTACATATCTAGGACGAGTGGGTGGTCTGTAGGATCTTCCACAAGAGCTCTGGGATGAAGAAGGTGCCGTCCTACCACACGGCCATGATCGGCGTCGGCATTAATGATCAGACGAGCATCCCCATGGCCATGGGACATCAGCAGGGCTTCCCCGTCGACTCATCCGCCACATGCACACTGCCGCCTCTCACGGACCCCTCGTCCTTGTACGCCACCGTGGCCGGTGCGAACACCTCGTCGGTGGCGCCGCCCGCTTCTTCGTCGTACCTTGCGGCCGGCCCGTCGTTGGCTGGCGTGGGCAACGCGGCGCTCCAGATGAACGGCCAGTACCTTGGCAACCCGATGTCCGAGGCGCAGGCGCAGGCGATGTTTTACCAGCAGATGGGAGCAGCAGGCGGCTTCATGGCCGGGCCGGCGAGCGGGCCGTCGTCGATGGTGTCGCACGACACCGGGCTGAGCAACGATCAGAACAACAACGCCGCCGAGATCTCATCGGTGAACATGGGCATGGATGGCATGTGGAAGTACTGATCAAGATGTATACATACTTGTGTAATTTCGATCATAACTAGCTAGTTTGATTTGTGTGTATGCAGTATGCGTGTACCCGACCTGTATATGCACCGTACATACCATTACACCTAGCTAGCTACATGTGCATGTGTGTTTGGGTGGTTATAGTTAGCCACATGTGCATGTATTCCTTGTGTTGTAAATACCTAGCGGTATACAGCATGCTTGTTATTTTGAACCCATGTGAATTAATTATTTTGTTTAATTAAAATATGGTCTGTTATCTCTAATAATTAGAAGATGATGGAGTTTACTCCCACGCAGCGAGATCATTGTCTGTCCAACAGGGGCCGGCTACTCTCCGAAACTGCCGGTCCGGTCTCCCGCGCAGCACCATTGGCACCATCTCAACAAAACTGAAAAGGAACAGCACCCACGATATCTGAAGAAAAGCTGAAAAGAAAGAATTTCGTAACAACTAGGCAACTTCCACGATCTTATATTTCCTATCCTGCACACCCTCCGCCTGCTGCCTCTGTCTCTCGTCTTATCGATCGATCGTGTTCTCTCCTCCCCAAGCTACACCGAGGAAATTAAGCAGGTCCAAGGGCGAGGCCCGGTTCCGGTATCATGAGACATGGGCTCGGTATAGCGTGAATTAAGACATTTAAATATAAACAGATATCGGAGTGATATGTACCACGTCGGGTCGAGTTTTACATAAAGGCCACCAGGCCAAATTGATTACGTCACATAAAAAGCACGTAGCTACAGTGGAAGCAAAAAGAGGGGATATGGCTCATCTCTCCACAGACAAGCGACTGGGGTGACCTGTGTACGACTGATATTATCCAAGAATTAGGTAATATTTAGGGTTTTGGGGAACCAATTAACACAACACGCCGATCATTTACATCCAATGACGCCCGAACCACTTTCATGATTAAAAGATCACTACTACAAAGAGGCTATAGCAGACGGCCCATCACGAGCGGTTCCTTTGGAACCGTCGTATTAAGTCTCGTTCAGCTATGTTTTAGCGCGCGGCGCTATCACGAGCGGTTCTATTTGAGCCGTGCGTGATATTGTCTATCACGCAGGTTACGAAATAGAACCGTCTGTGATTTCTGTGCTTCATATAAATTGAGCCGAGACATCCTCTCGGTAAGCCTTTGCTGTTGTGTCTACCACTTCCACTTCCCTACGCTAGCTCCTCCACACTTGCTGTGTATTCCGCTCGAGCGCCACTTCCACCTAGCTCCTCCAAGCTTGCGCCACTTCCACCTTTTAGCTCCTCGGCTGCTTGACATGTCTCTTAGCTCAGGGCGCCACTTCCACCTAGCTCCTCCAACTGCGGCTCCTCCTCTAATAATGGTATGAGCACATGATCTTGCACCGTCAATGTTGGAATAAATAATATTAGCCCTACTGCAATCTTAGTTTTGAAACCTTATAACTAATGAACTAAAAATTTGACTTAGGAGTGGTAACTTAATAAAATTGAATTAGGTCTAATAATCACTAAAATTTGAGTTAGGATAATTAATTGGCTTAAAAAATAAAATTTACACAGGTTCACGATGCAGGTGGGGGTTTGGAGTCAAGAATATTGCATTTACTGGTTCCAGGTATTTTAGGTTAATAAGTGTTGTATGGAGGTGATGCCTATATTTGGGTTGCATGATTGTTCAATTGAGATAGAATATCGATTGTCGAGGTAGGGATCATGGTTTGTGGCGTAGGCATGGCTACTGCTATGCCACGCGTGTAGGTACATAACTAGTGAAGAGTTTTCTTTCAATAACCTTAGATACAAATGTTGGAGAATGAGTTTATATTGCACATTTTAGTTTGCTATAAATTAATCGCTAATCAATTTGACACTAATTTGTTACATGCGTAGTGTAGATGGATCGAAGCTGGATGTGCGGTGTGAACCCGTGTGAGTCAAGATTACATTAATAAATGGCGGTTGCTTTTAGAAGAGCGGCTGGGCGGGGATATGTTGAAGAAGGGATAAATTTTATGTCTTGTCCGGTGCATTGATTGCAGATGTCTGAAGATGTTTAACAGCGGCCTTGGTCGAGGCGCACTTGATTGAAGGGGTTTCAAAAAGGGTATACATGTTGGACCGATCACGGTGAAGGCAGTTATGCCAGTTAATAATGGCGACATCGTAGAAGTCAACGATTTGCGGGATGTGGGTGTGCTTTTGAGTGAGGATAGGGGCACTGATGACAATCTGGATCGGATGCTCACTGCGATGCGAGAGAACTACAGTGAGGAGAGAGTTTTGTAAATTCGATGGATGAAGCGGGAGGACTCGGTGAGACCTTTGTTCCTGGCATGGCGGAATACACAAGGTTGTCAACCGTGTTGAGCTACTGAAATTGAAGGCAAGCAATAGTTGGTCAGATAAGAGTTTCACGGCGTTGTTAGGTCTCTAGCGGACATCCTTAGGAGAGAAGCGTGTTGCGACACCACCTATCAAGCAAAGAAGGTTATTTGCCCATTGGGAATGGAAGTAGAAAGAATACATGCATGTCAGAGCGATTGTATCATCTACAGAAAGAGTATGCAGACATGCATTATTGTCCTGTGCAAAGCATCCCGATACAAGCGCCAAAATATCGCTAAGGTGAAGCAAGGACCTCTCGCTAAGATGTTGTGGTATCCTCAGAATCCCACGCTTGAAGCGCTTATTTGCGAACCCAAAGGAGGCAAGATTGTCGCTGGCACTCGGAGGAGCGTAAGAGAGATGGAAAGCTAAGACACCTCGCCGATTCTCGCCAGGAGAAACTTCGACGGAGCTTCAAGAGTTCAGTGCGAACCGAGGAACATAAGGTTAGGGTTGAGTACGGATGGAATGAATCCTTTCGGAACATGAGCACCGACATAGCACCGCCCGTGAATCTATGTATGTACAACCTTCCTCCTTGGCTCAGATGAAGCGGAAGTACATTTTGATGTCACTACTTATCCAAGGGCAAGCAACCTGGGAATGATATTGATGTGTACCTAGCACCATTGTCGGAAGATCTTGTGACACCGTGGAACGAAGGGTACGGTATGGGATGCGATAAACGAGAGAACTTCACTTTACGCGCCATGTTGTTCTCGCACCATCAATGATTTTCCCGCCTTGGTAACCTGTCAAGCTTCAAGACAAAGGAGCCAAAGCCTCGTCTCGACCGCTTAGATGCTACGGAGAGTGTATGGTCGAACAACTCGCAGAAATCGTATATGGCCACCGTAGGTTCCTTCCGAGGAGTCACCCATACCGCAAGATGAAGAAACAATTCGACGAAATAAGGAAGACGGTTCACTTCAAGGGCTTTTAGTGGGAAAGAGGTCTATGATATGGTTAAGGATATCGATGTTGTGCTTGGGAAGGGACGTAAATTAAGAACCCGTGAGAAGAACATCCGAAGAAGCGGTCAATTTTTGGGACTTGCCTTATTGGGAGTACTTAGAAGTTCGCCATCGATCGACGTTATGCACGCAGAGAAGAATGTATGTGATAGCTTGATTGGTCTCTGTCAACATTAGTGGCAAAACAAAGGATGGTGTTAACGCATCGCGTGACTTGGTCGATATGAACATAAGGACCGAGTTAGCACCGAAAGAGACCGACACAGACTTAACGTATTTTCCCCATTGCTACACTCGCCCAAGGCCGAGAGAAATGAATCTGCTGAGCTTGCACGTGTGAAAGTCCCGTCCGTTACTCCGCTAACATTAAGAAACTTGTTTCTTTGCAAGATTTGAAATTAATTGGTATGAAGTCGCATGATTGTCGTGGCGATGACACAAATGCTTCCTGCTGTAATTAGGAGTATCTTGCCGAACAAGGTCCGAGTGGCAATCTTGAGGTCGTGTTATTTCTTCAACTCAATTGCTCGAAGGTCATCGATCCCCAAGGACTAGATGCTCGCAGCCGAGGTAGTGACGACTCGGTCATCTTGAGATGTATTTCCTCCGCATTTTTCAATATCATGGTCCATCTCATTGTTCACCTTGTGAAAGAGATAAAGATATGCGCCCGTGTTTCTACGCCATATGTACCCGCTCGAGAGGTACATGGGAATTCTCAAGTCCTACGACGAATCGATCTCGACCGAGGGCAAGATCATCGAAGGTTATGCAACTAAGAGGTCATTGAGTTCTCGCGTCGACTACATGGCTCGTGGATCCGATTGGTGTGCCTCTATCTCGCCATGAGGGGAGACCGGATGGTATCGGACCATCTGGAAGGAAATCAATCACTCCCGATCCGATACGCACGCCAAGCCCATTTCATGGTCTTGCAACACATGACCCAAGTGTCCCCGACATCGACGAGCACAAAGACATGGTACGCCAATGTAATCCGCACTGGCCGGAGGTTTGATCACGAGAGCACAACCGCTTGCTCAACGAATGGTTAAAGGTGCGAATCACTCGAGGTCATCAAGTGATGATACGCTATGGTTGGCAAGAGGGCCACATTTTACAATTGTCACATGGCAAGGATACGACATAAATGGGTACACATTTTATACGGCACAGATAGGAAGAGCAAGGCGTAATCAATCGTGTCCGTGATAGATGCATTCAAGATCATGGGCCGAGGAGCTCGTACTATGGGCAAATAGAGGAGATATGGGAGATCGACCACGGCTTTTCAAGATCCCCTATTTCGTGCCGCTGGTCCATCTCCCACGTGAAGGTCGATAAGTACGGCCACTACCGGGACCTCGAACGTGTCGGATACAAAGACGAACCATTCGATCAAGCAACCAGTTGTTCAAGTCTTCTATGTAACCGACCCAAATAAGAAGCGCCACGTAGTTCTTCATGGAAAAGGAGGATTGTCTGAGTTGAGAATGTAGTGGACGAGGAAGAATACAATCAATTTGACGAGTTGCCACCTTTCGGAGATGGCATCGTGCTCGAGGAAGAACCCAAAGGAGGAAGCTAGCTATATGCGCTCGATCATCATGAAGGGATGTATTTTAATTAAGAATTTAATTACTCCATTGTAATTTATTTATTTATTCCATTGTCATGTGTTAATGTGTTATGGACTTGTGATCTTTAATATTGATGTCAATGTGGATATTCATGGTAATGTTGAGTTGAATTAGATATGAACTTTTGAACTCAAACTTGTCATCATATCGCTTATCCAACACTCATACATGCCGCTGTGGGGATATCACGACGGATCTAGATAGAGCCGTCGTGATAATGAATCACGCATGTTCTTTTATAAAACTTTAAGAGTGATGGATATATTACTAATTGAATGTGGTATAGATCTACGCTTAACTCATATAGGAATTCCACTTTGGTTGTCCCTTGCATTGCCTAGGAAGTTGGGATGTGACCTTCAAACTTGTTAGAATACAAAGATAGTTGTTGGAGATTAGGAGGCATCGCCAAAGTTCGGTGGCAACACGCTGCTCAGCATATTGGGTGAGGTTTGGAACGGTTGTCGGATGATGCCATGAGATTATTACTAGCAAGGTCCAAATATTCTAGATTGGTAAGGAGTCTATTTTAGGAGGAATTGCACTGCAAAGAAAGTTACCAGATAGGTCTATCTTCCTTAGGATAGAATGTAGGTTATGTAACATCACGCACGGCTCTTCAAAAACCGCTCATGATAAAGTATGCATCACTGCATTGCTCTGGGAAACCGCTCAGGATAGATGACAGATCACGCATTTGCCTCTAGAACCGCCTGTGATGCGTGTTGACTATAGTAGGTTCGAGACGATAGGGTTTTGATCTAACCTTTCGCCTCGAACGCCCTCTGCGCCGCCTCCCGACCTCGGCGCCTCCTCCCGACCTCGCGCCTCGAGCCCGGCCTGCCTCCGAACGCCTCCCGACTCGGCGCCTCCTCCCCGACTCCTGGCCTCGAAGTCGCCACTCGCCACCGCCACCGCCTGTAAGCTCGATTCCCATGGATAGGACAGTGGAAGTTGCTAAGGAGGTGATATATTGTGAAAATGTTGGATTGATGTTTTCCGCTTAGGTAGTTAGATTCGATATTTTTATAGTTCGCAGTGAATTCCAAGAGTTATAAGCTAATGGACCAACAATGTATGCCCATACCATTCTACATCTAATTTGATGTTTGAGGAGCCATATATCCAAAGATATGTTTCTACACGAGTGTTAGGCTTAATTTGGCAAGACGTGTGGAGTTTAATATGCGCTTTACTATTTGAATATAATAACTCTAGTAACCAGCTTTTTAGAGCCATGACATGATTTCTTATTAGAATGGGTAACCATTCTTTTAAATAACCGATTCCACAAAGACAACAACGCCAAACTAGACCTTAGAGTGAGCACACTTTACTTGAAACTTTCTAATTAGCAAATTAAGATACTAACGGTACAATCCCATATATTAAATATAATATAGGCATTTATGATTTACCGCTATAGTTCAAAATCATTTTCCCAAATACACTGAAAACATATCAAGTAAGATAGGAAGATGCATATGCACATGCTACGCAGCAACACGATTTTGAGACTAGTACAGTAAAAGATATTGTAGTTGACATACATGCCTCTACTTATCATAAACCGTCACTGGATTAACTTAAAAGGTTTACAGCAGGATATGCTCATAAGCTTAGGTGAAAATGTTGAGATGTATTATATACTTGTAAGACTTGAACCGAAATAGGAGTACCCAAGAAATAGGAGTACCATCTCACATTGCTAAGAATTTAACAGACTTAGGGTACTACTAGTTGTTGGATTAATTCATTTTCTTATGGATAATTATCAAGAAAATAGATGTAGTGTTTGGATGGTGCAAAATGTTGCTCAATTGTTTGAAACTTAGTACAACAAGTCGTTATAATTTGGCTAATCACGCTTTTTTTCAGTGTTTGTGTTTGTGTTTGTGTTTGATTAATCACACTTTTCTTTTGGTTGATCCAAATGTTACAATTTGTGTGTTGGTGTGTTACAACCAAAAAGAACATGAACCCTTAAGGATATTTCCGACATTTCATCCTTCTTCCGCGATCAAGCAAACCAATACCAAACAAAAAGCCAAATTGTCAAATGACATTTCAAAAAGTGTATGTTAAAATACAAAATGCCGAAACTATGAGTTTGTTTCCTGTATTTACAATTTTAGTTTATAATCTGTATTTCATTTCATTCACTTTTCTCGCATTTATTAAGAAAAATCTCTTGTAGTTGTCGTCTTGATCAACATTTTCGATCCAAACTTGAGGTATAGTGCCAATGATGAAAACCTATGGAAGTAAGACGTGCCGATTTACTAGGTTGGCCTAGGTATCATGGGTATCCCTGCCAACTAATATGGGTTAGCCTAGGTGACTTGAAAACCAAGATGCCTGTAACCTAGGTTGTGTGGGTAGTCTCGATACTTAGGTGCCGACTAACTGTAAACCTCGGGAACCGTGATGATTCTTATGGTACACTCGACGGCAATTTATTTTATTTTACTCGAGATGGCAAACGTTGATTATATTTGTTTATATTTTTGTGCAATTTCCATATATTATATACTATGTAATAATTATGCACGTAACTTATATAGATAGGAAGTAAGTTTAGATGGCAGAGGCACGCCTTCGCCGGCCACCGACGCGGACATGGCAGAGGCGCTGTTTCGCCCGGCCACCGACGCCGCAGATACATAAGAGAGATGGTAGAGGAATATCGAATTGCTCACGCCGATCGACCATCACGGAGGTTAGTGACGCTTAGTCCCTATGAGTCCCCGATCACGGCGAGATTCCGACCATCTCGCGGATACTTGCAAGGAAAAGGTCCCTATCACCACACCAAAGTGGAAGTCTCGACAAAAGATCGAGACGCTGTCGGGAAGACCTTTCAAGGTGTTCACTATCCTAGAAACAGACATGAAACGCGGCCGAACAAGATGTTTTGCTCTCCATGTGTCACGCGCGGAGGACCTTCAAGAGCGCTCTTGTCACGCAAAGACGTGAACAAGAGTGAGACGCCTTCACGAAGTTTCCATTCTTGACGCTGGAAACATGGAACGCCTTTGTGGCTATGAAGACGATTGATGAATTTATGAGCAAAGTGCGCGACAAAGCAATCCAGCACGAAACACTCACCCTCACGCACTCGCATCACTGGTACGCGCTAAACCGCGCAATGGGAGGCGGAGGAGGAGAATCTATTTCGATATCACACACCCGCTCCTCGCACCGGTTAAAAGCGAGGGCAAAAGTCTCGCTCGATGGCGCATTACTTTCCCAAACCCGACGTGAAGTGTCCCAACGGTGGTAAATATGTCGAACTACCTACTTGTTTATAAGTCCATAACTTCATAGTGACTATAATAACATGATGACCTCTTGCGCAGGAATTGATTGCCCAAACTTCCAAGGCTCCTTCCAAAACACAGGAGAAGGATATACTATCTACGCCCTAGGAAACAAGGAGCACCCGAGTCGCACGCGAGGCAAGGGGTTAACGCATCTTGGGTATATGGATTCGCAGACGACTACTTCATGTATAGAAGTAGGAAGAGATCCAAGGCCGAGTACGACAATCGCTTGAACCGCTAGCGTAATTTCAAGGACGATAGCAAGTTTGCAGGATCAATCAATCAAGCTACTCGCAACCAACGCAAGTCAGCCGTTATTAGGGAACAAGTCCTCGACATCGGAGTAGTGTGCGCCCACGCATAATTTTGAACATGACGACGACCAATTACCGATAGACCGCATCAAGGTAATGTACATCTATGGAATGCACCAAAGATAGACCTATAGGACGCCTTAGCTAATTGCGATCGCTTTGTAGGAGCCGACGGCCCGCAAGCTCCAACCGAGGTTAGTTGGGTCCATTCCTATTGAGGTCAAGGGATGGTGCATCCATACCAGAAGGAGCAAGCAAAGACGGGTGGTGGCGCATGGTTACGTAAGGGTGGAGGTGGACATGGTACATCAACATTTCATGGCCGCTCCGCCGACATTCGCCCAACGAAGAGATCACAACACTAGGGGATGCCGTACGCTTTATCCAAGGCCCAAGACGACATCGCCCCGACCCAAGAAGGCCGCAATCTCGACAGACCATTCCTTCCAACGGAACCTCCATGACTCCACCTCATATTTCGCTCGTAGGCCACCTCATCGGTTCCCGTGGAGAAGACGCCAAGGAACAACAAAAGCGCATATCGACGGTTCCCGAGTCGCCTCGCAGAAGACGCCGCCAATCGTTAAGGCCAAATCAAATCGACGAACATTAAGCCGCTCCCAAGTCCCGTAGCACGGAAGTACTCCATCGAAAACCGCAGTGCTCTAACGCACAATTAGCCCACGCTGATTTGCTTGTCGCTTTGCATGTTCGGTACTTGCGAATACCGCAAAGAAGGGGTGCGACATCGAATCACCGCCGCATACAAGGATGAGCATTTCTTCAACGGCCGCAACTTCGCGTGGGCTTCAACGACTTATTCAACCTATTCAATCTCAAGCCCTCGACGCCGCTTCTACGATGTTGGACATCGTAAGTGTGTACAATCAAGTTCTACATTCATGTAATACCGATAAATATCGCAACTCATTGCTTATGTATAGATACATGATGAAAATGCCCGAAGGGCGAGAACCTGGGTTTCTCGACCCACACGTGGTATCTATGCAAACCATCCAAGCACGCGACCTTCGCCGAGAACTATATAACGATCGCATTGCTTCTTCGTAATCGCAAGGACTACATACTCGGTGCCCTACAACCGGTAAGTGCTTCACTATTTGCTATTCAAATTTCATTTGTACTTAGGTTTAATAGTTATAGCGACATACATGAGTAGGTACCATCGATCCTTTTAGTCATTATACCCAAGAGGAACACTGTGATATATCTTGATTCCCTAGTCGAAACGATCATGACTTCAAAGATTCGCAAGGAATACTCGACAAGTATGATCATTTCCTCCATACATAACTCTATTGTAGTCTTCCTTCGCTTGAAATGCCCGAGGATAACTTTTTTCAATTATGTAGTTCGCTCATCTCCTATGTTAGCCAACAAGGAAGATACAAAGGATCCAAATACCAACTAACACACGTGACTAAATTTTCAGACGCGCTACAACACAATAATCCTATATATATCATACTTCATAAAAATTTGTCTTCAACTGACTATACGACATATGTAATTCTATTTTTGCAAAGGTCACAAAGAAAAAATGATGAGCTATGTGCATTCTACGCTTGCCATCATATGCAAAGAAATCATTAGTGCTAAGATGAAGAATCCTGAGGTTTGTCAATCTCAAATAATTTTTTGTAATTGTAAATTCAAATATATATCCTTACCATTTTTTCTTGACCTAGCTGAGGTTTGAGATGATAAACATGACATTTATTGTCCCGGTACTTAAGCAAGTCTAGCATGTCGCTTAAGTACAACTTGTGCTAGTATTTACCATATAATTACTATGGTGACTTAGAATGGGGGATTCAATTTATCAAAGGATGGGTAATACTAATTAATCATCAAATGGATGTTTAACTACCTTAAGCTTTAACATACATTTGATTACGGAAATTAAAGCATGCAACTTTGATATTTTAAATAAATATAACTTACATAAAATGTAGGTTCAAAATGATCAAAGTATTGACTCGTCTTGGTTAAAGGCAGTGGGGTCTTGGTACTCTTGAGATTGGTTGAAGTGGAGGTCTCGTGCATTTTCGAACCCTAATCGGACGAAAGTAGCGGAATAAAGCACAACAGCAGAGAGAGTAAATAATTACCAAACTTATAATAAATGAACTCCAAATTGAACAAGACCAGTTTCATTAGCAAGATCTTGAATTTAGAAAATTTTAGAAATAAGTTTCATAATTTTTGGAGTTATAATGAAAAGATATGAATTTTTGAAGCTTTCCAATAGAATTTTTAATTGAAAAAAAAATCAGAAAACCGGATTAACGGGGAGCTAACATGTGGCACGTGTACTGCGCGCGGTCCACAGCACAGTGTGTGTGGACCGGGTCCATGCGCACGGGTGCAAGGTCCACGGGTACTGTTACGTGGACCGGAGGTCACACACTGTGCCGGTCCACGGGACCATTGGTCCACAGAACAGTGTCGGTGGACCCACCTATCAGCGACACACGCACTGTGGCGGGGCCACCTGTCGGCTACGGCGCGGCGTTAAAACGCGACGGCGTCGCGCGGGGCGTGACGCCTCACGGAGAACGAGAGGGGGAGGGAGAGAACGAGGCGGGGAGAGGAGGGGAGAGGGAGGAGGCGCACGGCGCCGAGAGCTGGGAGGAGGGAGAGAGAGAGTGGCGACGCCGGAGCGGGGCCGGAGCCGAAGGCGAAGGTGAGGCCGGAGGCGAGGGCAATCGGAGCTCAGGAGGCGAAGCGTCGGCAACAGCGTCAGGTCGGGCCCAAAACCCAGGTAAGGTTTCGAAAACCAGATGAAGTTTCAAATTTTGAATCTTTTTGCAAAAATTTTGATTTTGAAATTGCTTTGAAAACTTGAGGATGTTACAATGGCCGACCGCATCACATGGTGAGTGCTATTTCGAATGCAACAACGAAGGCCAGGGCAATGGCGTTGTTGCTTGGATCGTCCACCGCCTGCTGGCCCTAACTCGAGTGGCAGCCAACTCCCTCGACATACAGATCCGATCACATATGTGTAAAGATAGATACAAAAATTTAAACCCTAGCGAGTGGAGTCATACGCACACAACTCCGCCCCTTAAGAAGAGATGGTTCACAAGCCCGAATGATGCTGCCGTTGACAGTAGCATGTTTAAATGTATTCGTGGAACCAATCGCGACATATATATCGTTGTGATGCATGACGTACCAGCTACTAGTTACAATCATGACGTACCAACGAGTAGTACCATGTGTACATGTATTCGTGATCATGAACAATTGAAGACGTATACTTGAGATTTTTCTTATGCGGCCGATCGATGGATTTGTTACTATTCGAGTACACTTGGAACAGGAATAGGTTTTAGTTGCCAATCGCTTTAAGGAACAGCGACCGACAACATACAAACTACAGTATTACAATTAACTGCATCTGTATGCACTACTAATTCGATGGAGTACTTCTCAGCTCATCTCTCTCTCTCTCTATATATATATATATATATATATATATACACACACGCGCGCACGCGCGCGCGTGCCGTCAAGATTTGGCGTGTAACAGCCTCAAATTTTCAGCTAAAAATAGTTATATTGCTTATTTCTAAAGTTTTGAGCGATTTTCTGAATTTTACAAAAGCTTTTCCCTTTATTTTCTCGAGCCTAAAAAGCTTTCTAAAGGTTTGTGGAAACAATTTCAAAGTTTGAAGATATTTTATTTGTATTTGGATTGTTCTAAAGTACCTTTGTGAATTTTCTCAGAATTTTTGAAGTTTATTTGCTATTTTTAAGAGCTCAAAAACTATTTTATGATATATTATAAAATCAAAAATCTATTGTAAATTTCCTAACTAGCTCTAAGCTGAAACAGTAGCCACGACCCAGCACGGCTTCGCTTTCAGCCCAACTTCGTCCTCGCCGAGCCACTTTTGGAAATGTGTATCCGGAACGCGAAAGTGTATTCCCAAAACTTTGCGCCTCCGCTTAACCTGACATGGGGCCACTGGACCCACTCGTTAGCCTCTTTATCTATCACGGCGCTCTCTTTATTCTCTCACTCGCTCTCTCCCGAGCCCATATTGCGGCCTTTTCCCCACCCTGGTAGGCCCCCACCTCACACCATGTCGCACAGTAGTTGTGCCCCTCCATTCCGGCTATAAAATAGCCCTCACCATGCTTCCATCTGAACTCGCCCCCCACTTAGGCTCACATCTTCCTTCATAGTAGCTCCTCCTATAGAGTTCTCTTTCAAACACGATCAACGTCCTCGGCTTTGGTGGAAACACTCCGCCGAGCTTCGTTGCAAGTTGCCTCTATTCACACTCCGTCTGGTGAGATCTCCTCATGGTCCACATCCTTTTGTGACACTGTGCCCAAGCGTTGTTATCCCTCACTCAATCTCACCTTCTCTGCAGTACGTTGTTGTGCCCACGCCGTCTTCTTCATCTCCGGCCGCAACTGCCACCATAAATGTTACCGTCGCTACGGTGAGCCATTGCCTTCTCCGGCCACATTTTATCCATCTCCGTGACCCCCTTCGTCTTATGCGCGGCTCCATTTCAGCACTCCATCACCGAGGACTGGTGTCGCCGAGAGCCCTGCCTCCACTGCGGCTCATCGTCCGGCGACTACAGTGCGATCCACCGCCCTGTAGAGACCACCTGGTGAGTTCCTGGAGCTCACTTGAGGCCTTTGCATCAGTTATTTTTGGCCGAAATAGTGTTCAGTGTAGTTGCCACTGTAGTAGTGTCTCTATCGCTGGTCCAGCTCGTCCTTGTGCCCACTCCCTGTAGCATCGCAGTAGCCCCCTAAATCCAATCGCACACTTAGTTTCTGCTCCCAGTCTCTTCTGCGCTAAGTCCCTCACATATGTAGGAAATAGATTGATTGCCTCGATCTAGCTCATCGATCGGGTGTTATAACAAAAAAAAAAACTTTCGAAATCAATAGATTCGGCCAGTACGTATGTACGGACAATTACATTATATTAGGAATGGTCGATCGTCTAGCTCAGATGGATGGAGGAATTAGGAGCGGAATCAGGCCTCAGATTACCTGGGCTATAGTCACTAAAAATACAGATCCAACCTAAAAACAGCTGACGCAACTCGAGACTTGGGCCGTCACGCATTTGCATGGGCTCCGTCAAAAAAGAAAGATTAACACCCGGCCTGCAAAAAATGGATCAATTCAGTTGCCTTCACCCTTCAAAAAGAAGATGCCTCGGATGGATGAAAATAGCAAAGGCTAACTAATTCTCTGCAAGATCCGATCGATGCGCAACCAAAACATGCATACGTGATATAAAACTAGTGAAGCAACTGTCGTAGCCAAAGCTTGTTTTAGAATTAATTCCACCCCCCCCCCCCCTGTAAAACAGTAAGAGCACTGGTGATTGATTAATTCCCCCTACTACTTTTACCTTTGTGTTACCCCTTTCTCCCTTTTTTACAGCTTAATTCATTATGTATATGTGATTAATTTCCATAGCTTTCCTCCTCCAAATCGCAAGGATCTAGCTACACATAAAACTAGACTCTCCAATGCATGTTTCCTACAACCTATCTATGAACTTTTTTTTAATTATTAATTAACCTTTATTTTATTTTATTTTATTTTAAAGTTAATCACCCGCGAGTTTTATTTTTAATTCTAACCCCTTTGGTCACGCCACTACCCGTAGCTTGACAAAATAACATTATCACGTCATATGATAAGTTCGCTAAAATATCAATTTTTTTTGTCATGCCACTGCTGGTGGCGTGACTAAACAACACTGTCACGTCACGGATGGTGGTGTGATAAGAGTTTGTCCAGATACGTGCTGACGTGAGAGTGTTGCTTTGTTATACCATGGGCGTAACCAAAGGGGGGTCAGAATTGAAAATAAAGTTCACGAAGGGTTAACTTTAAAATAAAATATTAAAAAAAGGTTAACTAATTTAAAAAAAATTCCCTATCTATCTAGCAATAGAAAAAGAAACTACCACGTTTGTTTTCAGTGGTAGAAATTGCCACGTCAATCGGTAGAAAAAAGATAAAGACTATTGATTTTAGTGGATTCAAATTATAACAGTGATGATTAATTAGATATACGTGATTATAACGGTGAGTGCAACTCTAGATAGGACCCAGCTTCTCTCTAATTTCTCAACAACGCACGGCTCATGACAGCAGGAATTTTCTTTTTGGTGGAAAGATAGGCAGTGAGGGCGAAAGCTAGAAGTGGACAAGGGAATTAAGCTGGAAGAGTAAAGATAGCCCAAGCTAGGTTTTGCATGCCAGATACATGTCGAAGACCTTGATGCCACGGTGCTTAGTGCCTAATTGTCTGTTCAGACTAAAGCATATATGGAGAATTTAAGATAGACAAGTGCAAAGGAAAACGAGGCAATTAAGTGAATGAATGACAATAAGGTTAAAATGACATGAACCTGGCATTAAAACAACGCTTTCAACTAAAGGTGTATTCGAGTAATATGTTTTCTATTACTCTAAGAACGTACTACCTTGATTGAAAATTTATACCAAGACTTCACTCAAGTTTCCCCATGATGTACTCTAGCTACAAGTTCTTTTTATAACTTAAGATGTTTATCTAACGGCACACAAAAATCTCAAGGCAGGCAGAATGGCCAATGAAATGGACTTATAATTAGGAAAAACATCAAACAAACAAATATGACCGATATTGACGAGGATTAAAACATCTATTTATTATTTAGTATATAGAGACCATACGTCTTGTGGATATCGTGAGGATATGTGCACGATCTCAGGATGATGAGTCAATTGGCAATGGCGTTGTTGGTTTGAAAAATCTCGCTTTGGTTTGCTTCAAGGTCGCGGACCACAGCGGTCCGATCGGTTGTGTCGGCGGTCGATCGCCAGGAGAGGTCCGACCGGCCATGGTGGCCGGTCCGACCGATAAGTTGAAAATTGGTTTTTGGAGCTGAGCCAAAAATAGGTTGTGTAGGCAAGTGAGGGGAGTCTCCTGAATGTGGTCACATCATTTTTGGAGCTCCCAGTCAAAAGTTCTATTCGATTGAAATTTTGAAGGTTTGGATTTTCACGCCGAGAATTTGGCTAAGTCTTTTCAGCGGTCCGACCGCCATTGTGGATCGGTCCGACCGCTCGAAATCGGTCGGACCGGCCTTATGGGGCGATCGACCGCGATGACTTGGAGGTTAGCCAAGTTGGCATTGAGTTGATTTGAATGTGTTTTGTGTATGGAGTTCAATGCTTTATTGTTGCATATTGCATTGCGGAACTAACGTGGGTCAAGTTGTGAAGAACTTGTTCCGTAAACGATTTGTTTGTCTATTGTCAGCGGTGTGGCTTGCAGTCCGCGACGTCAACGGCGAGGTGGACCGACTACGCTTGGAGAGCCGAGGTCCGAACGATCATGGATGCCGGGTGAGGTCGTGTGACTCAAGCATGGTGCGAATGGGCAAGATGGATCGAACGGTAGTTCGGCATACCGGTTGGATCGGCGGTGCGGAAGTCGGTGCAAGTCTCTAGGAGGTTCCGATGGGATTCGGACAGGAGAGTCTTGCCGACAGGATGAGAGCCGCTGATCAACCTACACGTGGTGAAGCAGGCGATTGCTTCAATAGTTATGTGTGTGTGGGTCCCATGTGTGAGTGGGTCCCAAAAGTGAAACCCTAGGCCTTTAGTATAAATAGAAGGGGGAGATGTAAAACCCCCTTGAAGCATTCATTTGACCCCTTCTTCCTTTTTCTAGGGTTTGGAGTAGAGGAGAGGAGAATCTAGGGTTTGGAGAGATTGTGAGTGTGCTCCTTGTGTGAGCTCTTGTCCTCCTTTATGGAGAGGCTTTGTAAGCATCTAGTGTGATCAAACAATCTTGTGATGCTTAATTGAAAGATAAATCGTCCCCTTTGTGTTCTTCTCTCTTTTGGATGATTTTGGTGCTTCCTTGATTCAAATGTTTATGCTTGGTCTCTTGGCCTATTTTATCTTGCTTTGATGTGTGGGAATACTCCTAGAGTCATCTAGATCATCAACCCCCCACAAGCAAGTCTTGAATCAAGATTTTCATATTTCTAGGGTTTGTGCACTTCTTTTGTAAAACCTTGAGAGATCGATTCTGTGGAGTGGATCTGAAGGATCGTCGCTAGAAATAGATCTCTAATATCATTAGGGAGGTGTGCTCGAAATTTGGTCAAGTTTCATTGGTTGAATCAAAAGTTGGATCAAATTTTGTTTTGGAGTTGGACTTTATTTTCAGTACTGGACTGAACCGGTCTGACCGGTTGTGCAATGGCGGTCCGACCGCCCGCTTTTCAGACCGCTAGTACTGCCGGGTCGAACCGATATCCAACGGTCCGATCGTCGCTTAGTAGCCATCCGATCATTGATTGATTGTCGGTCGGACGATCGCGTGTAGTAGCCGGTCGACCGCCAAGATGCCGCCGAAATGTGAGTTCTTTTCTCCATTTGTGTCGTGTGGTTGAGGGTTTATCAAATCCAACACAAGGCTTCCATCGTCGCCATCGATCTTCTTAGCTTTCATAGATAAAGGAGTAAAGTTCGTGTTGTATTTGATTTAGGCGAGAAAGTTGAGAAAGCGCCTATTCACCCCCTAGTCGCCTTTACGGTCCTACACGTCTTCATGATCGTAAACCCTAAGGCTAACGACCTCACTGGTCGTAAGAATTCCAAAGGTTACATAGTACTCAATCTGGTCGGACATGGTTCCAAACCTAGTCTCCAACCAGTCAAATGCTCATAAGGCTTTGAACTGATGTCTGGATCTACGACCAGACATATGCTTTACCGTGTGACGAATGGAATATGTGCTATATATTCCATACCACGCGACGTTACGATACTGAAGTACGGTTATATGACTCATGGATATATAACCGCACGACAGTTGATACATTACCAACAGACATCTCTCTTCGACCAGACGCATTGCTTCCCGAACAGACGTCTACTCCAGAGACAACTGCCAACCCTTCATCAACTATATAAGGAGGAATGCCGACTGAAGATGGAGAGGCCAGAACAGTGAAGATCATTTGGGAGACACCCTCAAAAGCCTTGTATTCCCAAATTAGTCTTTAGTCTAAGTTTTATACACCCTTTGTAATAGCCAGTTCAAAGCAATAAAGAGCAGTCTCACTACTTTCTAGAAGATACGAGTCATTTTCCTTATTTCATTTATATATTCATAAGATCGGCGATTTGATCGTCGACAGCTGGCACCGTCCGTGGGGAAGAAGGCACAAATCTTCTAAAGGAATTCTTTGCTCGTCAAATCCTCGCACATCCTTCTGTTCATGAGATCATGGCAGGAACTTGGGACGAGTAGAATTGGTTCGATCTGGACGACTACTCCAACCTCGATATAGACGCTTGCATCCAGGCCATGCAGGGTGATTGGACGTCGTTCCCTTCCTCTTAATTAGATAGCGTGCCAATCCCGTAGCACTACATATTAAGTACAGACAAGATTAATTGATGCGCCATCCCATGGTTTATCAGTGGCAATGTCTAATTGGTTTGAGATTGATTCAATACCCTGACCAAAAAAGAGTATAAGAGGCTAGCTAGCTAGCTGGACTGGGATTCGAGGAAATTTTTTAAATATATATTTTTATTTTGAAATACAATGATATATTCTATTTTTTTTATAGGGATAGTCATCTATCACTTCATTGTTAGACGATTTGGATCAATCGTCCAACAGATTTAGCGACTAGTGCACTTGTCGCTTAACCGTTGGGTGAATATGGGTTTATGAGTGCTATTGTCATTTCCTACATCTTTCCTGCCGTTGAAATCGATGGACAACTTGTACACTCGTTGCTCGACCGTTGGACGATTTATCTATGTCGCTCAACGGTGGAACGAAAGTGGATTATTTTTGTAAAATAAAGAACGGTTGTATTTGGGAATAAAAAAAGAGATTATTTAACTCAAAAAAAATCGATGGGAGGTGGTAAACACCTAAGGATTCCACCATCGATCGAGGAGAACAAAATGATTTGATTTGCCCTGTTGCGTTAGTCTGCTCCGCCGACGAGCAATCATTGAAAGATCGATCGATATAAGAGTAGCTGCTGCTGCTGCTTTACAAAAAGGTTGGGCCAAAGCTGATTTGGCCACTAGGCGTCCATGAATCTTTAAACCGGCCACTAGCTTGTTGGATCGATCGTGTCTGATCTCCATTTCCTCTTTCCCATTTGCTTGTCTCATATCTTCTATTACTTACCTCGCACACCCAAATTTAATTTAGCACAAAGTACAATTGCATCACTAGTGCTGATGGCAATTAACCCTCTCCTCAGGCTCTAGGCTCTAGGCTCTAGGCCTATATATCCTTGCCTCTCAATACAGGCAGGCAGGGTGCATGAGCATGAAGGTGACAGACACTCTTCAGCTCCTGTGCCTTGCTCTCCATGCAAAAAGATAGCTAATTTGTCAGTTCCATCATGGACCAGCCATGCCATGCAACCTCCAGCAAAACGCGCATTAATTGTTTTGTTTCAAAGTTTAATTCGCTACTCAGCAGCTGGGACAGTACTTATACGTACTAAGTACAGCTGCATGCATGCTAGAGTGCTCATGTTTGCGCTTCGGCTTCCGACTTTCAATCGGAAAAGCTGAGAGCCGAACTAAACGGCCAGACTTTCACAACCATTTTCTCACAAGCTGGAAGTCGCGTGCGCTTAACGTTAGAAAGCCGAAAGCCGCCGCGAGTAGCTTCCCACCACCTCTCTTCCGTAATTACTCCTCGAGTTCACTAGTATTTACCCACAGTTTGCCATCGCATAAAACTCCCCACCCGACCAAGCCCTAACCCTAATCCCCGCTCCCCTCGTCGCCCTTCGCTTTTGGTAAATGACACCAGAGAAGAGCCCGAGCAGCCCCTTCATCTCCTTCCCCCCACCAAACTCTCTCTCTCTCTCTCGCTCTTGTTGTTGTGGTTTGCCTGAAGCCCCGAGTTCAAGCCGCCGTACGCCTCCTTTCGGGTCTCGCCGCACCAGTGCAGCCCCCTATTCTACTCGCGTCGATACGTGCCCCATAGCCCCTTGAAACAATCCTCTCACTCAATTTCAGTCTTGTGTTACAAGAGCCGTCGTATTTCCTCTTCTCCTTCAGTCCCGACCGACCCCTTCATCGCCGTCTTCCTCCGCCTCCGACCGCGAGCTTCCCCACCGCCATTCAGCGTCCACCGACCTCCTCCGGCCTCTCTCTCGATCTTGGTAGACCCCCTTCCCCATCGCCATTCGTCGTCCACCGACCTCCTCCGGCTTCTCTCTCAGTCTTGGTAAGCCTCCTACCCCATGCCCCGTTCTTCCTCACGCCCTTCTGACAACTTATAATCGAAACTCCTTCCGACCACGTGTATTCAAATAACGCTGGCTGGAGTTAGGGAGGAGCAGATTATTTGATTGAAGAATCTGAAGAAGAAGAAAAAAACAGTTAGCTAGATAGCTTATACAATTGTGCACTATGTATGTACCTGTGTATGCGCATGATCGTTGCCTTTAATTCGTTTACATAGTCCCACAGCCCCAGGCAGCTGCAGCTTTGAGTAAAATATTTTACTGTAACTTCGATATATCTGAACTTTGCATTTTAATGAAACAGTGGAGATCATGCATCTTCTAAAGTTGAGTACCGTAGATCATCTTCTGCGAGAGGATCGACCCCTTTGCAACTAACTAGCTAGCTAGCTTGCGATCTATAGGGCAGACTCGACGGTGCAACGATCCATCTCCATTTAATATCCTTTGCATGATGGACTAGCTAGTAAAGATCGAAAAGAAGGGCCGTTTGCTTTGAATTGCCCCCGTTCCGACTCCGTTGATCAGTTAATTGGCAACAGTACGTGCGCATGCGTTCTGAATCTGAAGCAAATGAAGAAAGAATTAACTGGCGTTTGGTCTGCAGTCTTCATCCGTTAGCAACCACTAGTGCTTTAACACAAGCTATATATGCATGTGTGATTTTAATTGTTGAAGATGCGTGAGATCGCGAATTTATCTATGTGCTCGATCTGTTCTTAATCCTGATCGATGTTAATTGAACTGAAACAAGTCGATCAGCAAGCTCAGATTTAAACCGTGCGTGCGTGCGTTCATCTCTTGCATGTAACGCGCGCAGGGGGGAAATTAGTTAGGAGTAGGCGAGATGACCGATCGATCGATCGATCGATCTTGATGCCCTGTACTGCTTGCTGCTAATAGAATAGAATAGAATAGAATAGAATAGATGCAATTATTAATTAAGCTAGCTAGGCGAGGCCGGCGTGTCGATCACCCTAGCTAGGACACGATCGATGTCACGTCACGTCCCTCCTCCTCGTGCTCCATGGCGCTGTCCATTCCCTTGGGGTTGAGGCGGCAGCAGCAATAGTGCTCGAACCTCTCCGCGGCGGCCTGCGGGACGGACACGAGCACGGTGACGCCGTTGGGGTCGCTGACCACGGGGACGAACACGCAGTATATCTCGCTGGTGAGTGGGCCCATGTGCACCGGCCTCCCCGCCCCGAAGTCGAGGTCCTCCAGCCCCAGCCGCGTCCACGCCGAGATCACCAGGCTCGCCGACAGGTCCGGCTTGCCGGCCCGCCGCTCCTCCAGGAGGTCCACCATGGACCGCACGTAGTCGTCGTCGATGCACTCCTTGGCCTCCTGCACCAGCCTCACCCCGTACCGCGCGCCCGACTCCACCAGCTTCACCGCCGTCGACTCCGCGCACCCGAGCACGAACCCGTTGCCGTAGTAGCCCCTGGGGAGCTCCGGCTTCACGCGCCGCCGGACGTTCACCGAGAAGAGGAGCTTGACGCGGAGGGCCGGCGGCGGGTCGAGGCAGCGCACCCAGGCGCGCCACACGTGCGCCGCCAGCGCCTCGAAGGAGGTGCACTTGAGCGACGGCGCGCACTGCTTCTTGAGGTGGAGGACGTGCGCCGCCGTGAAGGTCAGCGACACCGGCGCCAGCGGCAGCTGGGCCAGGAGTTGAGTGTTGGGGCTGGCGGCGTTGTACTCCGGGTGCGTGAAGGCGACGCGCGGGGGGCAGCGCGGGCGCAGGGCGCGGCGGTCGTGGACGACGGGCTGGGCGGCGGCGTCGGACCTGGCGGCGAGCGCCCAGGCGTGGAGGAACTGCGCGGTGCCGACGCCATCGCAGAGGCAGTGGTTGATGGCCGTGCAGAGGACGAGGCCGCCGCACCCGAGGTGAGTCACCTAGCAATAGCATCCCGTCGTGCAGCAACAATCACGACACGATTAATTACTAGACTATACGAATGAACAAATAAATGAAGGGCACTAAAGTCGTTTTAACTTTTATCTCTTAATTCGTATGGGAGGGACTACTGCCACTTGGACTAGTGTTAATTAATTTTGACCGTGAAAAATTGAATTTGAGCTAGGGCCGGTCACCTAACCCAAGAGCAAGCTACTCAACATATATATATATATATATATATATATATATATATATATGCATGACAAGGGTTGAAAATGGGATCGGTTTAAGGCGCCTGTTTCGTACTCCCAGGAGTACATACTCTCATTTTGAATATACCACTTAAACGAATATATTATACTTTTTTATCATTTTTAATATACTTAAATACCAATTATAAGATACTCCAGTGCAATTTGATTGAAAATTTTTCATTGGAGTCCTTTATTTTTGCCATATACCCTTTTCATATATAAACAAAAGTATACACATAAATTTTCTATAAAAAGTGGATTTTCATGAATTTTTTTTTTCATAGAACTCACTTTGGAGTATCTTATAATCATCATTGGAGTATACTCAAATAGATAAAGAGGTATTATCATACGATTTAAGTGGTATATGAGAGGTGGAAGTACATACTCCCAGGAGTACCAAATTATTTTTCTCTATATATATATATATTGGAGGAGAAATTATGCGTGGAATCGTTGATAAACTCGACTCAAGTGGATTGATTGGTGTTTGGATGGACAAAGATGCAGCCTAGCCTAGCCCTAGAAAGGAACTAGTATAAAGAGATTAAAGTTTTTTTTTCTTTTGAGAAAGCAGGCTGGACACTCCTAGTCCTATCCTTTTGCTTTTCCCAACTTCAAGAATGGCCATGGCCAGCACCTCCATCCATCGACCAACTTTCACTTTGCAATAAGCACTAGCTTGTACTGGACTGGACTGCAAGGAAGAAAAGGCTGCACATATATTACATACTGGCTACTCCGACAGGGATTCAATTATCGGCGATAATGTTTACCGGTGGGTCCCGGTAGAATTTCAAACTGGTGCCAAAATTTCCGGATGGGTTAAGTTTTGGCCGAATTTGATTGAATTTTATTCGAATTTATTATTTTTAAATTTCAAATCCGAAATATTTTTAAAAAAATAAAAAAATTCGGTCAAAATTTACCGATTATCAGCCGTATCGGCCTTACCGACTACCTCGGTACTTTTTTTTGTACCGGTATTGAAATCACTAAGTCTCGGACTATATATATATAGACATTACTGGATGCATGCATACCTACGTACATACATAGATAGATAGTGTGCATATATGTTGTAGTAATCAGGTTGTTGTAGAATAAATAAAATAAATAATGAAGCGGCGGTGGGGAGTGAACCGGTTAGTACTGCTAACTAAACCAGAAACAAGATGAAGTCTTCTGAGAACAAGAAAATTAGCAAGCAATTAGCTAGTAATGGACAGAAAAATCTGCACTAGTAGTGTAGCTAAGCTAGCTACTCACTTGGACGACGAGAGGGGGCACGGCCACGAAGCTGTGCGCGTCCACCCTGTACAGCAGCTTCCTCCACGACTTGTGAGGCTTGGCGCGGCCGCGCAACAAGTCGGCGGCGGTGAGGCCCGGCAGGGAGCCCACGGCGAAGAGCGCCCCCTCGGCATTGCAGTCCACGACGAGCTTGGCGTCGCCGTCGTCGTCGCTGGGCCTGAGCCTGCCGGCGAGTGGGTAGTAGTCGACGAGGACCCTGGAGAGGGCGGCCCTAAGGGCGTCGGCGGGGACGGAGGCGGCGGCGGTGAAGACGTAGAGGTACTTGATGGAGAAGCGGAGGAAGCCCTGGTCGTCGAGGTTGGAGAGGTAGAGGGTGTGGCGCGGCGTGGGCTGGCTCGGCGACACCAGCGCCGGCTCGCTCCGGTACTGGCACTCGCCGGGGATCTCCGTCTCCGTCTCCATGGCCGCCGCTAGCTTCTCCTTAGTTAATTTGCCATGGCCCTCGATCTGCTTCTTATAGACCATACATGATGCTTTATGTGCGCATAGCACACAGGAGGCATACATAGTCGAACTTTTTTAAAAAAAATTATCAATTTACTTTTCTTGTTTTTATTTTAAAGTTAACCTCCGCGAACTTTATTTCCAATTCCGACCTCTTTGTCACGCCACCACATATAGCACGACAAAACAACATTATCATGCTATAAGATAAGTTCGCTAAAATAACATTTTTTGTCACGCTACTGGTGGTGGCGTGACCAAATAACACTGTCACACTAGGGTGGTGGCGTGACAAAAATTTACCTAGATACGAGCTTGCGTAACAGTGTTATTTTGTTACGCTCTGGGTAGTAGCGTGACCAAGTTGATCAAAATTAAAAATAAAGTTGCATTGAGTTAACTTTTAATAAAAATTACTTAATAAAAAAATTCCGGCTCCCATGTCTAATTGGACATGTTTGTTTGCGTCGCACTTTCTACACTATATATACATGTAAGAAATAGTAAATCATTTTGTTATACATTAAAAGTTTTTTAAGTAGATTATTTATTTAGAAATCAGTATGGCGTGCGGTTAATGTATCGTGATTTGTTTCATATGCATGACAATTTTTTTAATAAAAAGATGCGCTAAGAGAAATTAAATTAAATCGGCAAGCTAGGAAATTAGGGTGGGTCGCGCACTTGGCGTACTGGCGAGGTAGGTAGCTGCCGACTCTTCGCAAAATGGTGCTATCGGGCGCCCTCGCTCCGGGGTTTTCACAAAAGAAGACAGCAATCAATCCAAGACTCGAAATTAACCAGCTGGCTAGACGAGGAGACTGTGCCCGCGTTCCTCGTGTACTCGATTTATTTGCGGTGAGTTTGCTTCTCTCATGTAGCTTATTGTTCAGTTTGATAAAAAATATATCTAAGTTGGCAACAATAAACAAAAGGTGGTGGGGGCAGCTAGAGGAGAGCCGTAAGGGGGGTAGGATGTATGTCCGTAAGGTGGACTTGATTTCCGTCCATCAGGTATTTCCCTTTTCACAAAACATGTTTTTATCGAACCTGTAGTTTGGATTGATAGTTCGTGCATATTATCATTTATACCGTATGAATAGCCAAACAAACATATGCACTAAAATGTCGGGCTTGAAAGTATTATCTTTGTTGCTCTATTATGGATCAAACTGATGCTTAAAAAATATTTAGTCGATGTTCCACTGCACGGTGGTACTAGTAGGCTATTTGTGTAAACGAAAAAAGCAGTGGTTTATTTGTGCAAAATGAATAAAGAATAAGAAGAAGAAAAAATTCGCATGCATTCCAGCTATTTAGACTGGGGGGCTGAATGGTGTTTGGCAGTCCACAGCCCAGCAACTGCATGCTGAGCAAGCTCCCTATGGGCCGGCCTTGTCACATACTCCTCTCGGAAAATAAAAATACCTACACCCAGGCCCACCTACCCAACCCATATCAAATGAGTCTTGGTGTCATGGGCCTAACTTTGAAGGTTTGTAATGGTCATCGGCTTTCCTATTCGCAATCATTTGGTCGATCGATGTTGTTGTAGCATCAGATTCAGAGGTGGGCAAACCCAAATAATAATCTTCAGTACCGAGCTTGGGCTCCCTGCGCTGCCAACGTTTCAACAAAAATTCAGCCTTCAGAGTTACTCAAGTAGTGACACTTAGTTTTAACACTCAAGTACGTACAAATTACGAATTGCAGATGTTTGATTAGTTGGCCACGGACGGAATTAAACTGACACACACACACAAAAAAAAGAAGAAGTGGAGTCCATCGATTTAACGACAAACACAAGCTGCGGGATCTCTCTGACCCTAGCTGTTCGTCAAACGCGCATGTGCCTCTTTTTTCCCTGCTGCATCCTGCCTGCGTGTGCATGCATAGTCAGTCTTCTTGGCCTCTTTCCTCGCCGGTCGACACAAGTAATTGATCATTGCACAGCTTCAGCCAGAGCCAGACGCCTGACCAAAGTTTGGTTTTTAACAGAAACAACAGAAGCAATCAATTACAATTGCATGCATGCTAATGATATGTATGTATATGTTCATTCATACATATCTGAATTTCTGATAGATTGCTAGGTTTCATTCAGTCCAACTCTAGCTATCTCGGTCTCCATCGATGATGAGCTAGCTAGATTTATATATACATATATATACATAGATGCAGGTGGCTGTGGTGTTCATGTATCTTCATCATTCATTGTCTTTCTTGCCTTCCCCAGCCGATCAGCTATAGCTGGTATCTAGCTCCCTGGTCAAAGGAGGAGCATCATTGATCGATTTTTGTATTTCTGTGCAGCCCTGAATTCTAAAACATATTGTCTCGATGTTATTGTTGTTAGAGAATGTACACTAGCTGCAGATGTACGTAGCTTGCATTGCATTGCTACTTGCACCCCATGCCAGCTAATTGGCACAAGTCTCTCTCTGATCCTCTGGATCTCTAGATGATATATAGTAGCTAGGTGCTGGCCTGTTTCAGTCCTACACATGAAAACACATGCACATATAGAAACGTGGACTAAATTAGCCCCATTGCGCAATAAAAATATCAAAAATAGCCCTATAAATCTAAAAATTCCAAAAATAACCAAGGTGCTGCCCCACGTGCAGTATTTTTATTTTTTTGAATTTTTTTTTCCAAAAAAGTTATTAATAATATTTGTTAGACGATTTTTAAAATATACAAAATGAGCTCAAACAATTATGAAATTTTTTGTGGAGCCTCCTGGCATAGTTTTTATGCTTGTGTAATTTTTTTGAAATTTTATGTATTCTTTTTTTCTGCAAAATTCTTTAAAGTTTAATGTTTGTAGGAATTTTATAATATAGCAAATGAGGTCCAAACATTATGAATTTTTTTTCCATACTCCCTACACAGTGGACTTGATTGTGTAAATTTTACAAAATTTTATATGCTCTGAAATTATCTCGACAAATTCAGGGTTTAGGTCTCAAAAATTAGGACGAGACGTTTCGGAAATTAGGGTTTCATGAATTCATGTGACTTGAAATGTGGGAAGTATGGTTCTCCATCACATTTCTTCTGTGAAAGTAGAGTACGGAAAAGCAGAGTACGGAAATTAATTTAACTGAAAGGGCTTAGAACGTTGCGATTACGGAGAAACCCTAAAACATAGCAGAATCGAGACCGATGTGAATGGCTATACTTTGATGGCTCAATGAGGCACAAAGACCGTAACTACATTGCAGCCCCGTGCGGACGAAGCACGCTACATGTGGTCACATGGTATGATGGTTCGCTAATTACTTTACCATGGACGCTACTACTACGGTAGAATTCGCGACACGAGCTTCCTGACCATGTAATCGCATGCCTTTAGGGGATAGTTAAAACATGGCGAATAGGAGGTGGAGTACTACGGACTAGCCCGACCCATCGCGTGGACTGGGCCATTTGCCCTTTCTTGCGAGCTCGACATTGTAGTCCTCGCCTGCCGCTCTGGCCTCGGCCGCCATTTCCCGCTTTTTCTCGCGCTCCCTCTCGCGTGCCTCGCGCTCCTCGTGCTCGCACACTCGAGATGGGCCCAGTCTCCGGTGGATACGCTGCTTTGCTCTTCATCCGACGATCCTCCTCCGGATCTCGCGTCCTTTCTCGCATTCCACTCCTCGAAGTCGAGCTGCCACTAGTCGTGTGGGTGGATCTCTAGGTCGATCCACTTGCGGAAGCCACATAGCGGCTCCGGGGTAGACGGGAGAGATTGTTAGTGCATACTCTGAAAAGAGAATTGGTACGATATATTACTGTTAGTACTCCTTACCGTCTGTCGATAGTTGTTCGTATCCCAACGGCGGTCGGGATAGTCGAGGAGTAGTTAGGACATCCCCAAGAACGCATGCCGAGGCCGAGCCGGTGCTTGGATTTGAAGAACTTGCATGTGTCCTCGCACCAACGGATGGGCGGCGTCTCTCCTCTGGCGGGTGTTGCGCGAAGGCTCGCTTGGAACGCTCGACAGGGGTTGCTTTGGTACGCTGGGTTTCATTGCGAGAGTCGCCATCCCGGCAAGTCGCTCTTGCCGGACCGGCCTCAAGAACTTCTAGCTTGTTCGGCCCGTGCTGCTGAAGCCCTTGCTAGATCACGGATCTCGCCCCATTGCTTCTTGAGGTTGTCCATCCCGCGTGGTGAAGCAAGCTCGTGTAGTGTTTGGTTTGGTTGTGTGGTTTTCTCGTAGATGACTTGCACCTCCTTTTATAAGCCGGAGGGTTGGCATGACGTGGTTGGCGAGTGTTGTCTAATCTTTCGCAGAGTAGTCATGGCCCCTTTTTAAGTGTCAGATTTTTGGTAGGAAAAGCTCGGAGGCGAGTGTTGTCCCGGTTGTTGCGATGAGTTGTCACGCCTTGCTCGCAGAGGCCGCTATTTCGGTCCGAAAAGTCGACGAGGCGTTGAGTTGTCACGCCTTGCTCGCAGAGGCCGCCATTTCGGTCCGAAAAGTCGGGCGAGTCGCTGAGTTGTCACGCCTTGCTCGCAGAGTGCCGCTATTTCGGTCCAAAAGTCGGCGAGGCGTTGAGTTGTCACGCCTTGCTCGCAGAGTGCCGCTCATTTCGGCCTCAAAAGTCGGGCGAGGCGCTGAGTTGTCACGCCTTGCTCGCAGAGTCCGCATTTCGGTCCGAAAAGCTGGTAAATTTGTTTTGCAATTGAAGTTGTTTTAAAAGCCATCTGCTTCTTTGTTAGGATGATCGGTAGTTCCGACGATACAAGTGCGGAAGTACCTCTCGGCAGAACTTCCAAAATCCCGCGAACGCTTTTTTACAAAGAGCACTCTTTGGGACTTAGCCGATTTTCTACAAGCGTGGTTCTTACCGCCATGTTTGGAGCGGTACTCCTGCACCGCGGAAGTTCAGATTTTCGCGCGGAACGATAATCGGAAGTACCGCAAATTAGATAGCCGTAGTTCCACACTGATTTAGAAATTACTGTTTGATTAATTCACACGCAAAGTGTCCACAACGGAATTAGATAGATGCATACTTGATACAAACTAGTACCACAACGCCGCAAAGGCATACATCACGTAGTGCAGGGATGCATAGATAAAGAATGGATATTACAATCTTATTAAAACTGAACTTCTACTTAGCAAGAACAAGAAATAATAGAAGAAAAATTACCAAACCGCCATGTTAACTAATTTCAGAGCGATTTCTCAACCCTTCCCATCCTTTCATCCAAATTCTTTAAGAACATTATCTTTATTTTCCGTCGGTTCATCCGATGGTCGAGGCACTTGATTTAAATGCACCACACGATGTGTGTCCTCTTGCAAGGCTGCAATTTGCATTGCAATGCCTCGAACGTCTGGCACTGCTTCATCAGCCCACAGCCAGAACCGACATATTGTGTTCTATAAAAATAATTGGGAATACAAGTGAAAAATATGATGTTTGGAAAGAAGTTCAATGGGGATGATCAGACATAAGTTACCGTAAGATTCGAACACTTCATGAACACTCGGGATGGATTCGTTGGCGTATGGGAGGTGAACACATTCACCGGATCCCTGCAACGAGGGCAATCCAAGTGATGTCTTAGTGCTTCTAATTGCCTGTTCACTCGAAAGTTTGATGAAGCCGTAGACATCCCGTTTAAGACTGGAAGGAAGTTTGTGTACATAAATCTAACAGTCGTAACGCACATGGACATTACATAAATCAGAAAGGCGAGATGCATGATGGCATTATGTAACAAGTTTTCCACGTCCATGAAATTAGTTAGGGCGCATGGTCGTGTCGCTTGCCGGGACGACGTAGATGATCCTCAGGGAATGTGAACCTGTCCGGGGAGTGGCGTACGTCTCGAAGGCCGTAGTAGGGGCCCTGTCTGGGAGGCGAATCTGGGGTGATCTCATCGTGGCGGTCCGGCTGAGGCCCGAGCATGTCGTCCACCCACTGGTGCTCTTCCTGCGGGAAGCGTACAGGGTGAGTTAGTCATTGCTTTTGTACGACGGGAAAATTGGTGTTAGTACGTTCACGTGTACCGAGTAGGCTGTTGTGTTGACGAGGAACCTCCCGCCGGTCGAGCCATAGTGCTTTGCACGTGTACCCTCCGTACGTGTCGCCGAACCACTGGTCGCGCTCCCGGAGGTGTGATTGAACGCCGTGCGAAGAAGTCCAGTCCTGCGCCTCCCTCCGTGATGACGATGGTTGCAGCAGAGTGCTGTCCCCTCGCAACTGCTGCAAGAACAAAGGGTAATGTCAGATACGTCCGAAATGAGTGTATGGAAAGGTACTCACGACAAGAACCGGTTGACAGATGACATACCTGTGGCTCGAGGCGGTCGGGCCGAAGCGATCGTAGTCTCAGACGACTCCCGGAGTGCGACGGGCGTGCGGAGGGCGGTGCTGACGGAGGTGCGGAGGGCGGAGGTGGTGGAAGGTACCCGCCACGTACGCGATGATGTACGTGAACGTCGCTGTGGCGACCACAAGTTATGGATCTAATCGCAGAAATTACATCCTCGCGCATCGTGCGCGCCAGCGCTATGATACGATCCATTGTGTTGTTGTTTCCACGGTCTATAGCTTCGGTGAGTGGTTGCGGACACGCCCAAGCGGTAGTCTTTGCACGAAAACCGATAGTAAGTCGCGAAAAGTGTTCTTTGAACGAGAATTATGCGAAGAATGTTTTACCGTCTCGTCGAGGCGGGCCGCCCGGTGACGGTCCGGACCAGCTAGTACGACGTCGTCCTGCATGGCGTCCACTGGACGCTGCGGCGCTGGCCCAGTAAGCCTGCACCTAGTGCGCGGAACGTACCACCGCAAGTACGCCGCAGACGCTCGATGGCGAGGCGCGAAACTCCAAAGACCACGTCCGTCAGAACCTGCTCAATCCACGGTGTCGCCGAGTGGTCGTAGATACGCCTCCGATCGCCGCTCCTCCGCCTCTCCTCGCTCGCCGCAATTGAATTTACATGTCAGAAAATCTTACTCAAAAATGCCCTCAAAATAACACCAAATAATGACATACCGGTGAGCCTTTGCTGTGAGAGGTCGTCCCGCGGGCGGTGGAACCTCCTGGTAAAGGCCGAATTGCCTCATGACCCGCTGCGGGTTGTACTGCTCGACCATGTGCGAGAAGACCAAGTGGCAGGTCGTCATCCAGAGTGCCTCGTCCAGATTGCACTGGGACGATAATCCGAAAGGGGCCGTGTCGTGAAGGAACCGTGCTGTCCATGGCCACCAGATGACCTCGTCCTCGTGGAGAGTCTCGAAAAGGTTATGGAACTCTGGGTATACGCGCCTCGGTCTCTCCCTAGCCCACCCTAGGGTAGCACGTGTCCAACGTGTTCCCATCGTAGGCCCGTCGACGGGGTCGTCCCCTGCAGCGTTCCCGTAAAGCTCGGTGGTCACCTGGTAAGGGTGCACGCCGCGCGAAGTACGGTCGGCCGACTGGAAAGTGCTCCCACGACCATAATCAGAGGAGGGCGTAGCACACCGCGAGGATCGCTCCTCGCCTGCGGTCTGTTGACAAGCGCCACACAACCCTCGGTAGGTGGCGCAGCACCGCAGAGCCCCAATCAGATCGTGGAACCTCGTCGCCGGGCCGTCCGCCGCGATCGTGCGATGGATGTAGTCGGTACACGCAGTCTCCTCGCGAGGTAGGAAACAGATCCATCCGAACAAGAACAACAGTGTAGCGACTAAATGTGTCCTCACTTCCTCCCGAGTCGCATGCTCGGGCGAATCATGTACCGCCGCGGCCGAGAATGTGGCACACCCGACGCGTTCGCAAAGAACCGTCACCAAATCATCACCAAACGGACCTTCCGGCCATCGCCCTCGGAGGGCACTACCGAAGACCACGCAGAGGTAGACCATGTAGCGAGACACGCCCTCCGTAGTAATGGTCATCTCCCCCCATCGGAAGTGGAAGGTGTGAGTCTCCGGTCTCCAACGGTCCACGAGCGCAGACAGGAGTGCCGCGTCAAACTGCAGCGCGTGCGGGAGGTCCAACATCCGGGCGAGGGGCAGGAGCCCGGTCTCGGCTCGGGACGTCTGCCGTCAAGGGCCATCTCTCTGGGGCGCCAGACCCGTGCTCGGAGGGCCGACGCCGGCGACCACGCCCGAACGGTGTCCCACATCCCAAATCGTGGTCGAGCGGCTCGACGCTGCGTCGTCAATCGAGCTCGCGCCATCTCCTGCCAACAGGGAAACAACATGTCAGTGCACGCATGTAAAACATATTATGTGACACAGGAAAATAAGGCAAGACATACGATAAAAATTTCAACAATGCAATATGATCATAATGAGTTAACAACAAACCCGACAACTTAACAAGTACTACATAAAGGCATGGATAAACAAAGAACAGAGTCCATCAAAGACATTGAAATAAGCAAGCGACATCACGACGTAGTAATTATATCTTCCTCACTACTGTGCACTGCTTGTGTCGGGTCTGTTTGGGCAGCGGCTGATGGAGTGCCCAACTTACCGCATGCCTGCAACGGTCGGCGAACTCGTTGCCCGCTACCGGTCGTCCCATGTCGTTCGGATCGCGCGGACCGCTGCCTTCCACGGCCGAGGTGCTTTAGTGCGTCGTTGGGCACCCACTTCACCGTCGACCAAAGGTCCACGTAGTGCGTGTCCAGCCCGTATGAATGGAACTCAGCACTCCAAGTTGTATACAGGTGGTGGATGTCATAGTACTCGGAGATGTAACGCCCGAGGCTTGCCGCCACGCCGCGCATGCCGCGTACACATGGGAGCATGGTTTGTGCGAGAAGCTGCGGCTTGTTGCGTGCACGACGCTTCTTCACCAATCGTGCGGACTGCCACGATCCCCTCTAACATGGCCCATCACGCACTTCTCCACGAGCCCGATCTCGAACTTCGCCGACGCCATCCATGGTACGAGCGGCGCGGCGATCGAGCCTTGCCGATCTTATTCGCCATGTAGGCATGCATTACTTTGGAGAATTGCTTCCGTCCTCCAAATGCTTCTTGGCCATCATGGCTCATGGACAAAGTATCCGATGGTACGGTTCCAGCTCTCCTCCACGATCGCAGTGATCGGCGAGATCGGACACCCTTGAGCACACCGCTGTACACCTCCGACATGTTGGTCGTCATGATCCGCACCTTGCACCGTCCGTGTGTCGTGCGGCAGGGACCATTTCTCCGTGTCAGTGCGTGCGAAGTTAACCCATGTGTGAACTCCCAACTCGCGACCCTCTAGCCGCCGCCGCCTCGGCATGCGCCGAGTCCCTTACATGCTTCCCGTCTCCTCATCGAGCCGCTCTCCACACCGCTCAACTTCCTCCTTTGGTTGCATGCGAGCTTCTTGAACATCTTCATGAGGTCCTTGCTCAAACCTTGTGTGGAAGTTGGCGCGAGATGCCTCATGCACCAACGGCTCCTAACATCGCTCCACCGCACGGCGGTAAAGGCGTCCCATTTTGCATCATGCACAACGCAGACAACAACCCAAAGATTGCGATCCGAGATGACACATACATCGGCCGATCTTGCACGCACCGCTGCTTCACATTGCACAGAACCACAACCAGCTCTCCGTGTTCTCGCCTCAACAATTGCGGCGCCACGGGGACTAATCGGTCATTCGCATCGGCCGCAACGGCGGTGAGGATGGTACCCTGTACTTCCCATAGGAAGGTACCATCCATCGTGAGCACGGACGACAATGTTTGAACCCTTCGATCGCTGACGGAAGGCCCGAAGACCCTTTCAAGAACAAAATAATTGGGCCCCTCCGTCGGATGCACCGCTCAAGCTTGTTTACGACGTCCGGGATTAGATTCCGCGATTTGATGCGATAATCTTGGTACTAGGTTGTAAGCCTCTTCGAATGTGCCGAACATTCGCTCCGAACCTGCGTTTACGCACGCCATGCCGCCTTGTAGGCGACGAGGAATCCCACCATATTGACAACATCCGCCAAACAGGAGCTTTGGCGAAATGGACACATCCGCAGCCGACGAGGTGGCTTATCAAGCTGGCAACATACGAGGACGTCATGTTGCGGTGCCTGTGTAGCGGCTCAGCTAACTCGCATGTGTGGTCCTTCAGCACCGTTATCCGGAAGCCCATGGCGTGATGCGTGAACCTCTGCGCGCGGACTTTGCCAAGACAGATTCATCAACACACGACGATGTACGTGTCGGGGTTGGACCTCTGCACCCGATACGTCCGTCCGATGTTAACGGCGTATCTTGCAATAGCATGTTGTGCGGCGATCTTGTTAGGAAAGCGGCCTACGAGCGGTGGTGTCCTCATTGAACCCCACTCGGCACCCTCCGACGTGGCGAGAACCCGGCGATGTCATCGCAACATCGTCCAATCGTGAGGGGCGTAAGCAATATCGATGGTCACAAAACCACCAAGTGCACCTCCCCCCGCAGCAGCTTCTCCGTCTTCGTCGTCTTCCGAACTAATTGTTTGCACGTCCTCCTCGCTTTCCACCTCATCCACCTGGTCGGTCAGGTACTCGTGACAATCAATACGAGCTGACCACCATCTCTCCGCCTTCGTTGGGCTCAAAATTGACCGCGCACGCCTCGGTCTCCATCGCCCACGTCTCCTCCGAGCTCGCACCAACGCAAGCTCCTCCTCACCAGCAGCTTCACCTTCACCGGAACCACCCGCGGATGTCCCGTGCTCTCAAGAATCGAACGTAGACCATCGGCCGCGATATATCGCAAAGCGGGGTTGCAAACAACCCCCATGTAGTTGGCCCATGAAGCGTCACATGTGACCTTCATAAGTTGCCAAACGGTCTCGCCTGCACCACCCACCACCGAGGCATACAACGCCTCGATGCGCAGCTTCTTCCTTCCAGTGGCGCGATCGAACGCGGAACGCACGCACCGCCTTAGCTCCGAGAGGCTCATGTCCTTCAGAGCCGGCGCCCGGATCACGGTGCGGTGACAATTTGACAGGTCCGCACCGTACGGTCCGTCGCGTACGAGACCGTCCCCGTGGAACACGAACAAATCTTGAATTTCCGCCATAAAGTACCTAACACATGTGCATATGAAACCATCGAATTATTTGCGAATTTTTGTCGTAATGAACGCTTCTACAAATTTGGTTATGCCCACTTATACCTAACGTTTTGTCGCACATGTTTTCAATCCCGATTGAGTTCGTATGATTTTTCTATCAATGAAATGTCCAAGCTAATATTATTTCTAGTATAAATAATCCATAGCCTATTCTATGTTACACTTCAGAAATTTCCTGTGGTACTACATAGTTACGAATTTTTTAACTAGTTCGATATTACAGTGCAAAAATAATTCACTTTAGAATTTCTTATTGCATTTCTACGTTTCCATACCCGAGTTAGACCTAACTTACACCAAAGACATGTGTGGTCCACGACAAGGTATTCTTTTTCATTAAATTTCAGATTTAAAAACTTACTGAGAGGTGCGTCAGGTTTCTCATTCTAGCGGTGTAATGCGTAGTGCATGCACCGAACGCGATATGCCCGATCAAGAGTACATATACAAAGCGTTCAGTTGGGCTATTTCTATTTTGCTTAACGACCTCCAAAAATTTTGCTATTTTATGACCAAGTTCATGAAACTATAAAAATACCCGAAAGGAAATTTACAACACTACTAGCAACATGTCTGTTAAGTAAACTAATTACGGCATAATGACATTGTTAACTACTAGGTCTTCAAAATAAACTAACTACACAACTAAAATTACTCTGTTGCTACAATTCATCTAATTGCATCCTAATCACATTGCTAAAACTACCGATAATACTAATCGAATGCGAATGACACTTACCTTTTCTATGTGCTCGCAGCAGGCTTCAAAGCTTATTTTCTACGTGCTTGTGATTTTTCCGACTCGTAGATTTTTTTCACAAAATTTTTTTCACTCTAACAGTGTCGCACGAGCCGGTGAGGAGGCTCCTCATCGCTCCTCCCTTTTAGAGGCGCGGCAAAGCGGCGGTGCCTGCGCCTTGCTGGCGCCTCTGCAAGCGACGGGCGCACATAGCGCGTCCCCACCGCCGTGTGGCGGCAGCACCCGCCTCGCCCTGTGGGGGCGCGGCGAAGTCTTTGCCGTCTGAGACAAGAAGACTGCCGCCGGCCCCACCAAGTGGTGCTGCCCCTGGGGACGGCAGCACCTACTACGAGGAGGTCATTTTTGAAATTTTTAGTTTTATGAGGTTATTTTTGGAATTTTTATTGCATAATAAGGCTAATTTAGTCCACATTTCGCACATATAGGTCAGTACCTGTTGGTCGGACGTGCATCCAGCCGGCCGGTTGAAGAGTTCTGTATACGTGCATGCTGATACTAGTCCATGCTGCAACTAAACTAATTAATGTTCCATGTGCATGTGTACAGATGCAGACAGTACATGTATGTCTAGCTTCTTTCTTCTTCTACCTTATTTATTTATTTTGGAAAGCTAGCTCGATGGATGTATATATATCCTGCAGATCCCTGGCCGGCCGGGAGGGGGAGACGGAGAGAGTTGAGAGACAAAAGCATGCAAAATGCAAATATGCACCGCGAGGAGCGCATATGCGTATGTCCTTTGTTCTACTCGGGATAATTCCCGGTCAGATTAGGATATACAAAGGATAATACTAACAAGGTTGAGTACAAAAGTACTCAACAAGTATTAATAGCAAAAGATGAACTGTATGACTTATCTCTGCTCATTATCACATTTTCTATACCATCTCTTTTCTGAAAATAACAACTCGTTAAAACATTAAGTGACAGATTTTAATACTGAAAACACTGCTTGCCACTCGAATAGAGGATAGACCCCTGGCAGTTTCCATTGACTCCAATCCAGGAGATTGGCATGAATTTATGATTTGATATACACTACTACAGAAAAGGTCATCACAGACGGTTCGTGCAGTCATCACGAGGCGGTTTTGAACCGTCACGAAATTATGTCTAAGATAACGGCGGTTATCACGGGCGGCAGACGGTTGAAAAACCGTGCGTGATAACTCTTATCACGAGCGGTTCCAACCACGACCGCTGCAATGATACTACGAAATCCTGAGCGGTTCGTTGTTGGAACCGTCTGTGATACTGAATAATCACAGATGGTTTGTAGTTGGAACCGTCTGTGATTATGAATTATCACATATGGTTCTAACCACGAACCGTCTGTGATTCTGTAGTATCACAGACGGTTCGTAGTTAGAACCGTCGTGATAAGTCCTTAAACCTAATTAATTTTTTTCGTATTTTACTAGCCTCGGGAATTGCTAGCCATGCCCTCTGAAAACTAGCAAGTAGAAACATGTCACGAGATAATTCGACAACTCAAAGTGATCATTTAACTCAAAATCAATTACAAAAGAATGTTTCAAGTATATATTGTCGCTAGAGTTACAAATTGAATTACAACCGGTCAAAGTGAATTACAATATTGAATCAATTATTTGAGGTCGTTCATCGGTGTCGACGGCGTGAAACTCTCCGTTGGTGTTAACTATATGCGCCTTGATGAAGCCACGAGCTCCTCGAATGTCGTGACTGGTCCATCTCGAGTGCATTTAACTCTATGTTCAAGCCACATCGCTAGCGAGTAAAGTAGTAAGCATATATATTTAAATTTATAATTAGGAGATAACTATTACGAGATTGACAAACACGGGGATCGTTAGTCCTAGAAGCAATCAATAGTCGATATGATGGCATCGTAGAATGCGCATAGGTGATCTCGTTTTCTTTGGCGCCTTTGCAAAAATAGAATTACATATATATGTACAGTCAGTTCAAGATGCAATATTACGGAGTATGATATATGATTATTGTGTTGTAGCGCGTACCGAAAATCGCATCCTGTGAGTCGGTGTGGCACTCGATCCCTTGTATAAACCTCCTCGGCAACATAGCCGATGAACGCCTACATGATTCAAAAAGTTATCCTTGTCCATTTAAAGCGAAGGAAGACTACAATAGAGTTATCTGCGGAGGAAATGAACATACACATCGAGTATTCCTTTAAGAATGGTGAAGTCGTGATTTTTGTTGAGTAGAGAATCAAGGTACAATACCATGTTCCTCTTTGGCACAAGAATCGGAAGAATCGATGGAACCTACTCGTGTATGTCGCTATAGTCATAAACCTATGTTGAAACGTAATTTGTATAGCAAATATTGAAGCACTTACTTCTGGTTGTCGGGCACCATTATGTAGTCCCTGTCATCCAGAGCAAGCAATCCCATTTTTATGTAATTCTCGACGTAGGATGCGTCTTGGTTGATTGTTTGCTCAGAGACCACGTGTGGGTCGAGGAAACCCACCGGTTCTTTGATTCGATAGGCACGTTTCATAATGTATCTGTACATAAGCAATGAGTTATGATATTTATCGGTATCACGTGAGTGTAGAAATTGATTGCACACACTTACAGTGTCCAGCATCGTAGAAGTGAGGCCTCGAGGGTAGTTAGGTTGTATAGGTCAAATAAGTCTTCGAATCCCACGACGAAGTGGCCAGGCTCGTGGAGAAAATGCTCCCTCCCGTATCTGACGGTGATTCCAGTATGACCCCCTTCGCTCGGGTCTTGCGCAAGTACCAATCATGCAAAGCTTGACAAGCTACTCCTGAGCTCTTTAGTTCTGCGTCGGAGACCAACGGACTTCCGAGTGAGTATTTGACGGGGTTGGGAGGTACCTTAATGTTATTCGATTTCGATTTCTCCTTAACGAGGCGGCTGAGGGACGTCTTCCCGTGAGACGCCTCAGGGGCCGATATGGTGACACGCTTTTCTTGTCCCTTTGTCGTCTTCTCGACGGAAGCGATGTGGCGGCCTTCGAAGCTTTGGTTGGCGGACTCATCGAGGTCCTATTGGAGAGGCAGTCCTCTCGATGTCAGCGTCCTTGAAGGGTCGGTCGATGTCCTTCTTGGGCCTTTGGATAAAAGTGTGCGTGGCATCCCCTAGTGTTACGATTTCTTCGTTGGGGAATCTCGGTAGGATGGCCATGAAATTGTCATGGACCATGTCCACTGCACTCGGGCGTAACCTGCGCCACCGGGCACCGTCTTCGCCTTGCCCCTTCTGGTATGGATACACCATACCCGCCCGACCTCAATAGGAATCGACCTACTATCCTCACTTGGAGATTGCGGGCGTCGGCTCCTACAAAGCGTACACAATTAGCTAAGGCGTCCTATAGGTCTATCTTTGGAGCATTCGAGAGATGTACATTACCTCGATGCCGTCGATCGGTAATTGCGTCGTCATGTCGAATTATGTGTGGGCGCGACGCTACTCGATGTCGGCGGACTTGCTCCCAAATTAACGAGGCGGCTTGCGCTGCATGAGTTGATTTACGTGGTTCGCAAGTTTGTTACTTGTTCTTGAAATTATGCAATAATCACATGTTCCAACCGGCGTCGTCTTGGTCCTTGGATCTCTTCCTACTCCTATCGTGTCGGAGTTGTGTGGAATCCATCCTCTAAGGTACGTAAACCCCAACGCCTCGCGTGCGACCGGTGCTCCTTGTTTTCGAGTGGTCAGAGATGTACATCCTTCTCCTGTCTACTTGAAGGAACCTTGGGAACATCGAAGTCAATGCTTCTGCAAGAGAACATCATGTTATTGTAGACACCATGAAGTTATGGACTTATTAACAATTAAGTGGTTCGAGAAATTTACGGACGTTGAGACAACGCCTCATCTGCCGGGTTTGTCGGAGAGATGTTGCCGGGCGTGGTGATGCCCTCGCTCTTAACCGGGATCGGCGCGCTCGTCGAGATCTCGACAAGCGGTCGTGCGGCGGTCTCGTCCTCCACCGCCCGGCGTGGCTTTACCGCGTACCAGGTCTGCGAGTGCTGTGGGGTGAGTGTTTTGTGCTGGATAGCTCATGCGCGCACTTTGCTCCTGAAATTCGTAGTCGTCTTCATCTCGCACGGCGTCCCATGTATCCGTGACAAAAATTGATACGTCGTGAAGGCGTCAGGCCGTGTTCACGTCTTTGCGTGACAAGCGAGCTCTTGAAGGTCCTCCACGCGTGGGACATCGCCAAGGCGACGTGCCATCGCACACGCGTGCAGTACGCTTTAGGGAAAGTGAGCGAGGCGAAAAGTTCGATCCACAACTAGTCTCTCTGTACATCCGTCGAGACTTCCGGTTGGGGTGGTGATGGGGACCCGTTCCTTGCAAGTACCCATGAGACGGTCCGAATCTCACGGTGCTTTCTTGGGACTCGGCGGGATCCCGCGTCAGCGACCTCCGTGATCGTCATGCGGCCGAGGGCAATGTGGAGATTCCTCGCCTTCGCTGCGTACCACCTTGATCGGAGATCGAGGCGCATTTGGCGGCGTCGACGGCGGCGAAGACGGTGCCTCGCCATCTCGCTTACTTGCTATCTATATAAGTTCGTGCGCAATTATTACATATTATATAATATATGGAAATTGCACAAAAAATAAACAAATATAATCAACGTTTGCCATCTCGAGTAAAATAAAATAAATTGCCGTCGATTGTACCATAAGAATCATCACGGTTCCCGGGTTTACCTGTTAGTCGGCACCTAAGTATCGAGACTACCCACACCAACCTAGGTTAACCGGCATCTTGGTTTTTCAAGTCACCTAGGCTAACCCAGATTAGTCGGCACCGGGATACCCATGATACCTAGGCCAACCTAGTAAATCGGTACCGTCTTATTTCCATAGGTTTTCATCATTCGGCATTATTACAATTCAGCACCCACTTTCGGCAATTGCCGTAGTTGGATACCCCTAGTTGCTGATGTGTGAAAAAAGAAAAATAGAGGTCTTTCTGCCATACAAATTTGGCAATGCAGAGGTCCAAAGCGAAATTTCTTATGAAGGGGGATAGAAATACACGATATTGCCATTTGATTGCGAATGGGAAGCATAGAAGATAAAGAATTTTTTAGCTCGAACAAGAGGAAGGAATAATTCAGAGTGGTGTACAATTAAAAAAAGTATATCACCAATTATTATAAAAGTTTGGTTGGACCATCCGAAGTTAATCATTTATCTATGATTTATGTTTATTACAAAGGATATACCTCAAGTTTGAGATCTAAAATTAATTCCCTTACGAACCTTTCACTTAAAAGATGTGAAAGAAGCGGTTTTCAAATGGACCATAATAAAGCACACAGGCGGATGGCTTCAGGTAGAGTTCCATCAGGTATTTTGGGATGTCATTAAAAATATGTTAATGGCCATGTTTCATGATTTTCATAGTAGCTCACTGCCTCTCTTTAGCTTGAATTTTGGAATCATTACATTGCTTCAAAAAAACAGATGCTAAACAAATTCAGCAGTATAGGCCTATTTGTCTTCTAAATATTAGTTGGTACAATACTAAAGCATACTGTTGGTACAATACTGGGGTATCCAACTAATTGCCGTAATAGCTTTTTTTCCACTTGCACTCCTACAGAAAAACAGCGAAAACCAATACTAAAGCATACTGTTGGTACAATACTAGAGCATACTGTTGGTACAAGACTTCATCTTCAGCCTCTCAAATTACACAAAGAATCAGACCGTAGTTCCAGATCATATTAAGCTCCAACTGAGCCATAGATTGGAGACAATCCACTATGTGCAACTTTGTGTAGTTCATCTCCATTAACTTCAAATTTACATATATATTATAGCAACAACTTTGAGCATAGATGGCCAATATTTCAAACAAAAGCACAGCAAAGCACAGCAAACCCTCGGGTGCTCGGCAGGGGCGGGGGCGGCACCGAAGTAAACCCTTGGGCTCTCACGGCAGAGAAGGGGAAGCGGGGAACTCACCGGGTGCTTGTGGCGGCGAGGCGACCGAGGTAAACCCTCGGGCTCTCACGGCGAGAAGGGAGGAGGCGCTGAAACTCACCGGGTGCTCGGCGGCGGGCGGCGATCGACGAAGGCGAGGACGAAGGAGGCGGCGCCGGTCGGAGGAAGGGCGAAGGAAGCGCGGCTGTAAACCTCGCGGCTCTCACGGCAGAGAAGGGTGGAAAAAGCAGAGTGTGCACAACCGTTCGATGATAGAACAGACTAATATACCTGGATATCACAGACGGTTCGTGATAATACATCACAGACGGTTCCATAAACAAACCGTGCAGTGATGTTAATATCACGAGCGGTTCTATTATAGAACCGTGCGTGATAACTTCAACAGAAGCCTAATTTTCATATCACGACGGTTCCATAATCAACCGTCGCGATATGTTGATATCACTGAGCGGTTCTATTAATGAACCGTGCGTGATATGAACAATTACACACATATGTAGAACCGTCGTTCTTTAGATGGGCGGTCCGATTCGTGAGCGTTCGGACCGTCAAAAGCACTCTCGTTGTAAACCATCCATAGATAGATCAACGGCCCAGATTCGTGTAAAAGTTCTGACCGTCTGAACGTTGCCATCCACATGGACCGTTGGATCAAAATCCAACCGTTAGAACTGTCCTTGAACTCTTAACATAGAAACCCTAATTTTAATATCACAGACGGTTCCATTACTGAACCGTCTGTGATATGTCATATCATAGACGGTTCTATTAATGAACCGTCTGTGATATTAAGTATCACAGACGGTTCTGTTATAGAACCGTCTGTGATGTGAACACACACATATGTAGAACCGTCGTTCTTTAGATGGACGGCCCAGATTCGCTGTAAACTATTTTTGAGAACCGTCCGAGAAGGATTATTTGTTAACTGGCAATTAAATTCAAAAATGCATAACTTTTTCGCTGTAAACTATTTTTGAGTGAATCTAATTTTGTTGGATTCCTCTATTAATTAACGAGCTTACTGTGAAAAGTTTACTTATGCATTTTACTTTTGCTCATTTCAAGGCTTTAAAAAATTGTAGAAAGTGCATCATAGCTCGATTCACTGTATCATAGCTCCAATTGGGTTGTTCATCTCATGAGGTGCTTGATTCACTGTATCATAGCTCCAAATGAGGTGTTTAATTTTCTCATATATATCTTTTGCATTACAAGTCTGATAAACCGGGGTCTCACACGACCGACCGAGGCAAATTGACCGATTTAGCACTGGCCCATAACACGTGACACGTTTCCATGTTAACATCAAATTAATTACAATGGAATATATGCATGCTTAATTGAAATATAGTCCTTCATGATGATCGACGCGCATATAGCTAACTTCCTCCTTTGGGTTCTTCCACGATCGATGCCGTCTCCGAAAGGAGGTAACTCGTCAAATTGATTGTACTCTTCCTCATCCACGACATTCTCAACTCCGACAATCCTTCTTTTCCCATGAAGAACTACGTGGCGGTTCTTATTTGTTGGGTCCGTTATAAAAACTTGAACAACTTGCTTAGCGAGTCACGAATGGTTCGTCCTTGTATCCGACACGTTTGAGGTCCACGATGAGTGACGCCGTACTTGTCGACCTTCACGCCTGCGGAAGTTTAACCAGATGACTTGAAGCAGGGGATCTTGAAAAGTACATAGTCAAGCTCACAAATCTCCTCTACGAACCCATAGTGCGAGTTCAACCGCGTGCCCCGCGATATTGAACCCTCGTGAAATGCATCTATGCGGACACCGCTGCTACGGATCGCTCTTCATATCTGAGTGCGCATAAAGCGTGTACCCATTTATGTCGTATCCTTACCATGTCACAATTGTAAATTTTGGTCCTTTGGCCAACCATAGCGATATTTCATCACTTGATGCCCTCGATGAATCGCATCTTTAACCATTCGTTGAGCCGAGCGGTTGTGCTCTCTCGTTATCCAAACCTCCGGCCGTCCGGATTACATTGGCGTAACATGTCTTTGTGCTCGTCGACGTCGGGGGACACTTGGGTCATGTGTTGCAAGACCGTGAAATGGGCTGCGCGTATGTATCTAGATTGGGAGTGGTTGCTTTCCTCCGATGGTCCCGATACCCTCCGTCTCCCTCGTGGCGAGATAGAGGCACGCCTATCGGTTCCACTGAGCCATGTAGTCGCGCAGAACTCAATGACCTCTTCGGTTGCATAACCTTCGATGATACGCCCTCGTAGAGATCGATTCCGTATGTAGGACTTCAGAATTCCCATGTATCTCTCGAAATGGTACATATGACGTAGGAACACAGGGCCGCATATCTTTATCTCTTTCACAAGGTGAACAATGAGATGGACCATAATATCAAAAAAGACGGAGGGAAATACATCTCAAGATGACATAGAGTCGTCACCACCTCGGCCTGCAGAGCGTCGAGTCCTTCGGGATCGATGACCTTCTGAGCAATTGAGTTAAAGAAATAACACAGGCTAAAGATTGCCACTCGGACCTTGTTTGGCAAGATACTCCTAATTGCAACAGGAAGCATCTGTGTCATCAGCATATGACAATCATGAGACTTCATACCAATTAATTTCAAATCTTTCATGGAAACAAGTTTCTTAATATTGGCGGAGTAACCAGACGGAACTTTCACACCATGCAAACTTTGACACGGTTCATTTCTCTCGGCCTTAGACAAAGTGTAGCAAGCTGGGGGAAGGTACGTTCGTCCTTTATTGGTCTCTTTCGGTGCTAACTCGGTTCTTATGTTCATATCAACCAAGTCACGCCGTGCGTTAACGCCGTCTTTTGTTTTGCCAGTAATGTTCAGTAAGAGACCAATCAAGCTATCACATACATTCTTCTCCACGTGCATGACGTCGATGCAGTGGTGAACTTCTAAGTGCTCCCAATAAGGCAAGTCCCAAAAAATTGACCGCTTCTTCCAGATGTTTTTCTGAGGGGTCCTTAATTTACCTCCCTTTCCAAGCACAACATCGATATCCTTAACCATATCATAGACCTCTTTCCCTCTAAAAGCCATTGAGTGAACCGTCCTCCTTATTTCCGTCGAATTGTTTCTTCATCTTGCGGTATGGATGAATCACAGGAAGGAACCTACGGTGGCGCATATACGATTTTTCGTGAGTTGTTCACCATACACTCTCGGTACCATCTATGCAAAGCAGACGGGCTTTGGCTCCTTTTGTATCAACCCGACGAGGTTACCAAGGCGGGAAAATCATTAATGGTGCGAGAATAACATGGCGCGTAAAGTGAAGTTCTCTCGTTTATGCGCGTCCCATACTTGTACCCCTTCGTTCCAAAGTGTCACAAGATCTTCCAAAGAATGGTGTTAGGTACACATCAATATCGTTCCCAGTTGCTTGGCCCTTGGATAAGTAGTGTCATCAAAATGTATTTCCGCTTCATACGACCAAGGAGGAAGGTTGTACATACATAGATTCACGGGCGAGTGCTATGTCACGCTCATGTTACCGAAAGGATTCATTCCGTCCGTACTCAACCCTAACCTTATGTTCCTCGATTCACTTTTGAACTCTTGAAGCTCCGATCGAAGTTTCTCCACCGGCGAATCGCAGGGTGTCCGAGCTTCCCATCTTTCTTACGCTCCTCCGAGTGCCAGCGCATCAATCTTGCCTCCTTTGGTTCGCAAATAAGCGCTTCAAGCGTGGGATCACGGCGGATACCACAACATCTTAGCAGAGGTCCTTGCTTCGCCTTAGCGATTTCTTCCGCTTGTATCGGGATGCTCGCACACAGGACATGCTTGCATGTCTGCATACTCTTTACTGATAGAGGATACAATCGTTCGGACATACATGTATTCTTTCTACTTCCATTCCCAATGGACAAAGAACCTTCTTAGCTTGGTAGGTCGTCTTTGGGCAACACGTTTCCCTCGGAAGGATGTCGGCTAAGAGACCTAACAACGCCAGTAAAACTCTTGTCGGACCAACCATTGCTTGCCTTCAATTTCAGCGGTTCAAGCACGGTTGACAACCTTGTGTATTCCGGCTTGCGGCCAGGAACAAAGGTTTCCCGAGTCCTCCATTAAGCCCTCGAATTTACAAAACTCTCTCTCACCGTAGTTCCTTACGCATCGCGTAGCATCCGATCCAGTTGTCATCACGCGACCTATCCTCATCAAAAGCACATTCCATACCCTGCATATCGTTGACTTCCTCGGCGATGTCGTCATTACTGACTTCCGGTATAATCTGCTCTTCACCGTGACTGCTCCAACATGTATATCCTTTTTTGAAACCTCTTCGTATTAAGTGTGCTTCGATCTGCACCGGGTTGTTAAACATTTTCATATTACCGCAATCAATGCATGGACAATACATAAATTTTATCCCTTCTTCAACATATCACCTTTCGGCGGCTCTTCTAAAAGCAAACACGCCATTAATATACTCTTCACTCACACGGTTCTCAATGTACATCGGTTTGGTCCATCTACACGTATACGCACGTAACAAATTAATTAGTGTTAAATTATATATTAATAAACCGCAAGTACCCTTCATAATGACCAAACACATTAGTGATTACTCTATAGCAAATATAAAGGGTTACAGATCGTTACACATTAGTGATTAGTCTAGAGTAAAAATAAAGGTTCTGATCGATCGTTACCCTTCTCTCCAAAGTGGCGCAATGTGGGAGGAGGCGGCGAGGTGCCGCAATGGGCGGGGAGGAGGAGGCGGGTAATGACTCAAAATGGGATAGGAGGTAGATATGACTCAAAATGGGAGGAGGCGGCAGCAGGTGGCGGCGGCTCAAATGGAATTAATGGAAATGGGGCTTTAGCGGCGTCTACTTATAATGCTAATATATCACGAGCGGTTCTTTTAAATAACCGTGCAGTGATAGTGGCGTATCCGACGGTTCTTTTAAAGAACCGTGCAGTGATAATCTTATATCACGAGCGGTTCGTATAATGAACCGTCTGTGAAGTTTCTACGAACCGCCCATGATGAGCATTATCACGAGCGGTTCTTCCTGGCAAATGTCGTGAAGTATCACGACGGTTCGTGTAAAGAACCGTATGTGATACTTATATATCACAGACGGTTAACAAAGAACCGTCTGTGATAATTTTATCACAGACGGTTCCAAAGAAACCGTCTGTGATGGGGTGTCTAGTATAGCATGTTTTGTAGTAGTGATAGCACCGCGCAGGCTTGTACCACTTTACCCATAGCTATTATGAACTCTAAAGTAGCCAGGTCCCCGGCATTTCCTTTGATGCGGGTTCGCACTCTCTACCCGTTTTTAATTATTTTTTGTTTCTTCTCTTTTCTTTTCTACGACTTTTCTATTTCTACTTTTTTCACTCTCCTCCCCATTCTATTTCCTTCGGCCGACTTTTTCCTCTAGCTCTATAGGGTTCGGCCGACATTCACACATGCTCATCCCCTCATTTCATCTTCTTCCAAAATCTTTCTCTCTCCTCTCATGGCTCTCTCCCTCTACTGGAGCTTTGCTCCCTGGTCCTTCCCCCATGGTACCGGCCCGATTGCCTCCCCCTCAGCTCGCCATTCCTCTGGCCACCGCCGCTGGGCCCGAACCTGCTTCCGCCTTTGGCCTCCCGGCTCCCCAGTCCCTGTGCTGCTCCTCCCGGCTCGCCACCGCCCCCGGTTGGCCCGGAATCTGGCCGCCGGCACTCGTCACGTGCCTCTCCTCCCTCTCTGCTCTCGATTCCATGCACGCCTCCATCGGCCTGCGATCGCCTGCGCCCTTGGCTCATTGGGCCCGACCGCATCTTGGCTCGGCCAGACCGGCCAGCTGCTCGACCTAGTGTCGCTTCAGGCTGCTCCAGTACCACCCCTCCTCCCATTTTCTTTCATTTTTGTTTTGATTTGTCACTATACAGATTTAAGCAATCATTTAGGATATTGGATAATTGCTTGAAGCGACTTTCTATTGAAGAAAGGCTACACGAACAATGAGAACAATCCATGTGTATTTATACGATGATCACATGATGGATTTTGTTTAATCTCACTGCATATAGATGATCTGAACATCATCGAAATCCTGGAAGGTATTAACAAAACAAGCTCTTGCCTGGAGTCGAAGTTCAAAATAAAAGATTTGGGTAAAACCAAATATCGCCTAGGCTTACAGCTTGAGCATGCCCTTGAAAGGATTTTAGTGTATCAGTCAACCTACACTCAGAAGGTGTTAGAAAGGTTCAGCTTTGGAAAGGCATACCCTTCGAAAATGCCATTGGTCAGCAGATCTTTGCAAAAAGACAAGGATCTGTACAGGCCTAGAGAAAAGGGGGAGGAAGTCCTGGGATTGGAATTCTCATACTTAAGTGCAACAGAAGCACACATGTACTTAGCAAACTGTACTAGATCGGACATTGCATTTGTCGTGAACCTTTTAGCAAGGTATAGTGCAGAACCTACCAAAAGACATTGACATGGAATGAAATACATCTTCCTACACCTCAAAGGAAGGAAAGACATTGGTCTGTTCTACAGAAAGAACCAAAACCTATCTATGAATGGTTATGCAGATGCTGGGTACCTGTCAGCCCCGTATACAGTCAAGTCGCAAATAGGCTATGTATTCTTATATGGTGGAACTGCAATTTCATAGAAATCGTCTAAGCAAATTATTGTATCAACTTCCACAAATCACTTAGAAATCATAGTACTGTACGAGGCCTCACGAGAATGTGCTTGGCTTCGGCGGATGATTCACAACATCTAACAGTCATCTCACAAAGCATATCAACCCCAAGTTCTTCTATGCTCATGAATTGCAAAAAGATGGACGAAATTAAAGTACTGCATACTAAGTCATATGAAAATCTTGTATATTTATTCACAAAGTCACTTCCAGCATCTAGCTTTGAAAGGTGCATACGTGGAATTGGAATGATGAGACTTAGAGAAGTACAGAATTCAGGGAGAAAATCTTTACGAATTCATTATTGAAACTTTATCATAAAGATCGAGTACCCAAAGAATAAATCCTGGAGATTAATTGAAATTGTGTGGATTGTACTCTTTTTCCCTAACAATTTTTTTCTGAAGTTTATCGGATAAGGCTTTTAACGAAGCAATTCGTGCAACACAACAGAACGTGTTTTATGTACTCTTTCTTCAAATTTTGCTCACTGGGTTTTTGTGGAGTTTTGACGAGGCATGAACATGTGAGGATGGGTGCCCAAGGGGAGTGTTGGGAAACATGAATTTGACCCATCAGCCGGCCCATGTATGGACACCTCATCCAAAACCCTAGTAGGGTCTCTGTCCTATAAATAGAGGGTAGTATTTATTATAAAAGGTGATCGGCGAAGAAGCGATAAAGAGAAGCAAAGTGAAGCTACATCTACGTCATTGTCTATTATTACATTCTTGTGTTCGTTTTATAATTATAAATTTATCTACAAGATAATCGCTCAAAATAAATTCAACAGCAATGGTCCCCGAATAGTTAGTTATGCGTGCAGTGGTCACTCCCACCGCAGAGACAGACACAGTGGTGGTGCAGCACAGTAGACATTTCGATGCATATAATTGAGCCCAAAAAGCCTGCACATTGGTCGGGGCGCAGCTAGCGGCATGCAGCAGGTTGGGCTTGCGCACAGTGTGGGACCCATGCCTGATGCCTCCATCCATGCCTGCATCTGTGCATTATATATTTTACTCCATCTTGCTAGCTTTATACTACATCCATGGATCTGGTCTGAGTTACAGTTTCACGTACACGGTCGGTCCTTATATATAAATATATATACAAAGATGTATAAATGTTGGACGAATATATTGGATCGGACATATATACAATATAATCCAGCTAGCTGATCTATATAAGCTACCTGGAACGTACGTGTTCCAGGTAGCTAGTAATGCATAGACTCACTCATCTCATTCGGTCGATCGTATCATGCACATACAGATGAGACACGGCCGATCCAGTACTACTTCATGCAGATGCAGTGCTTCGGTTGGCAATATATAGATTGTTCTTCCTCGACGCCTGCCTTCGATCCGGCCGGGTTTTTCAGCCAATTTCACTATTCGTGCATGGACCCATGCAAGATGCAGGCCAGGGTAGGTACTACCACTTTTTATATACCATTTAAATAGTACAATGATATATATTTATCTATTTAAGCATACTCCAATAATTATTAAAGATACCACAAAGTGAGTTTTATGACAATTTCCATTAAAGTTCATTTTTATAGCAAAATTTATGTATATACTTTTTTATATGAAAAAGGGTATAAAAAATAAAGGGTTTCAATGAAAAAATTTCGATCAAGTCGCATTGGAGTATCTTATAATTGATATTTAAGTATACTTAAAGTGATAATGAAGTGTAATATTTTAAGTGTGTATTGGAAGTAAGAGTACATACTCCCAGGAGTATGTGTGTGTGTGTGTGTGGTAGCGTTATTCAGTGCTCGCGCATTGAATAGCTATTCTGCGTGTGAACAGTAGCCTGGGAGTATGTTTACTGTCCCGGAATCGACGGTAAAACCAAATAATCACTCATGCGGTGATAACAAAAACTACCGGTAGACTCACGTGTACCCAGCGGCCTATTTTTACTACCGACTCAATTATTGTTTATTATCCTCTCGCTCGTTTATTGTGTGCAACTATGTTTACTGTTTTATCAAACAATGTCGGACCCGGATTTTCTAATCCCGAATCCTCTGCGAATTACTATGCTATTCCCTGGATCAGTAGATAGCACTCACAGATACATCACTGAATCATTTCATACAATGGCGTAAAACCATACCATTCATTAATTTAATACATCAGAGTTTACATAGACCACATCGGGTCAAGTTTTACAATAAGGACCGAACAGGCCAAATGATTACATCATAAAAGTAGCGGAAGCGATAACGGAAGCAAAAAGGGTGAGAGCACATCTCTCCACAGGCAAGTGACTGGGGAAACCTGTGTACATCCGATATTACCCAAAACTCAGATAATATAGAATATACCTAGGTACCAGCGGAGTCAGCTAGACTGGGGCGAGACTAGAACCACTAAGAACTAAACTACGCTTCAAGAACTCCTGGGTCTTCAGGCATCTGGTTCCTTGTAGTAGCCATAATCTCCAAAATTTCCTGCTTCTGAGGGTTTGGGGGAAAGAAGCGAGAATGAGCACAACTACCGTGCTCGCGAGCCAACACACATTATGCAATAGTATACATGCAAGGCTTAACAAGGATGGCTCAGGTTCTTTTATTTGCTAAAGCAACATTTTCAATTATCATAATTACAAAGTCCTATGACTTAGCATTTTAAACAGATTGCATTTTCATTTAAGAGAGTAAGTGCAATATTAAATAACAGCGAAGGTTACCTCCACCTTATGCTTAAATTTGGATAACGGTTACGTCCACCGATTATCAACACTGGATAAGGCTACTCAGGAAAATCCAAAACAAGGGCTGGATGAGCCCAACACATTTCCATTCCACCCACAAATATTTTTGAAATAGAACTAACTCAGGTTAAGTTCCCATGTCTGCCTTTGACCGAAGGCGCGGCTGTTTAAACAGTTTAGACTCTGCAGAGGTTGTACACTGTACCCACAAGAGATAATCATACTCGTTACTCCACATGATTCCTTAGTCATGTAGTTGAGCGATCGTCACAGTAACGTTTCAAACTACCTTGCCCCTTCCGCAATCTCACCCCTATGGCCGATTCCATAAGTTGTGCGGGATGCTTACCACAACGACTAGCAAAGTCGGCCCGACCACGATGACTAGCGTAGCTGATAACTTCACCTTTTTCGGTGTCCCATTCAAGCCAGCATACGTCCTGCCGCTTGCACACTTCTAACACCGGTTGTGGGATGACATCCAGGATTCAATAGTTTTACTAGACCAAGTTGCACTTTGCAGACTTGCGGTTGTACTTGTTTTACACAGGAGGTCATGACAAGATTAAGTCCTTAATTCATCTGGACGGTTCATACCACATACCAACCATTCTCGTGCTACGTCGCACCCACCATTCTTTCCCTCCGTCGGATGGGGTACTAGCAAGTTGTTTAGGGTTTTGGGAGGAAAACCAATTAACGCAACACATCGATCATCTACATCCAATGACCGCCCAAAACCATTTTCATGTTTAAAGGATGATGATCGGGACATTTATTGTCCGGTACTTAACAAGACTAGCATGTCGCAAGTACAACCTATACTAGTATTACCATATAATTACTAGGGTGACAAGGAATACTGGATTCAATTATCAAAGGATGGCTTAATAAGTAATTAATCAACAAATGGGTATTTAACTACCTTAAGCTTTAACATATCATTGTTTACAAAATTAAAGCATGCAACTTTGCTATTTTAAATAAACATAGTTTGCATAAAATGTAGGTTCGGAATGATCAAAGTATTGACTCGCCTGGGTCAGATTATCGCGGCCTTGATCTTACTCAGGGCCTTCTCTGCCAGGGGTTTTGAATTTGAAAAATAGATTCAAAGCAAATTTGAGAATCTGAAATTTGAATGAATATTTGAAACACAAACCCGAGCTTAATTGAAGCTAGGAGTTTTTGAATTTAAACCAAAATTTGAAAATTCGAGTGAAAATCAAAAATCAAAATAATTACTATTCACCAAATGAAAAACGGGATGTTACAAACAATTTTAAAAAAATGCAACCGGCCACGCTATTTAGCCAAAGTATATTTAAGAATTTTTATCTTATGTTGTTTACTGTTATGTACATATAACATTACTACCATAATTTCTTTCTTTTTACTAGCTAAACACATAGAGGATACGGTAACATTGATAACACGATAAAAATACAGAATTACTAATTTATAAATGATCGTTTTACCTCTTCCTCTATGCGCTTTTACTGTCACACTAACTTGTGTTGTACTGTCCGCTCGATATTTACCACAAAAATGATATGTGATAGCCCTTTTACTGTAAAATGCGCAAGCAATTACTCAACTTCTAATTTGTTTGGAATTACTGCATGCGTAACATGTTTTACTGCATGGGAGGAAAACAAATAAACACAACACGCCGGTCATTTACATCCAATGACCGTCCAAAACCACTTTTATGATTAAAATATGTTAAACATGATATTTATTGTCCTGATACTTAAGCAAGTCTAGCATGTCGTTAAGCACAACCTATGCTAATGTTTACCACATATTTACAAGGGTGACCTGGAATGGGGGATTTAATTTATCAAATAATGGATAATACTTAATTAATCATCAAATGGGTGTTTAACTACCTTAAGCTCTAACATACATTTAATTATAGAATTAAAGCATGCAACTTTGATATTTTAAATAAATATAATTTGCATAAAATGTAGGCTCAAAATGATCAAAGTATTGACCCACCATGGTTAAAGGCAGTGGGGTCTTGGTACTCTTGAGCTTGGTCTAAGGGGAGATCTCCTGCGTCTTCGAACCCTAATCGGACGAAAGTACCAGAAAAGGCACAACACAGAGAGAGTAAATAAATACAAAACCCATAATAAATGAACTCCAAATTGAACAAGACCAGTGCCATTAGCAAGATCTTGAATTTAGAAAATTTTAGTAACAAGTTTCATAATTTTTAGAGTTATAATGAAAAAGATATGAATTTTCGAAGCTTTTCGATTGAATTTTAATTGAAAAGAAAAATAGGAAATTGAAAAAGAGCCTTGTGCTGACACATGGCCCCTTGGCACAGTGCTTGGTCCCGGAAGAAGTGCAGGCGGTAATCTGGGAGGCGAGCAGGCGTATCTAGGAGTGGCGAAGGCGGTAGTACTGGAGTGGAACCAACGGTAGTTCCGGGAGGGAGCGGTAGTACCGGGGGGCGAGAAGGCGGTAGTACCAGCGTTGAACCGATGGTAGTTCCGGAGGGGGAAGAAGCGACATGAGCTTTGGCTCTTTGTAGCCTGAGAGGGGAGCGGGGTGAGGAGGTGGAAGGTAGAGGAGCTTGGAGAGCAAGGGGGCACGGGGGATCTTATAGGCGGCGAGGAGGGCGAGAGCCGTTGGAGGGAGCTCGGGCGGAGAGGACCGGGTAAGGCGGTGTGCCTTGGCGTGGGCGGTGGCGACACAGGAGGTCTTCTTGTGGCGGCAGTCTTTGGGCCTTGCGCGCCTTCGGACCGAGAGGAGGCGCGCGCGAGACGGCGAGGAGGAAGTGAGGACTAGGCGGGAGGCGCCAAAGTCGCGACCGTCGGCGAGGAGGCGGGAGCAAGGTGGTGCTGGTGGCGGCAGAGGGAGGGCGATCTTGGCGTCGGTGCGCTCCACAGAGAGGAGGAGTGGGGCGCTTGTCGGGGAGAGAAAGGAGGAAGAAAGGGCCAGGCGCTAGGCTGAGGGGGAGCGCAGGCGGCAAATAGCAGGCGGCGGGCGGCGGCCGGGAGGGAGGAGGAGGTAGCGGTAGCCGGTTGGGCCAAGGGAGGTGGGGTGAGCCCACGGAGAGAAGGGCGATTGCAATTGACAGAGCTCCATATTCAAAAAGAGGTTTCAAATGGAAATTTGAAATCTTGAATTTGCGAGAAGGTTTGAAACACAAACCCGAGCTAGAAGGAAGTTTGGAAGACTTTGTGAAAGTACGGCAAATTGAAGATACGAGACGAAAATGAAAATCGAACAGTAAATACTATTCACCATTCGAAAATGTGAGTGTTACAGAACCTACCCACCTTAAACGGAATCTCGACCCCGAGATTCGAGCGCTCCGAAAGCGAGGGGCGGGAACTCCGCTTGATTGATCTTCGCGCTCCCAGGTGGCTTCTCTAGCTGAGTGATTACTCCACTGAACTTTGCACAGGCGGATGATCTGGCGCCTTGTTTGCTTCTCGATAACGTCGAGGATCTTGATTGGATGCTCTGGGTAAGTTAGATCTTTTCTGAAGGGCGATGGCTGCAATTGGAGTCTGCTCTTCGGGTACTCTGAGACATTTCTTGAGCTGAGAGACGTGAAACACATTGTGAACGTCTAACAGACTTTCCGATAGCTCTAGCTGGTAGGCGACTTCTCCACGCTTGGCGGTGATCGGGAACGGGCCTATGTATCTCGGTGCGAGCTTGTCTTTCACCTGAAATCTCTGAGTTCCACGAAGCGGTGACACCTTGAGATACACATTATCTCCAACTTCAAAGGTTAATTCCCTTCAACGGTTGTCGGCATAACTTTTTTGTTTGGACTGAGCTCCTTGAAGGTGATCTCTGATTAGTCGGACTTTCGTTTCTGCTTGCTTGAGAGTATCTGGTCCGAAGATATACCTTTCATCTGATTCTGACCAATGCAGAGGAGTTGTATATTTCCTTCCATAGAACACTTCAAACGGGAAACTGTTGTTATATACAAATTCGGCATAAGGTATGTTTCATTAGTGTGATGGCGCTTCGGATCGGCTTCGTTGCGTGTGCTTGTGTGTTCACGCGTATACACCTCCAGGTTCTTCTTGCAGCGTATCGGCTGCGGACAGCTAGTGGTAGTACAATGCGATGCGATGCGATGCGATGCTGCTAGACACCAGCAAAGCATGCATGTCCATGTCACCTGCATGCTTTGCTTTGCTCGCTCGAGTAGACGGCCTGCAGGTGGGCCCCCACGACCCCTCGCCCGGTCTGAGCCTGAGCCTGAGCCTGAGCCTGAGGCCTGCGAGAAGAAAAGGCAAACAAACACGAGAACGTGATTGAGGCTGTCAAACCCTAAAGGCCTCTTACTTAATTTCCCGGCCATCATCCTGCATCTCTCTCTCTCTGAATGTCTCTCTCTCTCTGCATCTCTCTCTCTCTGAATGTCTCTCTCCATTGGTTTCAGTTTTCATGGCAAGGAAAGCAAAGACGATCGATACCCACAGATGGGATGGGCCCCTGAATGATGCCTTTTGCATCACACGGCCCTATCGCTCAAAAGGGGAGCTTGCTATGCATACACAGCAATGCATGCATGCCTAATGAGTAGAGTTTACTAGCTAGTGGCTAGCCTTAATTTGAACCTGAAAGAACAAGTGCCGTGGATTAATATATTATACTAGAATGCCACGACTAATTTGCAATTTAAGTGCATATGAGTTGCATGCACGCGCGCTAGGCCGGCCGGGTATGATATGCGTGCATGCATTAATTTGATATATATTCCCAGTTAATATACATGCATGGTAAATTTGGAATAATCGATATGACTGTAAGTAATTAGCATCAAGCTATCATGGTCATGGTGTATGCACTGGATATCCATATCTATATATATATATATATATATATATATATTTGTGGGGACTGGGGAGCCGTAGCATTTGCATGAAAAGCATAGATTCCCCTCGGACCCCCTTTTGTTTTCTTCTCAAATCATGCACCTTTCGAGGAGGAGGAACACAAGAACAAAAGCTACATATGTCGGCTCTTTCTTTTTCTGATAGGCGTCAAGGCATGGGTGCACCCCCATTTCTTAACTCCCAATTTATATATTTATATATATATATTGGGAGTTAAGAATAGGTACTTAAGGTTATGCCTAAGCTTTGATCATGCATGCCGAGAGACGTACGTACAGCAGCTTATAAATTTTCAGTACAAGTAAGATCAGTTTAAACTGCCTTTCTTTTTTATTACAAGTCTCGATCACTTCACCATTATATATGTTCTGTTTGGGGGAGTTTTAATGTCTATAAGCTTGTGGCATTATTATTATTTTTTCCCAAGTTTGCTGCAACATTTACCTAATTTGGATACATATGAAATCAGATTCCACACTATATACTATACTTATGTAAGACTAAACCATATAGTACATGTACAAGAATGCATGCATGCCACAGGACAATCGGTAATGAGTTGTAAACTAAATGCACGAAACACCAACTCAGTTAGTGTCTAATTAATGAAATATGGATTATTGTCACAACACAAATTAGTGTTGACCATACATATACACACACACACACATATATATATATATGCATGCATGCGCCTTGAAAGAAAAGCAAGCATGATTATGCCATGATGGGCTGGAAGGTGCTCTAAAAGTTGGCAATCATGGCAGCAAAATGGCTAGCTGCTTTAAGATCATATGGTTTAACCGTTTAAGTACTAGTCAGTTTAATATATATATATAAAAAGAGAGATCGATATAGTTGCCCCGCGCGCCGGCCTTTTGAAAAGAACGTCTGCAGATGCGCGCTTAAAAGCCTTGAAAGCCCTTTGAAATTAACTTTCGGAGCACAGTATTACACGTCGATCTCCTTTTCGATTTTATATTCCTCCCGATCACGTAGTCTTAATTTCGATCTGTTGGCTTTCAACCAATTCCTTTAGGGAATTAAGTGTAGTGTAGGGCTCTCCCCCTTTTCCCTTTTTATACTGATCGATGTGTACTGATGCTAGCATGCACAAGATGACCCCATCATTGATCGACTGATCTGATGTGCCGGAGACAGATATATCGATCGATGTGCTTTTAAGTCCGTCCTTGGCACCTTGTTAAGAGGTAGCTAGACACACACACCAGCACTCCGATGGATGAATGGATGGATATGTTTCTTTTCATTCTTCCTTCTTCCTTCTTTTCTTTAATTTATGGCCGATGATCATCATATATTGTTCTCTGGAAAATTGTTGTTAGGGTGTGTCTCGGTCTTATTGATTTTATTCTTTGTGGTATTTACTGCAATTTAGGTGCACTTAACCATCAGCTAAGCCATGGTGGAAATATGGCATATATAGGAAAGTTTTACATGAATGAACCCTAATTTAATTAGCTACCACACCACACAGCTAGCATGTGGGGCTGGCTGGCTAGTAATGCAGGAAAGTAGGGGGTTCTAGTATAGTAGTAAAAAAGAGGGAGATGATGATGCACAATAAGCTAGGCAAAGGCAATAGCATTTGCCCATACTTTTGCATCTCAAAATCTCCCCCCTCTTTCCCCACTGACATGACATGCATGAATGGATGTGGGGCTCATCTGATCAGTCCTCATGTTCCTTTCTCTTATATTTTCTTCTTCTTCTTCTTCTTCTTTATTTCCCTTTCCTGGGGTTCTAGCTAGGACACAGGGCATCAAGTTGGGCATTCTCCAATTTTGTTCTCGGAGGACCAACTCTTTTGCACCCTTGCTGCCATGGAATCATACATCGCATTTACCGAGACCACAAAGCGTACGTGCTCCTCAGGACCCAAAAAAAAAAACCCAATGAAAAAAGATTTAACATCGTAAAATGTCACTTACGTACATCGAATAAGGTATGGGTAATTTAGGAAGATCGTTATCACCTCGAAAGTATATATAGAATGTCATTTTAAGATGCAAATTTTGCTCTCTAGAGCGTCATTTATAAAAAAGAATGGAGGGAGTAGCTATTTTAATACTCGATTCAGTAACCAATAAGACGTCGCACAATCAAATCTTTAAAAACCATCAATTTACCTACCAAACTTACAGATAGTGGGAATTGAACGAAGATTTGGAAACTTGAAAGATGTCGTTAATTTTATATTGGTTAATTCTTCGTGTTGGACTTATTTTTATGAGGACTAGGACTTCTTCATATTGGACTTGACAATTGCGAGTACGCGCGTACGTATAACCTCCATCTAATATTGTTTAAGCGACATGTATATATACTATAGATATATATCATGCAGTTGTTTTGGGCTTGAGGTTTAACGTTCATCGAAAATTTTACACCAAATTAAAACTTATTTATGGCTCGTTTTCAATTTAGGAACTTTTCTACTTCCATTCGGTTGCAGCATGATTTGACATTTACATCAACCTGTCGTGTGGATAAATACAAGTTATAGATGCCAAGATATATAATTGGCACTACTTTGGCAGTTTTTATTGGCCCGTGTTCTTTTCTAGAGAACAATTTGTACCATAAGTAGTACTGAGAGCTGATCGATGCAGCGTATACCTGCCTGCCTTATATGTGGTTAATAATACACCCGATCGAAGGCTGTCTCTTTGGGGGCATATGTTGGAGGTTATGCTTCGGGATCTAAAGGCAGAGAGATTGTATGATCGTAGCAGAAACGTTATAATGATTCACCTGTAATTCCCAGGAAGGCAGGCAGAGAGAGAGACAGAGACAGAGATAGACTGACTTTTCTTGGTCGATGCCTTGAAAGGAGGAATGGGAACAAAGTTACCCAAGATTATTATTTATTTTTTTATTTTTTTAAAAAAGGAGAAAGCGATAATGAAGCCTTATGAGGCTTATGGGCATCTCCATTTCTCAAAACTCAATAGTATAGTTTTCCATTGGTGGGAGTACTGTGTTCTCGATAGATTCTAAAATTAGCTCGTAGCGTGTGACCTTTTCTTCCCCTCTTAGAAGTTAGAAGTAGCATCAAGATCCCTTCTAGCTAGTACGTACCACCATGATGGCCTTCTCCTCCTCCTCCAACCTCAGTGATCATCTCTTGCAAGATGACCTCCCATGGCCTTCCCTGCCATTTGCTCCAAGTACTCTTCATCACACCATTGGAGCCAACCACCAATGGAGCCAACCCCTAATGCTGTAAGCCCCTGCACAACTTCTGCTTATGTCTAGTTTCTCGGGGGCCAAAATTGGACCAAGCAATTAAGTTTAATTTATCTGCTCTTTGCATTTTCAAGTCCTGTCTCTTTAAAAGGAAAGTTGAGCCATGGCGTTTTGTTTGTATTCATGCATGTATATATGTTCTCTTCTCTTAACCCGATTCCTAGGATTTGGATTTTCTTCTGCGTGCTTGTTCGCTACCCTTCTTGTTGTCTCTTTGAATGAGATCCTAGGGGAACTGTAGCACAACAAAATGACAACTTTAGAGAGAGAGGGGGGAAGAAACAAATGTATATGGCAACATCGTCGATCTTATTTGTTGGTTTCTATAGCTGGCCTCCAAAAGGTTGCTGTGTGCATTTTTCCTTTTTGTCATGCATGAACACGTACCAAATCTCATACCGGCAATTAATTAATTGTTCAGCTAGATGAATTCATTATTAACATATCAATTAAATTGTACCTCATTTTTCTCTTGCAGAAACTGCAGTGATCGCTTCACTTCAGACGAGTTTGAGGTTCTCCTCTCAGCACAAGGCCACCATCATAGCCAGTCATCTGCTGCTCCAAGTCCAAACCCTCCTCAACTCAGCTCAGTGCTAATGATGCAAGAGCTAGGGTTCCAATGGAGCAACTGCACTGCTGCGGATGCCTACATGGACATGCTCATAAGCCAGCAGGATAGCCACACGATCAAAGCTGAGGAGCTACCGGCGGAATCCCTTAATAATCCAAGATCATCATGTGGCACAACTACCATTTCTTATAACGATATCGTCGACGGCGCCGGCCTGCCGCTGGCCGCTCTAGACGGCGTTGTTCTGCCGAGCGTCAATGTCTCGCGGCTGCAGAAGCCATGCCCGGCGGCGCCACCTGATCTTCCTGGCGATGCGTTTGAGATCTTAGCTTCGGCAAGGCTTTGCAAGACCCTACTAAGCCAAGCTTCTTCAGTACTCCGTCATGGCATGCCTTTGCTAAGAGAGTACCATGTGCCCTATGGCCCTCCTGCTCATCTTCAAGGACCATCCATTGACAACTACAAGGTCAGTCAAAGCAGTAGAGCTCCAGGTCTAGCTCGCTTGCACAGTACGTACTAAGTGTCCTCACAAAGATAATCCAAGGAGAAGAACGAGGTAGTAGTAAGCTGTAGGGCTATATATGTATGGTACTTAGTACTATATAACAGTATACTTAATTACCAACTACAACTAGCTAGCTAATTAAGGGACCCTTGGGAACGGTATTGCTTGCAGCATCCGACGCTATAACAATATACTTTAGTATTATATAACTATTAAAATTTGATCTATAAATTTTAAGAACCGTACGTGAAATTTGATCAGAATATATACTCGAGGCATTTATAACTGTTCAGATATAAACTTAATTGGGAGTTTTAAAACTCAAGTAGGAACCAGCTAGTTGTTTAATTACTTCAATCTCTGATCCTAACCGAGAGTTGTCCTATATATATATTATTGGTGAAAAGCTGGGATCATATTTTTCTGAACCTACTACTAATATTCAGTATATTTCTATTGCTTTCCTCCAGAAAAATTCCCGTCTAACCTCGCTTCAGTTGGGGGAATGTCTCTTTCTGTAGAAGCTAAGCCAGCCTAATCATTTGTTTTATAAAGCATGAATGACAGTTATAGACCAAAACCAAACATGTAGTACAGCATGTGAAATTAAGTAGCTAGGCAGCTGCCTAACTGAAAGAGTTCCAAGATATTGTCTGTCATGACCGTGACATCAGATTAATTAATTTTGATATCTTCAGTAAGTGATCATCAAATGTTCCCAGACTAATAATTAATATGGTAGTTTCCTAGCTAGCTATATGGAGTAACGCACGAGTATACAAGACATACTTGTGGATCCCACATTGGCATTGGCACTGGCACTGGCACTGGTTCAAATTAAGGTCTGTATATACGTGCATGCTGCGATTTATGGTTAAGTTAATTTCGACAACCAGACTCATGCTCATGCATGCTAAGCTAAGATAGGCCCGGTGCGATGCATTTGTGAAAGAAAGTACGTACGTACAGCCTTTTGCTCTGCATGCATGCAGCTTTTAAGAGTGACATGCGTCATCTTTTTCGCCCAAAAGTGCTAGCCGATCGATACCCCTGTTGCATCTTAATTGGACTTGAATCGATCTGCAGCTAGCTGTATGTATGTATGTCTGTCCGATCCAGGCATACTGAACTTCAGCTCGATCGGTATATATATATATTGCTTAACATCAAAATTACTTGTACTGATCCATATATATTATTAATCTTGCACCCTAATTGAGAAGTATATACACCTAGAAATTACGTAGGAATTTATAAGGAGCGATATTTGTATGTATATACATCATGTTAATTAAGCTACCACTTACTAATTTAACGTGTACGTGTGTCCGTAGATGGGTGTGGCTCTAGCGAGTGGGGATAACGCATCACAAGGGAGAGGAGGAGGAGGAGGCTATGGCAGGAGTACTGCCGAGCACAAATTAGCGGCGCCGCCGCCGCCGTCGTCGTCGTCGAAGAAGAAGAAGCCTCGGCTCGAGTCGCTCTCCTCCACCATCGTCCCTTCTTTCAAGGTACCTTTCTCTTTTTCTTCTACATGCATTGCAGTTTTTACGTGGGTGGGGACTTTACATATGAAAAGATAGATACATCTCTCTCATCAGCTGTGTTTGTGTACTCCCAAAAGAATATCTTGTTTTGCCACATCTATCGACACTCTCTCTCTCTCTCTCTCTCTCTCTCTCTCTCTATATATATATATATATATATATATATATATATATATATATATATATATATGTTTGTGTGTAGAACAGCGTTACTGACTGCTGTTTCTCGTCTGGTTAATGCCTTTGTTGTCCTTCAATTAGGTAAGAAAAGAGAAATTAGGGGATAGAATCGCTGCTCTTCAGCAACTGGTCTCACCCTTTGGCAAGGTAACACAAGCTTACGAACAAAGATTTATGGGGCAATTCGCTATATACCACTAAAAATCACGGACATATGAGTCCTGGGTTCATATATCAGTCTCACAATAAGTGATATATTATGAATCGTGTAGTTATTCGATGGTATATTTGAATTTTCTCAAGGTTTATCGTTCCTTTCTTATTATCTTGCTCTTTATATATATATATATATATATATATATAATACTTTCTACTTCCGGGTGTAGTTACTCCCACTTTGATATATAATCTAAAAGAACTTGACATACTCTTGTATCACTTTGGGTATACTTATATACTAATTATAAGATTCTCCAATGCGAACCACACAAAAAAATTTGTAAGAGAGTTCATAGTTTTTAGCATATTTTGTAAATACCTTCATATTCGCACTAAAAAAGAGTATGTCTAAAAAATTGTACATACCACCCCTGAAAAGGTGTAAATAGCACCTAAATGTGCATACTCTCGGTTGCGCAAGATACTCCCTACGTTGTGAGATATGGAATAGGGAGTATCTACTCCCGGGAGTAGGAATATATATATATATTCAGTCGTTTGATGTGCTTGGAAATTAATGTGTGTGTACATAGTTGAAATTGGTCTGATATTCTGATGGACTAAAATTTGACTTATCCCTAACCAAAAAAAAATCAAGCATGACATGACATGATGCATAGAGAACATGCATCGAGATTCATATGTATGCACGCTTCAATCATGTGGGACCATGCTAACGACCCGATCGGGCGAATATTCCAATACTTTTTCACTCCAATAGCTATGTGAACCTATGAATTATAATTCTTGCCTCTTTTCCTGACATTTCTATATCTGCTGAGATGCAGACTGATACCGCATCAGTACTCATGGAAGCCATTGGCTATATCAAATTTCTTCAAGACCAAGTTGAGGTAATACGTACGGATTATTCTGAGTCAGTGGAGTAATGTGTTTGACTAAAACTAATATTCTCTCTTGCTAGTTAAGAATGGCAAGTTTGCTGCAGGGTTATCTTTTCCATTAATCCCTACACATGTACAATATGCATTTTAATGTGTGCATTGTAGATCGATGAGTGATGCTAAATTTTTGTACATATGTATAGTAATTAACCAGCTGCTGTCCCAGGCGATTACATGTACATACTGTCTTGTCTTTTCAGGAAATATTCTATGGCATGTATATTGCGAAGAGATTCAGCCTGACCATCGTTTAATTACCCCTGCAGACTTTAAGCGGTCCGTACATGAGATCATCCAAAAATAAGAAAGCCAGGACGACACAACAACGGGTACATCTTCAACTTCTTCTTCTTCTTCTTCTTCTTCTTCTGTCTATATATATATATCTGTGAGAAGAGAAAACTCTGATGTTAACTTTTTACATATGTCTGATTGTTTCTTTGTTGCTTGTGGTTAGGGGCCGTCAGCAAATGGTGGAGAGAATAAAGAGGAAGGTGCAAATAATAAGCTTGATCTTCGCAGTAGAGGACTCTGCTTGGTGCCTGTGTCGTGCACCTCATACGTCACCAATGAGAATGGAGTTTGGGCCCCACCACCTCATTTTAGGGGAAACTAATGTCAGCTGGCTACAACAGATCGATCGATCGATCCAACACAAAAAATGTACTACTCAGAACTAATCATTAATTAATTGCACATGATCTCCAGAGAAAATAGTATGTTGTTATTATGTTCACTCTCTCTCTCTCTCTCTCTCTCTCTCTCTCTGTGTTATGTGGTCTCTGTGGCACAAATACTGATTCGGTGTCTGCTTAAGCACACATAATCCTACTGAATATAGGACTAGTCCCCACAGCAGTCAAATGCTGCATCAGAATCAGAGGAGGCTAGAGATCCCCCCCAAGTCATCTGAAACAAGGTGGGAGTATCAAGCCTGCACTTGTACATTACACGCATCCATGAAGCTACTAGGGACAAGAAACGATCGACTTGGGCAAGATCCGATCACCATCATCATCACCAGTACACCACCGACAGCCGGCCATTTGTTCCATTCTGTTTCTTCAACATTGTCATTTCGCAATCTCTCTTTCAGATATGTGAAATCCGGATCATACATCTTGCTTGTGGCAGCAAAACACAACCTTGTAGCGCGCGTTTCTACCTGAATATTGCACGTCACTCGAGTTCACAATGAACGTACCAACATTATGCGCCATACATGCATGGTAGGTAAAAAATATTTGGGGTATAAATAAGGTGGCAATAAACATCACAAAAACACGGATACTCCCTGTAACAACAAGATTGAGGTGAATTTAAACGTACAGGTAAATTAGTCGTGTCCATCATATCCACTGCTGTCTTCTGTACTGCAAATCTTCAATGCAATAGGCTAACAACGCTTTCGATCAGGAAAATCCGTAGCTGGAGCCTCCACATGCTTTGCTCTATTTACATCGCGTAGCACATCATGAAGTAGATCCTTTGCTGCTTGTAGTCATGAAAGATTCACCACACCCACACTCCCCTTCGGAATTTGGATTTATGAACACAAACTCAGACCTACAAGAGAAGCCACCATTACTAACTGAAAAGTGGTAAATGCACGAGGGGACAAAAAAGGTAATGCGCAGAAGTAGAAACCATACTTCAGTGGATCGTCAGCATAATCCATCTTGGTGCCTATCACATGCATCAGAGCTTTGGGATCAATTAGCACTTTAACTCCTTTCTCTTCAACAAGTTCATCAAACTTCCCTTTTTCATCTGAATAAGCAGAGATTGTTATTTATCAAGATTCAAGAACAGAAATACCAAAACAAACCAGCGGTAGAACAAGTGACAGAGAGTTAAATCTTCATAATACAATGTGTGAACGTGATGGTGCTTCAGTTCCCCGAAAGCAAAGGTATCCATTTGTGATCTGGGCAATTTAAGCGCTTAGAGCAAATTATTCCTTGTACTTAAGCCCTTCCAATTCGTTTATGGGACTCATGGCCCCACCCTTGTGTACTCTGTTCACTCTGCTTTATTAATATAATAGGCAGCCCTCATGCCTGTTTGGTTTCAGAAAAAATATAGTTGGGCAATTTAGTTCAATAAATTGACATATCTATATAGGGATAAAAAAATATGAAGGAACTGTACAATGCTGGGTACACGCTATCAATTTCTACAAACATTTGGCCAATAGCAGGGAATACTCTTACCGGCCAATAACAGGTTTTACCGGTCCCGGTAAAATTTGAACCGGTCAAACATTTTTGTATGAATTTGAATTTCAAGAATAAAAGGTATGAAACCACAGTATAAACACATTCAAGGCTGTGTTACTTGGACACGAACACGGGTGTCGGATTCCGACTCGGAATCGGGTGTCGGATTCGGTAAGCTCTAGGAAATAGGATTCGAGGATTCGTCTAATATATATTCTTTTATCTTTAAAAATTAAATTATATTAATTTATACAATGAAATATTTAATTTAGGTACACTACCACAGCACTATAGAACCGCCACAAAAGATTCTAGACACGGTTGACATCACCTAGTCATAAGAAAGACCAGCTACACACCACTCACCCTTTTAAAAATGGTACCAAAAGTTTTCCAATACCTCGTTGGATGTAATAATAAATAAATAAAATACTACAACTAAGGTCTCTCGCAGCTCTTCTAGCCTTCTTCTCCCTCTCTTCCTTCTCATTAGACCAGCCCCACTCTCATTCAGATGCTCATTCGACTAAGCACTACCACTCCACCCCCGACTCTCCTTCCTCTAAGGCTTTTTAAATTATGCCAGAGCACAGACATCTCTATCCTCTCTTCTTTCTGCAACAGATCTATCTAAACACCGGCATCGAGCTAGTTCTTCCCTTCTGCTTCTCACAAGGACCCTCCATGGGGTGTCCGATACGTGTCGCAAGGAGTTTGACACGCGTTGACACGGAGATACACGTTGACACGGCAAAAAAAAAAAATTGGGACACGTCCTAGTAACACTGATCCAAGGGTGCTTGGTGGTGTCATTGGACGTATGTATCGGGGACATGCATTCGAAACCCAGTTCTGCTGAATTTTTGTTTCTCATATTCAAATTCAAAGGTCAAATAGTGCTAGCTACCATAATCTGTAAACAAACAAGCAGATGGTGTGGTGGTAGGGCGAGGAGTGCTGAATGTGCTGGCCTGGCTTCGAGTCCCTATTACAGCGCTGCTTTTCCCAAAAAAAAAATTTGAATACTGTTTTTTGTTTGAAATTTTCCGAAAACCGGAAATTCAATTTTTAAAAAACAACATAATTTTCCCAGGCCAATAGTAACATTACGCTTGGAGGCCAGACCTTTGTTCACCTGGGCAAGGCTTTTTATGACATTGAGCAATGTTTGATGCAATAGTGCAAAAACATCAGATGGGCAACTACTCCTGATTGGATAAGTCGTTCAACACAGTACTAAGAATATTAAACATGGTATATATTGTGAAAATCATGGCCTCAATATGAATCGTTACACAAAAATGGCCTTTTAGCAACAGTGTATATAGCATGAAATTGGGCATATTAGATGCTGGGCCAGCTGGGGAGTAGTGTTAAGTAATACAATAGCAATTGCACTCTGTAAACTACTAAGAATGACTATGTTAAATGCCCCCCCCCCTAAAAACTCATACGCACGTGAGATCAAGGATTAAAATCCCAACGGTTACCCGGAAGGAGAAAGCGTTCTTGTGAAGCTCTTAGGGATGATGACGCGCTACTATGGCCGATCATCAATTGTAATCCGTGTCGAGTCCGGGATGTTGAAAAGATGTGTTCACGCCTTGATCGCGAGTCGTGTGTTACTCAAGTTGACTCGGACCAACTTGAAGTCTCGGTCTGAGTGGGCCAAGTCGAGTTGAGACCGATCTCCTGAGTTGAGTACGAGTTGGGATTGTAAGTCGAAGTTGAGACCGAACGCCTCAATGAGTAAGAGTCCAAGCAGTTCAGTTGTGCCACCGCCTCCGACAAGTAAGTGGAGCCAAGTTGAAGTCGAGTCCAACGGCTGAGACCAAGACGTGTTTGAGTTGTGCCACCGCTTCGACCGTGGTGAAAGTCATGTTGAAGTTGAGTCCAACTGGCAAGACACGAAATATAAGTACATATACAAAGATTAGGGAGTGATTGTTAGGTAATCTTTGAGTCTCTTTGATGTTGGCTTTGCATCCAACAGCAGGTAACGAAAACCAACAGGGCCGGAATAAACAGTAACCGGCCGAAAATTTCCTATTTTAAATTTATAACTGCATAATGCACTTCCTAGATTGGTTTAGGCTTTTTTTGTGCTAGATTACCTATTGTATAAGCTAAATATGTTTGAATTGTTGTACTCCCAAGTCCCAACATTTTTTTAGACAATGTTACTTCATTAAACATTTTCTAATTATAACTAGACATCAAGCTCCTTATGTATCATGATTGTTACATCATTAAACACTTTCTAATTAATATTTACATTATTCCAATTGCTAATTACCCATAACTGGTTTTCTCTGTTTTCCCGCTTTTGGTTCCGGTTTTTCCGATTTTGGGCGGTAACCGGTAAAAAAAAAATCCTCAATTCAAATTTCACTTTTCGAATTTCAAACAGTTTTTCCCCCGTTTTCCCGGTAACTGTACGGTTACCGTTACCGCCGCCGGCCGGGTTTTCCACCGGTTCCGAGATTTCAATCCTTGCGTGAGATTATGAGGCCAAATTTGGTTGCTACCTATATCACTATAACATTGCAGTTTGTTGAATAAAATTTGAAGTTGCAGAAGATGATAGCTTAGAACATGTACAGGAACAGTTTAACATGAAACAAATGTGCTGCCAAGTTAACGCGGACAAGAATAAATCATACCAGCGTAATTGAGTGTGTAAGACAGGCCATTGCAACCACGTGCTTTGACGCCAAGCCGTAGGTAGGATCTCTGCCTGAGGCTGAGGAGTTGGCGTATTCTAGACGTGGCGGCATCTGTCAAGGTGAGAGCTTGCTTACGAACAGCAGGGCCTGTCTTTTGTGCCGCGGCCCTTAATACAGACGACGACATGGCTTGTTCGGCAGGTAGAAGTTGTAGCAACAAGAAGGTGCACTGCAGGGTTAAAAGAAAGAGAGAAGCATGAGAAACTTGCTACACAGGGCCAACTAGAACGAATGGCAGCCTGCCAGTATAATAGCAAGCCTGACATGTCATCTGCTGGTCAGTCAAATTCAGAGCAAGGGGGTGCCAGGCAGCCTAAGCTTAAAGACGGTGAAGCGTGGAGAAGCAGGATATACACAGCAGTTACATCAAGAGGACAGGCAATCCAATCCCCTCTTGCGTTTGTTTGTGTAGGTGGTCTAGGATCCCTTTCCTTGCTGGGCAGGAGAGACGATTCAATTCCCAGCTGATGATCATGTAATTAGGTTCGTTTGGAATAGGAGGCCCCGAGGAGATCATCAGCGATTCACTCGTGGCTTAGTTAATACTAAATAATACTATGTATTAAATTGAAGAGTAAGGTCATTTTAATGAAAAGGGAGGGAGGGAGGGAGGGAGGATTCCATATTCAGGTGAAGTGGTTGGAGTAGGTATTTGACGCAAGCGATAACAGAGAAGACGAATCTTCGGGAGGAGGGCGGGGGGAGGCGATGCCGTCGTCAAGCAGTTAGAGTTCATCTCAAATCGAAATGGATTTGGAATCGCAAGAAGTTGATTTGCTCACCTACCTAAAGGTTTGCCCACCGGCCTGGATCTCCTGCCCGTCGTCGTCGTCGTCCTCCTCCTCCTCCTTTGTGAGATGAGAGAGATCTGCTGCTGCTGCTGCTGCTCTGGACTGGATTGGATTCTTGCCGAAATGTTGGGAGGAAGAAGGGAAGGCGAGGCGAGCAAGACGCGTGGAAATCACAGCAAATTGGGGTTTCGCCTCGTCGACCGACAAATAAATGGAATGAATCCAGAGCACGGTTTTGTTTTTGGGCCCGGCCCACCCATCAAGTTAGCCTGCTGCCACTAGTTACTTGTCCGGTGAAAGAAAAAGAGGGGGCACACAGACGATCTCTCTCTCTCTCTCTCATCTCATTACCATTTCCATTTCCATTTCCATTTCCATTTCAGCCTGAATCTCTTCCTCGCCATTCAACTTGCAACCAGCAAGAGTTCCCTTCAACAAATCACTGTTCCCATGCCACAAGAGAAAAATCAGGCTCAGGCTGCTCGCTTCCTTTTTTTGTGTCTTAAGTTGTTCTCTACCTCCCTAAACATCTCATCCTATGTTCTAACTGGATCCTGTCTGTCTACCTTTTCAAATATGTTTGCACACTGCAAAAAGACAGCAATACAATTCTCACGGTAAAAATTCTCATCGCGGTGGCAACAAGACCAACTTTCTACAAGCCACATTGTAGTATGGAAGCTGGAGCCTGGAGGGATTCCAGCACACACTAGCCCAACCATACGACCTCTTCCAATCCAAGCATATATGTTCACAAATCACAACCGTTCCATTCCATGTCCCGACTGTATGAACACTCATGCTTTACCGTTAACTCGCTAGACTCCAAACATTAATACATTATTGCTATGTATCCTCTCAATGAGGCTCGCAATTAATCAAACACATAGGCAGAAATTTATCACGGGATTTCTCTGGACTGCTGTTCGGCCGCCGGGCCATGTACAAACAAGCAAGGTGTCTGTTTCACTGTATAGTAATTTCATTCTGAAACTTGATGCACCATGCCAGATTTACAAACATGCCTGCCTGAAACCTCCCTCAAAATGCACTATATATAAAATGCTGAATATATTTTCAATACAAAATAAACATACTGGAATCAAAACGGCGCCTTGACTTGATTCCTCGTGTCTCGAATGCCTGTCCTGGAAGACCCAGACCACGGGGCTCATGTAGTAGGACAACAATATATGTTCCTGAATGAAAAATCTTGCACCTCTAGTCTAGAAGGGCCTTCCAGCAGCTTCCATCATCGACTTTGTCCGGACCAGCCTCTCAATTTGCTTCACAATCTGGAAAAAGATATATGCAAGCGTGTCCGATGTCAGCGTCGACTACAGCCAGGTAAAGTTCTTTATTTTCTGTCCATTTGTACATGATAATAGACACAATTATGTCCGTGATGCTTATATTGGTTACCTCAAGCACCATGTCCTCTAGGGTCACCGAGTCAATGCTGCTGTAGCCCAGTTGAGAAGCCACATCTGAAAGGTGTTCAACAGCATGTCAGTACAAATCTACCTCAAATTCAGCATTTATTTGTTTTTGCTCAAAGGGAGGAAGGGCTGTTTGAGGATCTTTGTTTACTTTGCACTGAAATAGTAATATCAGAAACTCCATAGCGCTCTTTTAGCTCATCATACCGCTGACGGAGCATGCCCATTGCCTGCAAGTGTGACATCTTTCTATGATTAGATAGATAAGATGCGGCCAATTAACAAGAGAAACGTAATATGTTGGCTCTTTTGGCTAAAAGGAGATGCTATCACTCCTTTTCCATTTTAATTTAATGCAAATGCAAGGTATCGCACTTCATCCCTCTTCTGCAAACGGTGGATACACGAGTCAAGGAATCTTCGGTCTTTAAATAAACCTTGAAGAACACACAATGAAGCTGCATCATAGCGCCTCCAATCCAAGGTCACACACCATTCTGAATCCACGCTTCCTACATCTTAACCTGGATAACCTAGAGGATTTGGAGGCATCTTTCGCATAGGAAGAGATTACTAGGGCAATACTTGAATTTCACCCGGATAAAGCAACAAGGTTGGGTGGATTAATTGGGCTGTTGTTTAAGAACTAATGGAGTGCCCAAAGACGACCTTACAGCCAGACATGAGTTTTTCATGTAGCTGATCAATCATAAAAGATGATGAGTTTCAACTTTCAAGAAGAGAGAACAACCTGAGAAAAGGAGTCTGGATCTGAACTAGCTTGTGTCCCCATGCTCTTCAACATATCATTCACCGCCAATTCCAGAGGAACATCAATCCAAACCGAGACTCCATGTCTCAGTAGTCCTCTAGAGATTGAACATAAACATCAGAACCCCAATGGGATAGACTGAATGCGTGCAGCAGAATAGATGGTGAAAACATACAGATTGGTTGAGTTCATGACGGCACCATCCCCACAGCAAAGCACAAGGCTGCCCATGGACGTGAGCTGCTTTAACCCTTCAGTCTGCCAACAAAACAGTAAAAATGGCAAATTAGAGCTATGTAGGGTTGGAATATTAACTTTCAGTTTCAGCCTTTTAGGTGCAGATTTGAAACTAGTCAATACTTTTTTTTTGGAGCAACCAAACTAGTGAACAATGGTAGAGAGAGAGAGAAGGGGAGAGCACCTCGACTTCGAGGTAGCCCTTCTCATCGGATTCTCGGAAAGCTTTGAGGGCATCCCTGCCTCCAAGAACATCTTCGAGCAGATCTTCACTGCAGAGGTATCGATATACGATGGAATTGGCAAGAAGCTTGGCGATGTTGCGCTTGGCAGTGCAGTCCGTTCCTGTGCAGAAGCAGCAAGCTGTCAGTCAGTTGTTGCATCTTATACTTCAAAAAAAAAAAATGCCGCATCTTGCTTGCCAAAGAGGGAGTGAGCAAGGTTGTAGTGTAGTGATTATGAGTGGAGCTGAAGAAGCATATGTACTGTACATACCGACGATGTAGATGGGTGTTTTCCTAAAATCGCCGACGGCCTCGGCAGTTTTCCTCTGGAAGATTGCAGCAATCAACCAAGCAAGCATATTACATAGAGTCCATAAATAAGTAGTCTAGTGATCATAAACAAGTCGTAGAGTGAACAAGAGAGAGAGAGAGAGAGAGAGAGAGAGAGAGAGAGCGTACGAGTAGCTCGACGGATGGGTTGAGCTCCTCGAGGGTTAATTCGGAGCCTGCGAATTAATGCCGAAAATGATGGTGGTAGTAGTAGTAACAAGAAAGAAGTGGGGAGATAGTAGGTAGTATACTTGGGAAGGCGCGAAGACGATGATGGATAGGCGACCGCCTGGAGAGGGAGAGGGGGAGGGCGAGGTGCGGTGGTGGCGGTACGACGACGGAGAAGATGGGGTTGGGGGAGACAGCTCGCATCGGCATCGGCATCGGCATCGGCATCGGCATCGGCATCGGGAGCGGGAGCGGGAGCGGGAGCGGGAGGAGGGCAGGCGAAGGCGATGCCGTCGTCAAGCAGTTGAGTTCATCTCAAATCGAAATCGAAATGGATTTGGATCTCCTGCCCGTCGTCCTCCTCCTCCTCCTCCTCTGTGAGATGAGAGAGATCTCCTGCTGCTCTGGATTCTTGCCGAAATGTTGGGAGGAAGAAGGGAAGGAGAGCAAGAGAAAGGGATAGAAGAAACGTGTGGAAATCACGGCAAGAGCAAGAGGAAGGGGATAATAGAAGCAGAAAAAGGGACCTAAAGGTTTGGTTTTTGTTTTGGGGCCTAGGTACGCCGGCCCATCAAGTTAGTTGTCCGGTGAAAGAAAAAGGACACAAGTCATTTCAGCGTAAATCTTGTCAGAGATATAGTTAGAGATATAGTTAGAGATATGATTTGATTTGGTTTCCTTATCTGTAACCTCATTGTGTATATATATTGGCTCATTGGCCTCATATTGAATACAAGCAATACTCATAATATGGTATCAGAGCAAACCTAGGGTTTTCTCGTCGCTTCGCTTGACGTCCTGCCGCCGCCTACGCGTGCGTCGTATTGGCCGCCGCTCCTCCGTCGATCTTCGGCGTCTGCGTCGCCAGCGTCGCTCGTCGCAGTCTCCCGGCCGCCGCCTCCACTCGCCGCCGTGCCTCCGGTCGATGGCGTGCTCCAACACCCGAAGTCGCCGGTGAGGAGGTGAGCCGCCGCTGCTTCTCCGCGCCCCCGCCGCCCGCTCGGAGGGTCGGATCGGGCCGCCGCCTCGACTTCTCCGTCGGCGGCGTCGGCGTCTTCTTCACCGCCCACTCGGAGGATAGTCGGATCGGGCGCGCCACTCGACTCCTCCGTCGATCGCCAGCGTCTTCGCCAAGGGCCCCGCCGTCGTCGCTCTCTAGGTGAATCGCCGCTTCGGGCCGCCGCCGCTCTCTCGCGCCGCCGCCCACTCGGAGGATACGGACGGCGCCGCCACTCGACTCCTCCGTCGCGACGCGTCGGTGTCTTCACCAAAGGCCCCGCCGTCGTATTGCCTCCGCCGCTTCCTCCGGCCCGCCGCCATACACGCGACCCGCGTCGGCTACCACTCCGCCAGCCGAACCCCGACTAGGGTTTCCTCGTTCAGCGATGGTCGGTCAAATCGGCCACTCGGTTTCTTTAAAGGAGCAAAAACGTTGGTCTAATCGCCGCGTAGTCGCGCCGCCTATTAGACTACGTTATTTGGTCGCCGCCGCCCGGCGCCGCCTACCAATGGGTACCGCTTCTCCTCTCGTTGCCGGTGATCTTCGACGGTGTTAACTACACCGACCGTGTCTCACATGCGCATCCATATGCGTGGTCTTCGTCTTTGGGGCGTCCTCTCTGGCGATGTCACCTGCTCGCCATGCCCTTCTCCTCCAACGGAGCCTACGTCTGTTGCGCTTCCCCCGACAGCTGACAAGGCTGCTATTGAGTCTGCTAGCCTTGCTGATGAGAAGGATGTCTCTGCCTACCAAGAGGCTCTGGACTCCTACATGGATCGCTTGACTACCTACACTCAGTGGTGTGACGACGACGCTTGAGCTGCTGCTGTCTTCATCGCCAGTGTTCAGCCTCAGTTTCTTCTGAGATTGTGGGATTTTCATCGGCTGTCCAGATGTGGACTCATCTTCGACAGCGCTACGAACCATCTGGAGATGCCTCTACTTGTCGAAGAGTTCGTCAGAGCACTCTGCTCATGCTCGAATGGTGTTGCCTGAGCGCAAGCATCGCCACCTCACGATGATTACTGCCTCTATTCCACCTCACTTTTGGGCGGAGGTGTTTCCATCGCTACCTATCTCGTCAACATCCAAATTTCTTCCGCTCTTGAGGCAATCCCTATTGAGCGCCTCTCGTGGTCTCCTTCCGACTACTCGCCTCCGTCTTTGGTGCGTTGCTACGTTCTCCTCGCTCTCGAAACGCACCAAACCGATCGCTCACCCATTGAGTGTGTCTTTCGGGTCAGTCCGAGCACAAAGGCTATCGGCTTTGGATCTCGTGGTCGACGGATGCGGATTTCTGGATGTGACTTTCGACGAGTCTCGGCCTTTCTACCCACGCCTGTCTCTCCTTCGACTTCCTCTGGAGTCTCTGCTTTTTGACCTTTCCGAGATACACCTATCTCGTCTCCACATATTTCTCCCGTGGCCTCTCCGCCATTGTCGCCCTTTGTTTCGTCTCCTCGTGGCTCCTCAGGCTCCCCACTACACTTGTCTACACTCGTCGACCTCGATTGAGGATCTTCCGGATGAGCCCACTTCTCCGATGTTTCATCTTCTTCTAATGCTTCATCTTCCCCGATGGGTCGTCTTCTCCTCGCTACGCTCCGCGATCGCTAATCGATTCGGCCTCTGCCGCTTTGCCTTTCTTTGGCGTAGCTACTTGTGAGCCTCGCCTCCTCGGGATGTCATACTCATCCCGAGTGGCAACATGCCATGGCCGAGGAGATTGTCGCCTCGAGCGTCATCGGTACTTGGGATCTTGTTCCTTTTCCATCTCACTCGTCCCATCACATGTAAGTGGGTCTATAAGATTAAGACTCGCCTCGATGGTTCTCTTGAGCGCTATAAAGGCGCTCGTTCTCGTGGCTTCCAAGAGCATGGTCGTGACTACGACGAGACTTTTGCTCCTCGTGGCCCACATGACCACTTTCCGACTTCTTCTTTGGTGGCGCTCGCATTCGCCATCGTTGGCACTCTCTCCAGCAGGGTGATGCTACTGTTGACGCCTTCTACGCTCGAGTTACGCGATCAGGCGTCAAGCTGGACTCTCTTCGCACCGCTTGGCCGCTCGTTCTGTTCATCTTTGCTTGGTGTCCGTCTTGACACAGAGTTTCGGCGTGTCTCACGAGTTCCTTACTGCGCCGTCCCGAGTTCGAGCGCAGGCGTGCCCGACTACTTGCACGCCACCCTCGTGTCACTCTTCGGAGGCCCTTACCGAGATACGTGCAGAGGAGACTCGTGCGAGTGGTGCCGTGCGATGCCACTCCCCTCCGTGCTCGCCGCCGTACACTGCTACACCAAGCGCTTCACGCTTGATCTGTTGCCTCCTCCAGCGGCTCCCATAGGTGGTGGTGGCCGTCCTCCATCTGGCGGTGGTCGTCCTCGCTGCTCCTACTGCGACAAGATAGGCCACATTGAGTCTCAGTGCTACAAGAAACAAAGGCATATTTCACGCCGTTCTTCTCCTAGCACTGCACGGTACTTCTACAACGTCGCATCGACTACTTCCGCATTTTCTCTCACGAGCGAGGAGATAGCGGACTTGACGATCGCTTGCCGCTTGGTTCTTCATCGACGAGTTCTGCGAGTTACTGCGATCGACTCTTGAACGCGAGAAACCACCTCCTACAGACAGTACCTCCGTGGATCCTTGATTCCGAGCATCCTTCCACATGACTTCCGATTCTTCCACTCTATCTTTTGTTACACCTCTTGATTCCCACAGTCGGTGTTCTTCTGCGATGGTACCTCTCTTTCTCTCTCGCAGTCGAGGACCTCTTAGCAACTCATCTTTCATGTTCCTTACATTGCTCATGTTCCTCGCCTAACCATGCAGACTTCTTTCTGCTGGGATGATTCGACCTTGGTTATCGGATCATTCTCGACTCGACTCTTGTTGTGTTCGGGACCGCCACACGGAGCTCGGTTGGTTACGGCCCTCGGCGCCTTGACTCGCAGCGTCTCTGGGAGCTTGACTAGCTTCACCTTCCTTCACGCCACCGTCCGCCGCCCGATCTCTCGCCTCTTTCCAACAATGGCATCACCGTCTTGGCCATCTGTGTGGCTCTCGTCTGTCGTCTTTAGTTAAATCGTGGTCTTACGGGTCATCTCGGAGGCGTGTCTCTTCATTGTCGAGTACGTAAGTTAGGCAAACGGCTTGACTTCCTTATCCTCATAGTGAGTCGGTGTCTCAACGTCCATTTGATCTTGTTCATTCGGATGTTTGGGGTCCGCTCCTTCGTTTGAAAGGGGTCATCGATACTATATTATATTTATAGATGATTTCTCTCGCCACACTTGGATATATTTCATGTCTTCTCGTAGTGAGGTCTTGTCTATCTATAAACAGTTTGCCACTATGGTTCACACACAGTTCTCCACTCCTATTCGTGTTTTTCGTGCTGACTCTGCTGGCGAGTACCTCTCTCATCACTGCGCTAGCTTCCTTGCCGGCGGTGGCACTCTCGCCGATTCTCTTGTCCTGGTGCTCATGCTCAGAATGGTGTTGCTGAGCGCAAGCATCGTCACCTCACAGATGATTGCTGCCTCTATTCCACCTCACTTTTGGGCGGAGGCTGTTTCCACTGCTACCTATCTCGTCAACATCCAAATTTCTTACGCTCTTGATGCAATCCCTATTGGCGTCTCGTGGTCTCCTTCGACTACTCGCGCTTCCGTCTGTTGGGCTGCGTTTGCTCGTTCTCCTCGCTCCTCGAAACGCACCAAACCGACTGCTCAGTCCATTGAGTGTGTCTTTACGGGTGCAGTCCCGAGCACAAAGGCTATCGGTGCTGGGATCCTGTTGGTCGACGGATGCGGATTTCTCGGGATGTGACTTTCGACGAGTCTCGGCCTTTCTACCCACGTCCTGTCTCTCCTTCGACTTCCTCTGTGGAGTCTCTGTCTTTTTTGACCTTTCCAGATACACCTATCTCGTCTCCACATATTTCTCCTGTGGCCTCTCCGCCATTGTCGCCGCCTGTTTCGTCTCCTGTGGCTCCTCAGGCTCCCCCCACTACACTTGTCTACACTCGTCGACCTCGTATTGAGGATCTTCCAGATGAGCCCACTTCTCCTGATGTTTCATCTTCTTCTAATGCTTCATCTTCCCCTGATGGGTCGTCTTCTCCTCGCTACGCTCTCCGCGATCGCCAATCGATTCGGCCTCCTGCCCGTTTGCCTTTCTCTGGCGTAGCTACTTGTGAGCCTGCCTCCTCCGGGATCTCTGTTACTCATCCTGAGTGGCAACATGCCATGGCCGAGGAGATTGCTGCCCTCGAGCGTACTGGTACTTGGGATCTTGTTCCTTTTCCATCTCACTCTCGTCCCATCACATGTAAGTGGGTCTATAAGATTAAGACTCGCTCTGATGGTTCTCTTGAGCGCTATAAGGCGCGTCTCGTTGCTCGTGGCTTCCAGCAGGAGCATGGTCGTGACTACGACGAGACTTTTGCTCCTGTGGCCCACATGACCACTTTCCGCACTCTTCTTTCGGTGGCGTCACATTGCGCCATCGATGCATTCTCAACTTGATGTCAAGAATGCCTTTCTTAATGGCGAGTTGCGTGAGGAGGTCTACATGCATCCGCCACTGGGTATTACATTCACGAGGGCATGGTCTGCGCCTTCGTCGCTCTCTATGGCCTTAAGCAAGCTCCTCGTGCTGGTTTGGCGTTTCTCCTCTGTGGTCACTGCTGCTTTGGTTTTTGACAAGTGATCATGATCCTGCGCTCTTTGTCCACACTTTGTCTCGTGGTCGGACTCTTCTTCTTCTGTATGTTGATGATATGATCATTATCAGAGATGATTCTGAGTACATTGCCTTTGTTAAGGCTCATCTTAGTGGCGAGCGCCTCATGTCGGATCTTGGTCCTCTTCGTTACTTCCTTGGGATTGAGGTTACTTCCACTCCGGATGGTTTCTTTATGTCCCAAGAGAAGTATATTCGGGATCTTCTTGATCGCGCCTCCCTCATTGATCGTCTGTTTAGACTCCTATGAAGCTCAATGTTCATCTCAGACCCTCGATGGCGAGCCTCTTTACGATCCGGCTCGCTATCGCCATCTTGTTGGGAGTCTTGTCTACCTTCTTTTTACTCGTCCGGATATCACTTATCCGGTTCACATTACGAGTCGGTTTGTTTGCTCCCACTCAGTCCACTCTGACCATCTTCTTGAGTTCTGCGATACCTTCGTGGGACTATCTCTCGCCGTCTCTTCTTTCCACGCTCCGGCCGTTCTGACTTGAGGCTTATTCGGATGCTACTTGGGCAGCGATCCTCGATCATTGGTCTATCTCTACTTCGTGTTTTTCTTGGTGGTTCGCTTATTGCACGGAAGGCGAAGAAACAGATTGCGATGTCCGTTCGAGTCAGAGGTGAGTTGCGAGCTATGGCTCTCTTGATGCAGAGATTACTTGGCTACGGTGGTTACTTGAGGATTTTGGTGTTTGTTATTACACCGACTCCTCTCTTGTCGAACAATACATGTGCTATCGGTATGTGCAGTGACCACGTGAAGCATGAGCTCACCAAGCATATTGGTGTTGATGCTTCCTTCATGAGGTCTTGTGTGCATGATCAGGTGATTGCTCTTCAGTATGTGCCTTCAGAGCTTCAGATAGCGGATTTCTTCACGAAGGCTCAGACTCGAGCACAGCACGGCTTCTACCTCTCCAAACTCAGTGTTGTTGATCCACCATGAGTTTGAGGGGGGGGTGTTAGAGATATAGTTAGAGATATGATTTGATTTGATTTCCTTATCTGTAACCTCATTGTGTATATATATTAGTCCATTAGCCTCATATTGAATAAAAGCAATACTCGTAACAAATCTCTCCCTCGCCATTCAACTTGCAACCAACAAGAGAATGGTGGCTACATTCAACTTCCGATTCCATTCCATCAACTTGCAACCAACAGGAGCAGGGCTGGTTTAGTTCCCCTCAACAAATCACTGTTCCCATGCCACAAGAGAAAACTCAGGCATGGCAAATTACTGAAGCAAGCACTTGCAATAACCAACCAATCAATTGGCTTAATATATCTATCTATCGATCGCCCTGCCCTCTTCTTATCTTCTTCCTAATTAGGAGTCACTCGCTACTAGTACTAGGACACAACTCAACAAGCTTCTCTTTTTTCTGGTCTAGGGAAAGATTCCAGATTTTGTCCTTCTTCCTTCGATTCTGATATTTTGCAAGCTGCGCTTGTAGCACCGCCATTTCGATGATAAGGAGTCGGTTCAGTTCCTCTGCTCCGGAAGCAGCAGGCCCCTGGCTTTCATCTGCTTGTACATCCACTGCCAGTTCTCCGGCCGAACCTCCCCGCCGAGAGCCCTGATCACCGACCCGCCGCTGCACGCCCCCACCTTGCAGCACTCCTCCAGTGGCAGCCCCTTCACCAGCCCGTACAGGAACCCGCTCGCAAACAGGTCGCCTGCGCCCGTCGCGTCCACCGCGCTGCTCTCCCCGGTTGCCGCCACTTGAACAACCTGCACACGATCATGTTATTTTGCTCAACCTCAACCTCAACCTCGGTGAAAACAAGCCAATGTTTGGCTCTCACCTGCTTGCCATGCTTTGCTATGCATCCTTTTGAAGCAAGGGTCACCACGGCCCACTTGCAGTACTTGGACAAGAAAGCAAGTGCCTCCTCTGGATCAGATTTCACCCCTCCCCTGCAGACACACATGCACAAGATGAACATCGGACACATATCGTAAATCTATATCAACAGAGGTGTAGCAATAAGGCAATAAGAGGAAAACCGTTGACAGTTTGCCGCTCACAAAGTTGAAAAATTTTATTTGTTTCCCTCAATGAATTTACCATTCTTTGTTTTTTCCCCTGCTTAGATATTTTATTGATATATGATAGTAGAGAGAATCACCCTATCAGCTCTCTAGCTTCATCCTCATTGGCGAAGCAAAGGTCAATGTTGCCTGACTCCAAAAGGTCAATGAGTTGCGACCTATTGTCACGAACCATCTGCGTACATATAAAATATAACCAAAGAAACTATATCAGATTGTCATTACAAAATTGACCTCAAATGAGCAATGAGTTTCCTAAAGCCGCAGTCAGACCTCAAAACTTGCCAAATCTAATGATATTGAGAGACCTTCTTGTTTAGCAATCCTAATAGCTTCCATAATCTGTTCCATGTTCTGTTGTGCATATCTCACAACCAGCCACTGCATTACATCAATAATGACCCCCCACAAAAAAGTTATCCAGGTTATACAAACATATATGCCGGAAAGTTTTTCCTGGTGTGGTAATATATGATGGAATATATGTGCACAGAGTGTAGACTAAGAGGAAAAAGAAGCCACCTTGGAGCCTTTGAAATCCTCCTTCCTGAACTCATTGGCCTGTCACATGGACAAACCATCTCATTGAGCTTAAGATTGTCAAGATACAAGTTAACTATGTAACATTTAAGACTGCGTCAAAAAAGAGGTTACCTGGAGCTTGGCTGCACTAGATAGGCATGGGCGCATGGTGCGATTGCCACTTGCATCGACCAAGCAGGCACACTATAATAGGTATTCTTTTCAGCCTTATCCACTAAACAGCAAAATAAGGGGCAAAAGGGTAAATTTTGGCCTCAGATTTTTAGACTACCTGCGCAGTGTGCCCCTTTTTTGCCCTTAATGTTGTGAGATTTACACCACTGAAGCTCATGTTGTTGACAAACAAAAGGCCCTGGTCATCATCTCCACAAGCTCCAATTATTCCAGTTGATATCCCAAAACCCGCTGAGAGCCCCCGAATTGTGTTGGCAACACTACCACCAGCTATAGTTGTTATTGGAGAGAGGTCATCGCGGGAAGGAAGGATGTGGGCATTCACTTCAGTCAGAATATGATTCAACTCCTCAATAGAGACCTGCACATCATAAAAAACAATTGTCAGATGGAACTCAACCTAACCGAATTATATAAGGCTCGGTTTCCCCCTTTAGTAATGTCGGATCAGTTCCATTATATTTGTAAATCTTATCACGACATGGCTAATCCAGGCCTCCTGAGAAAACAATGCATGATATAGAGTTGTAGAAATAGATAAATATAAATCGAAGGACAGGCACATTGTTCTTCAACCTACTAATAGCTAAGGGGAAGTGAAAGAATGTCAACTACCAGCACTATATCTTCATTTTCCACCGATAATTTCTTCTCCAAACTGTTTTTAATAGTATGGAAATATCCTGCACATGTGTGCATGTGCTTTTGTTTTGCGGGAAGACTACAAACCAAACCCATATGCCTTGCTCTTGGACTCGTACTAAAGCAGCAAGAATATATTGACAAGGCTTCAGCGTGGTGAAGTGTAGAATCTCCTAACTCAGTCCCTCAGTAAAGAGGGAAGAGATAAATTGATACATAAAGTGCTGCCATAACCATCTCAGTGTACTCAAATTTTCCCCGACATCAAGTGTTAAATTCTAATCGAATGTGCATATTTGGAGAAAATACAGATACCAAATTTAGCATTTTAAAGTCAAAGCTGGGGTCTAACAATACCGAAACTACAATCTCCTCTAATAACTAGGTGCCATATTCTAGGGAGGACATCAGGACTCAGCAGCTGCGCTACAAAAGGTGCTGAGTGTCTTGAGTCGTAGAATGATGGAAAAGGCCATCAAATGAGTTAAGTTTGGAAATTACATTGGAAATGACACTTTTTAGATTTCAAAGATGACAGTGACACAGTAAGTATCGAAAATCTGACAAGAACTTTTACCAACTCTGCAACCTAAATAATTGACATTTGTCCATGTTTGACAAATCAAGAAGTGGGCAGGCCAAACCATCAAGCCTTTTTACAGTGAAAGGAACACTAAATATAATGTAGCCCCATCAAACCAAAGTACAAGCCACGTCAAATTTAGGAATATGTCTGTACGTCCCAAAAGCTAGGTTCTTTTATTGTTTTGTTTTTTCTATTTGAATTCAAACATAGGAAGAGTACAACAGCATGAAGAAAAGAACAGCTCATGTTTATGACACTCTGGGCAGCACATCAATGAGTATAGGACATATATTCATCAGACAAACCCTCCCCCACCCCACCCCACCCCGCCCCACCAAAAAAAAATGTTATCAATCTCGAGACCAAACAAAAAAAAAAGAGCAGCAAATACCATTCCAAGAGTACTGAGAACAACGTAACAAACAGGATTACAAAAGTATATGGGGAGGAAAGCTTAGTAAAAAGGCGCCACCTTGTAGGCAGCAATTCAGTAACCACAAAAAAATTTTAAGGGAATTCGGCAACAAAGAGCGAAGGAAATTGCAATGTTATTTGAGGGACAGGACAGGAGATCTAGATGTCGCATGGCCCGCCGACAAAGTAACTGGGAAGAGAAACATATGGTCACGGCAGCACAATTGATGAATTGATCCACCAAACAACTCAAAAAGTAAAGTAAAGGCAAAAGGGGGAGATGAATCTTGGTGTCCTGACTAGAACAAAAGGGGATATCTGACGGCACGGCAGGGGAAAAAGATGTCATAATACCAGGGCGATTCCATCAACAACGGACGATTTCCATGTACAATTGGGGTTGGAATTATAGGATGAATGCGCGGGGAACAAGAACAAGTGAAGTGAATTGAATTATGGTTGTGTGGGTGGGTGGGTGTTGGGAGGGAGGGACCTGCTGTGAGCCGCCGCGGTCGCCGGGGATGCGGTCGAGGAGGGACCAGTCGACGCGCGCGACGTGGTCGATCAACGCCGACAGCTGCAGCCCCACCACCGCCGCGGGCTCATCCCTGTTGGCCCGGACGAGAGGGGAAGCAGGTGGCTGCTGCTGCTCTGCCTCGGTGCCCATAAGAGCGAGCGGCTAGCCCTCCACTCCCGTCCCCTCTCTGCTCGAGTGGAGGTGTGGAGGAGGAGGAGGTCGCCGTCGACTCGACTCGACTCGACTGCGCGGGGGGGTTTGGGCTTCGCTGGAACGTGGACGGGAGGGGCTGTTTATTTATAGAGCGGAAGCAGAGGTTGCCACCGGTACAGTCTTCCTCAGACTCTACGACACGTCTACACCCTCGGTTCGTTTTCATGGGTAGATGGTACGCTACGTAAACGCACAATTAAAAAATTCTACCGCATAAATAATTAAGCCATATAAATAGTATTAACCAAATAGAAAGCACGGCGCAACGCATTACGGCCTACGAAATAAAGGGTCTGTGCTGTGCCGGCCTACGTAACAGGGAGTCAGCCCAGGCAAAGCCCGACGACACTTCGTGTCGTGCTATACCGGCCTGGGCTCGGTAAGCCCGACAGTCCGGCCTACTTAGCCCGTTTAGACTTAAAATTCCAAAAAAAAACATACAAATGTATATAATTCAGAAATACATATGAAAATTATATTAAAAAAACAATGAGACAAGCATATTAAAAAATCTAATGAAGAGCTTTATTAATGTTCAAATATATGTCTCGTTAAAACTTTTGCCAAGTAAAAAACTCAACATGAAAAAATATTGGCAAAGGAAAAATAATACAACATATAGCTCTACATACATCATTGTTAAGTGTCGTTGTTCAAGTACATATTTTCAAACACCTCCGACAACTCTTGATTTTCCACAGAGTGTTGTGTTCGTGAATCAGCTTTTTCCCCGTCCTTCATACTTAGAAGTATCTCCACCATCTTACTCGTGAGACGTCTTCTTTTCTCCTCCAATATTCTTCAAGAAAGACTGAAAGTAGACTCGGAGGAAACCGTCGAGATAGAAACAGTCAACATATCACGTGCAAGTATGGATAGCACTAGATATGTTAACATATGGCTATGTCAGCATTACAAAAATTTTGAAGCATTCAACGTTGAAATCCACTGTATCGTTGTCTAGATAGATGGATAGTTCTTCACTCCTTAGGTGAGAGGTTAGTCTTGGTTGAGAAGGTGTCCATGTAGAATAAGAAGATTTGGACCTGGAGGAAGAGACTACACCCCAGATTTTATCCCATATATTTATCTTGTTACTTGAGATGGGTGCTAGCAGAGGTCGTTGCAAGCGGACACCTTGGAACTTATTTTCATACCTTTGAAAAATCTTATGTAATCGAGAATGAACATCTGAAAAATGAGGAGAATAGTCCAGCATTGTAGCATCACTAAGAAGATTTAGAACATTAGCAAATCTTTGAATTTTAGCTCTATGATCTAAAATAAATGCAAACGCATATAGGAAAGGGATTTCTCTTCAATATTTTAGGTCTTTAGTTTTCATAGCACTAATAGTCTCTCGTAAAACTATGTCATTTTCATACATTTTCAATTGAGTAACAATCTGTAAAATATTGTGCATAATAATAGTAGATGTTGGATAATAAACAACGGACAAAACAACAGTAGCCTCATAAAAAATCCTAAAAACTGAAGTATCTCATCAGTAATGAACCAATGTTGCTCAGTCAATAGTACAATACAGTCAGTGCTTTGATAGTGTGTTTGAATAAAAAACGGAAAAAGTGTTCTTATATGGTAAAAGACTCTTAAGCATCGAGTAAGAATAGTTTCATTTTGCCGACATGTCCAAACCAAACTTTCTTGGACGTGCATCAATTGCCCTGCAAAAGTTTTTATATGTTGCTATTCTAACGTAAGAATTATTCAAGAAAGATATTGCATCGCCGAAAGCATTAAAATACAAAGTCAACCTCTTCAAATAATATTTTACTATAAGGTTAATAATATGACAAGTATATCGTTAATGTAGCAAGAAGGAATCGACGTATGTACTGAACAGTGGAGTAAGAACGTAAATGGCCCTAAAATTCAAAGTGGTATTGTCTAAAGTAATTGAGAATATTTTGTTTGTAAGGCCAAAGTATTCCACGACTTTGATAATATAGTCTGCAATATTCTCACCCGTGTCTGCTACATCAATTATTTTGAAACATGTAATTCTTTTCTCCATTACCCAGTCGTCATTAACATAATAAGCAACTACACTAAAATAATCTTCCCTAGTCCTACCACTCCATATGTCTGAGGTCGGGGCCACTGAAAATGTGCACATACTAAATAGATCCTTTAATTTATCACGACGTTTAATGTAGTATTTTACTAGATCTTTAGTTGTTGTCTATGTAGAAACGGTAGAAAATCTAAGATCATGTGCAGTCCTAATGTAGGTTTGGAAAGCAGTAGACTCCTCAAAGCCTAACGGTAAATCCTCAAAAGCAATTAAACAACAAAGAGATTGATGGGCTACCTCAGGATCGTATTGGGATGGCAACAGGGTCATTCCCCGGCAGGGAGTGGTGGAACATCCACGTCCCCCGAGAGAAGGAAAAATCCTCATTTCCCGTCCCCGTCATCAAGTGCTATTCTCCCATGTTCCCCGCCCCAATCGGGTTATCAAGACCTCACAGGGACCCAAACCCGAAATTCGGATGATCCAACTCTAGATATAAACATGTACTGATAATCTGATATACATTACGTATCTAGCCACAGTGCAAAGAGAAATTTGGCTAGTTACTACTAATAAGAAGATAAGGAGGCACTGTCATTTCCTTTTGTTTCAGTCATTACCTAGAGTGCACTGTCATTTCCTTTTGCCGGCTGTTGGGGAGGAGGACTGGAGTGAACTTGACGAGGACTAAAACCTCTATTTAATATTTAATAAATAGGGGACCATCCGTCTTCGTGGTCGTAACCCCTAAGGCTAACGACCTCACTGGCCGTGAGGATTCCAGAGGTTACTCAATATCTAACATGGTCGGAGAAGGTTCCCAACCTTGTCCCCGACCAGTCAAAAGCTCTCAAAACCTATAAAAGTTTCTCAAAATATGGCCGTGAGGATTCTTAATCCGATCGGTTAGTCCTCCGATCGCAGCAAAATTTTCAACCATATGCTGCGTAGATAGCATTTTTTCCTTTAAAAGTTTCTTGTGAACTTCAAAGAAAATTACAAGAATGGTCGAAGATACTTACTTGAGTTGCCACGTCATTATAATCGAAAAAAATTCTATCAGGATTCGCCTTTGCAAGGCGATCTGATACTCTCCTCCAAGCTTCATCGAGTTCCTTATCCTCGATAAATCGATGAGAGAAAGGGAACTTGTTAGTCTGGGAGAGGTTGCTTTCAGAAGTTGGAATCTGCTGTGGATCTGCAAAAACGCCTACCTCCTCTGATGGAGTAGTAATCACCACAGAATCTGAACCAGATTTCGACACTAAAGCAGGCTCAGGGGCTCCCTAACCACTTCCTCCTCAGAATTTCTTACCTAAGGAAAGCTCTGGTCGAAGGTGCTCTCGATCACCTGATCTGATAGAATATCCTTTTCAGGAACGACTGGAACTCCAACAGGTCTGCGCAAAGAAAAGGAAGTTCAGAGTTCAAGCTCGACAAAAATATAAAAGGTATGTGTTCATATGATAATTTCATTTACAACATACCTGGTTATCTTTTTTATCTTGACTCTGAAGCGCGCTGGCTTAAAGTCTGTAGCGCTGGCTTTTCTTTTCTTTTCAACCAATTTTTCCAGTCTTGAACTGGTAGGGTTGGTTGTATCCTCTGCTTCCTTCAACAAACGATCAGATGTAATACTTTCAACCAACTGGCCGATAGTAGGATCCCTGATCGTTGGATCGGAAGGTGTAGGTTCATTGGTCACCAAAGTAGTTGCTTCAACGGCCCTGGTCGAATCTTGAGCAACTCTATGGGACTTAATGACTACTGCCTGATTCAACAAGCAAAGTTAGTCGGGTGATGAACATATTTTTTCATCTAAGCTAAAGACATTTCCTTCAGTTACCTACCTCTACACGATCACTAGTGATCGTAAGGTCGGTCGGTTCGTTAATTGGCTCACAGGTCTCCGTGGCCTCATCAATTCTTAGACCAACCGACTACATATCAAAGAGGATTTTTAGGTAAACACCGATCGGAAAAGATTGTAAAGATGAAAAATAATTATCATGCTTACCCGAAGTCTCTCGGCCCTCTCTTCAACAGTAGTCACTGCTAACATCAAAGGAAAATCAGCCTTCTCATTAGGCTCTCCAGCACAGATCATTCTGATCCGGCTTCTGATTTTATCAGAAGACAAAGCTGTAACAAAAAGATAGGTCTTAGGGTTATAAGAGCATTTGACCAGAAAGATATATTTGTCGAATTCTCATTGGAACTTACCTTCCCTAGAATCTTTGGTCGTATCGTCACGACCAATATACCAGAGCATCGAATGAGCTCTGGCCTTCAAAGGACTGATTCTCCGCATGGAGAAGTACCTCACCACGTGCCAGGATGTTAAACCCCTGACACTCAGGAGATGGATGGCTTCAACCCATCTCCCAATTTTTCCCTCCTTCTTTGAGGAGGAACGCCATTGCGGGATCTCGATAGCCTTTTTACCGCTGTAATAAAGGCCATCGCCCTGTGTGATCTTCATGTAAAACCAACTCTTATTCGATGACGACCATGAAGACTTGGAGTACATTGGAATGTACTCCCCAGCCTTCCCGTCATGGAGACGCAAGGTACACTCTCCGGGTGTACCGGTCGCCTTCTTCGCATTCACCAATCTGTAGTAGTACCTGAAAAGGTCCAGGGGTTCTTTGGAATTCCAGTGCAACCGTGAAAATAAACGAAGATCTTGAGGTTGGCTATGGCGTTGGGGGCCAGATTGATCAGTTCAACTCCATAATACTCCAAAACTTGAGAAAGAAAGGAGTGAATTGGAAGTCTGAAGCTGCATTCGATATATGTGAGAAAAACGAGAATTTCTCCATCCTCACCACTTGGAGAATGTTCCCCAAATGCTGATCTCCACGCGATCAGATTTCTGTCGGGTAATAGTCCAACCTTTTCCAGACCTTCAAGTTTCTTCTCGCTCAGATCGGAGATCGACCAGTTGGTAATAAGATCCGACATGGTGATTTCTTTCGGGTGAAGAATTCAAAGGTGATCGGAGATGGTTTCTTGGAAGATGAAGAGGAAAGCAAAAGGCGTAGAAACCCTAACACCCGGTGCTAAGGGGACTTTTATAGCGACAACACTATAACAGTTTCTCGGAAAATCCAACGGACAAAAATCCCTTTTTGACCAGCGGACCAAGAGTTCCTTCAACTTCCAAGGCAATTTCTCAACTTTAAAAATGAATACAGACCACCTCGAATACCACAACATTTAATGAGGGTCCGCCGATCTGATTGCATCGGGAGTAAGCGTCTATACGACCAATTCATTTAAAGTTCGGGGGCTAGCTGACGAGGATTAAAACCTCTATTTATTATTTAATAAATAGAGGACCATACGTCTTCGTGGTCGTAACCCCTAAGGCTAACGACCTCACTGGTCGTGAGGATTTCAGAGGTTACTCAATATCTAACCTGGTCGGAGAAGGTTCCCAACTTTGTCCCCAACCAGTCAAAAGCTATCAAAACCTTGAACTGATATCTGAACCTAACATCAGATATATCCCCTACCGTGTGAAGAATGGGACATGTGCTTTATATCTCATACCACGCGACGATACGTAACTCTAAGACAAAGAAATACGATTAATGGCTCACTGACATATAACCGTACGGCAGTTGACACATTATCAACTGACGCCTCTCTTCTACCAGACGCGTTGCTTCCCGAACAGGCGTCTCCTTCAGAAACAACTGCCAACCCTTCATCAACTACATAAGGAGGAATGCAGACTGAAGTTGAGGAGGCCGGAACAGTGAAGATCATTTGGGAGACACTCTCGAAAGAGCCTTGTACTCCGAATCAGTCTTTAGCCTAAGTAATATACACTCATTGTAATAGCCAATTCAAATAAATAAAGAGCAGTCTCACTACTTTCTAGAAGATACGCGCCATTTTTCTCTTTTCATTCATATATTCATAAGATCGGCGATTTGATCGTCGACAGAACTCAAGAAGAGATGCATGTCATCCTAGATAGCTCGATCATTCACTCGATCTTGTAGTGGATTGCTTAGTTATAGTTGACTCATCGACCATGTTCGGTATGGTCGTGCACTCAATCCAACCACATCGAGGAGCACAGAGATATCTCACCTGTTAAATACGAGAGGCAAATTACACCATGATCGCTCATATTCATCCACATGGTTCATAGTAAACTCAAAAGCTACATTTATGACTATCCATTTACAAAGTAGCGTTTGGCAACAACTATTACACACGTAGAAAACCATGGCGATCTCAGGTGTAAGGATCTCACATACACTATGTATGAGACCAACTGATGACACTTTAGAATATAACAATTCTCGCAGTGGGTCAATCCAACACTGTGTTCTCCAACATATGTCCACACTATTAATTTGATATGTTATATCTATGATCCGTGAAACGTAATCATCAATCAATACATGTGTTGATCCATAAATCATAAGTGTCCCGTGTAATGAGATAAGACCAAAGATGTTTGGAATGACATCATAAACATAAATAGAGAGTTTAGCAAACAAATCACATACTTGTTAATCAATATAAATGATATTTCAACAAAGAGATAAAATAACATATTATTTAAAATTTTATAATTATAGAAGCAATAACATATTATTTAAGTTTTTATAATTATAAAAGCGATACAATCATCTCTATAATTAATTCGCAGACGTATCACTGACACACACACACTAATTTACGGTTTCCTGCTGGGACTCGCAGCAGCCACACGTTCATCTTTGTTTTTTAGCTACCGACCTGCAACGCTCCCGCGCGTTCTGCCATCTCCAAATCTCTCTCGCCGTAGGCTCTTCCAATCCCACCGCTAATGTGGTGGTCCCCTTCCGCTGCAATTGAGGCATTATTGCTGCGAAAGAGAAGAAAAGTTGCCGGCGGGAATTGGAAGGAAAAGCGGAGATAGATTTAAAAAGCACCTGCGAAGTTTCTCTGTGATTGTTCCTTGCTGCGGAGTCTTAACGGAAAATTCAACGGAAATTAAGCATATAATGTGTACAGAGACTAGAGAATCATTTGATTTGCCGGTTGACCACTGCCTTGCGTCAGACATGCATGGATCATCATATCAGCTAGCCTGCATCGAGCGGTACGATTGGGAATTTCTGAGCAGCTTCCTGTTAATGCAGACAGAGAGACAACAGACAAGACAGACAACCTCTCTCTCTCTCTCTCTCTCTCTCAATTTGCTGGTTGGATTTACTTACAGAGTACGTACCGATCGATGGGTCACCGACTATGGACAAATAAATCGCATCAATCCGGCCGATTGATTCATTATTGGCCCACTAATCCTAGAAAGCGGAAAGCGCAGCTCGGAAGAAGAGTAATTTTCATCTCCATCCGGTCGGTCCGTGGTCCAAGCAAGATGATTCCTCCCTCGCCTCCATTGCCATTAGCCCAGGTTAGGCTTAGCAAGCAAGTCCCGAATCATTCATTATCGTTATACTCCAGAGGTAGATGGAGTGTTGGCCCTGAAAAGTGCAGTTGCATCCCAAGAAGAAGAAAAATAAGAGAGAGAGAGAGAGAGAGGAGGGAATCTGACTGGGATCCAAGCAAGCCGGCCAATGGTGGGACGACAGCACATGTGCTTTTTGTAGCAGACAGTGACAACCTAGATAGTACTAGCAGTGACCTCCGCAGAGACAGACGACGCTGCACTGCACTGCACTGCTTACAGTGTGATCGAGCGACTGACAGCACTCACCATATATGTGAGCAGAGCACTCTACATGTACATGCATGGCTGCAGTGGCAACAACTCTTTTCATGTACCCATCTATGGGCCGGGGTATCTGCACTGATCCTCTAGTGTAAATCTCGTATTTAAGTATTTAAATCAACGCAAACAGTTGTGTGTTCTCAATTTGCTCACTAGGAAAAAGCTGAGACAGCCAACATAGCCAATATTGTCGAAAACACAAGTTGGCATGTCACTTTCACTTTGCTCTGTGATATTGACGACAAATTTACAATGATGTACAATGATTGGATCTTTTGCAGATCTACTAGAGTATTTGCAGATCATTGCATTTCCATTTACATTTGCATTTGCATTGGAATTGCATGCACACAAGAGTCAGAGTGAGAGACGAACGCAGCCAGAATCAAACAGAGAGAGGTAGCTGCCTGCTGCCTTTCATCAAGCTAGATACTCCAAATCAATCATGGAGGCTGGCTGCCGGCTGCAGCCATATCATATGGAATGGAATAATAAAACTCCTGAACCACGTGGGATAGGGATTGGGATTGGGATTAGGATTGGGATTGGAGTTGTTGTTGGAATTAGATCTATATGTGTAAAGTTCCATTCATCCCTAAAATTTCAAAGCATGCAAAGCCTTAGACCAGTGGTCTTAGACCAGAATGGTCGAAACCTTATACCAGTGTGATCGAATGCATAGACCAGTGTGATCGTAATAATGTAGTCAAACGCATAGACCAATGTGGTCGAAGACATAGACCAATGTGGTCGAAAGCATAGATCAGTGTGGTCGAAGCCTTAGACCAGTGTGGTCGAAAACTTATACTAGTGTGGTCGAAATAATGTGGTCGAAGGTATAGACCAGTGTGGTCAAAAAATAGTGATCGGATCCTTAGACCAGTGTGGTCGTAATACACTGGTCGAATCTGTAGACCAGTGTACAATCAGGATCAATAAACATTGCTTAATGACTATTAATTGGTTTTGAATTAGCAGTCACCAGTGGTTACTAGAGAGTAATTGTCTCGACCTTAAAATGATCTGGAGACGTCCAGACCAAAAGATTGATTCAGTCCAATTTTTCTATCTCTTTCTCTGATTAACTGTGCTGAGGTATTGAGTTGTCGAACCAAGCCATCCCTTCAACTCGATGTGCATCAGGAAGGAGGGTGAGCGGATATCTCTGAACCATTGTCTCGGAGTTCTCCTGCACGGGGCGGCAATAAGGTTTATGGGTAGCGCATCTGCCCGACCACTCTCTGCACTGCATCCTACGACTACTCGCTTCACTACGATATCTACGATATACACTGCATCGAGTCTGCACCGCATCCTATGACTACTCGCTTCACTGCGACATCTACGATATGCACTGCATGAAGTCTGCACGACTGCACTGTTTTGTGTTCTTCATTAAGCCTGGCTGTGAGTTAGTCGTACGACCAGTTTTTCTGCTATAATCATATTGCTAAGTACGTCAAGTCTAACCCAAGTTGCTACGACGTGAAGTAAGACATAGAGGATGCCCTTGGCGACTGCACGTATTTCAACATAAGTGGGACACCTACTGGAAATGCTCTATAGTAGTCACTCACACATGTATTGTCGTTGAGTCAGTGATGTCCCACAAGAATATGTCATCATGTTTCATCGTGTGTAGGATCAAGGATAACCGACTAGAGGGGGTGAATAGGAGGTTTTTAAAAATTATAGGCCAAACTATACAATTAAGCAAGATGAACTAAGCAATGCTATCTATCACAAGATATATGCTATAAAATTAATTGCAATAAGTAAAGATAAGAAATAACCGCAATGCGGACAATGAGGTTTCCCCGTGGTATCGAAGATTTGTCGATCTTCACTAGTCCACGTTGAGGAAGCTTGACTCAATCAAGCCGGCTCCACAAATTAAGCCTTCCCTCGAAATCACTTGATTGTTCTTCCTCCTCTCCGGAGTTGGTGAACACCGAGCCAATCACAAATGGCACCGGGCCTCTTCACAATCTTCTTGAAGAGATCACCGCGCAAACCTCCGCCAAGCCGTCTAGGTGTCGACAAACACCAAGAGAATAGACCTTGATCTTCGCTTGACGGCAACCAAGAGCCAATGTATCAACTAGAATGAAATATTCTAGGTTTTGCTCACAACCTCACAAATTAGTGCAAAGAGAGTAAATGAGGAGTGAGGAGAGTGCTCTAAGCTCAAGTGTATTGAATGAATGCTCAGCAAGTAGCCCTTGAGCTGGTGATGGTATATTTATACCCCCACAACCAAAAGTAGCCGTTGGAGGAAAATTTCAGAAACTTTCAGAACAATCGGTAGTTCCGTCGTGTAAAGGCTGGAACTACCGTACCTCCATCGAGTGCACAGCAACGGCTCTTACAGGGATATTAAATGCTCTGACATAGCCGTTGGATTTTTGGTGCGGAACTACCGCCAACTAATTCGCGGAACTTCCGATCATCAGAAGTTCCGCAAATCTTTTGCGATACTACCGCTCTTCACTGGAGCACAAAAAATACCCTTTCTGGAAAAAAAACGTTGTGCACAACATTTAGAACTTCCGCGGTGCGGTAGTTCCGCTCATATCATGGCGGTACTACCGCTCTACCAGAAAATCAAAGATGTCCACAAAAGGGTGCTCTATGAAAAAAACATTCCGCAAAACATCAGAACTTTCGTGGTGCGGTAGTTCCACTCATATCATGGCGGTACTACTGCTCTTCCAGAAAATTGAATATGACCAAAAAGGGTGCTCTATGGAAAAAAAAATGTTCCGCAAGTTTTTTCCGGAAGTTCCGCCTAGCGGTAATTCCGCATATAACACGCTGGAACTATTGATTTCATACTGAAAGACTGATTTTAGTTCAAAACCAGAACAAGAGTGCATGCATGATCCTAGTTTGATCCAAAGGCATAATGATGTACTTTCAAGCTACTAGTTAAGATCTCCCTTAATAGTATAACATCTATCATAATATCTGGTCTTCTAACATGCTCCTAAGACCGGTAAAATTCAAAAGGGATCCTAGACTATTTATACATTGCCCTTGAAACAAACTCCATCTTCTTGATATCCTTTGACATGCAACTTCTTATTTTGGCTTTGTCATTTAGGACTAACCTTGTAATCACTCAACAAATATATTAGTCTCATATTCACATATTATCATTAATTACCAAAATATTTTTTAGGGGCCTAGATGCTTTCATCGTGAATATTATGTACAGTGAGCTCGTGGATAATATAGATTTTGAGTCACGATCCATCATTCGGGCGATTGAGGTAAGGTTACAGTACATAATCAATTATGCCAAGGTGTGGAGGGCAAAACAGACGGCATTGGAATAAAGGTTCGGTACGTTTGAGAACTCCTACCATAACCCCTCGTCCAACTCTGAGTTATACAAGACAGGAATCCTAACACTTATGTCGGCATTCAAGATTTCACGCATCTGAAGTGGCAATAAGAGGATACTGAAGCGAGCATTCTTCACCTTTGGTCCATGCATCACTGCATTCTGGCACTGTTGTCTAATCTTGTATGTGGATGTCATATTCCTGACTGGAAAGTACAAGGATCGGGTACTGACTGCAATAGCAACAGACGAGAACAATCAAGTTCTTAACGTGGCATTAGCATTTGCTGAAAGCGAGAACACGTACAACTGGTTGTGGTTCATGAGGAATTTGAGAATTTCTGTTGTACAGGGCCGTCCTAACGTATGCGTTATACATGATCGACATGTGGGCCTGCTGAGTGCAATAACTCAGCTACAAGGAGAGAACAAACCACTTCGTAGGTGGATCTACAGAGCAGGTGGTGCATGAGGCACTTGGGTGCAAACTTCTATAAGAAATTTCGCAACAAGGGGTTGATGAACCTGTTCAAGCGGTTGTGCAACCAGAACCAGCAGCGAAATTTTGACGCACTCTAAAAGATTTTGGATAAGCGGACCCAGATGTACAAAGGGAGATAGCGAAAAAATGCGATACAAGCGCTGACCAGGCACCCAAAGTATTACCATAGCTACCAACAGATGGTCCTAGTGTGGCAAGAAAGACGGGGGCGCAGGTGAAATGCTTCTTAGACTGGATTAAGCACGAGCTTAAGGTGAAGTGGCCGATACATGACAGGGTTGGTGCTTGATGTGGTGTCATAACAACCAATCTAGCCGATGTGTATAATTGGGTCATGCGCGTCGTTAGGTACCTCCATTTGTTTGTATTGTGGAGGCAATTCTCTACGGCATCACAATTTACTTTGTTGATTGAAGCAACAACGCGTCGCTTGCCATGGCAAATGATATAGTACTATACTCGTCATGATCACTAAGTACATGGAGGAGAAGAGAAAGAAGGGTGGGATGCACCGGTCATTCAAAAAGGGCACAAAAGAGCTTCGCTTCAAGATACTGTGCAGGGATAAAGGACGCCACGGGACGAAACCATGAGATGATCACCCACGAGTGCACGCTACGCCGCGTCAGTTGTGTATGCACTTGCAAGAAACCTCTTCCTTTGCATAGACTCTGCTCACATATCATGGTCGCATGTTCGATGATGACGCAGAATCCCGGGCCAGTACCTCCCTGATTATTTCAACATGGAGGAGGTGATGCAAACTTGGAGTATAGAGCTATATGGTTACAACGTGGTTAGCCATTTCACTGGCCATCCGACTTGGCGCAACTTATCTGGACCGCAGACATTGATAGGCTGAAGGGAAAGGTTGGCCGACGACAGGTACGGCGTATCAGGGACGAGATGAACGAAGCAGAAGCCGGGCGTCGTACAAAAAAATGCTTCATTTGCAGAGAGTCTGAGCACACCTTCAAGGAATACCCTACGAGAAATGTACAAGATGAAGTAGACATCGGCAGTCCGGACTAAAGTTCAAAAAAATCTTAATTTTGAGGTGTGATAAAAAAAAGTTCAAAATAAAGAAAGGATTTATTCTTTGTTCGTGGACTAAAGTGAAGATGATGCCGCATGCATGGTTTGTGTTGCATTTTCTGTTGTTCTGTTTTATTTATTTTTTCCCGTTTGTGTTGGTTTTGGATGGATTCAACCGGCATGAATCATGTGCGTAACGGTGGTGTAGCTTGCTTTGATTTTGGGCGCTCTTGTTGCTATCTCTGTCCATGTCCAACCATCAATTCAGCCGCAGTTGGCTTCTTTCTTTGTTTCATTCTGGCAGGCATGCTCCATGCCGGTGGCCGGCCTTGTACTACCTCCTTCCTACTCATAACCACATCCTAATCGACAGGGACCCCTACCTTCCTTCCATTCTTTCTTTCTTTCTTCCCTCCCGACCGGAATTTGCTTGGGCCACATCCGATTCGCCACGGCCCATGGTCAAGATGGTTGTAGCAATCTCTCTAACATGCAAGCCCCGCCCCACTCTACTTTTCTTTTTATTTTTCTTGCCCTTTTCTTTTCTTCTTAATCGGGAATTTCTTTTCACCTAGTAGGGAATAATAGTGCTAGACGTCCCAAGACTGTATACATACATATTCAGCACAGCCACGCCTACAACTCCTACCCAACGTGACTAAACATCTTCTATAGTCTATAGTACATCGCAGCTAGGGATAGCAATTGTGTATTTTATTTGCCTATAAGTATGAAAATTGAGGCACTTATCGGATAAACAGAGCACGTGCATAGATGAGCTCCACCTGTATGTACCTATCTCTCGCTCGTTTAGATATGACATACACTCACACTCACAGTTGTATTAACACTCCCACTAAAACCATGTACTTGATCACTCCAGATCTGGATCCGCCCCGTAGGCGTAGTCTCGTGGGAGTAACCCGACCCAACCCAAGAAATGAACGCGAGGAGAGCGATAAGAGCAACAAGAGAGAGTCGAGAGACCAACACAGCACCCACCCGAAACAACACGACAGAGTCGTCTTTCGCCTCGCCTCCCTCCCTCCCCTCTCTCTCTCTCTCTCAGCTAGGTTCGGCCAGGGTTCCGCCCCCATGGACGGCGGCGACTCCGGCGGCGGGGGCGGTGCGGCCGCCGCGGCCAAGTGGCGGAGCGACGCGTCGCGGGCCTTCCAGTACTACCTCGACCGCTCCACCCCGCACGCCACGGGCCGCTGGCTCGGCACGCTCGCCGTCGCCGCGATCTACGCGCTCAGGGTCTACATGATCCACGGATTCTACATCATCACCTACGGACTCGGGATCTACCTTCTCAACCTCCTCATCGGATTCCTCTCCCCCATGGTCGACCCCGAGCTCGATCCCTCCGCCGCGGCCGACGGCCCCGCCCTCCCCACCCGCGGCTCCGACGAGTTCAAGCCCTTCATCAGGCGCCTACCAGAGTTCAAGTTCTGGTACGTACGACCTCACTCAGTCTCCCCATATATGATATATCCCACCCAGATCTCCCATCAGATCGAGATCTCCCCCATATCTGTATAATCACCTAGCTTCATGCTCTCTCTCTCTCTCTCTCTCTCAATATATACTTAACGCAACCAATCGATCCCCTTCTGTACCTCTATTTAGCGGCCGTGATCTGCTTAGTTCAGCTTTACCACGTCCAGATCGTTGGCCTCCTCGACCCTAGCCCGACGATAGTTGCTCATGGTTCAGATTAGTTGGGAATTTGGGCAAACCGAAACCTCTCTGCCACTCACGGCCTGTTTATACTAGTGCTTCCCATGCTCTCAGCTACTGCTGATCCTATCTTGTCAACAAATGACCAATTTTTAACATTGGCCAACCAACTGTGACATGGTTATTAAGGCGGTAAGGCGAGGCGAGTCACCCTCCTCACACCTTTTAAGCGGTAAGGCGCGAGGCGAGGCGACGCCTTAGGAAATCCTAAGGCGACAGTGCAGAGCAGCAGACTGGAAGGCCGCAGAAGATCCCGACAGCTGTCGGAAGTCACAAAAGATCCCGGCCTGAGCCTGCCCGCTGACCGGCGCACTGCCCCGCCTGCCCGCCTGCCTCGCCTCCTCTTAACCCCCTTGCACTGCCTCGCCTGCGCCTCCCCTTAACCCCCTTGCACTGCCTCGCCTGCGCCGCCTCCCTTCACTTGGCTCTCTCTCTGCCTCTTCGCTGCTCGGCGACCCGGCCTTCTCCCTGCATCCCGGCCTCCTCGCCTCCCGCTCCCTCCCGGCCTCCCTTCCATATGTCCGAGGGGGAGACCGGGAGGGAGGGGGAGTCCGGGTCGCCGCCGGGAGAAGGGAGGGAGGGGAGGAGGGAGGGGGAGCCGGGGAGGAGGTGGTGGTGGAGACCGGGGAGGGAGGGGATGGAGCAAACCTGGATCTGGAGCGCAAAGGGCGACGCCACGATGGGGATGGAGGTGGGACGGTGGCGTAGTAGATGGTCGCTGGCGCGCCGCTTCAGGGATGGAGGCCGCGATGGGGACGGAGGTGGCGCTAGGGCTTCGGTCGTTCGGCTTCACGCACGCGGCGGCGCCAGGTTTTTCCCCACTTGCCCCCTCATCCCGTCTCTTTTATCTCCTCCACCCATTCTTATGGCGGCCGCCTTGGAGCTTCCCGACGCCATATGCCGCCCTCTCGACGCCATGGCGACACCTTGTCCTTGAGGCGGACGCCTTAGGCATTCTTGGCAAGGCGACGCGCTGCCGACCGCCTTACCGCCTAAGCGTCGCTTTAGGCGACGCCTTAATATCCATGAACAGTGACATGTCATACGAATCAAACGATACTAGCAAACTGGTCCGAAAGACTACTGCTTCTCGAGGCTGCTACAAAAGATCACAAGCCTGTTGTATCCTAAACTTATTATATTAGGGGTTGGGGTGCTACCATTGCCAATGTCATTTAATTCCAAGTCAGGCTGCCATGTACTCCAATTGGTTACACAGTCCTTGTCAATTTGTGCTGAAGCATGCTGCCTAATAATTTAACTGCTTACCACCTTTGTTCTTCTGTGCTCCTCGTTGCCACCTTATTTCTTGTTAATGTTAATGCGTGGTCTACACACCTTGGCATGTTTGCCTGCATGATATCAAGGCTACAATAGGCACAAGGAAATGCAAACATCCTACTGGGAAACTGCCCTCCCTCGCTGCGAAAGGGTGTTCACCTTCTTCTTATTTTCTTGTACACTGTAATCGAAGCCCTGTGGTAATCCAAGTGTAAATTCTGCATGCCCATGTTTCTTGGCTAATTTGCAAATGCGTGCGCAACGAAAAACCATTGACACCAGGGAAGAAGAAACCCACGCCCCTTGTGTGCGATTGTGCCTACTGTCAGTGTCATGCAAACCAGCTCAAGTGTGGACCCTACCCCCAACAGATTATACGACTTTATATTCTCTTGGACTTGTCCACCAGCAACCCAACATAGTATAAACCAATCATAACATGTTACCTCTTCAATTTCACCATATCTCTCCTTGGGGATTCCAATGGATGAGGTGGGAAACAGTGGCTCCCCTGGTGTGGTGTTACTAGCTAATAACAGAGTGATTGCACCTATTGGTCCGCCCCATAGGCAGCAACCTGTGATCAGCTAGGTTGATGAAATTGCTCTATGCACTGCCCATGTGCTTGGTGCAGGTGGTTCTATGTTGCAAATTACGGCCTTGGGACCTTCCTCCCTAGCATCCTTCTGTGCAAGTGTTTTTTTTTTTTTGCTATTGAGTTGGCTGGTTGTTTAGCATAGACCTTTTAGTTACATAGGATGGATTTGATGTTAAACTAGCTACATTATGAGTTGCTTCCTTGTATAGTAGTTTGATTCATTTTATAGGTTGATGTGTTTCCTACCTTTCCAGGTACTTTTGTGAAGCTCTTCTGGTAAATTTGCCATTAGGACAAATTTGAAGCGTTTTTGTTTTGATTATAAGTGAACGGTTATGGATGATGTCCATCTGAACTAATCAAAGTTTGTGGATTTACAGCAATGTTTTTTGAGGAGATTTCGATGTTTGGTCCCGCTCTTCATTAATAGTTCATTATCACTAGTGATGAGTTTACATGTCCTCTGACAATAGAATTGGAGTACATCCATTGTGTGCCCACGAAACTGTCATTAGATGCAAGGCTTCATAGGGAAAATTCTATCGGTAACATGCATAAATAGGTGCAGCTTGCATAATGCTCATCTATATATGTAATGCTTATAGATTTATGTTGCAGTATTTCAGTGCGAATTGAGATGTGGTTCAACATGTCATCTAAAAGACGTGTGATTGCTCATTTTTCAGTATTTAACTGCAATAGTTCCTTTGTTTTATTAAATCTGAAAATTGGGCTTGTAGTTTCAAACCGATATATCCATAATATCCATTTGCTTATCTTTCAGGTATGCAATCACAAAAGCTTTTGTTATAGCTTTTGTGATGACATTCTTCTCTGTATTTGATGTTCCTGTCTTTTGGCCCATACTTCTCTGCTACTGGATCGTTCTTTTCGTCCTCACAATGAAGCGCCAGATTCTGCATATGATCAAATACAAATATGTGCCCATCAATATCGGGAAGCAGGTTAGTGTATTGTGTACTGTTAAAATTGTGTAATTATGTTTGTTCATCTGCCGAAGGTCAATTGTTGTGGGTTTCATGGGAGCTGCGTGTTTACCAGTTATTAAATGGCATTTATCTATCTCTTCAAGTTTTGGGTTCATTGGGGCATCTCTAATAGTTAGAGATAAACTTGTCTCTAACATATGCCACATCATCTTTAGAGATAACATCTCCAATATATAATCACTAGCACACTCTCCAACATTTATATTTTAGAATTTTCTTTTGAAACGAGCCCACATGTCAACTAGAGTAGATTAATGTATCATGTTTTGTTTCGTGTTATCCTGTCTTGTTTAGTATGCACGATAGTTTCTTTAGGAAGAGATGGCATGTGCTGTCTCTCCTCCCCTTCTTTCCTCCGCGTAGTATTTTGTTAACGTGATATAGCTAAGAGACGACAATAAATACACTATTGGAGATGCCCTTAGACATTATCAGTTTGATGCGTGCATCATATTTACTTCTTTTTTTTTTTCTCCATTTGTGATCTCCAACAAGTGCTTGTGCAGTTGCCGCACCATGTTATTCAATCAAGTGTCACTTATCATTACATTTCTCATTATTTGTCCCAATTGTGTTGCCAGAAATATGGTGGGAAGAAGAGTGGCGCAAGCAGCAGTTCTTTGAAAGACTGATTGCCAACCTACCCCGGTAGGAAAATGAAAAGGGCGATAAGACACAGTTGATGATATTCCATGTGCTAAACACCAAATGTAATACTTCATTCATATCTAGAGTAGAAGGATGGATATTCACTTGTGTTTCTGACTTTGGGTCACGGTTTAGTTTGATATTGTGCTAGAGCGCTTTCTTGTATGAGTACATAGTGTGATTCTTTTTCACCAAATATTGCAGCAGTAAGTGCACTTGCCTGATCCCTCATCCAACGTGAAATTTCTCATCTAAGATCTGGTGAGCCATTGTGTTGTCGCCGCTGGTAGACGGACAAGGGTTTGCTACTTATACCTGGTTTCCTTCATCGAGGCTTTAGAAGCTGGGTACAAGTCTAGCTCCTCTTTGCTTTGCTCTTCTTTGCTTTGCTCTTGTGACTTGTGCGCTGTAGTTTGTACGTACGTGTTTAGCCGGCTGACTGGCTAGATCTAAGGTGGTACAGATCGAGCTAGCAAAACAATCCAAAAAGAAATTTGAGTAGCTAGCTACTTGGATAGAAGTACTACTTGTAATACTCTGAAAAATAATTTTAATATTAGTAATCGCGTCGTAGGGGTCGGAGAGTAATTAATTAAATAGTATCAGTAAATAATTAATTAAAAACGTCTGAAGGGTTTGTGCGTAATTAAATAAAAAGAATTTGTGAAAAATAGAATTTTCGGATTTTTGTGAGCTATATAAATAGTAGTGAAATTATTTTAGAAAAAAAAAACCCTAATCTCTTTTCCCTGGTAGCCAGCCGCCGGCCAGCCTTTCTCTCTGTGCATTGCCGTCCCTGCTGATTTTTTCTCTAGTACCGGCCGATTTGTATTGCTTCCCTGCATGAAAGCACTCGCAGACGCTAAATCGCTCGCTGAGCCACCGGCCACCGAAGTCGCATGCGTTGCCACTGAATCTGCTTGCTCTCGTCGTTGCATTGCGTCCCCGTGTGCGTATGCGCGCGCCGCTCTTCTGCGTGGGCAGTCTTGGCTGCAGCCGCTCCCTCCTGCGAAGACTGCTGCGCGTGGAACCGATCAAGATCGCCAGGCCGCTGTGTAGCGCGTGGATCGCCGCTAGCCGTCTGCTGATTTTGCTCTATTTGTCTGCTATTTGTTTGGTACGCATGCTTGCCGGTTCTTCTGCATTGCCGAGATCGCCGGCGCGGCTTTGCTTTTCTTTATGCGTCTTCTTTGCTTTTTCCTTGCGGTGCCGAGAACTGCTGCCGATTGTTTTCTTCTGAGCCGACGAGAGAATCTGCTGCTTTCTTGTCTTTGCGCCTTCGCCGCCATTGTTAACAATCTGCTGCGTTGCTGTGCCAAGGAAGGCCTGCTGTTCTCGGTGACGCCAGCCGACGCCGACCTGCTGAACCAGCTGCCGACGCCCTGCAGTCGTCGCTTAGAGGTCAATTGCTGCTCGTTTTCTTGGAAAGGTATATTGATTTGCATGCGTGCACCTGATTAGCTAATTGCTTTAGGATAAATTAATTGAGGATAATTAGAGAAGGTTCTATAGTTTTTAGTCGAGAGTACCGATTAATAGATCTGTTTAGCATGCTGTTCGGTTGTACAATTATTTGGGTATCTTAATGGCAAAATTTGGAAATATCATCTACTGGATAATTGTAGATAATTTCGATATCTTTCTATAGCATGTTTAATCTTGTCAATCGGATTAGTATAATTCGAGTTATGATTTTCGGAAGACCGCTGTTTTTACGGTTGTCGTCTTTCGGTGCTGTTTTGGTAGATCAGATATTAAAAATGGTAAACAGATTAATTAGTGTTTTTGATCTACATGAAAGTTGTAGGTAATTGTCCAATGGTTCTGTAGGATCTGAGAACACGATTTTGGTTGAGTACAACAAAAGTTATGATTTTAGTAAGGCTGCTGTTCCGAAGCGGACAGATCGGCTTTCTGGGCTAAATACGGAGGGTTAGATGATTTAATTAGAAGTCTTCGTAATCTAAGAAAAGGTAGATAATTTTATAAAGAATCCAGATTGGGGTGGTTTGTGGTGATCGGACTTTCGAGTCAAAAGTTACGCTCTTTTTAGTAACCGGTCAGCTATAGGTAGCTTTTCGATACCGGCGTAACGTGGTTTATTTGGGGACGTGTAGGAGCGATGTATATTGATTGTTATTCTTATGATGTCTGTAGCTTGTATTGAGATGTGTGTATTTAATGTAGGAGGCGTCGTGTTTGTTGCCGTCTTCTAGTCAAATTGTGCGTCGCAACTAGTAAAGGCAAGTGCATGGTAGACAGCGATCAATGATCGATCATTTATTTTCTTTATCTTCTATTACCATTATTGTTGTGCTTTTATTTTATTTAATTGCAAACAATGAATTGGTATGATTGTATCTTTGTTGACAAGCATGATGAAAAGTTGGATATGATGTTTATGATGGAGTTTGCATGTTTGCATTCATAAGCATCTTTGCATAAGAGAAGGTGATCATGATTGATCACAACTCCACGGGAGTGGAGGAGGTCCCCGATCCTTGAGGAGGAACGGGCTTGAGAGTGAATGTTGTCGCGAGCATTCACTCACGCTATACCGGTATACGCGAAAGAAGTGCATGTGGACATATAGAATAGAGTTGCATTGATATTTGAGATTGATAAATGAGAATGTGAATGGAAGTGCATATGATGATAATGAAGTTATTGATTCTTTGTTGATTTATTATTATCGTTGTATATCGATGTGTTTGCTGAGTCGTGGACTCACCCTTGCTCTACTGTTGTTTTTAGGTGAGCTTCGAGGATGCCGTAATTGAGAGCGAATAGAGCACATGGACATCACATAATCATTCGCCATGATAATCTTTTCACTCATTATTGGCTTACCCTTGGACATGTTAGTTATTGAATAATGTTTAGGATATCATTTGGACTAGACTATTTGCTTTATTAATTTGGATTCATTGGTTGATGCTGCTTTAGATCATTTACCTGGTATTATTCTACTTGATTATTCATTATCGTTTGATCCATTGATATAATTATTGATGATTTCTTGATGTAATTTTATAGTGTGTCATTATTTATTAGTTTAAAGTGTAGTGTGGTGGCATTCTAGGCTCGGCGTTGAAATGTGTTACAGGTTAGTATCGAGCGGGCTTTAGGTCCGTGGTGAATAGATTAACAACTTAGGCAAACTAAAATTGTTAAAATTTGTTTTAGTTTAGTAAATCAACTAAAATTTGCTAATGGTTAACTAACCTAAAATTTGACACACTAGTGCACCATAGGTTAGAGAGAGGTACGAATATAGTTTTACGCCTGTTATGTGGTTTATTGATGGATGAGTTTATTTTGAGCTTTGAACTCATTATATAATGTTGATTGTGATTGATAGCTATGTCGAGGATAGATGACGTGGTCGTGGTGGCCACTTGTCGTGGAGGTCGGGGCATGGGCGTGGTTCTGTGGGGCCCCTCCCGAGGCGCTTGAGATCGTGGTTGTGACCCTGGGATTTACCAGGTTACACCACCATTCGTGGTATGGGAATAGAGAGGTAGCTACTTTGATTACAGCGGTTATAGGGATTGTGTGTGAGTTTCTTTATAAAAGTTGTTCTCTTCCTTGAGCTTGAATTTTGGGCAATTCTGGTTATAGTTGCGGTTGATGAATTTTCCGGAGATAGTGTTTACAATACAATGGTGGTATTTCATTGGTCTCCTTTGGTTCCATAAAGCCATTACTTGTTCTCATGATTGTTGATCTATTGTTGCTTTGTGTGAACATCTGCTAATGAAGATTGATCTTTTCGTGGGAGTTCCGCCCTTCCTATTGGAAAATATGACTTATTTATTCACTTGGTATTCTGGATACTGAAAGTTTTCTATTGCAAGTTCTTTAACATGTGAAAACTTTGGCTTTATGTATTTCCTTTGAATTATTTCGAGTGCTGAAGTTTAATGCCTATTTTTTTTTCTGAAAAGAGTTAAAATCCTTTTGTGTTGACTTGTTATGTTTAAGCTAGAGGTGGTAAACATAGAAGTTCATTGATAAGGTATGAGTATCAGGTCGGATCTGTAGCGTGATGCATGATTGGTCTTAACCCAAATCCTTAGAATTAAGCTTGATTAATTTGATATTGTCATAGAGTAATTACGAGTCGAGTAGTGACTAAGAGTATGTCCATACATAATTGGAGTCATAAGAGTTATTAGGAAGTATGGAACGTTGAGGAACTGGCTTGGACATTAAAATTGATTAGTTTGTGGAATTTATTGGATTTGGTACCAATGGATTAATCTAATTGTGTGTAAAGGGAAACTTGTGGAGATGCTAGGTTATTGCCTTAATAGATATTATTTGTGGTGTTATCTTTACTGTAGACACTTGGTGATCATATTTGGTTGATAGCTTTACATATACCTTAGTATGATTAATTACTGGAATTGTGTACACAAGGTTGAAGGGATTGAATACCAGTGGATCTAGAATTTACAGGAGGAGTTCTGGATAGTTCTTCTTTATAGAATGACACGATGAATTTGATTATAGTGTTGTGGAGACTTTTGATCGAGAGAAGATTTTGACTTTTGAAGTTTTAGGGTGATTTTGTTGAAAACTAAATGTGAGGAGGAACAACTGAATATGTGTTGGTAAATATTCAAGTGATTCGCAAATGAAAATAGGTAGCAGCTAGACATCATAAGAAAGCTAGTTGATAACAACAATGGTTGGAGTGCAATTGCTGAGTGTTAAAGTTTGGTGTGGAGCATCACTAAGAGTTGAGCTGGTGTGATTTAATAGGTGGCTTATACCTAGACAATTGTGGAATAGTCAGACAATAGCATACCCGTGATGAAAGGGTTTTGATAAAACCTTTTAATTTGTGTAGTGGATTCCTTCTGATATAAAGTAGTTGTTGTAGTGAGGTTGTATGGTTTTGGAATAATCTCATTTTGAAGATGTGATGGTAAAGTAGTACGGAACAATTTGGTGAACTTTTCGGGGCTTATTAATGGAAGAGTTGACGATAATGAATCATGTGAAGAGTGTATTATTCTTAATGTTAGTAAGACTGTCTGTAAGGGATTGTGGCTTTGTGTGGTGATGGTTCTTTTAGAAAAAGAGTAATTTGATCGTCTTTCGTAATATCGTTTAAATGAAAGGTTTGGAGTTTTGAATTCATGAATTTTTGGAGTTCATGATTTATTTGGTAGATGAAATTGGTTTGAACAAGTGACGAGTCGGAAAGCTTTATTGGTTCTTAAGTGATTAATGTGATTTGATCTTAAAAAAAAAAAAAAAAAAATCTCTTTGTATTTGTCTCTTCTTTTGAGGAAGGAATAGTCGGTTTGTTTTACAAAACCTTAAAGAGTGTATATTGGGAACTGGTTAATAGTGGTCAAGTATATGATGTGGTGAGACCCTGGGTTGCAAGTTAATTGAGGAACATTAGGGGATGAATTCATTTCATGATATAAATCTCATAGAGAATTGGATCTAAAAGGAATTATGGTCGTTGGGACAAAACTGATTATATTGTTACAATTAGTAGAACCTATAGTGAATAGTGATCCAAGAATATTTGTTCATGATGGTGGAGTATTGGATTTATCGAATAGTTGGGATATTGTGATGGTATACTTTGCAAGGTTATGTAGGTGAAATTGAATGGTGTGGTTTATTGAGGGTCCAATATTAGTGAAGTAAATCGTTTTGGGCAGTCAATTGATTAGTGATGATGGTTGATATTAATGATTGAGGATATTGTTTGGATTGTGGGAATTCTAGACAGCGAATATGCGGATTTCTATCAAGTATACCAGAAGTCACTTTAGGAGTCCTGGCTGTTGAAATTGAGCATGTGTTTTATGCTAGAACCTTGGTTGTCCAATGATCATGTGTAGAAGTAGTAGAACAAAAGTGGATTCCAAATAGTATGATGATCATTGATAGAATCCTTTGGCTTTAAATCAGTGTGTGTGTGTAGAGAATTTCAAGTTGATTATCCTTAAAAGATTGAGGTGATGTGATTGTGGGTGTAGATTTTATTTGAGGTGTTGGGAATCATTTGTCAAAATAGTTTCTTTGGTAGAGGAGGGGACTATAGTATCTTTGTATGGGCTAGTAGAGTCTCTCTAAATGGGCGCGGTTGTTGCTCTCATGTTGAGCATCGCTTTGAGATTACCAGTTAAGAGTAATGAGTTAGTGTGATGATTTGAAATCCTATGATTTGAGAGAGTTTATTCCTAGAAGAAAAATTGAGAAAAAAAAAAAATTGATTCCTCGGGTAGTGAAATGCCCTCTTGATTCTTGTTCGAGCCGTGTGTTTATGACAGAGGTCATTTACAATTTGAGTTGGCTTTACGTTGGCATGTGATTCTTTCTAATTTAGGAAAAAAAAAAGTGATTGATTTTGGCATTCGAATGTTTTCTCTTTTGGCTTACGTGGTGGTTATTTGCAAATAGCCTATTTGGAAAATGGAAAGGTTTTTGTGATGAATCTTTGATTTTGGATTTGACTATTCTGATGGGGAGTTGGTAACGCGTGATTGCGATGAGAATCCTTTGTTTTCAGTTGGGTTCTATTTATAAAAGAGTTTGTTTGAAACTAGTTTGGTTGTGCGTTCCTGGTTAAAGGAGGTACTCCTTGCAAATGTGAAGTGGTTGATTGGGAGACAGGACAGGAGTTCAGTGTGTTATGTACAGATTGTGTGGTTTGGTTCCAAAACGAAGTTAGGCCCAAGTTACCTTAGTTTGTTTCTGGAAGTTGTGGAGATTTTTGGAAGAAAGTGTATCGTTAGGACCGTCTCGTGTCCATGCGCAAGGCACACAACATTTTGTATAACCCAAGGTCAAGGTAGTATTTGAGAGATCAGGATTACAAGGTTTTCTTAGAGCCGTTGACCACCAAGTAAGACCGTACCTTCGACTTCTGTCAGTTGAGTGTACCCAAAAAAAAAAAAAAAAATTCACGAGATGAGTGCTGAGGCACAAGACGTTGGTATACGTCAAGGTGCTGTGGACGCATCAGTCCGAGAGAGAGGCGACTTGGGAGTTGGAGTCTCGCATGCGCGAGCAATACCCAGAGTTGTTCACGTCGGGTATGTGTTATTTTGTTGTTTAATTCGAGCCGTGCAGTTTTTATTTGAGGAGAACGGCGAGGTAGAATTCGGGGTCGAATTCTGTTAAGGGGGGTAGAATGTAATACTCTGAAAAATAATTTTAATATTAGTAATCGCGTCGTAGGGCTCGGAGAGTAATTAATTAAATAGTATCGATAAATAATTAATTAAAACGTCTCAAGGGTTTGTGCGTAATTAAATAAAAAGAATTTGTGAAAAATAGAATTTTCGGATTTTTGTGAGCTATATAAATAGTAGTGAAATTATTTTAGAAAAAAAAAACCCTAATCTCTTTTCCCTGGTAGCCAGCCGCCGGCCAGCCTTTCTCTCTGTGCATTGCCGTCCCTGCTGATTTTTTCTCGGTAGAAGCCGATTTGCCATTGCTTCCTCATGAGCACCGCAGACGCTAAATCGCTCGCGAGCCACCGGCTACCGAGTCGCATGCGTTGCATTGAATCTGCTTGCCTCATTGCATTGCGTCCCCATGTGCGTGGCGCGCGCGCGCTTTCTTCTTCGCGTGGTACGTCTTGCTGCGCTCCCTCTCTGAAGATCGCTGCGTGGAACCGACCAAGATCTATTTGTGCCGCCGTAGCGCGTGGATCGCCGCTAGCCGGTTCGCTGATTTTGCCTCTTTGTCTTTGCTATTTGTTTGGCTGCATGCCGGCTGGTTCTGCATTGCCGAGACTGCTGCGGCGCTGCTGCTTTTCTTTGTCTGTGCTGCTGCTTTTTCCTTGCGGTGCCGAGAACTGCTGCCGATTGTTTTCTTCTGAGCCGACGAGAATCGCTGCTGCTTTCTTGTCTTTGCGATCGCTTTGCCATTGTTGGCAATCTGCTTGCGTTCTTTGTGCCAAGGAAGGCTCTTGTTCTCGACGCCTTGACGCCGACCTCTTTGAACCGCCGACGCCTACAATGCCGCTAGAGGTCAATTGTCGCCGTTTTCTTGGAAAGGTATATTGATTTGCATGCGTGCACCTGATTAGCTAATTGCTTTAGGATAAATTAATTGAGGATAATTAGAGAAGGTTCTATAGTTTTTAGTCGAGAGTACCGATTAATAGATCTGTTTAGCATGCTGTTCGGTTGTACAATTATTTGGGTATCTTAATGGCAAAATTTGGAAATATCATCTACTGGATAATTGTAGATAATTTCGATATCTTTCTATAGCATGTTTAATCTTGTCAATCGGATTAGTATAATTCGAGTTATGATTTTCGGAAGACCGCTGTTTTTACGGTTGTCGTCTTTCGGTGCTGTTTTGGTAGATCAGATATTAAAAATGGTAAACAGATTAATTAGTGTTTTTGATCTACATGAAAGTTGTAGGTAATTGTCCAATGGTTCTGTAGGATCTGAGAACACGCATTTTGGTTGAGTACAACAAAAGTTATGATTTTAGTAAGGCTGCTGTTCCGAAGCGGACAGATCGGCTTTCTGGGCTAAATACGGAGGGTTAGATGATTTAATTAGAAGTCTTCGTAATCTAAGAAAAGGTAGATAATTTTATAAAGAATCCAGATTGGGGTGGTTTGTGGTGATCGGACTTTCGAGTCAAAAGTTACGCTCTTTTTAGTAACCGGTCAGCTATAGGTAGCTTTTCGATACCGGCGTAACGTGGTTTATTTGGGGACGTGTAGGAGCGATGTATATTGATTGTTATTCTTATGATGCTGTAGCTTGTATTGAGATGTGTGTATTTAATGTAGGAGAGGCGTCGTGTTTGTTGCCGTCTTCTAGTCAAATTGTGCGTCGCAACTAGTAAAGGCAAGTGCATGGTAGACAGCGATCAATGATCGATCACTGTTTTCTTTATCTTCTATTACCATTATTGTTGTGCTTTTATTTTATTTAATTGCAAACAATGAATTGGTATGATTGTATCTTTGTTGACAAGCATGATGAAAAGTTGGATATGATGTTTATGATGGAGTTTGCATGTTTGCATTCATAAGCATCTTTGCATAAGAGAAGGTGATCATGATTGATCACAACTCCACGGGAGTGGAGGAGGTCCCCGATCCTTGAGGAGGAACGGGCTTGAGAGTGAATGTTGTCGCGAGCATTCACTCACGCTATACCGGTATACGCGAAAGAAGTGCATGTGGACATATAGAATAGAGTTGCATTGATATTTGAGATTGATAAATGAGAATGTGAATGGAAGTGCATATGATGATAATGAAGTTATTGATTGCTGTTGATTTATTATTATCGTTGTATATCGATGTGTTTGCTGAGTCGTGGACTCACCCTTGCTCTACTGTTGTTTTTAGGTGAGCTTCGAGGATGCCGTAATTGAGAGCGAATAGAGCACATGGACATCACATAATCATTCGCCATGATAATCTTTTCACTCATTATTGGTTTACCCTTGGACATGTTAGTTATTGAATAATGTTTAGGATATCATTTGGACTAGACTATTTGCTTTATTAATTTGGATTCATTGGTTGATGCTGCTTTAGATCATTTACCTGGTATTATTCTACTTGATTATTCATTATCGTTTGATCCATTGATATAATTATTGATGATTTCTTGATGTAATTTTATAGTGTGTCATTATTTATTAGTTTAAAGTGTAGTGTGGTGGCATTCTAGGCTCAGCGTTGGGCTGGGGTGTTACACTACTCCAGTAGCTAGTACATAAGCGCATGCTTACTTATATTTAGTAAAACGTGAGATTATTGCTTCTTTATGTTTCGCTAGTTGTGCCTGTGTTGTGATCGATAATCTCTTTCTTCCAGCGGAAGAGATCGCTGCCCTCCGGCAGGCGACTTTGCGGAAAAAAAACGTTGCGTTTTTTGAATTCGTGCTGATGTGCCGTCTCGGCCTTCAGCGCGTAGTTGCGCTTCGAGGGCCTACGAGCTGTCGGATCCCTGGATCGCACGACCCCTCCACCAGGCCAGAGCCCTAGTCGCCTCAGCCTCGCCCTCGCACGACGCCTCTCGCTTAGCCCGCGCCGCCCTAGCCAACCGCCTCCTCGCGACGCACTCACCGCTTGGCTCCTCCCCTTAGCCCGCGCCACCCTAGCCAACCGCCTCCTCGCCCGCGACGCACCCGCCGCTCGGCCCACGCTGCTGTCACCCCCTTCCACCCGCGCCGCCGCTCCCACCATTCGCGTTGGAGGGCCAAACTCGTTGCCGCCCTTCGTTAGATCAGGATCACCGCTCGTTCCTATTCCCTTACTCTCCCTCCTTAGTTGCCCCTCTCCGCTACCTCCGCCTCTCCCTCCCTCTTCCTCCCCCGCCGCCCCCCTCGATCCAGCTCCCCAGCTCCCGTCTCGGCGTATCCCCTCTCGTCCACCCCCTCGGCCTCCTTAGCTTCATTCATCCTTCGAATCCTCTCCCCTCCCTCCTCCTCCGTCGTCCAACCACCCTATCGTCTTTTAGATTGCCGGGCGATGTCGATGACCACCATCGTCGGGAACCCTTTTTGCCCATCACCATCTGAGCACATGTAGAGAGGAGGCAGATGTGCAATCGGAGCTCAAGGTGTGTAAACCAACCCATTCCAATCAATTTTTTTCTTCCGCCTCAACAATCCGACTGAATGGATTCTTTGTGTGCCGAGCAGTACATCTGGAGCTTCTCATACAGTACTGAAAAAGGTGACTTGCAGCTGTTCAACCTCAAATTTTAGCATGTGTTTTGGTTGCATTTTGTTGGCTTGTGTGCCCAGGTTTTCCCAGATGTGTTAGTTTGTATGGTTTTACCAAATCGGTCATTCTAAATCATAAAAACTAGAACTAAAGGCAGATGTGTTAGTCTTAGAACAAATTAATGAGCGTAACTAGCCAAAGGCAGAGTTTTAGTTATCAGGTAATACCCAGTCTTAATATATATACTACCCTGTGATGCATGAAAAAAATCGTTGTACATACAAATCAGGTAGACCGTAAATTATATGTATGTGCTAAATGTATGTTTTCTTATTTATCTGTACCTTTTTCCATTATTTCTAAATTCAGTATATCATCATAATTGTGATCATTTTTCTTTGCCTTATTGTCTTTGTCAGCATTGAATGGACCAAAGATGGTTACCTCATAAATTGTTGTTAACACAAGGAAATCTGTCAACTTTGTTGCGATGAACAGCACTCGGATTTGTCATAAGCTATTGTGCTGACCAAACATTGTGATGGATCTCTTGTAGAGATCAGGAACAGTCCATGCCGTTGGTTGGGTTCTGCTCCCATTCTCCGTGCTCCCAACACATCTTCCAGAATCTTGTTGGAGGCAGGCGTGCGAGTTAGCTCCTATTTTAAACAAAATTGTGGATCATGTTAGCTTGGATGGGGATTTCTTGCAAGAATCTTTGTTTAAGTGAGTTTCTTTGCCATATTAATATGTTCACGGTTTCATTCGGAGTTCTACTTACAACTTGAACCAAAATAAATGAGAATCTCACCTCATCAAATCCTACTAAATCTTCTTGTACGGATGGCTTAATTTTTATTAAGAGGTTGTATACCCTATGATTATTGAAAATTTAATGTAACCTATCTGTGGATATCATGGGGATATGCTCCAGATTTTAGGATGATGTGACAATTGGCAATGGTGTTTACGGTTTATCATTTCACGTGTTTTCGGCAAAGTTCAGTTCTGTCATGTCAGAACCGGTCTGACCGGCCAGGTGTGACGGTCAGACCGGTCCCAAATCGGTCGGATCGACCATAAGCGGCGGTCGGACCGGGAATGTCAGAAAGTGGTATTTTGAGCTGGGCCAAAAATAAAGGGTGTAGGCAAGAGAGGGGATTCTATTGCACTTGGTCCTATAATTTTTGGAGTCTCCAGTCAAAAGTTCTATTGGTTTGAAAATTTCAATAGGTTTCGGTTTTTCAGAGAGGAAAAATGGCTAAGTCCCAGCTGGCGGTCTGACCGCCCATAGGTGGCGGTCTAACCGGTTTTCACTTTGTTCGTCGCTTGGTGTGACGGCGATATTCGTGTGTTAGGTCAAGGTCATGAGTTTCAGGGTATATATTTTGCATGATGCATGTTTTGACTAACATAGGTCAAGTTGTGAAGAACTTGTTCCCAAATTCGGTTTACTTGTCTATTGTTGTGCAAGTTGCTTGGTGGTCAACGACGGTCAACGACGATGATGATCGGGACTAGGTTTGGAGAGCTGAGGTCCAGAACGATCGACGATGCCGGGCAATGTCAATGAACTCAAGCGTGACGCAAGATGGACAAGGGCGCGTGACGCAAGATGCAGATTGGGGGCTGCCCATCGTATTGTACGGCCGTCACAACTCGGGGCGGCCCAGGGTGGCAGGGCGCACATGCGCGGCGGCGGCGACATGCGTGCCGACGGTGACGGCGGTTTACCGTTGCTAAACAGGGAAGTTGGCGTGCGCATGAGCATCTATGGTGATGGGGAGCTTGCCCGACCGGTTGGTGAAGACGGGAATGGACCAAGGCGACCCGACGACGAGGACCCGAGGCGGTGCAGCTGAGCTCACACGGCGGCGACGCTGTGGAAGTGGGAGGGCTGGAGTGAGTGGTGGGAGGAGGTCGGGGGAGGTGATGGGATGCTCCTGGAGAAGGGAATCGGAGGGAAGCTCACCAGAGTGGACTCGAATGGCCTGTCTGACACCGGCACGTGTGACACCCATCTTCATCGACTACCTGCTGCTGCTAACCACTCATCTTCTTCGACTGTCACCCCGATGGTACTGTCGTATTGTCAAATCGGCCAACTCGAGCGCAACCATGCATGCTATATAATCAACCATTATTTATACGTGCCATTCGAGACCGGCGAGGCTGGACAGCAAGGGAGGGCGAAGCCGACACAAAAGCTACACTACCAACGACGTATGGACCGACGAGGCCATGGATGCTACCAATGCCCCTCTACATCACATGCATGGAGAACGCGAAGCGAAGACCGACGATGACTACGCTCAGCTTAATCGGAGGTATCTTGCGAGTTCACTTCGCGGGAGTAATTAACCGGGAGTCTTTCGAGACCTCAGGAACGAGGATATCACATCGCCAAGTCATGGAGCACAATAATAATAGAGTAAAATTCACTTTGGACCATGTAATCTTATCGTAGTTTCACTTTGCACCACTATTAGTAAATCTTTTCACTTTGCACCATCCTTAGTAAATCTTTTCACTTTACACCACCTCTTCTTACCATGTGTTGCACTTTGCACTGGGGTAAGGATTTGGCCGCTTTCTTTGCAACCTACTGACGGTGAACGGCGACTTGGGAGGTATCGGCAAGGCACGATATGGAGAGAGGCAAGGTTGATGGAGCTAGAAAATGGGTCAAAAGTGGCGAAGAATGCCCGGATCATTGCCAGTGGAATTAACAAAATGCATGTTTCCTTAACTTTTTATTTATTGTATTTTATTGTATTTTATGTACTTTGTACACTAGCACGTACGCAAGCTTAATCTCCACGCATAGAAATTTTAAACGATTTCTAGTGCCGAACAACAAGTTCAGCTACAGATAGCTCCCACCCCATGAAGGCTTAGCCAGCTTATTTCTTTAAAAGATGCGATACTTCATTCATGTAATTGCTCACATCGATTCCAAAGATTGCAGGTCGTCCGTCCGGTTACATTATTATTACTTGCACAGGGATCAGTTTGGGCCATTGCCTAATTAATCACTGGATGATGAGCTTGTTCGTATTTGCATCATGCTAAGTTTTCAGACTAAAATCCGTATAAGCGAGCACCAGCCATCACGTATTATCACCAACTCGGATTAGATTGATGTACAACGTGTGCATATAGCTAGATGTTTACAAATTTGCAGGCAGGCACACCGATGACTGATCGATTATTGGCGGGCGTGCATGTAGCTCTCGATCATTTCTTTGCAGCACTGCGAGTAGTAGAACCAGCAGAGACCTTGCCTCCGCCGTCGCTCGCTCTCTGCTGCTGCTTGTCCTTGCTCTTGGACTTGGCGGAGAGCTTGAGGTGTACCCCGGGGTCGCCGCCGCTGCAGGAGCTCTCGAGCAGCAGCGAGTTGTTGATGACCTGCACGTTGCTGTTGATCAGCACCGTCATCCCCTCGTCGCCGCCGTCGAGCCTGTGTCCGTGCCGCTCCTTATCCTTACTCTTGGCGCCAATCTTCATGGACGCGCCATTGTTCTCGCCGGCCAGCGTGATGACGCTCGTCCCCGCCGCGCGCTCGTGGCCGGACCCGGAGGAGGCGCCGGCCTTGTGCACCATGTCGGCGACGCCCGCCTTGATCTCCTTGTGCAGCTTCCCCTGCTCGCCGCCTTGGCTCTTCTTCTTGGCCAACTCCTCAAACACCTCCTCCTCCTCCTCCTCAGGCTTCGACACAAGCTCTTTGCTTTTGATCTCCTCTTTGTCCTTGTCCTTCTCTTTGGGTGCCTTGTGGTCTGTATCTTTGGCCTTGTCGTGTGGCTTGGGGTCAGCAACGGCAGCAGGTTCTTGGACGGTTTTATCCTGCAGGATGACGATGACGTCCTTCTGCTTAGGACTAGCAGATTCATGTGCAGTAGTAGGAGCAGGAGGAGTGGCTGGTTTTGGCGGCTTGGGGGGCTCTTTGGTTGGTGCGGCACCAGCATTGGAATGTGATGGCGGCGGCGGTGATGGACGCTGCTGCTGCAGCTGGTTATCGCCGGGCTCTTTGGCAGCCGCAAGTGGTACAGCGCGGGAAGGGGATGGCCTGGACGAAAGCTGAGCCCGAGCTTGAGGGGAAGCGGCGCCTCTGGATGCTGTCATCGTCGCTGGTTGATGCTGAGACGGCCGCCGTGACGGGGACGGTGCTACGGGAGGCGATGGCCGGGATTCCCGCCTCGACAGCGGAGAGCGGACCGGAGGTCGAGGAGGAGGAGGCGGCGGCGGCGGGGGGCTGGTCCAGTACGGGAACCAGTAGCGCTGCGGTGGCTGCTGCTGGTCGTCATCCATGACTGATGGATGAAGGATGGATTGCTTATTTGAGTAGACCAGATCAGGGATGAATTGACGAGGAGGAGATGAGATGACTTGCATTTATGAGGGAGGGAATCCAAGTAGCAGCAATCAGCAGGTGATGTGAGAAATCGGCACTGCATCTGATTCTGCCCTGCCGGCACAGCAATTGCTTTCTGCATTCTGCCTTCGATCGATCGGACACTTAACCTGCTGCCTACATTTGGGATCTCCCTCATCTCATCACTGCTTTCCCTCCGCTTCAATTCACTCCTGCACCCCCTCAAGTTTTCTGCTTGCTTCTTTTTGACCTTTTGTTAAAAGAAAGAGGCGAGATAGGATTGGAATTTTCTCACTTTATTCGGTTTCGGAGTTTCTACTGAACAGCCGCTTGCAATTATGTTGATTCAATATTGTCCTAGCAAAAGATGGCTAGACAGCAAGAAGACCAGTTGATAGAAAAAAAAAATGTATGTTATTTGCTCCAAAGAAAAAGCCCCCTATTATACGGGGGAAGGTGACTATTTATAGGAACTCACCGGTCGCGTCCTGTACATAGCCTTCGGCCCACGGTGGACTCCTCCGGGCTCGGTCCACCAGGTTGGTGCACTTGGTCTACCTCCTGGGGTGGCCCGGACGAACCGCCGCTCCTGGTGTCGCGGTGCTTCGGTTACCCTCCGGTGACCTCCGAGCTTCATCGAGGGCATCCCGAAGGGGTGTCTCGGACTGCCGAGGTGGCCCAGAGGACCCGTCGCTCCTAACTTCAGGGTACCCCGCAGACCCTCCAAGGACGCTCCGGGTCTTCTCCGGAGCCTCCCCGTGCCTCCCGAAGGGGAGGGGGGGGGGGCTTTGTGCTCGTCAGAGGGCCCGCTGATCCAGACTTCGAGCTACCCCGGAGACCCTTCAGGGAGGCTCCGGGTCTTCTAAGGAGCCTCCCCGAAGGGGCTCTTGGTGCCCCCAGGGAAGGGGGTCTTGGTGCTCGGGGTCGCATGGTCTGTCCCACGGTCTTCGCCTGCCGCCGTAGAGGCCGGTGGGGCCGCTCCTACGACAAGCCCCTCGCGGTTGAGGTCCTGCTTCGCCATGGCTAAAACTGTGTCATTCCCCTCGAAGGGTCCAGGCACACCGTCCCCATCGGCCTGGCGAAGCATGCTCGCGCTGTTTCCTCCGGTGCGCGTCTCCTCTGGGGATGTTTCAATGTGTTCTTGATTTGCTTTTGTTGTGGTCGAACCACCTTTGCGCGTGTAGTTGGAAGATTCTTGTTGTGGCCATATTCAGTTGACCATCACTCTTGATGGTGCCCCTCTAAGTGAGGCGCGCCGCTATTGGTTGCCGCGCTGTGACGTCGTTAGGCGGCTGTGCGGTGAAATGGCCTGTAGTCGTTGGCCCGTTTAGAGGCCACGTGTCAACCGATGATTGGTGTGTGCCTCTTCGGCTTCTGTGTCACGTCGTTTCGTGGACTTGACGCGGCTATAAATAGGTGGAGTTACCCCTCTTCTGGCATTGCCCTCCATTTCAAAAACCCTACCGCTGTTGTTTGTGTGCGTTGCTTCTTCGAAAATCCTAGCTTCGGTGCCTTTGTCTTATTTAGCGCAATGACAAAGCGGCCTAGAGATGGTGGTGGGGCGGTTGCTTACATTGACGAGCTTGGCCGCTCGTCGGTGATACCGCAAGTCCTATGGACCCTAAGGGAAGAGGGGAAATTGTTGGACCTTTCGGTGGCGCGAGCCCCCGGCTCGAGATAGCGCCGGAGCCCCGGAAGGATGAGGTTGTCATCTTCGTCGCCTTCTTCAATGCTGGCCTTCGGTTTCCCTGCGTGGAGTTGGTGGCGTGTGTGCTCTAGCTATACCGGGTGGAGTTGGTGTAGCTAACACCCAACTCCATCGTCAAGCTCGGCGTGTTCGAGTGGGTGATATGGTCCGCGTGGACAAGCGAGGAGGGTCGGCTCTTCGCGAATCTTCACGATGGGCGGTGCGAACCAAATAAGAAGAAGGATACTGGCGAGACGCTCAACTTCGGGAGCGTCAACTTTCAGCCGAAGGCGCGCTATCTCCGGTATTTGCCGGCTCCTGCGTCCCAGAACTGGTGGGAGACCGACTGGACTCGACGGTGGTTTTATCACAAGTCCCCGGTGGACAACGGCCTATGCTCGACCAAAGGGCCCATCGAACTGACCCCCTCCCCAGAGATTGACTTAACGTCGAGGGAGGAGGCGCTTTTCTAGCTGCTGCTGACCGCGACGCGGAGGCTCTCCACGAGGGATCTTGTGGAGGAGTTCTGCGCGCTTCGGGTGTGGCCCCTCGCGCAGGGTTGGGACGTGAAGCTTGGGGCGGCGAGGGGTGGGCTCCCCTCCTTCGATCTATTGGACAGCGAGGAGGGTAACGACTATTGCCTCTTTTTATTGCTATGTATATATAGTTTTTGACCCTGGTATAAAGGTGCTCGTGCAGTGCTGCCAATCAACGAGGCTGCACGGGTTGCGAAGCAGTAGCTGGGCCCCTATACTGGGGAGGAGCATGCGAAGCGGGGGCTTGTGGTGCACGGGCCTCGTCTGAACCGGGCGTACCTAGACCCAGCTGTCCGCCTGGCTGAGCGAACCAACCTCGACGAGGGGAGGAGGAAGAAGAACTGGGTGCTGGAGGAGCTGAACGTCCCGGGGCTGATTAACGCGGCGCCCTTGCAATGCATTGGAGATGGGGCGCGGGCGGCTCCCGCTACTCGAGGGTGAACGTGGTGAGACGTCCACCGAAGGCGGCGTGGGGTCCCGCGGTCGGGTTAAGCGTGTGAGCTCGACGACCTCTTCTTCTGGTGCACGCCCAAGTTCTCCAATGGCTTTTGCCAAGGGTACGGAGGCGGTGGAGAGGATGGCCAGCTCGTTTCGTGTGGCGAGCCTGACCCTCGAAGAGTCTTCACTTGGTACGCCCTCGCACGTCTATGGCTGGGGGTCTGAGGATACCATGGTGGAGGTACATGTTCCTGCCCGGGACGCGATCGGTGAGTTCCTTGCGCGCGCATTGTGGTCAGTGCAACCGTGCTGACGACGTGTTTCGCGGTGGAGAGCGACAAGGGTGCCGAGGGCGGTGGTTCCGGAGCCAGAGGGTCGGATGGTGACTCTGGCGCCGGTGGGTCCTAAGATGGCTTTGGCACCCGGGTGCCCGGGGAGGTGGGCACGGGTGTTGGCACGTGCGGTGTCGCCGGTATCGCAGACTTCAATCCGTCGTGTACCAACCACTTCAAGGTCAGAGCCGGGGCTGCGACTGTCTGCAAGGAGGTGGCTCGCTTCGCAGCCATGCCCTACGTGGAGGAGCTCTTCCGAAGCATGCTCACGCACCAGATGTTTAGGTTGATCGAGGCGAATGTCGCGAGGGTAAACTCAGACAGTTTTATTATTATTATTATATTGATGAAGGTATACCTCGCGTAGACCCTGATGCTATCCTGCGCGCTCGAAGGGGACATCCGCTGCGGCTACGCGGAGATCCAGGAGTGGGTCAACTCGGAGCACACGCGGAACAAGTCGCTTTGCCCTGAGTGCTTGGCCCTTGCCGAGAGAGTGAGGGCGCTGGAAGTAGGGTTCGCCGAGCTAGAGGGGGAGCGCCGCGACCTGCGCGAGGAGGTGCAGACGCTTCAGAGCGCCCGCGGCGTGCTTGAGTCGGAGGTCGGAGCAGAGCGACAGTGCTCGGTGACGGTTTATCGCGTCACGTGGGAAGCCATGGAGTCGCTGGAGGGCGTCATGACCGAGCTCGAATCGGTACTGCCACCTTGGAAGCACGAGCCTTCGCAAATTGATGTGACGCTGGATCGTGTCCGGCGCGCGGGAGAGATTCTCACCGCGCGAGCCTACGATGACCATTGCGCGAAAGCCGCTTGGACGACCGCTTTCGTGTCGTTGCAGAGGGCCGGTTGTGAGCATGCTGATGCCCTCGTCACCCGCTCCGTACCTGTCGCTTCCGTACCGGATATTGCTTCCGATCAGCGGCAAGCGCGCAAGGCGGGGAATATTTTCGCTTGGGACTTCTGGGTGCCGCATGGTCGTGAGGCGACAATGGAGTCTCTTCGCTTGGTGCTAGAGCAAAATGTGAAGGGCAAGACTACAACGGTCGGCGAGGGCGCTAGCAAGCGGGGTGCCACCACCGGAGACAAGGTGTGACCCTCCGCCCTTCTGCAGCAATTCCGCGTACGTAGGTTTTTTAGGTGTTATCTGCTCCGGCTCTTGTGCCGAAGCGGGGCTAGGTATAGGGGGTTGCTGTTTTTTGAAACGACCTCTGATTTTGAATGAAACGATAGTTACGAAGCATCTTGTGTTGAAGTCTGCTCGCGGTATGTTCATGTTCTTTTCTTGCTCGGTTTGCTTAGGCCAGCCGCCTTTGTTCCGACACACCGCTCGGCGAGGCCCTCGCCCTCCCGGGGGCGAGTGATGAAAGTCACTACTCCTCCGTGCGGTATGAAGGATGAGCGGAACCTCCTATCCATCTGGCCTTTGCAACTATGCTATCGGGGGGTCGTGTACCACGGTGCGAAGTCGCAGCGGTGGAAGCTGGCGAACCCGAAAGGGTCGATGAAACATTTTCGGCTTTTCCAGAAGCGCAAGGCGGCAGGGCGCACGAAGAGATGCATGCTTTCTAGGAGCACCGGGGCACGTCTTTCGGCCGGGGCCTCATCACCGTGTCCGCCAATTCGATCACCTCGCCCGCGGAGGCTTGTATCTGGGACTCCTCTGGATCTCTATGCGGCGCGGAGAAGGAGTACCTGCACCTTGTGCCTACCGGGGCATACGATGAGAAGCTTCTTGCGTGGGCGGTGCAAAACGGAGGAGTGGGACTTTGTTCCATAGCACTGCGGGGCGACGTTGTGTGTTTGTGGATATCGTGGGGATATGTGCATGATCTTAGGATGATGAGTCAATTGGCAATGGCATTGTTGGTTTGCAAAATCTCGCGTTTTCGAATACGCTTCAGTCTTTGTCAGTTCTGAGACGGTCCGACCGGCCAAGCCACGGTCGGACGGCCGTGTGTGGCGTCCGACGGCAGCATTGCGGGTCCGACCGACACTGATTGATGATGGATTTTGGGGCTAGGCCAAAAATAGGTTGTGAAGGCATGAGAGGGGAGCCTCTTGGATGTGATCAAATAATTTTTGGAGCTTCCAGTCAAAAGTTCTATTCATTTGAAAATTCCAGAGAGTTTTGGATTTTGAAGTTGAAAATTTGGCTAAGTCATTTGGAGCGGTCGGACCGGCGTTATGAAATCGATCGGACCGGTGTGAAATCGGTCCGATCGGTGGGTATGGCAGTCAGACCGGCTTCCACTTGAACTTCGGCTACTTTGGCATTGTTGTGTTTCGATTGTGTCTAGTGCATGAGTTTCAATGCTTTATTGTTGCATATTTCATTATTGAGCTAATGTGGGTCAAATTGTGAAGAACTTGTTCCCGGAGACGATTTCTTTGTCAATTGCTGTGCAGGTGGCTTGCAGGTCAACGACGTCAACGGCGAGGAGGATCGGGACTAAGCTTGGAGAGCTGGAGTCCAGAACGATCATGGATGCCGGGTGAGGTCGTGTGACTCAAGCATGGTGCAGAATGGACAAGATGGTTCGAACGGGCAGTTCGTTGCAGCTGGTTGGATCAAGCGGCGTGGGGGTCGGTGCAAGTGCTTTGGAGGTTCCGATGGGATTCGAACGGGAGAGACTTGCGGACATGATGAGAGCCGCTGATCAACCTACATGTGGTGAAGCAGGCGATTGCTTCAACAGATTTGTGTGTGTGTGTCCCATTTGTATTGGGCCTTAATGGGAGCCCACTAGAAACCCTAGGCCTTCCTATAAATAGAAAGGGGGTTGGAAAAATCTCCCAAGCATTCATTTGAGAAAACCCTAAGTTTTCTAGAGTTTGTAGAGGAGAGGTGAGGCTTGGGTTTAGAGAGAGATTTGTTTGTGTGCCTTTGATTGAGCTCTTGTCCTCTTTGAGGGAGTGGCTTTGACAAGCAACATCTTGAATCAATCGATCTATGGATGTTTGTTCAAGGATGAAGTCTTATATGTTTTCTTCTCTCTTTTGATGATTTTGGTGCTTCCTTTATCCGATTGTTTTTGGTTGGTATCTTGACCTCATTTACCTTGCTATGATGTGTGGAAATACTCCTAAAACTATCTAAATCTTCAATCCCACACAAGCAAGTTTTGGAGCAAGTTTTTCATATTTCTAGGTTTTGAACACTTCTTTGGTGAAACCTAAAGAGATCATTTCTTTGAAGTGGATCTGGACGATCGTCGCTAGGAATAGGTCCCAGATATCCTTAGGGAGGTGTACTCCAAGTTTGGTCAAGTTTCATTGGTTGAATCAAAAGTTGGACCAATTTTTGTTTTGGATTTGCGCATTGTGCAGTGCTACTGGACTAAATCGGTCCGACCAATTTTATACCGGCGGTCAGACCGCCAGCCATTCGGACCGCCAGGTGAACGCCGGTCGGACCGCTTGATTGGCACGGTCGAACTGTCGACTTCGAGACCGCCTGCTGGCGATCGGTCGATCGGTTTACCTGAGATCAATTCTTTCTGTTGAGTCTCGTGGTTAAGGGGGTAATCGGATTCAGCACAAGGCTTCCTCTATGCATTTACTGATCTTCTTAGCTTTCATAGCTATAGGAGAAAAGTTTGTGTTGAATTTGATTAAGGCGAAAAATCGAGAAAGCGTCTATTCACCCTCCCTCTAGTCGTCTTTCCGGTCCTATAGTGTTGTATATGTACGGAGTTGTAACTTGTGCTGAGTGATTGATGTTTTATTGTATTATTTGTGAGCTTTCCTTTATTGGTCGCGTTGTTCCTCCCAGTTGTGGCTATGTACGTGTCTCGTGTACCGTGGATTTGTTGTAAATAAAGCTTGTGGCAATGCTACTGTATTTGCGAGGGGGAGGCGAAGCCAGTGTCGCCCCCATACTTTTTTAGATAGGGCTCAGGGAACCTTAGCTCTTTTTTTGCGAGGGGAGGCGAAGCCAGCGCCGTCTCCTCATACTTTTTTAGATAGGGCTCCGAGGAGCCTTAACTCTTATTTTTTCGAGGAGGGGAGCTGGCGCCGTCCTCCATACTTTTTTAGATAGGGCTTTGGGTGAGCCCCAACCTTTTTTGCGAGGGGAGGCGAAGCCGGCGCCGTCCCCCATGCTTTTTTAGATAGGGCTCCGGGGGAGCCCAAACTCTTATTTTTTGCGAGGAGGAGAAGCCAGTGCCATCCACCATACTTTTTTAGATAGGGCTATGGGGGAGCCCTAACTCTTATTTTTTGCAAGAGGGAGGCAAAGCCGGCGTCCCCCATACTTTTCTAGATAGAGCTCCGGTGGAGCCCTAACCTTTTTTGCGAGGGGGAGGCAAAGTCGGTGCTGTCCCTCATACTTTTTTAGATAGGGCTCCGAGGGAGCCCTAACCTTTTTTGTGAGGGGGAGGCGAAGCCGGCGCCGTCCTCCATACTTTTTTAGATAGGGCTCCGGGGGAGCCCTAACTTTTTTGCGAGGGGGAGGCGCAGATCGCCGCCGTCCCCCTGGTGCGTCCTGGTTCTTGGGACCAGGCGGGGTGCCGGGGTTTCAGCCATGTGCGGCGTCTTTGACTGCGTACTCGTGCCGGCGAAGGGCTACGGTGTGCACTGAGGCCGAAGGCCCCGCGCGGTGTCTGTTTATACACTTGTGCCTGCAGAGGGCTACGGTGTGCACTGAGGCCAAAGACCACACGTGGTGTCTGTTTATACACTCGTGCCTACGGAGGGCTATGATGTGCACCGGGGCCGAAGGCCCTACCTGGTATCTATTTATACACTCGTGCCTGCGGAGGGCTACGGTGTGCACCGGGGCCAAAGGCCATGCGCGGTGTCTGTTATACACTCGTGCCTGCGAGGTCTACGGTGTGCACCGGGGCTAAAGGCCCCGCGGTGTCTGTTTATACACTTGGACATGCCTTCCTCCTGGACGACGACATGGCAGAATGTTATTACAAGTACATGCTCCCGCCGCTTTGAACCCGGCGGGTGATGGTTCTTCGGGCACAGCCAGTTTACATTAGCCTACGGATAGAATTTTAGAGGCTTTTAACGTTCCATGTGTGGTCTATCTGCTGCCCTTCGGATGTTGCGATATAGTAGGAGCCTCTCTTGTGCTTCGAGTGATGATGTAGGGTCATTCTCATTTGGACTCTAGCTTGCCTAGAGCCGTGGGGTTTGCCGCTCGCTTGAGCATCATGTCGCCTAGTGCTAGGGTGCGGATCTTGACCTTCCCGTTGTACACCTTCGCGACCCCTTCGGCGTACTTTGTCATGGTTAAAATGGGCTATACGCGGTGCTCCTCCAGGAGGTCCAGAGACGTGCCGCGATCTGCAAGGTTCCTGCTCTCCATTGCCCGAAGGGACTTTGCCACAAACTCGCTCGGGGTCATTGCTTCGTCTCCAAACAGGAGCTTGAACGGAGAGAAACCCGTGGCCCTGGTGATGTGCGGAGTGCCCAGAATGTCTTTTGGAGCTCATCGGGCCAGAGCCCCTTCGGCAAGCCCACGAGGCGCTTCGTTAATCCTGCCAGTAGGCTGCCATTGGTCCGTTCGACTCGGGGTGTACAACGGATGCGAAGCATATTATGGTACCTATGTTCTAACAGAATGTTCGGAAGGAGAGAACCAAACTGGGTGTCGCTGTCGGTGATGATGTCGCGGGGCACCCCATAGCGGCAGATGATGTTCTTCCATGCGAAGCGCTGTGCCGCTAATGCTGTGATTTTGGCGACTGGTTTGGCCTCCACCCATCTGGAGAAGTACTCGATGGTGACTTAGGCAAAACAGAGGTTCCTCCATCTTGTCAACGACCTCCGCCACTGAGCGGATGGGCTTGCGGGCCAGTCTGTCCGACAGGGGGGCCTTCTGGAGTCTGCAGGTTGCTGAGTTTATGATGGTGGTTTCGTTGACTCGCTTCACCTGGCACTTCACCTCTGCGATCTTTTTGAAAAAGCTACGGAGGGACTCGCCCGGGGCCTGTTTTATTGCGAATAAGTGCCTCGCATCCTTTGGCTCCGTGTAGTTCTCCTGGAAGTTATTGCGCACCAGGACTCGCAACTGCTCCCACGCATACACGAAGCGGAGAAGGATGGTGAAGAACCACATTAGCGCCACGCCCTTGAGTGCCAGGGGGATGCTTTTTGCTTTTGTTGTGTCGTCCCCCGGCTGCCTCAATAGCCATTTCGTATACGCGAATGAACTCTGAGGGGTTCGTGCACCCCTTGAATGGCCTGACCTCCGGCATTTTAAAGCCTTGGGGCGGTGGGTACCTCGGCCCGACTTAAGGGGAGTTAGGGTCCCCAAAGCATCGAGCGAGAGAAGAGCGGTGGTCCTCGGTGGGCGACTCCTTCGGCCTCGGTTTACGCGAGCCTGAGTGGAGCCGTGAGGGACCCGGCCCCTGGCTGCCAGAGGTCGAGCATCTCCTGGCGGAGATCCGCCAGCTCTCGCTGGAGGGCTTCATACTTTTCCCACGTTATGTCTGCCGCCTCGTGCGGCTGGCCTGTTGGGAGCATGTGTTGGGTGTTGCCCCGATAATGTTTTCACGCGTGGAGTTGTTCGCTTCTTCCTCCATGGCCTAGGCGGCGGCTGGCGTTGCCCAGAGTCTTTTAACTAGCCCTCGGGGTCTTTGAAGCGGCACCCGCTGCTGCTTAGCCCTCGGTGTTGGGAGCGGAGCGGCAATGCCATGCGTGCGATCGCCCTTTGGGCGCAACTTTTCGAGGGCCATGCTAGTACTCCAGAACTGTGCTTGGTGACTTTCCTGTCGGACCCCACGGACGGTGCTAACTGTCGTAGCAAAAGATGGCTATACAATAAAAGTAGGACCTCTAGTGTCTTTGGAGTGACCAGGGTGTCCTCAGGAGAGGGTACCAGTTGCTAATAAAAAGTGTATGTTATTTGCTCCAAAGAAAAAGCTCCACACTGTTACATGGAGGAATGTGGCTATTTATAGTCTCCTTAACAGGGTACTTGACATTACTATCCTACCCCTAAAAAGACCATATACGCGTAGGGGCTGCAAGGACTTTTCCTCCACTTGTACGTAGCCTTCAACCCACGGTGGACTCCCCTGGGCTCGGTCCACTAGGTTGGTGCACCTTGTCCACCGGTGCCCGAGGTACCTCCCAAGGTGGCCCGGACGAATCGCCGCTCCTGGTCTCACGGTGCTTCCCCTCCGGTGATCTCCGGGCTTCATCCGGTGCATCCCGAAGGGGCGCCTGGGATTGTCGAGGTGGCCCCAGAGGACCCGCCACTCCTTACTTCGAGGTACCCCAGAGACCCTCCGGGGACGCTCCGGGTCTTCTCCGAAGCCTCCCCGAAGGGGCTCCCAGTGCCCTGGGGGGGTGGGCTTTGTACTCGCGGAGGGCCCGCTGCTCCCGGCTTCGAGATACCCCGAAGACCCTTTAGTGCTCCTCGGGTAGGGGACCTTTGTGCTCACCGGAGGGCCCGCTGCTCCCGGCTTCGTGGTACCCCCGAAGACTCTCTAGTGCCCCCCGGTAGGGGGCCTTGGTGCTCGCGGATCACGGGGTCTGTTCCGCGGTCTTCGCCTAGCCGTAGGGCTCGGTGGGGCGGCCCCTACGACAAATATATTGCTGCTTTGTGCAATATATATGTTGGTGCCCGCTTTGAATTACAACCTGCTTAAGAGCATGTTCGGGAATTTCACACGAAAATATACAATTCCCACAGGAAAATGTGCGGGACAAATTATCGTGCCTGATCATAAGCATGCCAACAATGATGTTGATTCAATGAAACTTTTCCAGCATTCCCGCCCTTGTGTTCACCCACAATGTGAGAAATTGCTAACTCCAACCACAAAATAGTGAAGTTTAACTTTGAAATTGACACGGTGTCCATAACATGTCCTTTTCAGCCTTTCTCAGTATAATATAACAATGGAAAATCCATGGTGCATGGTTAAAAGGCCCTCAGGGGGAAAATAAGAAATTTGCGAGAAATTCTCTGAAAAAAACATCAAACTTTGCCTGGATAACAGTATGAACTACCGATGCAATGCATAAGCATACTCATTCTATGTAGGCAGCCGTCTCTGAAATTTATTTGTTCTCCGTGTCATTGACAGACATGTTCAGACGCTCCCAAAGCAGTAAATAAAACTAATAAGCATGAAATTCACAAGCCTATCCTCAAAGTAAAATATATCTCGGAAAATATGAAAACTATTGAATTATTATATTGCTATTAATCAACACAAACATCAAAGAAAAGGACTATTTTTCTATCATGCTAGTATTTGATTGGATATCACTGTCACTTATCCTCCCAAATCAATGTATCCAATTCAGCTTCAGCATGGTAAATTCTACTACTGCGATGTCAACCCCAACAACTCTATATAAATTGAAACCGTATGACACTCACCATCAAGAAAACACAGGATTCTCGTGCTAATACGAGGGGTAGAGAAAGAAACAGCGATCCCAATATGTAATGCACAAAACAGTGACATAATAACGCCTACCATTGACATGAGTTTCAAATCGTAGCTGCTCAACTGGTCAATTGATCTAATTTATAGTAAACTGAAAATTAGCGGCTACAGTTGACAAAGACAGCCAAGCATAGACAATACGATCATTAAATAGGAAGAGGTCAGATCCATAAATACATACAGCAGGGCTAAGGAGGAGTACAAGTAGACGGCCCACTTAGCATTTTGTCAACTTTTGCCAGAAGGCCTTGCATTTCCCCCAGAAGGTTTTCCGAGACAGGCTTCAGTCCACGTGATGAGGTTGCCTTCTTGAGAGATGAATGGCCAGTCAGGGATGAAATCATTTTCTCGAGGTTTTTCCTAATATCCGCAAGTGGAGGGTTCGAAGCAGGTGAAGGTGGAGGCACGCTCAACCTGATCGGAGGAAGATAATGAAGCCTTGGTGTAGCAAACGGAGGCCCAAACACACCAAGAGTTTCTGCACTGTTGTAGGCTGCCTCAGCTTCAGCGCTTTTTCCAAACACAACACTTGCACTGCGGTTATCTTTTACGATTTCAGTCTCAGACTCAATCAAGAAGCCAAACTTGCCAAACGCGGAGAGTAGTTCCTCTTTGGAAGGGAGAACAGCACCAGGTGTAAAGTCCAACAGAAGAGCTGCTGGATTTCCAAACTGTTGTGCGGCTTTCTTCTTCTTTTTCTTAGGAGTAGAATTAGCTAGATCACTGCAGGTACCATTGGTAGCTTCAGCAGAGGAATGATTTGCAATAGCTCCATCAGCTGTCTTCGTCTGGTTAGGTTGCTCACCCTTTTTACTCTCATCTTTGAGCACATGGCTTGTTGTTGAGATCACATTTGTGCCATTAGTAACCTCCACTTTCTTAAGCATTTCTGGCACCATTGCTTCCAGAGAAGCATAGGATTCTTGGACTGTACGCACTTCTACACTTGTGTGATCTTTATTTCCATCTGTGGGCTGAGATGTGTCTCCATTCCTAGGAAGCGATCCACTTCTATAGGGCACATCTACAACAACACTCTTCTCATTTGTATCTACAGGAATATTAGCTTCAGACTCCGTTGGTTCAATCGGAACACTTCTGACAGGTATATCTACAATAACACTTTGCACATGCGTATCTACCTGAATATTAGTTTCCGACTTTGTTGCTTCCATCGTATCCTTGTCATTCTTTTTTGCAGATTGGTCAGATAAAGTATCGCCAGCATCCACTGGTGTCTTCACAACAGATCCACCATTTGTTTGGCCATGTTCCTGTCCTGGCTTTATTGATCCAGACTCTGGAGCTGAAATAGGACTTTTAAACACTGACTTGTTCTTCTCATCCCGAACCACAGCTCCCACACCCCTTGCACCACCTCTTGCTGTCATCAGGCTTCTTATATCTTCTGCTTGCAGTTGCCTGATAGGAATAGCAGGGGTAATTGATACGCCACAGCCAAGAGTAGCCGCAGGAGAGGTTTTATCTCTCTTCTTCGTCTTGATAGAAGAACCACCACTCCCATCTTGATCCTTCGTTCTACTTCTCTTCAATACACACTTACCTTGTTTCAGAGCAGCACATGAATCAGAAACCAAACCTGCAATGTCTGCACCAGCTTTTGCAAAAACATTCTTCTCGGCTGGGCATTCATGCACCTTGTAGGAGTCATAATCAGCACCCTCGACGAACAGTGAGCTTCTAAACAAACCAAGAAACCCCTTTGCAGCCTTTGGAAACCGGTTCCTATGGAAGATGTCCTTCCCGAAGCCCCGCCCCAACAACAAGACCTCTTGCGGAACAACATTGTCCGGCAATACCTTCTTCTCATCCTGATCAGCATTGAGCAGCAATTCCTTTGGCAAATCAGCCGCCTCCTGAACAAGCAAGATACCACCCAAGTTGGTGTACGGGGGTGACAGGTATTTGCTCTTCTTCCGATCGCGCTTGGCGGACAACCCTGGCCCAGTGCCGCTGTCATTCTTCACGGTCTCGTCCTCCCCTGCATCGAGCTCCTCCATGAGGGCGGCGACGCTACGCTTCTTTTGCGTGGGTGTCTCCTGTGGTCTCTCCAATGCCCTGTCCTCATCCCAATCGGCAGCATCTTTGTCTTCTCCGGCGGGTACATCGAGATCAATCTTGTCGACGAGGTCATCGACTGAGCGGCGTGGGTAGTACCCCGCGCCAGCCGGACCCCAGCCCTGAGCGAGCGCGCGGACCCAGCTCTTGAGCCTGGCGCGGTCCAGCAAGCCCACGGACGAGACGTCGAGCGCGGCGTCGCGGAGGGAGGCGAGGAACTCCGATGGCTCCAGGTTGGCGACGCCGATGGTGCCGTTGGTCTCGGGAGGAGGTGAGGCGCGGGCGCGGGCGCGGGCGCAGGCGCAGGCGCAGGTGAGGTCCTTGTGGAGGAGCGCGGCGGCGTGCGCGTACGCCTCGTCGACGGCGGCTACGAAGACGCGGGCGCGGCTGTCCCGGGCCATGCCGTCGGCGGCGGGGTCGGCGAAGCGCCTGAGTTGGGTGGCGCGGCGCGTGTCGTGATGGGCGTCGCCGAAGCAGGAGACGAGTGTGTCAAGCCGGGAGGCCCCCGCGGGGCAGGCAGCTAGCAGGCGCGCGGGCCACCAGCGGCGGCCCTTGGTCTTGGTCCAGACGAGCTCCCCGGCTGCTAGGGTTTGGGGTCCGGGGGCATCGGCATCGGCATGGGGGGTTAGGGTTTCCATGGAGGAGTGGAACTGTGGAAGGAACGTAACGGAAAGCAAAACGAGAGGATCGAGGGGATGGCTCAATGGGAATGGGCGGTGCGGTGGCGTAAGGGAATACGAATAGCCGACAAAGGAAGGGGAATGAAGTGAATCCAATCGCGGTGGGGATTTGGATTGGATTGGTTACTGGCAACTGCAAAGCGGCGGCGGCGATTGCGGCTTCTTCTCCGAGTCCGGAGGCCGCCCCACCGCGCCGCAGAGTGAGAGTTGAGGGATTTTTTATTATTTTAAAAAAATTACAAAATTAAATAGTCAGCCTAGAAAATTATAAAAATATGTTCTTATCGCCGGTTGAACTCCCTATCGCTAGTTCAACCGGCGACACAAACCCTATTGCCTCCCTGTCACCAATTGAACTGCTGACAGGAAGTAAAACACTTATAGCAGTGCGGTTGAAGGTATAGACTAGTATGGTTGAAATAATTTAGTCGAAATCATATACCAGTATGGTCGAAGTAATCTGATCGAAGCCATAGACCAGTGTGATCAAAATAATTTGGTCGAAACCATATACCATTGTGGTCAACTATCACCTGGACAAATAATCTAGACGTAGTTCAACTGGCGACAGGAGCATTGTTCAACTTTTTATCGGCAGTTGAACTGACGACAGGAGCCCGTCGACCTAGTTTTGTAATTTTTTTGGTCGACTTCCTAGTTTTGTAATTTTTTAAAAAATTAATATTATTTAAAAAATCGAGAGTTGAGTGCGTGTCACTGAGATGACTCACACTCCATGTGAGTGTGCCACTTGGTGAAAATAAGATACCATAGTCTGCACAAACCTAAAAACAGCTTACGTGCATAATGCTAAAACATGATAAATTAGTTGGTCAAGTTATGCCTATTTTTCGACTTGTGCTAATACGATGGGGCTTAGCAAAATGCGCTTGGAGACCGGTCCTTAACTAACTTGGACAACTTCCAATAAAACACTAGGCCTCGATCATTCCTGAATTGAGCGTGTGCATGAACATGCACCCACCAACTATCCATTTCGCCCAAGTCTAAACCAATTTTTGTTTTATTTACCAGGTCAAATCATTTTATAATTTTCTACTGTAAAGAAAATACCATAGTCTCATTTTTAAACCACAACATATTTTTTAGTTAAATTCATCAAATTAAACATTTCTGGTCTAAGCTTTGACTAAGTATAGAGCTTTGTAACATTTCTAGCTTATACTAATGTACCGACTAGATTTTAACTATAGTATTGAGGAATGACTAATTCAATAACAATATTTTGCCACACAAAGGAGTTGGGAATAACTATAAAGTTTAAAACAAGAATTTAAATTACTGGATTATAAATACGCATGCAATAATAATTTAAAATAGAATCTACATAATTTAAAATAAATCCAAATTTAATCCATATTTAATAATCTCAGTATATATAGGTTGATATTGATTTTAGATTAATTTAGAAATTTTAATCGACGGAATCGGAGTTCGTAGGAGAGAGAACGAACGTCCAGAAGATAGCAATCACATGAAATGATAGGAAATTTTAGAATTTTGTGGAATTTAATTTCAAAAGGAAAAAAAATCAATTATTGTGTCATGCTGACGTTAGCGAGGGTGTTAAAGATTTTAGCTGAATTATTTTGCAACAGAAAAGTAGCTTGTGCCACTAACATGTGGGCCCACGACCATGGACTGGGTCCACGGGTTTTGCGCCGGTCCACGGTGGACCGGGTGTGCAGCACAGTGGCTGAGCTACGCGTGCGCTGACGCAGGCGACCTTTTTCCTGTCTTTACTTTCTACCGGTCTATTCTACAACAATTTATCTGCACGCAGCTTATTTAAATTCATTTGGTCTAAAAATTTATATAGTGTTGACATTTAATAATATTGATGATCATCTAAATATATTAATATTAATCCCCTAAAATTACTATTTTACTATTTTCCTAATTCATTTGCCCTTTATCCTAATCCCTAATCTCTTCACCCAACCTCCCTCTTTTCTTAATCTCTTTCTTTTCTCTCTCCTTTTCTGATTCCCCATCCAGCCGAATGGCTCCCTGATTTCTTCTCCCATTCTCTAGCTTTTTTACTTCCTCTCTCTCCCATTCTCCTCCTGGTGATTCTTCCTGACCGAAGCTTGCTTGCCTCCCTCCTTCTCTCAGGTATCCCCATGGCGCCACCTCTGCTCGCCGGTGCGCCGCCCGCGCCGTTGGCTGCGCGCCTCCCTGGCTTGGCCTGCCGCTCTCTGGTGCTCTCTCGGGCAGCGTGGCTTGGCTCGCTCCTGTGTTGCGCCCGGCCGGCTCGGCCGTGCCCGGCCCGCTGCGATTCGGCCCCGCGCTGTGCTTGCGCACGCGCCTGCGCGTCTGCGCCTGCGAGCCCTCCCCCTTGTGCCTCTGCGACCCAGCCCGGTTCGACCGTCGTGCCGCTCTGTCTCGCTCGCACGCGTGGCTGCCGGCGCCCGCTCGGCTCGGCCCTCACCTGGACTTGACCTTCCCCCTGATTCCCCTTCTTGTTTTTTCCCCTTTTCAGTTGCTTTGGTTCTTACGGTTTGTGGATGATTCCTTTACTGATGTGAGTTACTTGTTGTATGTGCATGGTGAAGATGGATGTGGGTTATGCTGGTGGTGTGTTGCCGCCGGTGTTGCGTCGCACTGAGGTACTGCTACTCCCCTCTACACTGTATCCCGCTCCCTCCCCTTGCTCTGTGATGCATTATTGACTGGATGATGATATGGTTGTGGGGTGTGGAGGCATGTGTTCTTTGGGCTATGGTGTTGGTTCAGGAGATGGGTTTCGGTTTGGGAACAAAAATACAAAAGGGGGGAAGGATGGTGGTCTACCTTTGTGGGTCGGTTTGGGAATGGGATGGCAGTGCTTGATGGCCGTCGTGCTCTCCGGTCCTTGTGTTGGCTCGGCGTCGGTTCTGGTGGCCTTTGTCGGTTCGAATCCGTCGCTGACGCCGTCCACGCTCCACAGGCTTCCCCTTCTCCTTTGCTCCTCTCCACCGTCACTATCTCTTTGTGGGTGTTTGGTTGTGGCCAACGGTGGGTGATGGTGCTTGGTTTGCTTTGGCTTGTGCTAGCTTGTGGTGGCAGTGGACTTGTGCTTGTTTGAGCTTTGGCTTGCTTGCTTTGTTGAGGGCAGTGGGAGGTGGTGGCTTTCGGCTGTGAGTGCTTTGCTTTACTATCTCTGGTTTCTTGCCTACGGTTGAGAATGAATGAGCTTGTGAGGCTTTGTGGCTTTTTTTGGCTTTGTGAAGTGAGGCAGTGCTTGGTTGTGATTGAGGAGGCTTGCTTGGGGGTGTCTTCGGCTGTGAGGCTTGTGGGGGAGGTGCTCTCTGCACTATTATGTGGCTTTTCTACTACGGAGGGTGAGTCGGTAACACGAAAGTGGGTGTTAGGCTAGGTAAAAAGGAATGAACCATTGGTTCATAAGGCAATGCCAGATTTTTCTATGGTTGAGGTAAGTCGGTATAATGTGGGTGTTGGATTTCTAAAATCGCTGGGTGTGAGACGGTGTGCCGACTAACCTAGGTTGGTCTAGGAACCTCGGCCATCCTCCGGAACTCTAATGGCGATTCCTTTTTCTATTCCCAATTTCCTTTTATATTCTTTGTTTGTTACTGCTCTTCTAGGTTTTTGTGGGAAATGGGAGTATGTGCATGGTTTCGGATTGGCCAAGGAAAGAGGATTTGACTGGTTGGCGATACGGGCAAAGGACGGAAAGGCTTTGGCGATATGCATGCAAGATTTTTTTTGTAATGTACTTAAAACTGTAATTTATATATATTGATCTGTTGTAATTGATTCTTGTAATAAATTTAGAGATTGCATTAATGTTGTATGACCGCTTGTACTTGTAATTGATTATGAGTTATATTAAGGCTGCATTTTTGAACATATTTTAGTTTTAATTCTGGGAAATAGAAAACCTTTTTTAATTCAAGAGATTAATTAAAATTTTCTTTTTAACTTTAAATCCAATGAAAACCCAGAAAACTCAATAAATTTTATTTTTTGACATTTAAAACTAAGGAAATCCAATAAAATTATAACTTTATTAATTTAAAATTAGTAACAGAATTTTGGGTTGTTACACTCTACATGCAAAAAATAGTATCAAAACACGAGACTAGCATAATATAAGTTGTACAGAAATTAATATTTACATGGCATGACTGATATTTACAATAATAAATATCTACTCACGTGTCCTCTTGAGGCATACCCCACGTGTCACCCATGGCCTCGTCTGGGGCAGCTGCTGGCGCTGGTACGAGTACATCAAAGACTCAGACGCCCGAGGTACCCGACTGACGCGAGTAGCCTGAGGGGGTGTCGCGAGAGGGTCATGCGTCGGTTGGCTAGGTCCGGGCGCATCGTGTAGCTGTGAAGTCCCCACGGAGACCCGACATCGTGCACAAAGCAATTAAAAGCGGAAGGACAAGAGTTACAAAAACTTACGTAGAACTGGTATATTCACTTCAGCGTCGGCCCATGGGTGCTGCTGAACTCCCTATAGCCGTTGTTGGCCAGCAACAACCCCTGGAACCTCGTGAGGAACTTCATACGCCAAGTGGCCGAGATGTCGTGTGCCGCTAGAGGAGCCCTGCGCAGGGCAATCCGATCAGGATGGGCACGTCTTAAAGCGTCAGCGCCATCTCCCCGCATGGGACATGAAACGTGTATGTCTTCGACCTCTACCGGTCCACCAGTGTCGTCAAGAGGCAACTATCATATGAAAAGTGCCTTGACGTACAACCATCGCCCGAGCGGTCCTGGTCGTCCTCCTATGTTACCTCCACCATCCTCGCTATTGGAAGGAGGTATGCTTCTCACAAACTGCTTCAAAAGGATTAAGAAGAAACGTTAATACACCCACAATAGTCATACTGCAATTGAGTACATAAAAGTCAGAACTACACGGACCTCGGAACCCAACGTGGGTCCACCATCCGTGCCTCGTGGTCATGTGCAGCCGCAAAGCGCCAAGCTCAATCGCCGCTTCGCCCTCCCGAGGGAGGATGGTACTGAGACGACTACGGTTATGTGTGTCAATGACCGGGTCAAGCAACTCGTACAACTAATGCGCAACGTCTCCTAGGTTCGCCATACCTGAAAATTCAGTGCATACATTGTAAATACTACGAAACATATACATAAAATAATAAGAAGCGGCATTAACAAAATAACTACCTGCACAAATGGAAATAAAATTTAAGATGTGATTATTTCGATTAAGCTCTAGAGACCCTACTAACCTACTTTGTAATTTTTACATATATTTTATAGGTATGTTGCTATTTTCATAGTTTAAAAGTTTTTTTGGCATTAACAGAATAATTACTGTTCACAAACGAAAACCAAAATTAAGTTGAGATTATTTTAATTAAGCTCTACATACTCTACTAAGCTCAACATATCTTGCTACTTTCCTTGCTGAAAAAGTGTCTCCGGCATTTTAAAAATATTTACCGTGTTCAAGTAAAAACAAAAAATAAAGTTCACAATATTTTAATTCAGCTCCACGTAACCTATGTAGCAACTCTGGATTATTTTTTTACAATTTTAAGATGTGTTATATTATTTTCCTAGTTGTAAAAGTATTTTTGGCACTAATAGAGTAATTACCGCCCATAAATGGAAATCAAAATTATGTTGGGATTAGTTCAATTAGGCTCTACAAACACTACTAAGCTACTCTGTAATTTTTACAAATTTTTAACAGGTGTCTTGCTACTTTCCTTCTTCAAAAAGTGTCTCTAATATTTTTAAAATATTTACCGTGTTCAAATGGAAAAAAATTCATAACATTTAATTTAGCTCTATGTAACCTACGTAGCAACTCCATATTTTTTTAACAATTTTAAGACGTGTCAAGCTATTTTCCTAGTTTAAAAAATATTTTCAGCACTATCATAATAATTACCGCACACAAACGAAAATCAAAATTATGTTATGATTATTTCGATTAGGCTCTACAAACCTACCAAACTACTTTACAATTTTTACAGATTTTTAATAGGTATCTTCCTACTTTTCTTGTTTAAAAAGTGTCTTCAACATTTTTAAATATTTATCGTGTGCAAATGGATGCAAAAAATAAATATCACAATATTTTTATTCAGCTCTACGTAATCTATGTAGCAACGCCAGATTTTTTTTACAATTTTAAGATGGGTCATGCTATTTTCTTTGTTTAAAAAGTGTTTTCGATATTAACAAAATAATTATCACGCACAAATGAAAACCAAAATTAAGTTGTGATTATTTTGGAGCTCTACCTATCCGCCTTAGCTAGTCAGCAATTTTTTATAGATTTTTAATATGTACCTTGCTATTCTCCGAAGTGTCCTCCTATTTTTACAGATTTATTCTAAATCGTCCGAGTATTGCAACATAAATAATATCTGCATAATGAACTAAACTATACACATATAAAATGATATACTACATAAAACAGCTAAAATTATCTAATCTATTGTATTCTATGTTGATTTTTTTATTCGCTAACCTATAAGGTTTGGAATTAATGTACAAAGTTGTAAAAATATTTACCTGCAAAATGACCGACCAGATATATTGCTCCATCTCTCTCTCCTCCGCTATGAACTGATAGGGCTTCGCTACATCTCTTCTCTCTTCTCCCTTCTCCTCCTCTCTTTGCTTTTTTTGGAAATTGAAATGATATTTTCACCGATTTTTGGGGTTTAAATAGCTAGTTCATGTCGCCATGTCGCCAGTTCAACGTGCGATAGGAGCCCACGGTTTCCTAGAGTCATTTCAATTGGTGATAGGAATACTGTTCACTGCAAATCGCCAGTTGAAAGGGTGATAGACAGGTGGACCAACGACATGCAGTACATAGGTCCCTATCGCCAATTGGAATGACGACAGACTCTTGTCACAATTCAAATTGGCGACAGACACCTACTTTTTGTAATTTTTTTGATTATTTATTTTTGTAATTATATTTTAAATTAATATTATATTTAAAAAATCATGAAAATAACAGGGGGAAAACATGGGAGGGAATCCACCTAGCCGCAGGGAGGAGCTAGAAGAGGAGAGAGGGGGGGAGTTAGCACCTGTAATAGGCACCGGATGGGACTCTGCTTGGAGAAAGATTCCTAGAACCGTTGTGTGGATTTCATGGGAATGTGTTACAGATCTTAGTATGATGTGACAATTGGCAATGGCGTTTACGGTTTGTAGTTTCACGTGTTTTCGACAAAGCTACAGGTATTCTGGACAGGGGCGGTCCGACCGGTCCTCACCGCGGCGTCCGACCGGTCCCAAATCGGTTGGGCCAGGCCATGTGAGGCGGATCGGACGGTGACCTAAAAGTGCTCAAAGCAGTGGGCCAAAAATAGGTGTTGTAGGCAAGTGAGGATCCCAATGCACTTGGTCTCATAATTTTGGAGTCTCGAAGAAGTTCTATTCGCTTTAATTTCGGAAGGTTTGAATTTGGGAGTATGATTTTCGGCTAAGTCCCAAGGGCGGTCCGACCGGCTCATGTGGAGGCGGTCCGACCGCCAGAGCGGTCCGACCGGCTCACCTGGAGCGGTCAGACCGGTTTCTACTTGAACGTCGGCCAACTTCATGGCGATGTTGATTTGTTAGGTCAAAGTCATTGGTATCGTGGCATATGATTTGCATGATGCATGTTTTGACTAACATGGGTCAAGTTGTGAAGAACTTGTTCCCGAATTCGTGTTTGCTTGTCCGTGGTTGTGCGAGTTGCTTGGTGGTCAACGACGGTCAATCGGCGAGGAGGATCGGGACTAGACTCGGAGAGTTGAGGTCCGAACGATTGACGATGCGGGTGAGGTCAACGACTCAAGTGTGACACAAGATGGACAATGGTGACCTATTGGCAAATCCATGACGCATGGTGAAGCGGTTTAGGTCAAAAGTTAAAGACGGCGCTTTGCGGCGTGCGTGTGTGACCCGCTTGTTAGTGGGCCTAATCGGGAGCCCAAGAGAGTCAAACCCTAAGAGTTTTAGGCCTCCACTATAAATAGGAGGAGGTGGTGGCGCACCCTCTCCTCTCGCCTTTTATGTTGCAAAACCCTAAGTGTCTTTAGGGAGTTGAGGTGGAGGCTAGGGCTTTTCATGGTTTGAGGAGAATTTCGTGATCCTTGATTGTCTCTCGATCCATGATGGTGTGGATGTAATCCAAAGAACAATCACGAAATCAATCTATGCAAGGTTTGCTTGAGATAAGTCTCTTTTCGTTCTTGCTTTCAATTTCGTGTTTTTAGGGCTTTCTTTGATCCGCGAGTTTGTGAGTGATTCTTTCACGTGAATTAGCTTGTCGTGATATGTGTGAATCTATCTAGCATCATCTTGATCATCAATCCTCACGAACAAGCTTTAGGATCAAGTTTTCTTTCTTGCCCGGTTTTAGACCTTACATTAATCAATTGGCAATTGCTCAAGATCGTTCCAAGAATTATCATAATATTCGATTGGAATAGGTCCTCAATAGCATATAGAAGGTGTGTGCAAAGTTTCATAAAGATTAGAGTTGAGAATCAAAAGTTTCACCTAATTGCAACTTCGTCATCGGTGATTTTATCATTGCGGACGGTTACGAGTCGGCGGTCGGATCGCTTAGTCATCACCGGTCGATCGATTTTGAGCGGTCCGACCGCCAAAGACAACGCCGGTCGATCGGCCCGCGACAATCGGTCCGACCGATTGGGTCCAGCCGTCGGGCCGCCCGCTTGTGAGTCTTTGCAATCTTAGTTGATTTTTGTAGCATTGTTTAGGGTTTAATTGATTCAATACTAGTCTTCCATTTGACTTGGTATATTGATCTTCATAGCTTTCTAATAGCTACCGGAGTGAAATTGTATTGAGTTCATAATTTGTGAAAAAGTGAGCGTGCTCCTATTCACCCCCCCTCTAGTCGCCTTTACGGTCCAACACGTTGTATGTACATGCACCGATGCCAAGCGAATAAATAATTTGTTCAAGCCTATCCTCATCCTCGTCACCATCACCTCGAGCAGAGCACATGCTACCATGCCTCGACGCCGTCATCGCACCGACAAAGCTTGCCACCGGATCTAGCTTGACAGTCGTCGCTGAATTGAGGCACACCATCGCACCATGGATGGAGGTCGTCGCTCAGGTGATTGCCGAAAGCCACCACGCCATGGATGGAGGTCACCGTGGCATCGCACCGTGATACGGGGTCGCCCGATCTTCTCGACGTAGGATCTGGATACTCACGTGGATTTGATGAACCGTAGTGATCCCCCGTTGCCAATGCAAGAGTTAGCACTCTATAATTCGCCCAACTCACGTCTTTGAACTTCACGACCACCGATGAAGTTCTATCGCTCCCCAATTCCCAGCGGAAAAGGTTGAACAATCTTAATTTCAGTGAACTCCCAATTCTCTCAAGTTGGTTTGCCCAACGAAAGAACAAGAGTTTTTCAATTATCAAAAGTGGTTCCCCTTACAATGGGGGTCTACCCCTCAATATATAGTCTTAGCCTAAGGCTATTCAACACTAGATTTTCCATATGGTACTATTCACGCGCACTGTAGCACACGCACTGTTCATGGGCCTTTACTGTTCACGTGCACTGTTCATCACGAGCCTTTTACTGTTCACGAGCTTGTTCACGCGGGGTACTATTCATAGGCCGTTCATTATTCATGCCGTAGACTTGTGCTTCCTTGGATGACGGCCATATATCCTTCATCTCCATCCATCGTTGACTCTTCAAACCTGAGCCCAAGTAAAATATTGTTTTTAGGTAGTATACAATTTTTATTGAAATTAATGATATGTTCATTAAGGAACAGGTTCACCTGAGATTGTAGTTTCTTGGCTCGTGCTCTTGTTATTGGTCCTGTTATTGAAGTCTCATTACTAGCTTTGGCATTACTAGCGATGTCCTCGTCATCCTCCCCTTCTTGAAAAGGAGTCGACCTCGACTTCTGCTTTTGGTTTGGTTTCAAAAGCAAAATCTTTTTCTCTCAGGCACAATCGGAAGTTCCGGCGTTATACTAGCGGAAGTTCCGACATTTGGATGGTCCAAAAATACGCTGCTTGATTTTTCCGAGAGAGCATCCGCTTCGGACTTAGCCATTTCGAGGCGCGAAGTTCCGCAATGATAAGAGCGGAAGTTCCGACATTCTGATGGTCCGAAAAATGCGCGGTTTGATTTTTCCAGAGAGTACCCTTTTAGGACTTAGCCATTTTTCGCATGCGTAGTTCCGCAATGAAATGAGCGGAACTTCCGATAATCTGAACTACATGATGATAGCGGTGGTACCGCACTTTTCTACAATAGTTTGTTTAGAAGCATTTGTTGCATGCATATCTTGATAATTATTGTTAATCGCTGTGGGACTAACATTTTTCATGAGTTGGATGAATAGGCTATGTTCTAGGGTGACGAAGACTTTGGATGACATCATGAGTTGATCGTCATCAAGTCAAGGTTCAAGAAGAGGATGTATCGTGTGTTGATGCATAACAAGATCTCGAAGAAGGAGATGATCATGAGTTGATCATCAAGTCAAGAGAAGACCCATCATGTGTTGATGGAGGTCAAGTAAAGGATGCATCATGGGTTGATGCATGTCAAGACGATGACCCGGACTTGAAGTGAAGATGTGCGCCATCAAGCTTCAAGAGGATGCTCACTGCGGTGGTATGACTAGCTAGGGCTAAGGATGTGTTCCTAGTCTTTACCGGTCTTGGTGTTTGGTTGGAAGACCTGATTGCTAGTATAGATTGCCGTACTATTAAGAGGGGTCTTGTCTAGTAGCTTGAGTCTCATCATGTGTTAATAGCTCAACCTTGCTTGCTCTAGCTCTACATGGCATGATGCTATTATTTGCGAATGTGTTTTGCAAATAGTTTAGGCTTATGCAGTTAATCCTTGTAGCATGTGACTATACTTTTGCGAATGTGTTTTGCAAATGGTTGAAGTCCATGTACCTACACCTTGTGGCATGATCTAAGTTTGCAAATGTGTTTTGCAAATCGGGGATTCATGCATTTTCCCTTGGCATGGTCTAAGATTGCTTATTGCTATTTATTTGGACTTAGATCATGATAGTGGCTCTTTGAGTTGTGCTTTTGATTTGATCAAATGTGTTTGAGATCAATCAAATAGGTGGGTTGTGTAGCCCTCTGAATAAGCTTTCCATAGAGTCCGAGATCACTCAATTCGACATCGGAGTCAAAAGTTATGACATTTTTACCGAGTATCGCCTCGTGCTGAAATTGGGCTGCGGAAGTTCCGATTTTGATACCGCGGAACTTCCGATAATAGGAAGTTCCGATTTTTGTATCAGCGGAACTTCCGCACCAAAAGTTTTAACGGCTATTTTTGAGCCGTTATGCACCGTGACGCCCATGAACAGAGAAACGGAAGTTCCGATTTTTGCACGGAACTTCCGATTATCCCGATTTTTGGGGATTTGTCCCAACGGCTAGTTTTTGTGTGTGGGCTATAAATACCCACCTTGGCGGTTGAGAGACAATCTTTGGCATCCCATTTCACTCACTTGAGCTAGTGTGAGCTTCTCCTCTCAATTGTGCATGTGTTGCACCTTGTGAGCAAGGAGGAGGTCTCTAGTTGCATGTGTTGCATCTAGAGGTGGATTTTGTATCCACTTGAGCTTGTGCATTCGTGCACGTGGTGAGAGTCAAGTAAGGGGCTTGGCTTATTACTCTTGGTGTTTGCCGACACCTAGACGGCGTGGAGGCGCCGTGTCGTGATCTTCAAGAAGCTTGTGAGAAGGCCCTGCGTGTTGTGAGTGGTTTGGTGCTCGCCATCTCCAGAGTGGAGGAAGAGCAACCATAGCGAGCGAGGTGTTGGTCTGGTTTGAACCGGTCCAAGTGTTGGACTTACCTGAGGTGTGTGCTCATTTGAGGAGCCATCCAACGTGGATTAGGGAGACCTGCAAGTCTCCGAACACCACCAGTAAAACATAAGTGTGTCCATCTTGTTTTTATCTTGTGCTTTACTTTGAGCAATTTACATTCTTGCTTTAATTGCTTATATATCATTGTATGATTGCTCTCTTGTATTGTCGGTGCACTTAGTTGAGCCTAGTTGATTTAGGTTTTAATTGTGCAAAACCAATTCGCTATTAGCTTCCGTGATTTATATATTGGTTTAGCCCGATAGATTTTTAAAACCGCTTATTCACCCCCTCTAGTCGGCCACCTCGATCTTACAAGTGGTATCTGAGCTGTGTTTCTCATTTATTAGACTTAACCGCCTAGAGAGTAAAGGATGGCGACTAGAGATTTAGTGTGCTAGGTAAAGCACCTATTTTTGATGGCACAAATTATGCCTATTGGAAAATCCGCATGATTTGTTATTTTAAGGCCATGGGCCTAAATATATGGCGGATTGTAGATGCGCTTTTCTCCTCCAAAGGATCCTTTTGCTCCAACCAATGAGGAAGAGAAATGCTCGTGATCTCGATGCTCAAGCTACTAACGCTTTATTTAGTGCTTTGAGTATAGATATTTTGATGCCATATGCAATCTCAAGAGCGCCATGAGATGTGGACCCAAATTCAAGATAAATATGAATTGTCCACTTCCACAAGTGAAGATTGCACATATGAACGCTCGTCGGATAAGAATGCTCAATCTCAAACTCCGACGATTACGAGGACTCCTCCACTCCCTCCACATCAACTCGATGCTTCATGGCTCAAGGTAATAATGAGGTAAATGATAACGATGAGCCTTCATATGATGAGTTGATGGATATGCTAGAAGAGCTCAATGAATATTTAGGAAAGGAGAAATTGAAATTCAAAGTTTTGAAGAAAGAGTATGTCTCTCTTCAAAATGATTATGATGTTTTAAAAGATGAACATGAAACTCTCCTCCTAAATAATCTAAATAGCTCTAAGGTGGATATAGGCATTGCATGTAATTTATTAGATGATATGACATGTGTAGTTGTTAACTCTTGCATGTTATCTAAGGTTGATATATCCACCTCATGTGAGGATTTACTTGAAATACCTTGTTGCTCTAAATTAGATACTCCTATTTCCTCTATGCTTGTTGAGACTAATCTTGTAAAGGAAAATAATGAGCTCAAGGCCCAAGTCACAAATTTGAAGAATGACTTGGAAAGAGGCTATAAAGGGAAGGCCACTGACGAATATTGAGCAAGCAAAAATGCTTGCAAGATAAGAGTGGTTGTAATATTCTGAAAATAAATAAATAAATAAATAATAACGTCTTTAAGGGCTTGTGCGTAATTAAATAAAATAGTACATAAAAAAAATAGAATTTCAGAGTTTTAAGAGCTATATAAATAGATGGTGGGAATTTTAGAAAAACCCTAGCAAATTTTTATTCTTTTTTCTACCTAGCCGCCATCTTGTTTTTCTGCTAGCAGCGCCAAGAAATTTCTTCGCCGCGATCAGCCGCCGCTTCCCGCGTGGTCATCATCAAGTGTCGTCTGTGGTACGCCGCCGCCGTCACTGAATTTTTCCACCGGCTACCGAGCGAATCGTCAGCGGGGACGCCGTCACGCTGCGGACGCCGCTTTCGTTGCCGCCGCTACCGGCCCGGCCGCGAGATCGCGGACGCCGCCGCCGCTGATCCATTGCGGCCAGGTTACCGCGTGCGCCGCTACCGATTTTTTCCTTGCCGCGGCGCCGAGCCGAATCGCCGCTCGCCACTGCCTGTCGAGAAAACCTACTGCCGTGGACGCCGTGACGCCGCTTTACCGCCGCATGCATGCCGCTGCTTTGACTATTTTTGTTTGCTTGCAATCCCGCAGTAAGTACTACGCGGCCGCAGCTTTTCTTTCTTGGTTGCTAGTTTGAGTAGATTGTACTGCTTCCGATTTCATGCAAGTGCATGTGGGCTAGTTAATTAATTTAGTTCGTGGCTAGCTATGGTGATTAATTAATAATACAAAGTACTACGTATACAAGTATACATGTTTAACTAGTAACACCGAGCAGCACCTAGTTGGTGCCGCATGCTTCATTTATACATGTTTCTATGGGGTATTAATGGAGAGGGAAGAGCTAGCATGTTTGTAAGGGAAATTATTAGCATGTTTTTAGTCGGGAAGAAATCGAACAATAGATTGGTTTAGCCTGCTGTTCTGTTGAACGATATATTCGGATACCTTAATGACAAATTTTGAAAATATCATCTACTAGTTAATTGTAGAAAATTTCGATATCTTTCTATAGCATATTTAATCATGTCGATCGGACAAGTAGAATTCGAGTTATGATTTTCGGAAGGCTGTCATTGTGGTTGTCGTTGTTCGGCGCTGTTTTGGTAGACTACGGATTAAAAATAGTAAATAGACTAATTAGAGTTTTTGATCTACACAAAAGATGTAGATAATTTTCCAATGGTTCTGTAGAATCTGAGAACGCGAATTTTGGTTGAGTAAAACAAAAGTTATGAATTTAGTAAGACTGCTGTTCCGAAGCGGACAGATCGGTTTTCTGGGCTAAAAACGGAGGGTTAGATGATTTAATTAGAAGTCTTTGTAATCTAAGAAAATGTGGATAATTTTATGAAGAATCCAGAATGGGGTGGTTTGTGGTGATCGGACTTTCGAGTCAAAAGTTACGTTCGTTTTAGTACTAAGACAGCTATGGGTAACTATTCGCACCGAGTAGCGTGGTATATTTGGGGAACCGTAGGAGCAAGTATATTGATTGCTATTCTTGTTGCTGTAGCTTGTATTGAAGTTTGTGTATTTAATATAGGAGAGGCGTCGTGTTTGTTGCCATCTTCTAGCCAAATCGCAAGGCCGCAACTAGTAAAGGGCAAGTGATGGTAGACAACGATCAATGATGATCACCGTGATTCTTTATCTTCTATTACCATTATTGTTGTGCTTTTATTTTGTTTAATTGCAAACAAATAATTGGTATGTTTATATCTTTGTTGACAAGTATGATGAAAAGTTGGACATGATGTTTATGATGGAGTTTGCATATTCATACATAAGCATCTTTGCATATGAGCAGGTGATCATGAATGATCACAACTCCACTCGGGTGGAGGAGTCCCCCGATCCTTATGGAGGAACGGGCTTGAGAGTGAATGTTGTCGCGAGCATTCACTCATGCTATACCGGTATACGCGAAAGAAGTGCATGTGGACATGTAGATTAGATTTGCATTGATACATGAGATTAATTGATGTGAATCAAATAGAAGTACCTGTAACGATAATGAAGTTATTGAATGCCTGTTGATTTATTATTGTTCGTGTTTATGGATGTGTTTGCTGAGTCGTGGACTCACCCTTGCTCTATTGTTGTCTTTAGGTGATCTTCGAGGATGCCGAATCGAGCGCGAGTAGAGCACATGGACAACACATGATCATTTGCCATAAGAATCTTTTCATTCACAATTGGATTACTTTTGGACATGTTAGAGGTTGAATAAAGTTTAGACAACGCTTGGACTAGACTATTTGCTTTATTAATTTGGATTCATTGGTTGATGCTATTTTGAATCGTTCATTCGGTTATATTTCCCATTGCTTATTTATTGTCGCTTGATCCATAATTATGCATGTCCTTTTTTGTGGTCCATTGATATGATTATCGTTATTTCTTGTTGTAATTTTATAAAGTGTGTCGATATTTATTAGTTTAGAGAGAGGTGTGGTGGCATTCTAGGCCCGTGTTGGTTAATGGTGTACATAGTTGGTGTTATTGGCTACACTCCCAAGAAAGGGAGAATAGCAAGATAAGGCACAATGCGAGACATACGAAGAAATATGTCAAGTGTCATGGATGCAACGGAAAGGGCCACTATGCCCCTGGTGCCCTAATCAAAAGGATGTCAAGACAAGACATTCAAAATTGAGGCAAACCGGCAAGAAGCAAGAAATAAAGACAAGTAGGGAAACAAAGTCCCAACTTGCTACAATTGCTGAAAAGGGCATATTGGTAAACAATGTCCCATAGTGGAGCGAGGTGTTGGTTGGTTTGGAACCGGTCCAAGTGTTGGACTTACCTCGGAGGTGTGTGCTCATTTGAGGAGCCGGTCCAACGTGGATTAGGGGAGACCGGCAAGTCTCCGAACACCACGGTAAAACATAAGTGTGTCCATCTTGTTTTTATCTTGTGCTTTACTTTGAGCAATTTACATTCTTGCTTTAATTGCTTATATATCATTGTATGATTGCTCTCTTGTATTGTCGGTGCACTTAGTTGAGCCTAGTTGATTTAGGTTTTAATTGTGCAAAACCAATTCGCTATTAGCTTCGCATTTATATATTGGTTTAGCAGATAGATTTTAAAACCGCCTATTCACCCCCCTCTAGTCGGCCACCTCGATCTTACAAGTGGTATCAGAGCCAGGTTTCTCATTTATTAGACTTAACCGTCTAGAGAGTAAAGGATGGCGACTAGAGATTTAGTGTACCTAGGTAAAGCACCTATTTTTGATGGCACAAATTATGCCTATTGGAAAATCCGCATGATTTGTTATTTTAAGGCCATGGGCCTAAATATATGGCGGATTGTAGATGCGGGCTTTTCTCCTCCAAAGGATCCTTTTGCTCCAACCAATGAGGAAGAGAAATGCTCGCATCTCGATGCTCAAGCTACTAACGTTTTATTTAGTGCTTTGAGTATAGATATTTTTGATGCCATATGCAATCTCAAGAGCGCTCATGAGATGTGGACCCAAATTCAAGATAAATATGAATTGTCCACTTCCACAAGTGAAGATTGCACATATGAGCGTTAAATCGGAGAAGAATGCTCAATCTCAAACTCAACGATTACGAGGACTCCTCCACTCCCTCCACATCAACTCGATGCTTCATGGCTCAAGGTAATAATGAGGTAAATGATAACGATGAGCCTTCATATGATGAGTTGATGGATATGCTAGAAGAGCTCAATGAATATTTAGGAAAGGAGAAATTGAAATTCAAAGTTTTGAAGAAAGAGTATGTCTCTCTTCAAAATGATTATGATGTTTTAAAAGATGAACATGAAACTCTCCTCCTAAATAATCTAAATAGCTCTAAGGTGGATATAGGCATTGCATGTAATTTATTAGATGATATGACATGTGTAGTTGTTAACTCTTGCATGTTATCTAAGGTTGATATATCCACCTCATGTGAGGATTTACTTGAAATACCTTGTTGCTCTAAATTAGATACTCCTATTTCCTCTATGCTTGTTGAGACTAATCTTGTAAAGGAAAATAATGAGCTCAAGGCCCAAGTCACAAATTTGAAGAATGACTTGGAAAGAGGCTATAAAGGGAAGGCCACTCTCGACGAAATATTGAGCAAGCAAAAATGCTTGCAAGATAAGAGTGGTTGTAATATTCTGAAAATAAATAAATAAATAAATAATAACGTCTTTAAGGGCTTGTGCGTAATTAAATAAAATAGTACATAAAAAAAATAGAATTTCAGAGTTTTAAGAGCTATATAAATAGATGGTGGGAATTTTAGAAAAAACCCTAGCAGCCTTTTATTCTTTTTTCTACCTAGCCGCCATCTTGTTTTTACGCTAGCTGCCACAACAAATTTCTCTTTTGCCTTCTTTGCCGCTCTGTGGCGGTCACTCTCTTCTTGTTGCGCGCGTGTTTCGCCTTTTCTTCTTTGAATTTTTCGGTAGAAGCCGCGCCGAGCGAATCGTCGCGTGGGCCGCCGCTGCGTGGGCGCCGCTCTTGCGTTCTTCTTTGCGCGCGAAAAGCTCGGCTTCCGAGACCGCGTGGGTGCTGCTTTCTTCTTCTTCGATCTATTTGTCTTGCGAGAGTCTTTGCTGAATTTTTCCTTCTTGTCTTGCGCCGAGCGAACGCCGCTTGCTCGCACTGCAGCGTTCTTGAGAAAACTGCTGCGTGTGGGCGCTTTGCCGCGTCGCCTTCTTGCCGCATGCATCTTTGGTGTTTGACTATTTTTGTTTGCTTGCAATCCCGTGTAAGTACTACGTGCTGCAGTTTTCTTTCTTGGTTGCTAGTTTGAGTAGATTGTACTGCTTCCGATTTCATGCAAGTGCATGTGGGCTAGTTAATTAATTTAGTTCGTGGCTAGCTATGGTGATTAATTAATAATACAAAGTACTACGTATACAAGTATACATGTTTAACTAGTAACACTGAGACAGACCTAGTTGGTGCTGCATGCTTCATTTATACATGTTTCTATGGGGTATTAATGGAGAGGGAAGAGCTAGCATGTTTGTAAGGGAAATTATTAGCATGTTTTTAGTCGGGAAGAAATCGAACAGTAGATTGGTTTAGCCTGCTGTTCTGTTGAACGATATATTCGGATACCTTAATGACAAATTTTGAAAATATCATCTACTAGTTAATTGTAGAAAATTTCGATATCTTTCTATAGCATATTTAATCATGTCGATCGGACAAGTAGAATTCGAGTTATGATTTTCGGAAGGCTGCTGTCATTGTGGTTGTCGTTGTTCGGCGCTGTTTTGGTAGACTACGGATTAAAAATAGTAAATAGACTAATTAGAGTTTTTGATCTACACAAAAGATGTAGATAATTTTCCAATGGTTCTGTAGAATCTGAGAACGCGAATTTTGGTTGAGTAAAACAAAAGTTATGAATTTAGTAAGACTGCTGTTCCGAAGCGGACAGATCGGTTTTCTGGGCTAAAAACGGAGGGTTAGATGATTTAATTAGAAGTCTTTGTAATCTAAGAAAATGTGGATAATTTTATGAAGAATCCAGAATGGGGTGGTTTGTGGTGATCGGACTTTCGAGTCAAAAGTTACGTTCGTTTTAGTACTAAGACAGCTATGGGTAACTATTCGGTACCGGAGTAGCGTGGTATATTTGGGGAACGGGTAGGAGCGAAGTATATTGATTGCTATTCTTGTTGCTGTAGCTTGTATTGAAGTTTGTGTATTTAATATAGGAGAGGCGTCGTGCTTGTTGCCATCTTCTAGCCAAATCGTGCGTCGCAACTAGTAAAGGCAAGTGCATGGTAGACAGCGATCAATGATGATCACTGTGATTCTTTATCTTCTATTACCATTATTGTTGTGCTTTTATTTTGTTTAATTGCAAACAAATAATTGGTATGTTTATATCTTTGTTGACAAGTATGATGAAAAGTTGGACATGATGTTTATGATGGAGTTTGCATATTCATACATAAGCATCTTTGCATATGAGCAGGTGATCATGAATGATCACAACTCCACGGGAGTGGAGGAGGTCCCGATCCTTATGGAGGAGCGGGCTTGAGAGTGAATGTTGTCGCGAGCATTCACTCATGCTATCCGTATATCTGTGAAAGAAGTGCATGTGGACATGTAGATTAGATTTGCATTGATACATGAGATTAATTGATGTGAATCAAATAGAAGTACCTGTAACGATAATGAAGTTATTGAATGCTGTTGATTTATTATTGTTCGTTGTTTATGGATGTGTTTGCTGAGTCGTGGACTCACCCTTGCTCTATTGTTGTCTTTAGGTGATCTTCGAGGATGCCGTAACTGAGAGCGAGTAGAGCACATGGACAACACATGATCATTTGCCATAAGAATCTTTTCATTCACAATTGGATTACTTTTGGACATGTTAGAGGTTGAATAAAGTTTAGGACAACGTTTGGACTAGACTATTTGCTTTATTAATTTGGATTCATTGGTTGATGCTATTTTGGACTGTTTACCTGGTTATATTTCCCATTGCTTATTTATTGTCGTTTGATCCATAATTATGCATGTCCTTTTTTTTGTGGTCCATTGATATGATTATCGTTATTTCCTTGCTGTAATTTTATAGTGTGTCGATATTTATTAGTTTAGAGAGAGGTGTGGTGGCATTCTAGGCTCCGTGTTGGGCTGGGGTGTTACAGTGGTGTTGGCTACACTCCCAAGAAAAGGGAGAATAGCAAGATAAGGCACAATGCGAGACATACGAAGAAATATGTCAAGTGTCATGGATGCAACGGAAAGGGCCACTATGCCTCGGTGTGCCCTAATCAAAAGGATGTCAAGACAAGACATTCAAAATTGAGGCAAACCGGCAAGAAGCAAGAAATAAAGACAAGTAGGGGAAACAAAGTCCCAACTTGCTACAATTCTTAGGAAAGGGGCATATTGGTAAACAATGTCCCAAAGGTATCACTTCTAAGCCCATTATTTATAATGATCATTATTTGCTTAGGAAGGATATTAATGGCAATGTGTTTGCTAGGAATGTTAGTTCTTTTAAAACTATTGTGAGGGCCATTTGGGTGCCCAAATCTATTGTGATTAACATTCGTGGACCCAACCAAGTTTTGGGTACCAAAGTGCTTAAATGATGAATAGGTACTTGGAAAGGCATTGGATGTTTGGCTCATATGAAGAGGTGGACGGATCACCATATGCGAAATTGGAGCCAAGCCTAAGGATAATCATGTCGTATCATAAGCCAATGCCATTTTGGTAATAAGTACTTACATTGAAGTATCTAGCCCCTTATGCCTTGTGTAGGTTGCATTTCATGAAAATTATTTTAAAAGGGGTGTTCTTGCTCCATGTTCATAATGTTCATTATTAATCTCTTGAGCAAGATGGTTGTGACACATTAAGGGGGAGTGCTAAATCATAGCCATGTATATCACATCCCTAAATGTGCCCAAATAAATTAAGTGCTAGTATTGCTTTTCAAAAATAAGCCTTTTAGCCAAAAGTTAAAAATTTGATAACTATTAGTAATTCTTTGAAAAATTAATTGCAAAATGTATACAAATGCTTTTGAAAGGTTTACCAAAGGTTTTGACTTTAGAAAAACCTATTTTAAGTAAAAATGCATTTCTAGCCAAAATCCTACATTATAGTATCTTGTTTTTGACATAAACTAGATTTTTGTGTAAAATCTATTCTAAAAGGAATTTAAAAATCTTGCTAAAAGGAAAATCCTAGAGTTGGTTATTCTAAACATTTTTGGTATTCAAAGGATTTTCAAAAGACCAACCTAGAAAAAGATATTTGATTTTCAAACTCGTCTAAAATACTACTATGACCTAAGTGGTCACTTTCTAGCACTTAAGTGAGTTTTTCCATATGAACCAAAATTCTTCATATGAATATGTTCATAATGGTATTTATGACTCATACATGCAATTGGATGCTTTAAAATTCATCATTTGCTCAATTTGGATCTTTTGATGAAAGTTCATGGAAATATGTATCTTTTCCGAAAACCAAAAGCTTAATTTATAAAAACTATTTTAAATTTTATTTTTATGGGCTATATAAGTTGGAAATACTCCAAAGATGTTTATTTGATTGATTGTGCAAAGATTTGGAGTAAAATACAACAATTCCTTCTTTTCTTCAAAATTCCAAGATCAATCCCTGAAGTTCCAGGAAAATCGGAACTACCGGCGTTATAACTGAGGAACTTCCGAAGTCCGGTACGACCGCAAGTTAAACGGCGGAACTTCCAATTTTTCTGACAAAACAGCCATTTCATTCCAATTCAATTCTAAATCTTTTGTGGCTACTTCCAGTGATCAAGTTGATCCTCTATATCCTTGCTAGCTACCCACTACTGCTATTCCGTGATTGCAAATGCAAATTGCATCTATCAGGTGGTATTCTTTTCAAAAGTGGTAGCTTCTTCTTTTGATCATCTTGATCTTGGCATGAGTCTCATCTTTTCAAGTGATATCATCTTATTCGTTAAAATGGTATCCACAATTCTCTCATGTCAATCAAAATTCTCTCTTCTCTTTGGAATGCTTTCATGGAAGATCAATAGAAGAGAAGTTCGAGCACCTTGCAAAATTCAATTATGGATGGATATAGTCTAAGAGATGACAAGATGGATGATGAACCTTTGTGTGTCAAAGGAGAAATTTTTTTTTGGAACCTTTGTGTAAAGAGAATTTTTTCTTTGTGAAAAACCTATTAATATTTTTGGGCTTAATAAAATAAAAAAAAATTGGGTAAAGTATTAATATCGGGAAACTATTTTACCTATTTGCCCAAAATAATTTATTGGATCTTGTGAATGAATATGTTTCATTCTCATTTGCTTCATTTGGTATTCTTGGAGTGACATTATAAATCATATGCAAGATTAGCTTTTCAAAATCAAGCCTTCCATTCGAAAGTCCAAATATTTTTTACAAGTGGCTTTTTGCTCAAAACGGTCAATCTTGTGAGAAACTACACAAAAGTATCTAAAAATGTATTTCAAATGTTTTCAAATGCTTTTGAAGTAAAAATTCCTACTTTGGAAACAAAATAGAAAATTTGGCCTCAAAAGGATCTTATATGATCTTGATTTCGAATTAAATGACATATTTCCTTAAATCAAAATCTATTGAGTTTTTGAAAAAGTTTTCAATACCAAACTCATAGGGTTGGTCATTTCAAACATTCCTCAAGTTCAAAGTTTTTACAAAAGACCAACTGTTGAAAATCTATACTCATTTGAAATTCACCGAAAAACTCGCTTTGACCCAAAATGACCTATTCTTGCATATAGTGAGTTTTGCTATTTGAGCCGGATTTCTTTGTGTATCTTGGCTTGAAATAGTATTTCTAACTCATACAAAGCTAACAAAGTGAAAAACTCCATGAAATCCAAATTGGTTTGCATTTTGGATCTTAAAAGTAAAAATTGCTCTCTTTATATACCTTCAATGCGCATTTTGCCATATCTTTTGAAAGAAAAGTCCTTTTTTAAAAATTCTTATTGGAAAACACTATAAATAGTCCAAAGTTAAAATCTGGAACTTTTCAAAGAATTTGGACTTCATTTGTAAAAGTATTGACTTTTCTTCTCTTTAAACTAAAATCTTACCTTCAAAGCTTAAATTGACATATCTTTTGATTGGAGACTCCTTTTTCTAAAATTCTTCTTGTATAAGTTTCTCAGGAGTCTAAAGTTTATTTCTGCCAAATTTGAAGGTATTTCTACTTGAATTGAAAAAGTTTTGACTTTTTCTCTCATTGCTCAAAAGCTGAAATTTCAGATTGGTGCATTGTTTTGAGCAGATTTGTGAATTTTGTATCTTTAAATGGGTTAACAATTAGAGGAAGCTATAATAATGAAATTTGATCCTCTATAGTGGTTCTATGTTGAAAAAATTTCTCAAATTTATTGGAACTATTTTACCCATTTTCTCAGCTGTCTTTTGCGGCTCAAATAAATTGTCAAAAATCTGAAAATCCTGAATTTTTCAGTTTTATGAAACTTTGTGATTTTCATATCTTTAAATTGGCTGACATTTGGTTAAGCCTCCCAAAATGAAAATTGTGTGTATATGCCAGCACTAGCTCCATGATTAATTTCATATTTTTCTGAGCTTGCTTCCACATATTTTCAGTATTGGCCATCTTTGATCTTCTCGTTTTGGAATTTGAAAATGTTCTTGAGAAGACTTCAAAGAAGGAGATTATTTGAATGTATTTCAAATATCATTTCAAGTCGTATCATTTCAAGTGGTTCTCAATATTCTGATTTAAAAGGGGAAAATGTTATGATCAATAGGTTTATAACCTATCTTTGTTTCTCCTCTCATATCTTGAGAACAAAATCTCCTTTGGTCATATAAGTTCAATTCATAATTTTTGTGACAAACCTCGATATTTGCTAGTGGTATCGATTTGCAAACCTCCCTTTGTGTCCTTTTTAGTGATTAATGCCAAAAGGGGGAGAATGTTTATATCAATACTCTTCCATTTGGATGTTTCATTTGTTTAAAATGCCAAAAGAGCGAGAATTGCCAAAAAGGGGGAGAATGCATTAAATGTATAGTATATCATTCTCATATGCATAATGTTTGACGTTTTAAAATTTCACCTTATGGCATGCATAGACATAGTTCATTAACTTAAATTCTCTGTTATGTCTATTTATATCCAAATGTTGTTATTGAAAATGGATTTGTCATCAATCACCAAAAAGGGGGAGATTGAAAGATCTAGACCCGCCATTATGAGTTAATGGATTGTTTTGGTGATTAATGACAAATCCAAATATGAGACTAACTCTTTTATCTAGTAATATCTTGTGTAGTCTCATTTGGATATAAAGGTGAAATTCAATGAGGTATGCAATCGACATCTTAATCTTATATATTGTTGCATTCCTCGAATCCAAAATATAGGTTGAACTCAACCATAAGTTAAACTTGAATATGTGCATATGTTCTTATTACACATTTGTGTATGCACACATTTAGGGGGAGTTCACTCTATATTTTGTGGTTTCATAAGTATTGATCCATATTCCATTCTCCTCATATATTAAGGATCATTACTTTGAAACAAATCCTTTGAGTATATAAAACTTGTGTAGTTTATATATACTCATATTGCTTTATATTCAATTATTTGCAATTGTGTTGTGGGACTCTTGTGTGTGCTAAGATGTGTTCAAGGCTTAGTCCCGGAGTCTGAATGAAGGCATGAAAAGGAAATGCAAAGATGGTAAAAGATCAACTTAGGATCATGCATTCTCTTTTGGTTTGGTTTCAAAAGCAAAATCTCTTTCTCTGTGCACAATCGGAAGTTCCGGCGTTATACTAGCGGAAGTTCCGATTATCGGATGGTCCGAAAAATGCGCGGCTTGATTTTTCCAGAGAGCATCCGGTTTCGGGACTTAGCCGATTTCTCGAGGTGCGGAAGTTCCGCAATGATAAGAGCGGAAGTTCCGATTATCGGATGGTCCGAAAAATGCGCGGTTTGATTTTTCCAGAGAGTACCCTTTTAGGGACTTAGCCATTTCGTAAGTGCGGTAGTTCCGCAATGAAATGAGCGGAACTTAGATAATCGGAACTACTGCATGATAGTTGGCGGTAGTACCGCACCCTTCTACAATAGTTTGTTTAGAAGCATTTGTTGCATGTATATCTTGATAATTATTGTTAATCGTTGTGGGACTAACATTTTTCATGAGTTGGATGAATAGGCTATGTTCTAGGGTGACGAAGACTTTGAATGACATCATGAGTTGATCGTCATCAAGTCAAGGTTCAAGAAGAGGATGTATCGTGTGTTGATGCATAACAAGATCTCGAAGAAGGAGATGATCATGAGTTGATCATCAAGTCAAGAGAAGACCCATCATGTGTTGATGGAGGTCAAGTAAAGGATGCATCATGGGTTGATGCATGTCAAGACGATGACCCGGACTTGAAGTGAAGATGTGCGTCATCAAGCTTCAAGAAGATGCTCACGGCAAAGGTATGACTAGCTAGGGCTAAGGATGTGTTCCTAGTCTTTTACCGGTCTTGGTGTTTGGTTGGAAGACCGGATTGCTAGTATAGATTGTCGTACTATTAAGAGGGGTCTTGTCTAGTAGCTTGAGTCTCATCATGTGTTAATAGCTCAACCTTGCTTGCTCTAGCTCTACATGGCATGATGCTATTATTTGCGAATGTGTTTTGCAAATAGTTTAGGCTTATGCAGTTAATCCTTGTAGCATGTGACTATACTTTTGCGAATGTGTTTTGCAAATGGTTGAAGTCCATGTACCTACACCTTGTGGCATGATCTAAGTTTGCAAATGTGTTTTACAAATCGTTGGGATTCATGCATTTTCCCTTGGCATGGTCTAAGATTGCTTATTGCTATTTATTTGGACTTAGATCATGATAGTGGCTCTTTGGAGTTGTGCTTTTTGATTTGATCAAATGTGTTTGAGATCAATCAAATAGGTGGGTTGTGTAGCCCTCTGAATAATCTTTCCATAGAGTCCGAGATCACTCAATTCCGACATCGGAGTCAAAAGTTATGACATTTTTACCGAGTATCGTCTGTGCTGAAATTGGGCTGCGAAAGTTTCGATTTTTGTACTGCGGAACTTCCGATAATAGGAAGTTCCGATTTTTGTACTGCGGAACTTCCGCACCAAAAGTTTTAACGGCTATTTTTTGAGCCGTTATGCACCATCTGACCCATGAACAGAGAAAGCGGAAGTTCCGATTTTTGCACGCGAACTTCCGATTATCCCGATTTTTGGGATTTCGCTCCCAACGGCTAGTTTTTGTGTGTGGGCTATAAATACCCACCTTGGCCGGTTGAGAGACAATCTTTGGCATCTCATTTCACTCACTTGAGCTAGTGTGAGCTTCTCCTCTCAATTGTGCATGTGTTGCACCTTGTGAGCAAGGAGGGAGGTCTCTAGTTGCATGTGTTGCATCTAGAGGTGGATTTTGTATCCACTTGAGCTTGTGCATTCGTTGCACGTGGTGAGAGTCAAGTAAGGGGCTTGGCTTATTACTCTTGGTGTTTGCCGACACCTAGACGGCGTGGAGCGTCGTGCGGTGATCTTCTCAAGAAGCTTGTGAGAAGGCCCGGCGTGTTGTGAGTGGTTTGGTGCTCGCCATCTCCGGAGTGGAGGAAGAGCAACCATAGTGGAGCGAGGTGTTGGTTCGGTTTGGAATCGGTCCAAGTGTTGGACTTACCTCGGAGGTGTGTGCTCATTTGAGGAGCCGGTCCAACGTGGTTGGGCTTACCTCAACGTGGATTAGGGGAGACCGGCAAGTCTCCGAACACCACGGTAAAACATAAGTGTGTCCATCTTCTTTTTATCTTGTGCTTTACTTTGAGCAATTTATATTCTTGCTTTAATTGCTTATATATCATTGTATGATTGCTCTCTTGTATTGTTGGTGCACTTAGTTGAGCCTAGTTGATTTAGGTTTTAATTGTGCAAAACCAATTCGCTATTAGCTTCCGCATTTATATATTGGTTTAGCCCGATAGATTTTTAAAACCGCCTATTCACCCCCCTCTAGTCGGCCACCTCGATCTTACAATGGTGACCAGTAAGAAAGGAGGTGGGTCGATAACAACTGCATCTAGAGGTTTGGTGGCACTCTAGATCTGGAGGTCAACGTCAGATACCCCACCATGGTCGTTACCGTCATCATCATCATCACCCAAAACTACTAGCATCCTCCTTATGTGCTCTTCCCACCTTCTTCTTCGACAAGCTAATTTCCAAAATTAGCGAGGTGATCATGGGGGAAGAGAGACGAGCAATAAGGAAAGGAGAGTAGCAATAGGGGAAGGGACCCAAGCTCGCTGGTAAGTAGGATATTCCGTCTCTAGAGTTGAGGAGCTGAGGATGGAGGAAGCAAGAGATAGAGAGAGGCAGCGATTGCGGTGTGGTGACTCACCGTTGGAGTTGGAGAAGAAGAGGGTCGTAGAGGATCTGGATTGGGGGATATAAAAGGAAGAAGGGAGATGAAGTGAGGGAGGTGAGGAGGTATGAGCAAAAAAGTCCATAGTGCTATTGAGTCAAACTTTATTTGCTATTTAGTACTATTTGAGGTGGGAAAAATGGTGGCATGTTTGCAGTTTAGGAAAGAAAAAGAATGCCACGAGAGCAATTTTCTCTAGTTTATAACATAGTGTGAGTGTACAAACATCTCATATACCTCTAGCATGTAGTATGAACAACCGTCTATCCTCCGCCTATCAATATCACAACCTCAACACGGTATGCAGCTAACCGCAACAAAACCCAACTATTCTACGAACCTATGTACGCTCAATCTCAAATTCTTGTGTAATGATTTATTTTTACTCCAAAAAATAAGATATAAAGGAAAAAAGAGGCTTTTTGAGCTTTCGGATTAGCCTTGTCGAAAAAAATTCTATGGGGGAGGGCCTCATGTGAGGCCCCTCCCCCATCTCCACACATCCAACACCCCCCTGAAATCAACGGCCCAGGGGGGGCCCAGGGAATTCGGCTACAGCCTTGTCGGTTCGGCCTGGCTTGAGCATGAACACCTGAACTCTTATGTAATGTGAGTGGAAGGAGTATATTACAATATAAGGGTACATAGTAGTTTTTTTTGAGTATTTGGAGAATACTATTGTTTTTTAAAAAAACCAAGGTACTGAAAGTTTTGAGGTGTTTGGTATAACAAATTCTGGAGTTTTTATAGGCCGTAGTATGCCCAATACCAATGAGATTTTTGGAGTTTTTTTTTTGAAAATACATTGAACTCCTCTTTTTTCTAAAACCTAACTCATGCGTGCCTCCTAGCTCGTAGCATGTTCGTACCGTTTCTTCCATGCCCATGCCCATGCCCATGCCCAGTATTTTATATGCATCTAATTGTATCTACTGTTGCATTGTTCTAATTTGATATTTTGTTAATTCTACGCCGTATCGTCGATGGTTCATGTAAAATCTGTATGCAACAAAAATGCACACCCAAAGATCAAGTATAAACAATGTATTGTGGTTGACATGGTTGGTTGTTTAGCTCAGAATAGATTGGTTCTCTTCTCTGCTGAGATAGGCAACCAATCATATAGCCTGTTTGTTTAGGCTTTTGTGTGGCTTAAAAGCCAAAAAGCCAAAGGATAAACAAAAGGGTGACTTTTTTAGTCAGCTTATAAAAAGTTTAAGCTAATTTAAGGCTAAAAGCCATAAGTCGTGAGAGATGTGTTTTTTAAACTTTTACGGAATGGAATACTATTTTTACCACTATACTTCGCTAAAATTACTCTCAAAATGCCATTCATATATAAACACTGAACGCCTTGTTTTTTTCATCTATTCCTTCCTCCCGTCCTTTCCAATCCCCCACCGAACCGCCCCAGTCCCCTTGCCTCCCCCTCCCGTTCCAACCCCACCCCACCTCATCCCCGTCCCAAGCACGACTCCATCCCCTTCCCCTGGCGACTCGGCCCCGACGACGACCGTCGCATCCTACGGTGGCCGGAGCAGGAGGCTAGTTGGGGCTCGGTTCAGTGCGACCTCTTGCCTCCCCCGGCGTCCTTGGGCGAGCTGTACGTGAGGAGGCCCCTCCTCGTTCCTGCGACTAAAAGGTGTCGCCGCTGTTTCTTTCACCTATAATCGAGTTGGATCAAAATCTTGCAACGATCCTTGTACCTTTCACCATATGTGTGTGTTTTCTTTGGGATACGAAGAGCCCTAGAAAATCAGTGCGACTTTTTCATGGCGTTTTTCCGTGAGAATTCGTGCGGTTTCTACCATCATACACATACCTTAAGCCGTGGAGTTTCCAGATTAAATAGTCCCATTGATTAGTGAAGGACACTATTGTTGTAATGAGATGTCCTTCCCTAGTGGATTAAATAGCTATGGAGTTAGCTTAACATTATTCCTTCCCTAGTGGTAATCCCCTTGGCATCATGTGGTATATATGAGAGGGAGATCGATTTCCCTGGATTAGTGAAGGACACTATTGTTGTGTGATGTTCCGGTGAACTGCTTTTTTTCCGTGATTCATCAAACTTTCCACATCTCATGCTTGTCTCAAATATGTTCAATGCCTGATAAATGTGTATGGTTTGTCAAATTGCTCACTGGAATAGTCAGTAAGATAAATTTCATGAAAGAGATGAACTTATAGGCACCCATGTACCAACAAGAATCTCAGCACCGACTGCAGCAAGAGCCTAAGCAATTGCCCAGCCATAGCCATTATCATCAGCAACTCCAGCAATAAATGCTCTTTTACCTGAAAAATGGCACATGAACTAGTACAATTTGAGTAATTGAATATCTCCTGCATTAGGTCAGATTATACATTTCCTAAAAATAGCAAGGTTGATTCACTGTTTGTGTACATTTCTTATTGGATCTTTTGTTCTGAATTCTTATGGACAACATCTATTCTTATTATTATGTTTGCATTCTTATTGTTATACAAGTTTCTGCCTTGTTCCAGATTTAGTTTTGTATATCATTATATTATGCCCTTACAAATTATAAATCATCATGTAAATTGTATAGATGGAACTAGTTGCTATCAGTAAGGCAAATTGGGATACATTTGACAACAAGACATTTTGTCAGATCTGTGTTGAGGAAGTTGGTGCTGGGAATAGACCATTAGGATGTTTGAATACCACGGGTTACAAGAACCTCCAGAAGAAGTTCTATGAAAGGACAGGGAAAAAGCATAACAAAAAACAACTAAAAAATAAGTGGGAATCATTAAAGAAAAAAAAATACAACTTGTGGAATGATTTGAAACAAAAAGCAACTGGACTAGGTTGGGATCATAAAAAAGGAACTATATCTGCATCTGACGCTTGGTGGAAGGAGCACAAGGTAGTAATGGGAGAAACATCTATTCATTAATGTGTATGATGTCATATTTTAATTTATGCTAACTTAGTCATTTTTAATTTTTTCAGCAATATCCTAAACATTTTCGTGATAGACCACCTGAGAACCTAGATGGCATGGATTGTATGTTTGACAAGGCTCATGTCACGGTAACACTTCAGTCATCCCAGGTGAGCCTACTCAGGAAGACCAAATCGTTGTGGACATTGATTGTTCGGAGGATGGCGAGGAAGACGCCCCTGCCAATGCAGAGAATAATGAGGACGTCTGCTCGAAACACAAGCTCGCTGCGAAGCGTAGGGTTAATAATATGAATCCTAGCCCCAAGAAGAACAAGAAAAATCCTATAGCTAGGGATTTCAAGCGCATGGTGGATATAATGGCAAAAGGTCCTGTTCAGAGTGGTCCATCTATAGCGGATGTTATGGATATAGCTATTCAGGCAGGGGTAGTAGAAGGAAGTGATGAACACTTCATTGCGACAAGGCTCTTTACTAAACTAGAAAATCGGGAAGTGTTTGTCACTATGAAGACCAATGAAGTAAAGATAAATTGGCACAGGAGGATGTTTGATATTAAGATGAAGAAAGATTAGATATTTTTTGTAGTTCATTTTCATTTTGGAACCTACTTGGTGATGATTATGTAAGGGGTTGAAACTATTAATATTATGTTGTACTCGATTTAATGTTACCTTCTAATGTGTTCTCAATTAAATCATAATGGGGTTAAAACTATTCAGTTATGTCGTACTCATATTATTGTTACCTTGCAATGTGTGCTATGTTACTGATCATTGTTATTATTTGTAGATGAGCTTATCAAGTGATATTGATGGTTCAACCATTGAGAGTGACATTGTGATTGGTCAACTACTAAGAGCGATTTGAGAGAAGATGACATTGAAATAACAAAAAGAGAAAGTTACCATTTCAGGATTTTATTGCAGCAGCTGGTTATGTAGGTATGTACTACCACGACACTTACCTAAACAAAAAAGAGAGGAGACAACCACTCCTGACTGGTTATGAATGGGCTGTTGAGCAACTAAGCGATGAGAGAGATTGTTGCTCGATGTTCCGAATAAGTAGGTCTGTCTTTGATAGTTTGCATGAAACCTTGGTTGGAAATTATGGCTTGAAATCAACTAGGATTATGACCTCTATATAATCTTTGGCTATATTTTTGTGGACAGTTGGGGGCCCTCAGTCAGTTAGTCAAGTTCAAAACCGCTTCAAAAGGTCCACGAAACAATCAATAGAAAGTTTGGTGAAGTCTTGCAATGCGTCTATCTTTTATCTGAAGATAATATCAAACCAATGGATCCGGAGTTCACAACAGTGCATACATAATATCAAACCAATGGATCCGGAGTTCACAACAGTGCATACGAGACTTTAAGATAACCGCTTCACGCCTCATTTCAACAATTGCATATGTGCAATTGATGGCACACATGTACCGGTTGTTGTTCCAGCGGATGAGTAGGTTGCTCGCACTGGTCGCCATGGATATACATCTCAAAATGTGATGGCAGTGTGTGACTTCGACATGAGGTTTACCTTTGTTGTCGCCGGATGGCCGGGTTCAGCACACGACACAAGGATTTTCAATAACACTTTGGACAAGTATTCGAACCGGTTTCCACATCCTCCTGAAGGTACTACGCTTCTTTAATAATATAATTAATTATTATGATAGCATTCCTATTTTTTTATTGTCAATATTTATGTGTTTCATGTATGTAGAGAAATATTAGCTTGTTGATGCGGGTTATCCCAATCGAAAGCAAGTGGAAAATATGAGGTGTTCAATCACGCTCATTCGTCCCTTCGCAATGTGATTGAGCATTCCTTTGGCGTGTTGAAGATGAAATGGAGAATCTTGTTGGCTTTGCCAAGTTACAAAATGAAGATTCAAACGAAAATGATAATTGCATGTATGACGCTACACAACTTCATCCGAGATAGTACTTTACGTGATGAAATTTTTGAGAGATGTGATCTTGATGAAGATTATGATCCAAACGATACACAAACTAGATCATTTGGAGGGCACAGTGTCAATGGATCAACAATCGATGATGGAGATATGAGTGTATTTCGTGATAGCATTGCTACTTCTTTAATGGCCTCAAGAGGATAAAAAGATTACATTAATATGATATGATCGAATATTATTTTGTTTGGTTGGCTAATATATGTCTTTCTATATTAATTTCTTTTATTACGCAATGTCCAAAATTAATACATGCACGAACGAGTAAAATATTTTTTTTTGTTTCATATGTACACTTGCACGTATCGTCATATTTACAAATCCCATGAAAAAATAAGTTTAAATTCATCCTTAAAAACATCCTTCAAATCCTCAAGAGTAATTCATACTTTTTATCATTCACACACAACTCAATAAACCAACATCATATAAAAAGTCACATTACCAAACACCAAAAGTTGGCTTAAAAGCTGATGGGCTTATAAACCGATTAAGCCAAAAAGCTGGCTTTTAGCTATAAGCAAAAAAGCCTAAGCCTAAACAAACATGCCCATCTTGTGCTTGCTTGCAACTGCTAGGGGTGAACACGAGTGGATAATTCCCGCCCGACCTGATATCATATCTAAAAAAGATCCAACTGAAGTACCATCTCCAGTCCCGATCCGTATTCAACATTGTTTGTATCTGTATCCGGAAAATATAATAGAATATGGGTTATAACACGGGGAGAGCAATATCCAATCTAATCCGTATTTTATAGGATGTACGAAAGATCAACAAAACGTATATCCGATAAAATATCAATATCCTTTAATACTCTCTATGATTTTCTAGTCATTGACTAATATATAATGCGAATTTATATTTGACTATATTTATGCTGTTAAGTAGGATAAATAATTATTTAATAGGTAGTATAATTTGATACTTTCGTTGGTAAAGTAATATTTTTTTATGTGTACACTATCTGTTAAGTTATTTGTGATTGATTTACATCCGATCTGTATCCGGGCACGCTCGTGCTCGTATCACGAAAAATTCATACACGTATCCGACTCCAAATCCAGAGTAAAACATAGGTCAAGATACGAAAAAGAGCAATGTCCTGCCATATCCAACCTATTTTTACCCTAGCTGCTGCTGTGTTTCGTCGTTTCAGATGGAGATGGACTAGAGGTGATCAAATGGGTTGATCTGACTCGAAGCACGAGACTATTGGCGGTCCCGAACTTGGCACAAATAGGTACAGTGGTGGGGAGACCAGTAGTGGGGACTTAAGACACCCGGCCCACGAACGGCAGTCTGCATAGGTAAATGAACTTATTGGCACAGGGCCGGATCGGGCTGTGCCGGGACCACCGCTAATATGGACCTAGCCCAGTAGCAACTTGACGATTTCGAGGACTTCCCTCGAGGGCCCGCCCCGCTGTAGTACCTACATACCTCCACTGCAAGTGCAAACTCCAACCAAACCCTCGCTCGCCTCGCTCAGAGCACCCGCCAGCCGCCGCTCTCCGGTCGGTCTCCACCGCCAGCCACTCTAGGCCTCGCTCGAGTTGGGCACCTCCTCCAATCTCCAGGCTAAGCACACCTCAAACTCCTCCCTCTCCCGATCTAGTCCACCGCCCGTCAAGGAACAAGGGCAAAGAGCACCAGCCATGGAGGAAGCCTTGCGGCTGGACCTCGACAAGCTTCCCATCAAGCGCCTCGAATCCATCGACGAGGCCGGCAACGAACACTACCCGCCGTAAGCCATCCACCCCTTTCCTTCCTTCCTCCCGCCCCTTTCGATTCACTTCACTTGCTCGCTGTCTGCTCTGCCACTGCAGGGACACCAGCAGCGAGGAGCAGCGCCTCGCCGCCATCCGCCGCATCGATTTCTCCTGGGTCATCGAAAAGGATGCCAAGAAGGCCGCCGACGCCTCCAAGGACACAGCCCAACAGGCATGGCCGTGGCAGGGCCTCATGGAGAGCCTGCAGCAGGCGCAGCAGGAGCTCAGCGTGGTCATGGACCTCATAAGCACGGTCAGTACGCACATACACGCACCAATCTGGTCGGTCCCCGTGAATCTTTATAATTCTGGAGGCAATGGTAATGCAGGTCGAAGCCAATGATGACGTGGCAGTTGCGACAACGCAGAAGCCCAAGTCGCTGCCAAACGAAACCCTAGTTGACATGGCGGTCTCGGCGGCCACCAAGCTCCAGCGCTTACGGGTATGTTTTGTACCACCTGTCTGTAGCCCCTGTACTAGAGTATTTCTACCCAATTAGCAAAGTATGCACTATATCTTGGAGTGAAGGCATGGAATTCATCAGCTAAGTAAGAAAATGGGAGCTGAAAGAAACTGTAATACAAAACACTTGTATTTATACCATAGATCTCGTTATGCTTCCTGCTACGATCTTGATTTCTATTTCTTGGCATCTCTCAGCATTTGGCACGGTACTTCAAACAATCAGCCAAGACGATGGAGCAGCAGTTTCAAAAGGAGGCTAGGTTCTACGGCTCATTAATCAGGTATGTCTTGTTGCAGGAATTGTGAAATTTGAAGACCACTTCAGTGATGATTGTGCCATAAGCAGTGTTGGTCGATTGGTAGATTGCAGCAGAGCTGGAAAGTGAAGAAGCAACGGTTTGGTGGAAGTGGTCCGGGAAGTGAAGGCTTCATGTTTGATCTAGTTGATAGTTCTCAGTTAGAGACAGCAGCAGTGCCCCGATTGTCATTGTTGTCTTTAGTTCCAATCGATCAAGACTCATCGGGCACTTTGTCTGTACAAGTCCCGCCAAAGCCTTGCCGTTTCTTGAGCCTTCAATTTCGTGGGGACAGTGCCAGTGGTGCGGAAAGCTATGCTCACATAATGAAAGAAGGTATCTCAAGCATCACTTCTTCTGCAGCGGAAAATGATGATGTCAACAAGTCTGTCAAACATGCACATTCCATTCTTCGCAATATCCACAGGTCTATATTTGAGGAACAGGTTGGTTAAATGCTTATGAATTATTGCAAAGTCCTCTTTTGACTAACTATAGCACCGTGGAAAATTACTGTACGTCATGCCACGTGACAACTTCTTGCATCTCCGTTTGTCACTGTTTATCTATACCATCTTGCGCTTAGCTTAGTGTATGCCTTTGTAGGTATTTGATATGGTGATCCGCGAGACATTTATCCAATCGCAAGGCATCAATGTAACTGGAATGCGTGAGGATTTTCTCCAATTAGCGATTGGCCAGGAGTGTTCGTTGTGCCTTTCACTTACACATTCTGGACAGGATAGTGACTCAGAAATGGTTGGCCATGAAGAGCGTACTAATACAGAGGATGCTGCAAATCTTGTGTTAGCCACCATCAATGGGAAGCAGGAGCCTTTTAAAAGTGACGTGTCAGGGTTTCCTAATCCCAAAAGTCTGGAAATTTACTTGCTACATATGTTTCATGACAACATTCTTAGGAAAGTCAGGGAGAAATCTCGTAATGCTGTTCGCTACCAGAATCCTGCCCAGGCTGCTTGTGATGATTGTGGCCTGCTAGGTCATTTTTGCATGACAGTGGCCCACAGGATGTTTTCTAATAAAGTACACTTGGAGCTGGAGAGTGTGGTATAACTATTATTTCCCTGTTGATTAATGCAATATAATTTGAGTGTAGATTGTCATTCTAACTTTCTTTCACTAATGCAGGTTAGCAGGGTTCCTTATCTCCATCTGCGGTCTCTTCCTACATGGCATTCTAGAACTTCTTCCTGGTCTCTCTACTTGAAAATCCCGCACCCTATCCTGGCTGCTGATCGGCTCACAAAGCCTTCAGATAATCATGAACCTAAGTACAAATCCAGGTCACAGTTCAATACAAAGGTAATCTTGAAAGATGGCCAAATTAGTTTGATGGGTGAAGGCTCCCCAAGCATTGCTGGATCATTGACTGGGAAACCCTCCGATGGATATTTGCTAAATAGTTACAATTGTGACTTGGAAGACCTACCAATGATGCTTCTGCAGCAGGTGAACTTGCGATAAAACCTTTGAAATTATTCTTTCTTGCTAAGTATGCCTTTGATGAGATTGCTAATATTATTAACATTGGAATTATTTATGATCCAGAAGATTGAAGCATTAGAAAGTAGCTCATTTTTGCCAGGATAATGCATGAACCACTGAACTATTTTCTTATATTGTAATAAAAACTTATTGCATGGACTTGCCCTCTGCACGACTGCAGTGTTCAATCCCTGCACTTCGTTACTTTATATTCCTTGGGAAAACATTCCATTGTGTCCATCTACCTATACGAATAGTTTGTCTAACTAGTCAAAACGCACGTGGCATGCATGTTGAGTTCATTATGAAATCAGTGCAGAAAACATTATAGGGTCATTGCCATGCTTCCCTATTTTAGAAGTTAATATTGACCCACTATAATAAAAGGTCTGAAAGGTAAGAAAAAACATTTATGTAATACAAACTTGAAATCATTTTGCACAGTGGAACAAGAGGAGTAAGATGTTTATGCTTTAGTGGATGGCGTTATATTTGGAACTTATGTTGTCTAGTTGATCAATATGAGTAAGATAATATGCTCTTTAAGTTATCTCTGAGCATCCATCAATGTGGATTTAATTATCCCTACTGACAATGGGTTGTTGGAATGAGTGATGTGTGCCTATGTCTATATATTCGATGAGACGCAGAATGGATGCACCAATTGGTGTTGTCTTGTTTAACAATAGTTTGATTGTTTGACTGAGTCGCAATCAAAACTAAAGAAGGGCAAATGGATTAGATTGGTTTACAAATGCATAATCTTATGATACTTGGTTTTTTCTAAGCTGACAGTTAGCTTTGCAATTTAATTCCTAAGATGCTGCTTTGAAACCTGCTTCATCAGAAGGTTTTGATCACATGTTTTGCATCTGCAGGTTGCCAGTCAAGTAATCCACTGGCTTCATGAAGAAGCATTGGTTCTCGGGATGAACGTGACTAGAGATTTCCTGTGCCTTTACTTTGATCTTGACCAAGGTGAAACGCTTGGCCTGGTGGCGCATGCTGACCCAGAGGACGCCTATGGTTGCATTTCGTGGTATCTAACCGTTGATCACCCGACGGAGGACGGGAAGGTGTCTACGGATAACCCGGAGCTAGAGAGGCGTAGGTTTCTGGGGTATCTTTCGCTTGAAGTGTTGTACTCTACCCTGATGGACTTGATAAACTTGTGTAGCGCTGGTGTCCACCAGTAAGATGTACCATGCCATGCCAGATCCATGTAATATACTATCTTGTTGGTTAGGCTTTAGGGCAATCACATGTAACGTACTTGCTTGATCTGCTTTGGTGAATGAAATGATGGGTTCTTAATGTCTTTTGAGACCACGCGATGCCATGCCAGGCATTTTGTGTCCTTGTGCGATGATCAAAGATGACGGAACGAGTTGTTCGTTATCTGATCTTTCATTGTCGTTTCTTTCTCAGTGAAGGCAACGTGTGCCGATAATTTTGCGAGTTTTTTTGTGTGCCGATTGATGGTAATCTTGTACGCACTGGGATGACATGTGCAATCTCTGAGAAGGTTAGGAACACTCAGATGGGGACATCGGTTGGAGGGAAGCCCAGGCCCAGGCCCAGGCCCAGGCATTTCCCGTGCCGATGCGTAACTTGGACGCACGCCGCCCTGGCCAGTCACTGTCGTCTTCTTTCCCTTTCCATTTTTTTTCTCCCTAAACCCCCCCATAAGGGCCATAACCAAAAGGAGCCAAACCTCTGCCTCCCATGTCCTCCGCCGCCGCCTCCCCACCTGGCTAAACCCTAAGCTCCTCTCATCGCCGGCGGCCATGGCCACCTCGCGCGACGTGGAGGAAGTCGTCCAGAAGCTCTCCTCCGACCGGGCCAGAGCCCGCGATGTTAGTACACTAGACTCTGGATTGGATGAAATCAATCAACTCTATGGCTCGACCAACCAACCAACCAACCGCGCTTCCTTGCAGGAAGGGGCGAAGCTGCTCGGCACGTGGCTGCAGGGCGACCGCGCCCTCACCTTCTGCCGTCTCCTCGCCCGCAACACCGCCAAGATCAAGCCCGGCCACCTCCCAGGATGTGAGTCAGACCGCGCCACCTTCCTTTATCCCGCCCGATTCCTCATCCTCATCCTCGCATTGCATTGCACCGCTTCACGGTTATATTCTTGTCTGCAGCGGTCACGTGGCCGTTCCTCATCTTGGCGGTTGCCAAGTGCGTCATCTCGGACATCTCGGGTAAGAAGCGTGGTGCCACCAAGAGCGCCGCTGCCAGGATGCTCCGCCTTGCCGTCCAATGCGCCGAGGACGTCCGGCTCTCAGGTTAGCTTAGGTTTGAAGGCCTTCTTCTTGGTCATGCAAACTCGCAATGCTCTACTGTTTCCTGCCCTTTTCTGTCTTGCACTGGAGGGACAAACTGAACTTTCACTAGGAGGTGTGGGTTCATTGATCACATGGCTCTAATTCAGTACAAATGAGACGATGGTGTTATGCTGCTTGTCATATTTATCCACCTTCAAAAATCAATAAGGAGAGATTGATTCTCCTGACATGCCAATAGCACTTCAGATAAAACCATTCCACTGACATGCTGGAGCGCGCCTGATGTTTCCTAATCATGCTACAGTGCTTCTGAGTAAAGATTTCGTGTGGTTTTTGGTTGGACCATTTTAAGCACGAATTAGATCAGAAAATATACCATAATCCAAAGAGGATACTGAAAAATGATTCCTATAATGTTTAATTTGGCTCCATCACAAACAGAGAATGTAATCTTCTTTGGATATGCAAGTAGACATGTTACACTTGTGCTTTCCACTGCTTATGTTCTCTGAAGTGTCAAATAACATGTAACGTGAAAAATCATATTAATTCTTTAACATTAGAGTAAGTTTTTATGGTCAAGTGGCAAATGTATGCTATAATATCCAGTTTAGGATACTATTGAAAGGAGGTGGCTCAAAATTCTCCTCCATCTATATTCTTGCTAGTGTTGATTATAGTTTAGTGTTGGAAATGGAATAATGGTAAATGCCATATATTCGTTGCCATTTGTTCCTGCTTATGATAGTTGTAAGCTGGATAGTAGGTAATATATGTTGGTTTTATGGGTTTCACCATTCTGGTAAATGCTGGATATAATTATGTGTGTTTCCTTTCCTCTTGCCAGCATTATGTTTCTTGTTTATCGGGACGCCTTCTGCGCACACAGTTTTTAAATTGCTTTGAAGTGAAATATATGTTGCATGCCATTAAAGAAGAGGTTCACTGTCTTTGCAGGGCATTCCTTACTTTTGATTTCAGTTGCTAAGCAACTTTTCAGTCATATCTGGGAGGTCGTAAAAGATGCTCCCAGCTTTCAGCTAGAGTACAGCATAATTCTTAGACAGCTTTTAACTGTTAAGGAGTACCGGTATCAGATGAAACCTCGAATATATAGCAGTGAGTTGCCTTATCAATGGTCCTTATTTTTCATATCATAACACTCTTATGTTCCATTCTTAGATTCCATATGTTCGTCAGGTTTTGTAGTGCTCTACATGAAGAGGGTTGCAACTGGTTTTGATGCAAAATTGAGCAATCAGGCCAGCTCCAAGGAGGAATCCTTCCGCTGTACATTGACACTTCATGTTCTACTTGAAAACCCACCGGGTGATTACCCTGATATCATGAGGGAGGAGGTTCTTAATGGATTTTGTGCCATCTTCTCACAAATTAGGCAAGTAGTCTGTTTGACTTTCCTGTTGAACCCCTTTACTTCCTAAGAAGAATGGCTTGAATATTTTACAGCATTGTCTCTTATTACTTTTCTGAGTTGCAAATTAAATACATTTATTTTGTGGAATCAGGGAGGAGGGAAAGCTGACTCGCAAGCTTATGGAATGCATTAACACCTTTTTACTGAAGGATGGGCCAAACCTGGGATACAAATCTGTGGAGATCCATAATGCAGTTCAAGGTTTTATATTCCATTCTTGGCTGACGACTCATGACCGGGCCTTGAAGGTTCTTATGGCCTGACTTGCACTATTCTAACTTCGTTACATTATTTTGATGAAAACTTTGTTACATTTTTTATGTTTCATTCATTGTGAAGTTATTGCTGCTTCCAGAGTTTGTTCATCACCTATGCAAAAGTTCAGCTGAATCTTGCTAGGGCTATTTCGGAGGTTTTGGAAAAACTTCTTGATGTCATCATTAAGGAACTAGACCAAAATACTAACACTGGAGCAGGTTTACTATGGTAAGGCTACTGCTCTGTTATTGACAGTGCTTTATGACTTTGAGTTCGTCACCGATGAAATTGAATAAATGTAGGTGTGAGGCACCTCGAGATGAGAAAGCTGGGTCCATGAGATGCTTCCAGGAAGAATTGCTGGATCTGTCTGCTACTGCTTTTTATCTGGTATCGGATCTGCACACACCTCCACACTAGTAGTCACCGATGTTAACTTAGGTTTCTTAATCTTTTAGTAAAGAAATATTTCGTTTTTGCTCAATAACAACTATAGCTGACATTGTTACACACATTTAGGCCTACAAATGCACACCAAAGACACGAAATAGGGAGAAACGATTAAAGACGGAGCACGTTATGACCCTCATCATGGATGGCCTGTTGAAAGGATCTCCGTTTTGGTAAGTTATATATGCATCATTTATCTCCTTCAAAGAAAGCGTCGTTTATCTTTTTATATCTGACATCTCACATGTGTATCTTCAATATGGTTCCTTCCAGACTTGAAACCTGTTACAACTGCAGTTACTTAGTCAAGATTCAAGAACCTCTTCTATTAGCCTTGCCTTATTTCGTGTATTTTTCCATGCCTCTACTTGTTGGTTCCTAATTTGAGTAACTTGTGACAAAGGAAAAATATTTCTTTTCACCGTAATATTAGGACATAACTGTATAAAATTAGTCGAAATTTTCTTATTTTGTATTAGTAAAGTACTAATCACTAATACCACCTTTCTGAGCAATTAATAGTTAGTATGGTCTGTCGAACTACGTGGAGTTTGTGTGGTGACAGTAGCGTATTCTGACACAAAGGAGAGCATACAATTTTCAACGTGTATCTGTGTAAACCATAAATGTTTTGTTATTCGGTTGTTCCCCTTTGAGAATGTCATTTGATGTGATCACATATAGCTCCTATCAATCTTCCTTACCTGAACTGAAAAATCTGTCACTCCGTGTTAAGTCCTTTCATTTTCATATGTTACTCTACCTTTATGCCCCTAACATAAATGTTCTTTGGAGGGCTGGAGGCTAGTGTAGTAGTATGGTATAATATGCGCTAGAAATTTCCATATTTGCCCTATGTGTTTGTTATTTCTTGCCTGCTCCTTCAAATTTATAACCTTGCTGTTAAGTTTGTATGATATATAGTAGCACTTGTCACGAACGTTCTCTGTGGTGAAATGTTACACAATGGTAAATACAAGGACCATTGCATCCTTTATTAGCTAGTGTTTGATTTTGTGTACATATTATTATCTTTATTTTTTCACAGGAGTGGTACTATTTGTTTTCTTATTCACAAGTATGGATATCGAGTGGACAAATCTTTGTTGATCAGTTGGTTTGAAGCGAGTTGTAAAGCTTTGAAAAGGTAATTGTACTGTCATAATTTTTTTTTGTTAATATAATTATTCGTTGCAACTTCTAAGTTAAATAGAACACCAATTCTGCTTTAGCTTCTGCTATCTCATGCTTGCTTGTTGGTAAGTATGTCTGTTGTTACGTTCTTGTGTTTTTCAGACATAGTTTTCACATTCTAGATATGCAGTATTTGGAGCGTGTCTATAATGCACATGCATAAAATATAATACAAAATTACTCCTATAAATAATTGTTCTTCAATTTTGAGATACACAATTAAACGTTGGTCTGAATATTATGGATATAGTTGCGCATGCCACTGATATACTCGGCGAGCAAGATGGTTGGGGCTTTATGGTATAGGCAATCACACGGTTATTATCAATGTTAGAATGGTAAAGACAAGAAAAATTAACACCAAATATGTGCATGGATAGTTTTCTGTTGCTATTAAAGCTGGAGGCAATGAAGTTATGCCTAACGTTATTTTTCTCTCATCAACACTCAGATAAAATATGTTCTTCATGCAGGTGGCAGTTGGCACTATCAACTTTTTTGTATCACTGAACTTATGGCCTACAATTATTAAAATTGAACAATAATTAACATATTTGATTACCCTGGAGTTCAATTTTTTTCATGTTTTTATTAATTACCCTGAAGTTTGTGATTTGTTACGGTTATTCCCTTGCTGTGACATATGATTCACTGACTTCTTTTATGTGTATCCAGTGTCTTGTGCAATGCAAATGCCATACGGTTTCAGGATTCGTTGCTTTGGCTTATCAGGTTTGTTTTGGTGTCTGGTGTTGGTGGATAAAATTATGACACACTATTTTACCAGATATTCAGAATATAAATAAACATCAAGTTACATGGTGCTGAGTTAATTCCTTCAGCCACTGTTGGAATCTTTTCTACCTTTTGTGTCTTGCTAGTTAGTAGAAGTGCCTAACTTATCACTAATCGTAACAGGGCACTCAAGGAGTTCTCTGCAATGCTCATACTGAATGCTAGAGAGGCCCCACAATTTTTGTTAACAAAAGGCGAGGTTGAATTTTCAAACCCTTCTTTTCTTTCTGGACATACCGTCCATCCGCATTTCAGTTATTCTTGGTACTTACCTTTATTTCTCTGTGAAGTAATTGTTGGTTAACCAGCTTGAGACAACAAAGGATCCACCTCTATCTCATGTCATCCCTATATCACTATAAGCATGCTCTAGAAGAATTTGGTCTCACCAGTTTCCCGTTTGTATCTTTCCAAAAAATTGAGAACATAAAAAAGTTGGAATAATAGGAGAATATTTGTTGAGGGATAGCAACTTAACAGGACTGCAAGTAACTCCATGTAGTGATGCTGTGAGAGGCAGTAGCCATCACCATCAGAATGAACCTCAATCCCCAAAAAGTAGCTTAGCTGTCCTAAATTTGACATCATAAACTGTTCACTCAATTTCTTTTTGACAAATGCCACATAGTCCATGTCATCTCCTATGATTAACATATTATCTACATACAAAAGAAGAAGAGTACGTCCCCGCTGAGAAGTGTGAATGAGCAAGACAGGGTCATGCTCACTTAGAGAGAAACTTGTAGCTCAAATCACAACAGAAACGCTCAAACCAAGCACGAGAAGCATGCTTGAGGTCATATAGAGTACGTCGAAGATGGCAACCATAACTTGTAGGAGCATCAATACCTAGAGGTGGGCTACATATAGACCTCCTCATGTAGATCACCATGAAGAAAGGCATTCTTAACATCTATTTGAGATATTTTCCATGTGCGTATGGTTACAATAGCAATGAGAGTGCGGACTGTAGTCATATAAGCAACAGGAGCGAAAGTCTCATCATAATCTTGACCATAAGCCTATTGAAAACCTCTGGTAACAAGACGAAGAACAATTGACTTCACAATTTTATAGCTATTTGTCTACAACATGAAAAATAACAAACCATACCACTTCTGGAAACGAGAGAGAAATAACAAACCATACCACTTCTGGAAACGAGAGAGAATTATCTAGCTAAACCTAGTTAGGACTACAATTTAATTCTACCATCTATTGCACGTAACAAAGCAATCTACAAGACTGCTGTCAACGGCGACAAAGTTCTGGATAGTAGTACTCCCGAGGCCATAACATTTCAACCGCTTATCCAAATCTAATGGTCTTGTAGTCTCTGGAAAGCTTACAAAATTATCTACAACTTTCCTAATATGACAAAATCATGAATCTGGATGGAGATGCCCCAAAACTCCCCCGCAAGGTTTTGCAGTACATCTAATTGAACTAGGGCATCCTAAATTACCCGATTCCTGTGACCAATCTACTCCAAAACTTGAATAAACAACAATCTAAGATCAAAGCAAGGTTGTCTAGATCGTTTCCCTATGAATTTGGACGACGATCACGGATGGATTGCGAAGCCCTAATTTCCTCCTATTTCCTTCTTTCCTTCTTCCTTCCTCCTCCTTCCTTGCCGATCTTCCCTTGCTGGTCCTCACCACGGCAGCAGCAGCACAAGAGGGTGGCAGGGCAGAGGAGGGCACGACACAGGGCTGCTTGGGGCGCTTGGCAGAGGGCAGGGGCACGCTGGGGGCGGCTAGGGCAGAGGAGGCTCAGGGGGGTGGGATGGCTAGGGCTGGGGCAGCCCCCCTTGCCCTCTTATGTGGGGCGCTGGCCCCCCTGGCTGAGTCCATTTCGGACTCGGCTAGGGGATGGGCCTTGGACCTTGGCTCACCCACTCTCTCCCCCTCTTCTACCTCTTGGGCTTAATCTAAATTCTAAAGTCTGAAATCTAATACTTTTAGCCTAATTCTTTTAATTAAAAATGGGATATTACATTGTGCCAGCCATGTCTTGCCACTACTGCACAAAGTAAACTTATGTTGTTGATAATTTATTCCATATATGATGCAATTGATTACCTGTTTGCTTGCAGATGTCAATTGTTGAAGGTTATTGGCAAGATATCTGGAATTCCCTTATTCATGCACTTCCTTTGTTTAGCACCACGGCTGTAGTCGTGAGTACCAGTAAATTACTCTATTTGACCTTTTTCTTATAATATAGTAAAACTATTAATTTTTATAACATGACTTATTTTTTAAAAAGGGTGTCTAACACTGTTAACTATCCATCTGTTGTGCAATGTTTCTTGAACAACCATTTAGCACTGTAAAATTGAATTATCAATGAAAGAATAGTATAAGACAACTCTTTAGACTTTTTTTTGTGCTTATTTGGCCTTTTTTGAAACTATTTCAAAAAATGGACCCACCTGGAAACTATTTGCAGGAATGGCCCCTTTCCTTAGTGCCAACATGAACGGCGTTGAGACAAGTTAGATGGTCACAAAGATTTGAGTGCGTAGTGACATTCCCGCAACATTGCTTTAGAGTTACTGTTTATACTTGTTGTAGAAGTAGAGCTCTGCATACAGAACTCTGCCTTACAATAGCAGCATTTTGTTTAGGGATATTGCTCCCCCTTCTTGCAAATATAAGCTTTAACTTGTTACAGCGTACATCTATCTACTTTTACACTCTGATAGTATGCACTGCACTTTTGTAGGCTGATTCAGCTCTGAGTTTGTTGGGTGGAATGATCGTTCGGGTGAGCTTCTTATCCTCAATTATTAATTTATTATTCATGGCCTGTTCTACATATCCTTTGGCTAACTTCTAGGCTTCTAGCTAACATTAGTTGTTTCTAAACATCTATGATTTTTCTTGATTTCCTTCTTTCAGGACCAAGTTAATACATCATTTGTGTCAGAAGATACATGGGACTTGCAAATATTTAAACAATTGCCATCATCGTATGGCTTCTTTTTTATAACTCTTGATCAATTTAAATCCTGCCTCTATTTCTTCAATAACAGTATTTTAGCTGCTATTTTGTTAGTTCAAATTTGCTTGTTTTGCTTCTACATTGATGGAATTCAATTATCAGCCAACGTAGATATTATTCCTACTTGTGTGTAGAGCAGAGAAAAAATTCCCGGCCGGTAACCGACGGTTACCGGCCGGGCGACGGGAAAAAAATCTCGACCGGTTTTCTCGAGTTTTACAAGTTCAAATTTGAATTTTTTTAATTTCAGCTGGTTTTTAATCAAATTCAAACGATTTTTATCCGTTTTTTCCCCAATTTGAACGGTAACCGGCCGGTTACCGTTCCCGGCCGGCCGGCGGGAAGTAGTCCGGTACTGGGATTTCTATCCCTGGTGTAGAGAGATCAGTTGCATTTTGTATATGTAACTGTCATTAAAGAAGTTTCATATGTAGCAGTTGTACAATATCAGTTGTATTTGTAGCTGTGATTAAAAAAGTTTCGAAATTAATTGTAGCACATTGCAATCTGAGTAATTGAAAATATGTAAATTCTTTTTTGCATGCTATTTTCATGTCTGGTAATGCACTACTGTTTCATGTAATCCTACCTTGTCTTTCATCTCGTGAGTAAAACATTTTATTCTGCGGTCAAGAAACATTTTAGAGATGATGGACAAATAGAAAAGACAACGGGGTATTCTTCTACAATGCTAGCAACTTCCTTGTAGGAACTTGTAAAATGACTAGTTTCAGTCCCTTCCATTTAATCGCTATCATGCCCCGCCGATAAATTAGCATTATTTGGACCTAATTAACTGTTGAATGGTTCAGAAAATTGATTATACTTTGTTGCCAAATAGGCCCAAAACCCACTGTTGTGATGAATACAATGTAATTTTTCTTTTTGTGAACATTGGTTTAGAGAAATGGGTGAGCAGTGAGCACTATGCCTACATGTTGAGTGCAACAATTATCAGTGCTCCATGTTATTTGAATATGTGGGTGCTGTTATGGCATTGATTCATCTAGATTGTTGGATTCTGGTTTTGATGCATTTCATGAGGACTATATCAAGATGGACTTGAGTAGCTTTGTAGATGGATGTGGGCCGTGTTGGGTTTATCCTTGGATTGAAACAGAAAGTAAATGGTACCAAATATATCATCTATTTAAGCCTCCTTAGAGCATTGGAGGAGATTAAGAGTTTTTTTACAGTGAAATTGGAAGAGAGTTTTCAAATGAATCATCTGAATGTTGAAATAATGTAGCTAGACCGGTAGATTTAAGAAGGCTACGAACCTACATTAAAATTCTAAACTTGTTATGATTGAGATTTTGCTTGCACAAAAAAATCACAGAATGCAATTGTGAAAGAATCAAAGAATTACTCATGCAGCATGGTTTCCTTACAACTGCTGCTAGTTGAAGTCATCTTTGTGGTGGAATAGTAGTGCTATTACTCAATTTATTTTCTTTCTTCGGTTATGTCCTTGGTGTTGTTGCGTAACCTTCCTTGAATATCCTTTACTGGAGTGGAATTTTGGCCTGCAGTTATTTGTGGCATTTCTTGCTACTTGTGAGTTAAATTCTTAGAATTTTCATTTGGGTTATCATGGAAATTATGCTTACAATTCTTTTTGCTCCTGATCTAGGTCTGCTTTGTACTTCATTGCTTGTTACTTCTCAAGGATAGGTTTTCAGGTATGTTTCCTGGCTTGTACTTACTTTTACTACTTAGGGCCTCAATGAATGGGATGGACTTGACCCCATCCATTTGGGCAAAAATAACCTAGTAGTTGTTATCTCAAATGCTTCTGCAACTTTTCTTTTATTTAAGGGTATGATAAGGTTTCTTAAATCTTAATGCCCTAATTAAGGTAAACTCAGCAGGTCCGGACAAAAAAGACAACATTCCGATATCTTTTTCCCAATTCGCTAGGTTTGGTTGGCGCCCACAATGTTCTAGTAGATTTGGTTCCTTGGTTGAATCTTTCCTTCCCAAACGGAGTTCTAATTATTTATATTAAGATTTTTTGTATAATTCAGTAATCTCATAAAATATATTGCCAGTCATTTTGAAAACAATTTTGTGTATTTGTTGCATGTGTTGGAATGGACCCTTAATTCTATTCTAATCCAAAGGCCAAAATATACAAGTTACAAGTGTAGATAAATACGAAAAGAGCACCCTATACAAGCTACATATCTAACATCAATACCCCCCTCAAACTCATGATGGATCAACAACACTGAGTTTGGAGAGGTAGAAACTGCACTGAGCTCGAGTCTGTGCCTTGGTTCGGTTAACTGAAGTTCCGAAGGCACATACTGAAGAGCAATAGCTAGACCATGTACCTGCGATCTCATATACGAAGCATCTACGCCAATGTGCTTGGCGAGCTCATACCTCACTGGATCTCGAGCAATGCTGATTGCGCCAGTACTGTCTGATAAGAGAGGAGTCGGTGCAGAAGCGGAAACACCGAAGTTCTCAAGTAGCCACCGAAGCCAAGTGATCTCAGCCGTCAACGCCGCCATGACTCGCAACTCAGACTCAACACTTGAACGGGAGACGACAGTTTGCTTCTTGGTCTTGCAGGCAATCAGAGAGGAACTAAGGAAAACACAATAGGCAAAAAGAGATCGACGATTAGAAGGATCGCTAGTCTAGGTCGCATCAGAGTACGCCTGAAGCTGCAGAGTTCTAGAGCGAGGAAAGAAAAGACGACTGAAGGTTCCGCTAAGATATCGCAGAACACGAAGGTGGCTGTAGTGGAGCTGAGTGGGAGCAGAAACGAACTGACTCAAAATGTAAACTAGGTGAGAAATGTTAGGTTGAGTGACCCTAAGGTAGACGAGGTTCCTGACAAGATGACGGTGGCGAGTGGATCCTCAAGAGGCTCCCGATCAGTGGGCTGCAGGTGAACACTAAGCTCCATAGGAGTGTCCACCATGCGTTGATCAGTGAGACAAGGGTGAGCAAGGATATCCTGAATGTACTTCTCTTGGGACAGGTAGTAGTCCTCAGGGTTAGCAGTGACCTCAATCGCAAAGAAGTAACGAAGGGGACCCAAATCAGACATCAAGAACTGCTTACTGAGACGCTCCTTCACAAAATCAATGTACGGAGAGTCATCCCATTAATGATCATATCAACCACATAAAGGAGCGTTCGATCCCAAGGAGAGGTGTAAACAAAGAGGGCATGGTTATGATCACCGTTGGAGAAGCCGACAATAATGACAACATAGGAGAAGCGGTCAAACCAGGCACGAGGGTCTTACATGCGCTCATAGAGAGAGCGATGAAGGCGACATACCATACCATCAGGGACATAATACCCAGGGGCGGCTGCATGTATGTACCTCCTCACGCAGCTTGCCATTGAGAAAGACATTCTTGACGTCCAGCTGAGAGATGGACCATTGTCGAACAGATGCCACAACAATGAGAGTGCAAACAGTGGTCATGCGAGCGATATGAGCGAAGGTCTCATCGTATTCTCGATCATGCTCCTGCTAAAAACCACGCGCCACAAGACGAGCCTTGTAGCGCTCAAGATAGCCATCCGACCGGGTCTTGATCTTATACACCCACTTGCACGTGATAGAAGTGACGTGCGAGTAAGAGCGCAAGATCTCATGTGCTAGTACGCCCCAAAGCAGCAATCTCCTCAAACATCGCTAGCTGTCACTCAGGGTGAGCAGCAGTCTCATGGTGGGTCGTAGGCACAGAAAGAGCAACGACTGCGAAGCTGTAGCGCTCAGGAGGCCTGATAGTGCGATGATCACGAAGATCGTATCTGGGAGAAGGTGGAGCAGGACCCAACATGGATAGAGAAGAAGAGTTAGGAGCAGGCCCCATAATACAGAGGCTCAATTGGAGAAGGTGTAGGCCGAGGACGGCGAGAGTAGTGCAAGAGAAATGGTGGAATCTCAACAAAAGAGCTCTCAAGGACGTTGCGAATCACGACGCCGAGGGCTAGTACTAAGCAGTCCCCGTGCGGCGGTCCTAGACACAACAAGAGTCAGACTCAAGAACAACACGACAGTCGTGATCAATCATCTGACGGCCGACATAAGCTGCATAGTAAGCTTGGGAACATGAGAGACTGCAGGAACATGAAAGGAAGTGAAAAGGGTTCCTTGGATTGCAATAAGAAGAGATGTTCCATCGGCAGTTTGAATAATGGAAGGTAGAGCTGTGGGACTTATAGAAGTGAGGTGAGTAGAATCTGGTGTTATGTGAAAAGAAGCACTAGAATCCAAGATCCAAGGAGGCAAGATACCGGACGAGAGAGGTGGCGGAGGCGAGGAGGATCGCTGAGAAGCAAGAGCCAGACAGGCAGAGCCCGAGTCTGAGGACAGGAGCTCGGGCGGTGGCGGCCTGAGGCTTGAGACAGAGGCGGCAGCGAAGGCAGGGGAGAAAGGCTGGCGCGCGTCGGCGATTGCCATCGGTGTGGCCACTGGCTGCTGCTCCACCTCCGCTGTCGAGTTCCTCGTCACCGGCGACCGCGACGCACGCGAGGTGTTGCTCGGCCTCCGTCCACGAGGCGCGGTGGCCGGCGAAGATCGCTCAGGGCGGCGCAGGGATGGCAACGGTGTGGAGGTGGCATCGGCTCGGGGAAAGCTCAGGGAGCTGGATCTGGAGCGGCGGCGGCATCAGCGGGTGACAGGGGAGCCGAGGCGAGCTGGGGGGCGAATCCGGAGTGGCGGTGGCGTGCGAGGAAGTCGTGACGAACGCATCGCGGCCGGAGGCCACGTTGAGACGTGGTCCGCGTGGGCGAGCGACCAGGCGACAAGCAGCGTTTGGGGCGTCATGAGCGGAGGCAGAGGGGATCCGGGGCCGGCCGGGAGTAGGGGAACGGCGTATCTTGCCGGAGCAAAGGAGGAGGTGCCACGAATCCGATTGGAGAGGCGGTGGTGCTTGGGGTGGAGGAGGTGCCGCGACCATGGATGAAAATCCCACTAGATTCTGCCGGTTCACGGCCTTCCGGTCGGTCCGAGAACGGAAAACCGGCCGGTTTTTCCGGTTTAGCAAATTCAAATTCTAGTTTTCAAATTTTGGCTGGTTTTTAAGCAAATTCAAACGAATTTCATCCGGTTTTTTTCGTAAATCCGTGAATGGTGATTCTGATTCACGGCCATCCCCAGAACCGGCCGGTTCTCGAGTTTTTATCCTTGGCCGCGACACTTGGGGCAGAGGAGGAGGTGCCGCGGCGTTCGGGGCAGAGGAGGTGTTGCGGTGCTCGGGGCAGAGGAGGAGGGGCCGCAGATCCGGTCGGAGAGGAGGCGGCCCTAGGGGCCAGAGCGGAGGCGAGCTTAGGCTGAGCGGACGGAGCAGGGACGAGCTCGGCAGAGAGGACCAGAGTAGAGGCGACGGTCGCAGCTTGAGCGAGGGCGGAGTTGGCGTTGGCTCGGGGCTGAGGAGGCTCGTAGCAGAGGAAGGCGCACCAGCGGTGTGGATCTGAGCGGGGGCGGCCGGATCCGAGCGGGACGATGGCGCGCCTTCACTCGGAGTAGAGGACGAGGTGCGGTGCTTTGAGCAAAGGAAGAGAGGGAGGAGGCAACAACGCTCAGGCGGCGGCGACAGCCGGAGGACGGCGACGGCGGCTGAGGGAGGTGGCAGTGACTAAGGGTTAGGCTTGGTGGGAGAGAGCCATGTGCTTTGATATCATGTTAGAATGAACCTTTAATTCTATTCTAATGGGCTAAATGCCAAAATATACAAGTTACAGGTGTAGGTAAATATGCAAAGAGCACCCTATACAAGCTACATATCTAACATCTAACAACACGGATAGTTATAGAAATGCGCACCTTACCTGTAGAGTTGGCCAAATTGTTCACATTTCCCCATATTCTTTATTATCGAAATTGAAAAGGGCAAAACTGCTTCTGAGTTTTGCATAGTTAACTTTCTTGCCAAACTTGAAGTCTTGAAATGATGATTGTAAATCAGTTGATAACAGCATAATATAATAATGTGGATCAATATACCAACTGAAAAATAAAATGAGCTTATTAGTTCAAGAAAGTAATACACTAGTCCTAATCACATTACTTGCTTAGTTAAGTGTCATTGACAGCTGGCAGCTGCCACCTTATTATTATTATTATTATTTCAAATATGCTCAAAGCATGGTTTTGTTCTTTGATATCATTCTATGCAGGGTGATTTATCCAATTCTATCTTTGTTCGAAAGAATCTGCTAAGATCAACTTTGGAGTTAGTTCACTCGAAGGTGATCCTTTTGTATTTAACCAAGCAATTTTCTTTTGTTCAAGTTTTGTATACTTCTCAAGTCACAGATATTATCAAAGTTTGCCTCTTTTCCATTTTTGTGAACTGATAAGTAATTTTATCATTGAGAGATGATAACTTCTGGTTTAACCACATTGATGTTCTAGAATGTGGATACATTTTGTCTATGGTGATAGATAAATGAGCTTTATGCAACAACCACACATTTAGGTAACAGGGGAGCAAAATATAGGTATTAGCATCAAAAGGTTTACTACATTTATATGCCTTATATTCCTTCAGATTATATCTGAAATTTGTACAGAGGCGAATTTCGTAATTCATTGTAACTTAGTTTCTGCATTGAAGGGTGCAATGCTCTTACCAATTGTTTTTTCTAAGGAATTAGAGTGGTTCATTGTTATGGATAATTGAATTGTTCAATATACAGATAGATGATCTCATTATTTACACAATAGCGTGATTATTTAAGCCCGTCTGATCTGTTTTGATTTAGTTTGCACTTCATACGTATTCTCCCATATGCTATTTTGCTGTATTTTACTGTGGTGCTTATTTGTTTACTATATACTACCATGGTAATTACTGTTTGCTATTTTGGTTAACATTATGTTGAATTAGAGAGAAAAAAGGACCTTGATTCATTTCTAGCAGTTCATCATGCATGTATTTGCTTCTCTGGTTAGTGTGCTTATCTATTTGCTTCTGTATATTACGCACCACTATATGCATTTCTAAACTTCCTGTTTGGGAATGAGTCATCCATTTTAATTTTTCCTTGATATATGTAAGCTCAATTTCTGATATATTTTTTATGGCAGGAATTCTCTCTTTTGAATGAGCAAAATGTTGTGATGATTCCTGATGCCATTTTCTCTCTGTGTGCTGGTTTTTCATCATCAGCAATTAACTCAGCAGATACATCACAACTGTTTGGTGAATGTAAAAACTTTTCCAAGGTATGTTGTTAATTAGTTGTCACAAGGTTTTACAAGTTGCAGCTGAATCTTTCTATCTAGTGAGCTTGCATTGATTCAATTTATGTTAGTTGTTACTCGAGGATGAGAATTGGGTTCTCAAAGATGAATTGGGCTACTCTGTGGAAGCTTTATCACAAATCAGTCTTGAAAGTGCTACCAAGGTGCTTTACTATTAGACTCTTAGTCCCTAATTGTTTACTCTGCTTTTCTCACATTAGTTTTAGGCCTGGGAGTAGCATGTGTCGATGCACGTAAGCATTCAGCATTTTTTTTTCTGTGATGATTTCTCTAATCTAACAGATTAAGGCATGTCTTGCAAACACGGAGACTTTCTTATGAGAGTCAACTGATTTCACAGACAATTTAAAGTTATTTCGACTTAACAGGCACTGCAAACCTATACATTAAAGTTGTTAAGATTAACTTAATCTCAGTCCTCATTGGGAAACTCCCACATGAAGAGATGGAATCCTGAAACTGCTGGATCAATGGAATTTAATGAAGGTTGAAACAAACTTTGAATATCATGCCAATTTTTTTTTACAACAATTGCATGTTGAATCCCAAAACTTTGTTTTTGCGTATTACAACACTGCATTTTTTTTTACACTTTGACATGGGGCTACTGGGATTCAAAAACATACATGCTCATATGCAGGGATCGAAATCTCGGTACCGGATGAAATCCTACTGGGCGTATGATTCACGCACGCATTATCGAAATTTCGAAAAAACCGGTGCAATTCAAATTTTGAATTTTGAATTGAATTTTACCGCCGAATCGCACTGAACCGTCAAACTGAAAAACCGGAAAAACCGGAAATGGTGAAAATGGTAATTATGAAATTTAAATTTGGAACAATGCAAATATTAATGAGAAAATGTTTCTCTCATAGTTGATACTAGTAATCATACATATGAAACCTGTGTCGCTGAACAAACTATTAGCAAATACTTTTTCGTATCTCTTATTAATCATATCGCGTCACTAAATGATTTGAAAGTATAGGATTAAAGAATCAATCCAATCTGAGCAAATAATGATGCAATCCAATTCTCTCATAGTTGCATGCAATCCAATTAATGAGAAAGTGTTTCAAGTTGTACATAAAAAGTCCTCATTTATGTTTTAATAGTGCTAAATATACTAAAAACTAATGTTTCAATACATAATCTAGCATAAGAATGCCTAAACCAACTAGGGAAGGACATTATGGAGTCAAAAATTCAAATTCAAAATTTAAAAATTTCGGCCGGTTTTTTTATCGGTTCGACCGTAAACCGTTATGGCCGTAACCGCGTTACCGGCGGTTTTTATCCTGCTCATATGTAACATATGCACATTTAGGTTTCAAACTCTGGAACTTAGGTGGGAGATGGAGTTAGCCGATCTTTGGCTGAATCTATTGCAGGCTAAGTAATTTAGTATGAAAGCTGCGTACTTAAAAAAGTTCATTCAAATTTCTCAGCATGATAATTGGTGGCATTTATTGAATTAAGCGCCAACATACTGGTGCATTCCATCTGATATGCTTGGTATATTGAGTAGTTCACTAAAGTGTAAGCTCATGGTAACTACTGTTGGAAGAATGTTGGATTTAGGAGGATGGAGGTAATAAAATCTGAATAATCAATTATATGATCTTTGTTTCCAAATTTCAGAGACTAGCAATACTTAGTTTTGTAGGGACAATTTTTATTTCACCACTTCCATTGATGATAGTTACAGAAGGTTCCTTATTTGTTAAACAGGTTGTGTCTGATAAATGCAACCGCTCACACCTTCCTGGCCATATCCAGCAACCGTTGCTCCTTGAGCTCATGGAGTTCACCAAAGGATTTGTGGCCTCAAATAAACAGTTTGAGAAAGTGGACTTACCTAATCTTGTATATGTTTGCTCTCTTCTCTGCAATCTAATTCATTGCGCGCTATTGTCAAGGTATTTGTTTACTTGTCGTATCTACTTGTCTCCATCACATTTGTCTGTCTAGCAATTTTTGACTAAAATGTGATTAAGATCCAAATCTTAATAATTAGTGTTGTCTTGAGTTGATGATAATGTGCCTCTGTCTCTCTCCGTCTGTCTCAGCATCTAATGTGATTATACTTTGACGTATTTTAATCAATGTTGGAGTTATGGTTGTTGTTTTCGTGTGTTACTCTTGTTGGATATTAGGATTATTTATCCAGTTACCTTTTGATCCCCATAACCATGGTTATTAAGGCGGTAAGGTGAGGCGAGATGACCCACCCCCCTCACACCTTTTAAATGCTAAGGCGCGAGGCGAGACGACGCCTTACACATATCCTAAGGCGCCAAGGCAGCAAATAAAATAAGCATTTTAACAACACATATGTACCTTGTTGTTGCCAATTCTTGAGCCCATGTAGACCCATCCCCCCTTTCCAATTGCTCTTGTCCCATGTAGCATCCATCCCCTTTGCAAGTTTCAACATATATATTGTTATAAATGTAATAGATGCTGCTGCTGCATTACAGAGAAGTAAAACAAATAAGCTCAGCACAGTAGCAGAGAGAGCACAAAGATAAAGCAGTCGGCATTCGACAATCACAGCGGCGATAATCGCGAGATGGAGGCACAACACAGTAGCAGAGAGACTGAGAGAGCACAAAGGATAAAGCCGAGCAGCTCGCAGCGGCGATAATACCGAGCAACTCGGCCGACGGTTCACAGAGAGAGAGAGAGAGAGAGAGAGAGAGAGCAGAGCGCCAGCACCGAAGGCCGCCCGACGCGAAGACTCGACCCGGCGCCGGCGGTCCCGGCTTTCTCCCCCTCCCTCTCGGCCTCCCTTCCATATGTCCGAGGGGGAGTCTGGGTCGCCACCGGGAGGGGGATGCGGGGACGCTGGGAGAAGGGAGGGAGGGGGAGGCCAAGAGGAGGGAAGCGGAAGAGAGCAGAGCGAAACAGAGGAGGGGATAGGAGGGGTGTACCTTGCTGCTTTGCTGGGCGACGGGTGATAGGGAGATGGGCGACGCCGAGACAGCAGCGGCGAGATGGAGGTGACGATGAGACCGGAGGATGCTTGCTTGTTGGGCAATGCGATGGGCTGGAGAGGACGTCGAGACGGGAGCGGCGACGAGATGGAGGTGCCGCCGCCATGGGTTCCAGCCTTCCAGGTTAGTCTTTCTTTAGTTCTTTGCCCTCTCCTCTTTCCCCTTTCTCTTTCTCTTATTTAGGGTTCCCGAGTAGCTGCTTTAGTCGCGCCGCTCACGAGCTCCTCCTCTGCCTAGGCGTCGCCTCCATCTCGCCCGACGCCATAGCCCGCCTTAGTGATGCCTTAGCACAAATGCGGACGCCATACGTGCGCACGGCAAGGCGAGCCGACGCCGACGCCACCGCCTTGCCGCCTAGGCGACGCCTTAATAACCATGCCCATAACATATGTTCCTTATTTTATTGTTGCCTAGTGAATTTGCTTTTTATTGGTACTTTCATATTGCAATTATCTTCCAGCACCTCTGCTAGAAATCTGCAAACTTGATTATTTTTTCTTAAAATTGCCCCCGCAGATTATGTTTAAGGCCAGTTTGCCATTGATGTGCTATGCAATCAAGTTAATTGCAGATAATGTTTGCCAATTCTAGTAGTAAAATATTTGTAACAGCTTAAAATAAGTATAATAAAAATGATTTGAAATGACTGCCTATGCCAACTGAATCGTTGAAGTATTTGAACCTGTCGTCATGTTCTATCGGTTATATATTCACATGGTACCAGGCAGGGATAGAAAACCCGGTACCAGTGCAAATCCCGACCGGCTGGCGGTACCAGTAACCAGCCGGTTACCGGAAATCCCGGTGAAAAACCGGACAAAATTCACAAACTGAATTTTGAACTCTGATTTCTGGAAACCGGTAACCGGACCGTTTACCGTCCGGAAACCTGAAAAACTAGTTAAAAAACCAAAAAACTTGCTGGGATTTTGAATTGACGAATTTTGAAAACGAAAGTGTTTAATGAAGTGCATATTTAGCTCATACAATACATAATCTAGTATATTTAGCTCATATGAAGTGCAAACCGGTCGGAACAATAATTTAGCCATATTTAGCTCATACAATATGTAATCTAGCACAAAAAAAGGCATAAACAAATCTAGGAAGTGCATTATGTAGTAAAAATTTCAAATTCAAATTTGAAATTTTCCGGCTGGTTACTGCTCACCCGGTCCCCACCGGGAAATCCGGTTACCGCCGGTAACCAGCTGTTTGTTTTCCTCCCTGGTACCAGGTACCAACCAGTCTTATAGTTTTTGTATAACCTTATGCTTAATATCCTTTTGTTATTCTGTAAAAAAATTCAGGGCCATAGAAGAAAAATCTCCATTTCTGCAAGCAGTATTTGATCATGTCACCGATATTATCAAATATATTGTGTCGATGGTTATGAAGAAGCACAATGAACTTTCTCGCGGTCTTACTAATGTAGGCTCTGCATTGGATACAACTGGCTCCGCTCTATCTTCATTTCAGAGTTTCCTGTCTTCTCCAATTTTTAGTCTGCGGAGAGTTAGTAACAGAGTTAGTTCTGTGCTTATCAAAGCTGTTACTGAATTGCTTGATGAACTCTTGGTGGCAATCTCTCAGCTGTTTTCTCATCTTTCTAGTTCTATGAACAATTTTGATGGTGAGAGCGCTAGTAAAATGCTGCCAATATCTTGTATCAACTTGTCAGAGGACCTAAATCCTGTTGTTGACTACAAAAGTAGTGTTGTTGATATGGATCTCGATGCACCTGACTCTGGTGAAGTAGATTCCGTCACAGCAAGTGGAAGTGGAAGTATGGGTATCTCATCACGCCCTTTGGAGTGGAAGCTAGAGCTAGTTTGTGTTATTTCAACTTTTTTCTCAGTGTCTCCACTTCATACATGGGAAATCTTGTACAACTTAGTGGAGAAAGAAAGTGAGGTCAAGGTACAAATTTGCAATAACATCTTCTTAATATTCCTTTTTTATATCTGTTCTTTTACTTCATTAATATCATTGTAATATTTTCTTTCCTTTTGTAGGTTTGCCAGGTTATCTTGCTTACTCTTTGCCAAAATATATCTGCTTCATGTAAAAGCTTATCTTCTGTGGTACTGTCTGACTTATATGTTTAAAATAATTATACTTCAATTTATACATTCACGCATTTATTGATTTTTAACCTTTTGGCTTTCATCATGCAGGTCCATCTGATAGTTGATATGAGGGATAGATGTGCAAGTTCACTACTGAACTCTGCTGACTGCTTAGCACATGTCCATGCTTTGTTAAGAACTACCTGTGATGTTGGGCAAAATACTGATGGAAAGCCACAGGCATGTAAAGTGGTTTCGAATGAGGTTGGTATTTGCCATATATAATTTAGGATGTCTTGTTTACTTTCTGCCAACTTTTGCTCTTAATTTTATAGCTTTTATCCTGTGATACCAATATTTTAAGATTTAGTTTTAATTAGTGAACATCAGTTTTGCTATTGGTACAATTGTTGTCTTTGTTAGAAATTTTAATTATTGGAATCAGTTTCCTCAAACTAAGCCATTAAAAACCTGGCAATCACAATCAATCATGTTATTGAAGAGACTGTTTTTTTATCAATCATGTTATTGAAGAGACTGTTTTTTCTTTTTTAATAAAATGTATGCTGATCAAGGACACAGTGGGACCAATTATGCAATTATGTAAGGTGGAATTTCAACTGAATGTGTTGCCTTTTTTCCACAAATTTTCTGGTGATCTGTGAACTTGGTCAATGTTTTGGTTGGTATTTGCATATCAATTTTTAAAGTTTTGTGCTTACTGCTGTACTGCATGCTTGCCTGCACTTCTTTATATAGTCAATAGCCTTTATTATTGTGTTTGGTGGTTCAAAGTCCTTATCCTTACTATAATTAATGTGTGCCAGAGTCAGGATTTAGAAAACTGTTTTCATTAACAATTTGGTCCTCTCTAGTTTCTTGGAAAACCCATAAATTGACTGGAATCAGTCAAATTCTGTAAGAACTGGCCAGAACCATTCAGAAATCAGTGCAACTCAGAATAAATCAGAGTTAAAACTTATAGGCCGTGACATAATATGCCGTCTCTAGGAACCAGCCGATTCTGAAATGTTTTTTGGTATCCTGGTTGTATTGATATGTACTAGACCTGTAATTTCGCTAAGTGGTTGGCTTACATCTGTATTGGAAGTTGATAACTGCTACATATGTTCTCACTATCTGCAGAACCAGGATATCCTATTAGACTTGGTAAATAAGGCTACTGAGATCAGTTTCGCAGATTGGTTTATCCGAATCAAGCTGATTGATTGTATCTCCCACTTTGTTTACCTGTTCCCCGACGTTGCCCAGGTGATTTATTCTTCTGTTACCAAATACTGCCACTTCAAATGTATGTCAATATGTGTGTATCGTGAATCCATCATTCTGGTTGCAGGACATAATTGGGCATTTGCTTAACATGCTGCATGATACTGATTACCGTGTCAGGTTGTATCTGGCTAGGAAAATTGTTGTGCTATTCCAAATATGGGATGGGCATAATGAATTGTTTCATGATGTTTGGTAAGTGTATGATGACTGTGATCAAAATGATGTTGAGTTAAATTTCTTTTGATAAACCAGCTAGTTTACCCCCTACTTTCCTGTACAGACTGGTTTGCTTGTGTTTCTATTCCCTGGCTTATAAGTGTACATGAATCATGACTTCATGGTTGTCATTTAGATTGACTACCAATAAGTGTGAGAGTTGACTTACCAATTACCAATGTTCTGTTAATATCAGCTCAAATATTGGTGCCAAGATGGTGCAGTTCTCCAATGATATTCCAGTTAAAGCTAGAGAAGTCTTAGCTGTTGGTCCACAATCTGTTCCTGTTATTGAAACTGCCCTCATTACACTAGCTCATTTGTCTGCACATAGCGAAGATGTTGAAGTTGAGGTATGTTCTCGTTCTTACCAACTGTTATTTTGAAACAAGACTATGTACTTATGTTCTATCCGGTCTAATAGATTGTTACAGGGTATCTTTGTGGCTTGTTGATGTGTATCTTTGTTTTATGGGAAATTTGCTTAACCTTTACTTACCTTGCCAAGTGAACCCTAAAAAATATTGATAAAAATTAGGTGTAAATAATGTTATTTCACTTTGTTTTTATTGATACTCTGTAGGTGCGGTTTGTGCAAAACCTACATGGTTGCATATATTTGCTACCCTCCATTTCCTCTCTGTGCTGCTGTTGTTTAGTGCTTCGTAAATCCATCTAGCTCCCGAACCCACTTATCATGCGGAATGCTGGGGTTGCTGCTCCACGCCTCCACCTTTCTCCCTGTGCATGATTGCTAGCACCGTTGAATCTACTTTTAACTTGTACAGCATCTGGTCTGTGGATTGCTAAGCTTTACTTCCAAGTGTTTTTGTTAGAACATGTGTCATCTCAATTTGCTACACTACTGTCTCACTGGCATTGGATTATTTACTGTATCTGATTTGAACTTAAGTTATTCAACATAATTATGTCCTTTCACTTCTGATGTTGTAGTGTGCATTCATGATTTCTGCCGTTGCTGCTATAGAGCCTTCTCAGCGGTACTTTCACAACAAATGAACTATTTATGTTGGCTTGTGGAAATGTTACATTGCTTACTCGTTATTTTCATGTTACTTCCTTTTCAGAGAATTAGCTTATGCTTTATTTGATTCTATCTCAAGGAGGCTCAGTTATACTTCACGAAGTAAGGTGAGTGGACATTCTCATAGTGTACTATTTCTGTAGGTTGCTTCTCAGAGTATGGTGAATATGTCAATTGAATCTGAGATAACTAATTTATTCAGTTTATTGTAAAAGAGAATGACTTGGTTGTGACAAATTAAAAATTGCATACCATGATTTTCTCTCGTTTATGCAGTATTTGGACCAACTTATGGGTCCAATTCTTTTCCGGTGGGTTGCATGTGAGGTGAGCCTAGTTTCGCTTGTTGAGGTAATCTTCTGTTCTACTTCTTTTTATATTTTAATGATTGATTCTCAATATGACTCCAATGTCTCCATAGCATCTCAATATGATTTCAATCATAGTTACTAGAAACACGGTTCGTCCGAGTCGCGGTATGGGATTCGGATTCGTAGTTCGCCACTTTTTCTTCCAATTTCCACTGCTAACACGAACCCCGTACCCTAAACCGGTTCGGGTTCGACGAATCCGGTTCGCGATTCGCGGGGTTTTATAGCGAATCCGCTAATTATGATTTCAATGTCCCCACTCCCCATAGAGTGCCACAAAATGATTGCCATTGACTGGTTAAGCAAACTTTATTCATGTCTTCCTTTTGAATATGTGATCATAAATCACTCTAACCTTTCATGCTGCATGCTAGATTTCATGTGACTAAAATGGAAATGGCTAGGTTCAATATGGTATATTCTGTATTGACTGCAGTTTGATTAATGTTATTGTACCAGCAATTTTGATACTGATCGACATTTTGAAATTTTGGCAAAAGATAAATCACTTTTCTTCAATGGTCAGTCTGATACTGGTTCATCCCAGCATGTACACAGCCAGGGTTCACAAGTCCAGCGGATTCCAGCCGGAATTTGGCATTCCGGCATGGGAACAGAAGTTACCGTACTTCCGGAAACCCATGGAAATCTGTTATTTTGCAGAAAACGGTTTTGTGAACCCTGAATACAGTACAGTTGTTAAGATTTGTCGTGAAAAACCAGTCTTTAATTTTTATTTAATTATATTGAGAGAGTAGATATAGAAAATATCGTGATTTATATGGTCAAACTACATGATTCCATAAGAACATGTTCAATGTTCTAAAAAGCGGCCTAGGCGGCGCCTATGCGCTAGGTGCCACCTGGCCATCACAATTTGGCGATAATTGGCCTGCTGGGGGTTGGAGCGCCTAGGCTTGTCCTCGGTGGGTCTAAGGGGACAGAAACTGCTGTCTCTACTTGATCTCGTTCCCACTTGTGTAAGCATAAGTAAAACTTCATCCATGTGTTTTTCTATCTTTCATTGAAGTTTCATCACTACTACTAGCACAAATCCCACATTCCCACAATGCCATATGCATCCATGTGTTTCATTGACGCATGGATTTGCCATCTAACAATTTTTGCTAGGCGCAGCCAAGGATCCAAAAACCGGAACCGGAACAAAAACCGCCCGACGTCCATTCGCCGTTACCGGCCGGTAACCGGAATTCTCAGAAAAAACCGGTTGGGTTTCGTCAAATGGAATTTGAATTCGGGATGAAACTGCCGGGATTTTGAATTGGAATTTGAATTTGAAGGATTCCAGTCGGGATTTAGGATCCCGGTCCCCACCGGTAAATCCGGTAACCGCCTATCGGCTGGGATTTTTATCATTGGGCGCAGCCTAGGCGCCATGTTGCTGCATGCCTAGCGCCTAGTGCTTTCTAGAACACTGAATATGTTACTCACCTACGAAAGTCTCATCCATAGTCACAGGGATCACGGGTCGATGCTGCGTTCCATGTACCGGATTCATCGACCCACGACCCTATTCCTCTACCCGGGTACATCATTCCTATGTAATTTAGAAGGAAAAGTGGCGTTCCTCGACCCGAGTACACCATTCCTATGTAATTTAGAAGGAAAAGTGGTGTTCCTCAACCCGCGACCCTGTTCCTCGACCCGGTCGACCCACGTTCGTGGTGACTATGGTCTCATCTGCACCCACTTTTCTTGACTGCACTTATTTTCTATGTGGTCTGTTGGTGCTTTGTTTCCTTTGATTAAAAAAATATTTTTCAATTTTTTTGAGAGAAACAAGTTGTCTATAATTAATCCCATGCTTTTGTGGATAAGCTGGTAAAATTTTCAGTTGTTACCATATTAATGAATTACTCATTTATGTTTTACTGCATCTTATTTCTAATGCAATTTTTACAGGTGCAAGAGATGTTTGGTTTTAAATTGGCTGAGCCAAAGAACTTCATTGAACATTGCTGCCCATGGCTTCTTTCTTTCCTTATTCTCAGGGGTGATACTGCTGATCTTAATTGGATATCGAAGGTGAATGTTTACTGTTATTCTAAAAAGTTTGTAACCTTAATGTTGGTGCTTACTTATTTTTCTGTTTGTTACTATGGCGTTTTCTCTCATCATTCTATATGTAAGAAACATATACACAACAATATTTACAAATAAAAATTTAATAAAAAAATCGCGTGCTATAATGTTTGTCGAGGAGTGGTTCTGGACATTTGCCAAGTATGCGGTGTGCTGCCGAGGACGTCAACCCTTAAGAGGGGTGAATGTAATACCCTCCTTTTAGTGTGGTGGCCCATGTGGCCCAAGTGTAGTAGTGTGGTGTGATTAGATCCACATTGTTTGTCTAAAGTTAATTGTACTGCATATAATGTTTGTTGAGTCCAGGGAAGAGATAACCGGCCGGTACCCATTTACCGTCGGTCGGTCGGGAACGGTAACCGGCCGGTTACCGTTCAAACCGGAAAAATTCCGGATGAAAATCGTTTGAATTAGATTAAAAACCAGCTAAATTTCGAAAATTGAAATTTGAACTTGCAAAACCCGAGAAAACCGGCCGGGATTTTTAATCCCGGACCTCGGCCGGTAACCGGTAACTACCGGTGGGATTTTTTTCCTGGTTGAGTCCAAACGTAGCCCCTCCGGGTTAATTATTTTACACGAAGTGAAGACGAACGTGTAAGTGGGGTGCTATGTGTGTGCGGATCCGCCCCATGGTGGGTTGAGCATTGAGCGGATTATTGGCAGGGTGTTACACTTGACTCCTTAGTTTGATTGGATGGACCTTGAAGCAAGGTGCATATGCATTTTTGTTTTTTTTATAACGATCCTTACTATTTATCTTAGGGTTAATATCCCAAGCAAAGCACCTTTATATTGCAAAGTTGTGCAAACTCCAAGGTTCCATAAAAGATTGGAGTTTTTAAAGTATTTAATATATTATATGACCGAATTTCATGCTCCTGCTCTTTCTAGAATATGAGATACAAACGAAAGGCTAGTTCTGAAAAATTATTGTCTCAATAATTTATCTCATTTTCCTCTGAATTTGTTTATATTTCTTCAATTTTTCCCCATTTTCCTCTGAATTTGTTTATATTTCTTCAATTTTTCCTCTGAACTTGATTTTTAATTTCACCATTCTAGAAAGAGTTAGAGCATTTAATTTCATCATTCTAGAAAGAGTTAGAGCATTTAATTTTGTCATGCTGCACTACATTCAACATTAACTTTCCCGTAAAGAAAAACATATCAAACACTATCGTCATTATTTTTAGTTTCAAAATTTCTGTGAATATTTTGATAATACTTTGTACAACTTTAGTGTGCAAGGTGTTCTCTCTATTCTCCAGTTCTTAAATGCACTAAATGTTTATGCTCTAATATTTCTTTTCTTTATATATTTATAACTCAGATTGTGTCGCAACCTTTGTCTGCCATTATCAAGGGATACTTTGTTCCGATCTTTGGATTGTCCATTGCTGCCAGATGTGGCACGGGGCCAGAGAAGGACTTGGCGGAAACTGTCTTATGTGAATCACTTTTGCAGCTTGGTGAAATTTCTGAGTTTGAGCGTGATGATCTCATTAAAAAACATATGGTATCTTTCACGAGGATAACGTTTTCCCTTCAATTTGCATGCACTGCTCGCTGTTCCTTTGTGTCTTTGTAATTTATCTTATGTTCGTCATCTAGTGCATTTACTTTTCCTTTGCCAATAAGCCTTTTAAATAGCTAAATATGGACCTATCTGTTGCATTACATATACATAACACTGAAGTGGTGTTTTTAGGCTCCTTTTTGTGATTTTGGTGTTGTGTTGTGCCACTGCCACGTGTGTGGTAATTATGGACTGGACTGGGCATTTCCCAGGCCAGGCCAGCGCTTTGGCCTGGATTACCCAGTCTTGTACTTAGGGATCCAAATCCCGGTTCCGGCCAAAATCCCTGCAGTCGACCGGTAACCGGACGGTTACCGGAAATTTCAAAAAATAACTGGATGAAGTTTGCAATTCAAAATTTGAACTTGGTTTTTCTCGGGGCCGGTAACCGGACCGGTAACTGGTAAAACCGGCTGAAAATACCGGAAAAACCAGAAAATATAGAAAAATGGTAATTAGTAAATTGAAATTTGGAATAAATGCAAATATTAATGAGAAAGTGTTTCGAGTTGTACATAATCTAGCATAATAATGCCTAAACCAACTGGGGAAGGGTATTATGGAATCAAAAATTCAAATTTGAATTCAAAGTTTTTCGGCCAGTTTTTTTCCCGGATCCGACCGGGAAAACCAGTTACCGGCGGTTACGGTAACCGGCCGGGATTTTGATCCCTGCTTGTACTCTTGCCATATTTCCATATCTGGTAAGACATTATTATTACTTTACCAGTCAACATATGGCAACATAAAAAAATATCCAGGTTTGTATTCATATCTGACCTGAATCCACGAAAACCCATAGGGAAGGATGGCTAATGTCTGACCATATTTGATCCAATGATTCCAATCACACCCCTAGTTTGTGTCCACAACATAATTGTACTGGTGCGTTACTGTTAATGGTGAACAATGTATTTAGGTCCTTAGGAAAAAGGAAATTCATCACATCCGAATTTGCACTTTCGGGTACAGGAATAAACAAAAAGATGGGTAATTTCTGCATTGCTACAAATTGTGTCCAGCGCTAATAGATTCTTGATCCCTAGTTCTCCTTAATTTGATATTTGGCTTTTCTATTCTGTCGTAATTGCCTGGTGTAGTTTATTTTATAATCCATGATGCTCGAAAGCACTTGTGAACTTTGGTTCCTTATCACACTCATTCTTTTCCTATTTTTAGGTTTCTATTGTTGGCTTTTTGCTCTCAGTTTCATCATCTGTTCGTCAGCCAGAGATGCCATACTTTTCCAGGGAGATTGTAGCACTCTCAGTCAAAACAGTAGTTGATGGATTCGTGGATACAATGTATATTCTTATTTTTTATTTATGTTATACATTTCCGATGATTACATGATAATGCAACAATATCATTGTTATGATATTTCACATTTCAGGGTTGACGATTTGGCTGACACTGTTGTTATTGATAAAATTAACATATTCCGTGCTGACAGAGTTTTTAAGGTATTCTGTTTTGTTTCATGTTTATGTAATTTCTGAATTCAAATACTGCAAACTAGCATGTCTTTCTAGCCCTTATTAACTGCAATGTTATACGATCTGATGGATGCTTTGGATCTGCCAACCAAAATGTTTCCATATTATTGATAAAATTTGATCTTTTTTTTAATGTTGTGTACATATATATAGTGTATGGTTCTTATACTTTGAGACCAGAATACTAAACATATTTTGTTCTCTGTTTGAAAGACAAATTATTCTTGCCTAAATTTTGTTAGTGTTTATTGAAATTTTCATAGGGTGTTTGCCTCTCTTCCATTTCTTCTTTCTCGCAAACATGTGGACAATACAAATTATGTTATTCAACCAAAAGAAAAGATTTAGAGTTGCAATAGCATGACAAGTGTTAAGAGTCTTGTACATATTAGTAGTCTCTCTCTATCTCTCTTGGCCCATGTAGCCCATGAGGCCCAACTAATCTTGTCTATATATATCTCCTCAATAGTGAATAAGCTGCACAATTGTGAATAGCACAGTCCTCTTCTCCCAAAATCTAAGATGGTATTAGAGCCACCCAAACCCTAACCCTATTTCCCCCTACCGCCGCTGTCGACGCTGACCTTATCCGCCGCTGGCCCCGAACTGTCGCTGCGCCCGCCTCCCTCTGCTCCTGCTGCGCTCCCTCCTCTGTTCCGTCTCCCTCCTCTGCTCCCGCTACGCTCCCCTAGCCTATGCTGCGCCCGCATTCCTCCTCTGCTCGGCCTCGCCTCCCAGTGCAGTGACACCGCCGCCGCCACACCGACCTCGACGCTGGCTTCGTGCCGCCACCTTGTCTCCACCTTGGATCCGACGGGATCTAGTGCGCCGTCTCGAATCCAGCACGATCTCCTTTGCTTGGCCTCGCCTCCTAGTGGCGCCTCCTCTTCTCGGCCACAGATCTTGCGACCTCTGCTCGGCCTCGCCTCTCGATGTAGCTCGACACCGCCGTGACCGTCGCCACGTCGACCTCCTCGGCGCTTATGCTCAGTACTATTACTTTTGCCTTGCTGCTGCTGTTGATGCTTTGTTGTTACTCTGCTGCTGTTGTTGATTGCTACGCCTGAGTGCTATGTTCTATTGCTATTGTGCTGCTGCTGTGTGATTGTGGACCATCAAGATGGCAAAGTCTGACTCTGTTTGGGGGCAAGTTCATCTCTCGTGTTCATGGACATCAAGCTCGAGGGACCAAACTATCGAGTATGGGTTTTCTTAGTCAAGACTACTATAAGGGGTTATAGTTTGGCTTCTCATTTGACTGACGATCCTCCTGATCCGAAGAAGGTTGATGTTGAGGCAGTAAAAGCTTAGCAGAAAGAAGGCGATCGTGTCATGATTGGCTTACCCCGAGTGTTGATATTTCTTTGAGGATGAGTCTTGAGTATCATACTTCAGTCAAGTAGATGTGGACATACTTTGAGAAGAGATATGTTCAGTACAGTGGTGCTCTTCGCTTCACATTGCTCAAGAATCTAAATAGTATTTAGCAGCAGGATATGTCAGTGGAAGACTATTACTGTGCTTTCACTGATATCATTGACCCTCTAGCATCTATGACACCAAAGTCTGCCACTGCTTGTTAGTCTTGTGTTGCCAAAGAGGAGTATGTTTAGCAGATGCTCATGTATCAGTTTGTGATAGGGCTGCGATCAGAGTTCGAGCCTATTCGTACTCAGCTACTCAACTATCCTACTCCACCGACTTTTACTACGACGCTCTCTAGTCTGATTGAAGAAGAAAATTGTCTTCATTCGCTTATGCCTACCTCAGGATGCTCACCACATGCTGTCCTGGGTCTTTCATAGCGGTCTGGATCTACCAGAGCTACATCTACGGGAGTGCTATTATGTTCTCATTGCAAGAGGACTGGTCATCTCGTTGACAAGTGCTTCAAGTTACATCCAGATCAGCTTGTTGATTATCGTGCTAGACATCCATTTGATTGTCATCGTGGGGCACCTACTGGTCTCCTAGAGCATTTACTGGAGCAGTCACTGCTGCCACACCTACTGTGACTTCTGGATCAATGTCTGCTATGATCTCAGTTGCACCCTCTGCTTCTAGCACTGCTCATTCTTGGGTTCTGGACTCAGTTACCTCTTTTCATGTTACATTGGACAACTCTTGGCTTGTTGCCTGTAGTCCCGTGACTGATGGTGCATATATTCACACTGCTGATGGTACACCTTGCTCTATTACCCGTTAGGGCATTCTCTCTACATCTCGCTTCTCTGTTCTTGATGTGTCTCTTATTCCTCAGCTATCTATGAATCTTCTTTCTGTTGGTCAACTTACTGATATGAACTGTTTCGTTGGATTTGATGATTCTTCTTATTTCATTCAGGATCGTTAGCGCATAAGAGTGATTGGTTTTGGCCATCGTCGTAGAGGATCTCTTAATCTATATGTCTTGGACACCTTCCATCTTCCTTCCATCAGTACGTCGAAGGCCTTAGTGTCTTCATCTCAGTCTCCTATTGGTTTTTCCTTCACCAATGGCATCATCGATTTGGTCATCTTTGTGGAGCTCGCTTCACTACTTTAGTTTATTAGGGTTCCTTAGGTCGTGTCACTGTCGAGTCTAGTTTTCTTTGTACCCGTTGTAAGCTAGGGAAGCAGATACAACTTTCATATTCTACTAGTACCTCTCAGTCTTCTCGTCCTTTTGATTTGGTGCATTCAATTTCATATTCTATTAATACCTCTCAGTCTTCTCGTCCTTTTGGTTTGGTGCATTCAGATGTATGGGGTCCGTCTCTTTTTGCTTCGAAGGGTAGACATAGTTACTATTTCATATTTGTCGATGATCACTCTAGATGTACTTTTATCTATTTTATGAAACATCGATCTCATTTGATTTCCATTTATCAGTCTTTTACTAAGATGGTTCGTACTCAATTCTCTTCTTCCATTTGTGTTTTTCGTTCTGACTCTTGGGAGAGCATCTTTCATCAGCCTTTCGTCAGTTCCTTTCTTCTGAGGGTACTCTTCCTTAGCTCTCGTGTCCTGGTGCTCATGCTGTGATGGTGTTGCTGAGCGCAGACATTGTCACATCATTGAGACTGATTGTACTCTTCTCATTTTCTCCTTTGTTCCCTCTCACTTCTGGGGGAAACAGTCTCTACGACAGTCTATCTCATCAACCGACAGCCCTCTTCCATGCTTTAGGGCAAGTGTCCTGGTGAGGTCCTGTACAGAGCACATGCTCGCTATGCTCATCTTCGTGTCTTTGAGGTCCTGTACAGAGTATATGCTCACTATGCTCATCTTCGTGCCTTTGGTTGTGTTTGCTATGTCCTTCTAGCACCTCGTGAGTGCACAAAGCTGAGGCTTAGTCGATTGAGTGTCTCCCCACAAGGGAGGTTCCTGGAAGATTTTTCAAAGGCATAGACTCAAGTATAAGGGCTACCGTTGTTATGATCTTTCAGCACGTCGCATTCACATCTCTCGTGATGTGACCTTTGATGACGATCGACCTTTCTTTTATCATCCTTCATCGGACTTGCCTGTCACCATCTCCACTAGTTTCACGCCTTCCACCGATTCCACCTCCTTTTGTGTCTACTTCCTTTAGCGATACTACGGACTCTGAAGATCATTCTACTACACTACGGTATGCCCTATGTGATCGTTCTATTCAGGCACCAGAGATATGGAGTTTTTTTTCGTGCAGGTGCAGTATCTAGCTCGAGTACCAATCAGAAGGCATCCAATATACTTTGAGTGGTAGTTGGCTATGACTGACGAGCTTACGACATTTGAGTGTACATGCACTCGGGATCTTGTTCCGCTAGCATCTGAAGCTGTTCTTATAACTTGCAAGTGTTGCAAGTGGGTGTACAAAGTAAAGATCAAGTCAGATGGTTTAGTGGAGCGATACAATGCTCGTCTTGTTGTAACAGGTTTTCAGCAGACTTATGGTCAAGATTATGACAAGACTTTTGCTCAAGTTGCTCATATGACTACAATAGCTATGTTTGCCGTCTTAGGCGTGCTCTATATGGTCTTAAGTAGGCTCCTCGTGTTTGGTTCGAGCGTTTTAGTTCTATGATTCGAACTGTTGGTTTACTCCAAGTGAGCATGATACTGCCTTGTTTATTCACACTTCTTAGCAGGGTTTCACTTTGTTTCTGCTATATGTAGATGATATGCTGATCACAGGAGATGGCATGGACTATGTGGCTTTTGTCAAGAAAAAAACCGAGTGAACAATTTATGATGTCAGATTTGGGGACCATTAAGCTATTTTCGGGGATTGAGGTTCATTATGATGGTGATGGCTTCAACCTCTCTCAACATCACTACGTTCAGGATCTGTTTGCTCGCTGTGGTATGACTGATACTCGCAATGCTGCCACACCCATGGAGTTCCACCTACAGCTTCGTCCTATAGACGATGTACCAATGATAGATTCTTCCCGCTATCGTCAGCTCGTTGGGAGCCTTGTTTATCTCACTATCACCAGGCCAGATATTGCTCATGTTCTTCATGTTCTCGACCAGTTTGTCATTGCTTCCACCTCGGTCTACTATGGTCATATTCTTCGTGTGCTAAGATACCTGAGGGGGACTACGTCTAGATGTCTGTTCTATTCTAGTTCGTGTCAGCTCCAACTCCACGCTTACTCTGACTCCATTTGGGCGAGTGATCCTGTTGATCGCCGATTTATCACTGGCTACTGCATCTCTTTTGGTACTTCGCTCATTGACTGGAAGTCTAAGAAGCAGACTGCGGTACCACACTCTAGTGTAGAGGCTGAGCTTCGAGCCCTTGCCTCTACCACCTCAAAGATTGTTTGGCTTCGATGGCTTTTGGCTGATCTTGGTGTCCTTTGTGATAATCCTACACATTTGTTTTGTGACAATATAAGTGCCATTCAGATTGTTAGTGATCCGGTCAAGCATGAGTTGACAAAACACATTGGTGTTGATGCATCATTCACACGATCTCATTGTCAGCGGTCGACCATCGATCTCCAGTATGTACCCTCAGAGTTTCAAGTTGCAGATTTCTTCACTAAAACTCAGACTCGAGAACAACATCAGCTTCATTTACTCAATCTCAGTGCATCAGATCCTCTTAATTCGCCTTGAGTTTGAATGAGGGTGTTAAGAGTCTTATACATATTGGTTGTCTCTCTATCTCTGTTGGCCCATAAGGCCAAGCTAATCATGTATGTGTATATATATATATATATATATCATCAATAATAAGCTGCACAATTGTGAATAGCAAAATCCTCTTCTCCCAAAATCTAACAACAAGTATATTCTTTTAGGGCTTGTTTGGATGAGTGGGGATTAGTCCCTGCCTATCCAAACAAGCCCTTATGAATTTAACAAATGATATTTGCATGTCTACAGGTGCTCATGAACAATATAAGGACAAATGAGCATTACTTTGGTCTAATCTATGTATTGTTTCTTGCTGTTATGTGGTTTTGACCAAGTTCCACGGACTTGCTCATAATTTGTTGCAGTTTCTGTTAGCAATACATCAACAAGTTGCAGACGCAAGCCATCCTAGGCACATGGGTCATCGGCTTTGTGCGATTGAGGTTTTGATAGATATACTTGGGCACAGAGTGGTTCTTTATAGCACTTGCTTGTGAGTGTTTTTTCAGTTTCCTTTTTAAATCATTGTTGCACCAGTAAATTCTTATATGTCTGCCAGTTTGGAATGGAATAAAAACTTGTAATGTAGCCCTCGGAATATCACAATGATCCACCTTTAGACATGTTCTGAGCGCAAATGTATAACTCAGGACAACTAGCTTGCTTTATACCAGCACTAATCTTTTATAGGCGTTAAATTCCTATCTTAAGTTTGATGTTGGTGCCTGTGAGTCCATGCTGTTCTCTGAGCTCTAGTTTAAGCACTAATTAATATTTATTTATTTTTAAAAATAAATAATACCGAACAGAGGTAAGGTTCATGATCTACAGTACATTTTAGCAGACGGACAATCACACTTCTTTTTGAGAAACATATCCCATGATCATGGATCCCGCCTTTTATTTAAATTCTGAATGATTAAGTGTATGTGCCATTCAGAATGATTACGCATCATAATTCATGTTGTATGTTATTTATTTAAATTGTACCATGCGTTGGAGAAAAATTGTGGGTTTGTCTGCCCTTGTGTTAATCAGTTAATCTAAACATTGGAATGATTGCATGTTTCGACCGCAGCTATATTATTTGTATAGTGGGGAATTATATCTGGAGGCAGCCATTGCAAGGCCAATGCTGCAATATTTTGTCTAAGTTGTTGGCTGCTTTCAATGCAAACTCCTCTACAGAAATTGTTACCACTCTTGGCAAGCAGCTTCAGGTTGTTTCCACAAATAGTTCTCTGAAAGTTATTTCTTGTACTTCTGTTCACTTACTCTTTTCAAATGGACTGGTGCAGCTTTTAGTTCCAAAATTGGTCACTTGTTGCCTACCTAATGAAAAAGAAGGAAGAAGTGCTATTGCAGATTCATCGAGAGTTCTATCTTTGCTTCGTCAATTGACAGTGGATGCTGATCCATTGCTTTATGATTACATAAGAGTATGTTATATCTCAACTCTCTATCTAATTTCATTCTGTCTGTTAGGGGCAGCAGCCGAGCGAGGCGGAAGCGGCGGCAGCGGCAGATGCACAAGGTGGCAAGAAGGAGGTCAAGGCTTCAAGGCAAAGAATAAAGAGCCCATATCCGCTGATGATGCAACCGACGCGGACCTTGAGCACGGAGAGGAGGCAACATGAGGCGAAGCGGCAGAATGGCACCACAAGACGCGCCACGAGCGGCGGCAAATTTCAGATAGCGCGGACGCGCCACTGGCGCCTCGAGGAGGCGCGACGGCGACGGCGTCGGTCGACGGAGAGCGGCCTTCACAGCGACGCGCCTTCCCGCAGACGGATCCGTGGTCACCACGAGTACCAGTCGCCGTGGACGCCGCCCGCCGGCGGTGGGCCTACCTCACCAAGACCAACTATGTCGAGCGGGTCGCGTGATGAGGTAAAGCTCCAGTGCGCATATGCGGATGCATCCAGACGGCGACGCCGACTACGACCGGGATCGACGGGCGTTGATGCTCTCATCGCCGCAGCCCCGCCGAGATGCGCTTCGCTACCAACAAGCGGATCGCTAAAGAGGCTTGGGACGCCATCGCCGCAAAGACGACGGCAGCCGCCGACCGCGCCGCAAGTCTACATTGCAGAGCTTCGCGACGGAAGTTGGAGCACCGCCTTCAAGCCAGTGAGGACGTGATGACTTTGCTCTCCGCCTCAACACTCGCTGCGTAGCCGTGCGCGGCGACGACACCTACGACGAGGAGAGAGCGTGGAAAAGCTCTTCCGCGCGCCCCGAGAAGTACAAGAAGACGGCCGCTCGATCGAGTCTCGCTGACCTCTCCACGATGACGATCGAGGAGGCGCGGTCGCCTCAAGGTCGTTGATAGCCGATGAGCCACAGCGCCTTCGGGACCCGGCCACCATTGGCGGAAGCTCCTCCTCACTCGGGAGCAGCTGGTCACGGCCAAGGTGATGTAGAAAGAAGGGAGTCTTCTTCCACGACAGCGCACCGCAGCGGCAAGCGCGCAAGCCGCGCAAAGACGCCTGTAGGAGCGCGAGGACGCGCCGAGGGTGATGACCGTAGAGGCGCCAGCATGGTCACTGGCAAGCAAAAGCCAAGACGAGACGACTCTTGCCACAATCGCGCAAGCTTGGTCATTGGGCTGGATTGTCGATACCACAACGCGCCGTGCCCACGTCGCAGCAGGAGGAGCAATGGCTCGTTCATTGCTCATGCGAGCATCGACTACCTCTCGCGCACGGCCGCAGCGGGTTCTCTCCACCTTGACGAGCCAAAAGCACATGCCCTCCCTGCCACGGCCCGGCAACGACAAGATCGACGGGCGGTGCCTCGACACCGCCGCCACCCATCACATGACCGGCCGACGGAGTTCTTCACGAGATTGACTCTAGCGTCCGAGGCTCCGCTGTTTGGGACGCCCGCGTGGAAATCAGGGCGCGCTCGGCTCCGTCTTCACCATCGTGTCCGCGAGCACAGCCGCCACCGGCGCCTACTACATCCCCGACTGCGGAACTCCATCATCACTTGGGATACCGGATGAGAACGACCGCGTGTCGAGATCGAGCACGGTGTCGCGGATTTGGGATCATCGCCGCCCTTCTTGCCAAGGTAACCGAGGCGCAAATCGACTTACATTCTTCACGTCGGCGGCACAACCCTCTGTCTCGTTACTCGTCGGACGACGAGGCGTGGCAGCCGCACGAGCGCTTTGGGCACCTTCACCGAGGCCCGGCGGCTCAATGCCACGGAATGGTGCGAGGCTCGCTGTGCCTTGACCATGTGGAGTACCGCGACGCCTCGCGTGTTGACGGCGCGAGGCGACTCCTTTCCCAATGGGCGAAGTTTCGAGCCAAGGAGAGGCTCGAGCTCGTGACGGGACTTGTGTGGCCCGGCGACACCGCCACACCGGAGGACGACGCTATTTCCTGCCGCTCGTCGACGATCTCTCCGCTACATGTGGGTGATGGTCCTCTCAGAAGTAGGAGAGGTCGCGGACGCCATCAGCGCGACGCAGTCCGCATGGCGCGAGCGCGGCCGCAGAGTCGCAAGGCGCGTCAAGCACGACAGACCAACGGCGGCGACCACGGCACGGCGGTGAACCTCGCTGCAGATCGCACCGATGAGGGCATTCACGCCACTACTCCGCACCGCATGCCCCGCAGCAGAACGGTGTCGCCGAGCGGCGCAACTGCACGGCTGTGGGATGGCTCGCCCTCCTCGCTGCAGGGATGCCACCGTATCTTCGGGAGAGGCGGGTGACGGCCGCTACATTTCAACCGCCGCTTACCAAGGCGCTGACGGCAGGACGCCATACGAGGCTTGGCATGGACGCAAGCCGGTCTCCACTTGCGGGTCTTCGGCTCCTCGCTCGCCAAGGTGCTTGGTCACATCGGTAAGCTCGACGACAGAGCACCGGAGTGTTCATCGGCCACGCGAGGGCTCGGGCCTACCGCATCCTCGACCTGTCACACAAGGTCCGTGATCTCGCGTGGACGCCAGTGTTCGACGGCGGCGAGGCCGACGGGACAAGGCGGTGGACGACGGTTCGACTTCGACTCGTGGACTTTGTTGTCGATCACGCCCACTTCGAGAGAGCCGGGGAGCTAGCACTGCCTTCACCGAGCTCGTCCACCTCGACACCTTGCTCGCCACCGGCCCGCGAGCGCTCCACCACCTTCGACGGCCACGCCCCACTCTTCACCACCGGCCACTCCACGCCTCCCGCACCGGCCACCACTCTCCCGCACCGAGGCCACACCACCGGATCGCCCCAATAGCTTGGTCCACGACGAGCGGCGCATGGTGGAGTTCGCATCACCGTCTTCACGACGAGGACCACGCCGACGCCTACCACGACGACGAGCCACTCTCCCGCACCGGAGCCACACCACCGGATCGCCCCAATAGCTTCGGTCCACGACGAGCAGCGCATGGTGGAGTTCGCATCCACCGTCTCACGACGAGACCGCGTCGACGCCTACCACGACGACGAGCCTCGCGCTTATCGCACCATGGACAACATCTCTAAGTCGCCCATCCTCGACCGGCGCGCAGCGACGACGAGGCGAGCCGCACTTGGCGCGGCGACGACGGCGAGCCCCGCCCTTCACCGAGGCGGAGGAGACGCGGCGTGGCGGTCGCGATGGCGAGAGATGGACGCCGCCGAGCGGAACCGGACGCGGAGCCGCGGATCTTCCTCGCCGGCCACCGCGCGATCACCCTTGACAGTGCAACGCAACTCACTGCACTGACCCAAGGGGAATGGCGGTGATTTCGTGATATGGTTGGGCTTCTGAAACTCTTGAGGACTATTTACTGACGCTGTTGAAATAGATGTTACTTCACAAACACTAAGGGTAGTATTTGTACTTTTTTGCGTTAATGATGAGGATTCCATTGGGCTATCAAGACGTCTTTTTAGACCTTTGGCATTTCAAATCCCTAGCTTATCTCAAGCCTTTTTTTGCGCACATGAAAAGGTATGGTGGATTTTGGTGCATAATTTTTGTCTTCGCACTTGCAAATCTAAACTCCTTTTGCTAGGTGCTTGGTTCACATAGCTCGTATGATCAGACCCGGTGTTCATCGCTACCGGAGGGCTGGGCCTTTCGATCTCGTACCCTTCAAGGCTTTAGCTCACGTCGATTCGCCATTTTAGAGTTCAAAATTTGGGAGGCGAGGTGGAAAAGCGGTGGACGCGGTTCGACTGACTCGTGGACTTTGTTGTCGACCGTCCCGGACGGAAGCTAGCGAAATCTTGCCAGCTTGGTCCACTCGCCCTTGGCGCGCCCCTCTCCTGTGCAGCTTTCAGCATTCGACGCCCCCCATTTTATTGCCGCCACTTCCCCTCTTGGCCTCTTCCGCCCTCATTCTCCATTCCGAGCACCTCCACCACTCCATGATCGCCCACATAGCACGGCCACACAAGCGCCATGGTGGAGTTCCACTCAGGAGCAGACGAGACACGCGCGCCTACCAGCGACATTTTCTCTTTCGATTTGGCTTCACGTTGGGATCAGCCGATAAGTAGTTGTAGACAAAACCACGAAGCATTTGTGGAGGTTGCACATTTGGTTACAGGTAGATTGTGGCGGGTTGCACTTTGGATTACCAGGCAGGAAGCTAGCTGTATCGTATCATGGACAAATCCCAAATGCCTGCCATGCATGTTGGATCAAGAGCAAGACTCGAGCATCGCATTCAAAACAACATTAGCCGCTGAGCCCGCTCTATCCATGCGGAGGAGAGACGGCGTGGGTCAAGCCAAGCAAGAATTGTCCTCGGATATCGAGGAGCTTGAAATCCCGAATCTTTGGGCCGGAAAGCAGCGATCACCCTTAGTGGGTGCAGATTGCAACTAGAAAACGGAGGCGCATCGCAGCACAAGGCTGCTTGTGGCGCGAGGCCGAGTGTTGTGCTTGCAGGGATCGACTGATGCAAGGCCACGTCGCAAGTCTTGCAGCGAAGAGTCCGAACGATCTTTCCATCGACTTGCGCAAGGAGGATTGGCGCGCCATCACATGCGCGTGGTCCATCATATGAAGACATTTAGGATTAGAAAGAAAGGAATGGCTCGCGCGAGCGAGGATTCGTCGATCCAACAAGGAGGCAAGGTTCTCCGCGCGTAACAGGTCGCTATGGTTGGCGGAGCACCGAGCGAAAGGGAAGCTAAGCAGACTCGACTCAAGCAAATGGTCGCTTTTTCGGAGTTTGGCAGTCGCGGAAGTCCGCTGCGGCTCGCAAAGAACCCGTTTTCCTGAGCGGAGCAAGCACATCGGGTGAAGTACCGCCGTCAGAGGTTATTGGATGAAGCGGCATCAAAGCGAGCTACATCAACACCACAGATCGACTTGCGGACACCTGCTAAGCCTCTTGGGAGGGTCAAATTCCTCGAGCTCTGCTCTAGGATCGGGATAGTTCAACTCTCCCACAAGGCGGCGCACAAGACTTAGGGGAGAATGATGAATAAGTCCTGTCTTGTGGTCTTTGTGGGGTGGGCACATGGTTCTTGTCAAGCCGACTTTAGACTAGCATCTTAGACTAGCTTTAGGGTGACTTTAGACTAGCATCTTAGACTAGCTTTAGGACAGCTTTAGACTAGCATCTTAGACTAGCTTTAGGGCAGCTTTAGACTAGCATCTTAGACTAGCTTTAGGGCAGCTTTTGACTGGCATCTTAGGACTAGCATCTTAGAATATGCTTGGTTGGGTAGCAGCCTATAAATTTGTATCCCCAACCCCTCAGGTTGGCATGACATTGCGTGAGAAATAGTAACAAGAAAATTGCCCCATCTTCAAGTGTCATCCTCTCCATGAGAGTAAGGATCTTGCTATCACCAACAGCAAGACTCCAGTGAGTAACACCTATTCCTTCATCAGACTTGCCTTTTTCAGATGCACCATCTCCACTAGTTTCACCTTCTAGTGTCTCCACTAGCTCCACCAGTTTCTGACACTTCCACTTTTTCCTTTCACTATAGTCGTTGACAAAGAGTTTCTTCTGATCATCAGCCCTCTCCACTTGACCCTTTAGCCAGTACTAAGGACTCTGAAGATCATTCTACTACACTACGGTATGCCCTACGTGATCGTTCTATTCAGGCACCATAGATATGGAGTTTTTTTTTCGTGCAGGTGCAGTATCTAGCTCGAGTACCAATCAGAAGGCATCCAATATACTTGAGTGGTAGTTGGCTATGACTGACGAGCTTACGACATTTGAGTGTACATGCACTCGGGATCTTGTTCCGCTAGCATCTGAAGCTGTTCGTATAACTTGCAAGTGTTGCAAGTGGGTGTACAAAGTAAAGATCAAGTCAGATGGTTTAGTGGAGCGATACAATGCTCGTCTTGTTGTAACAGGTTTTCAGTAGACTTATGGTCAAGATTATGATAAGACTTTTGCTCAAGTTGCTCATATGACTACAATATGTACTCATTGCTGTTGCAGCGGTACACTCACGGACTATATCTCATATGGATGTCAAGAATGTCTTTCTTCGTGGTGACCTACATGAGGGGGTTTATATGCAGCCACCTTCAGGTGTTGAGGCTTCTACAGGCTATGTTTGCCGTCTTAGGCGTGCTCTATATGGTATTAAGTAGGCTCCTCGTGCTTGGTTCGAGCTTTTTAGTTCTATGATTCGAACTGTTGGTTTACTCCAAGTGAGCATGACACTGCCTTGTTTATTCACACTTCTTAGCAGGGTTTCACTTTGTTTCTGCTATATGTAGATGATATGCTGATCACAGGAGATGGCATGGACTATGTGGCTTTTGTTAAGAAAAAAACTGAGTGAACAATTTATGATGTCAATTTGGGGACCATTAAGCTATTTTCGGGGATTGAGGTTCATTATGATGGTGATGGCTTCAACCTCTCTCAACATCGCTACTTTCAGGATCTGTTTGCTCGCTGTGGTATGACTGATACTCGCAATGCTGCCACACCCATGGAGTTCCACCTACAGCTTCGTCCTATAGACGATGTACCAATGATAGATTCTTCCCGCTATCGTCAGCTCGTTGGGAGCCTTGTTTATCTCACTATCACCAGGCCAGATATTGCTCATGTTGTTCATGTTCTCGACCAGTTTGTCAGTGCTTCCACTTCGGTCTACTATGGTCATATTCTTCGTGTGCTAAGATACCTGAGGGGGACTACGTCTAGACGTCTGTTCCATTCTAGTTCGTGTCAGCTCCAACTCCACGCTTACTCTGACTCCATTTGAGCCAGTTGGCTACTGCATCTCTTTTGTTACTTCGCTCATTGACTGGAAGTCTAAGAAGCAGACTGCGGTGCCACACTCTAGTGTAGAGGCTGAGCTTCGAGCCCTTGCCTCTACCACCTTAAAGATTGTTTGGCTTCGATGGCTTTTGGCTGATCTTGGTGTCCTTTGTGATAATTCTACACATTTGTTTTGTGACAATATAAGTGCCATTCAGATTGTTAGTGATCCGGTCAAGCATGAGTTGACAAAACACATTGGTGTTGATGCATCATTCACACGATCTCATTGTCAGCGGTCGACCATCGATCTCCAGTATGTACCCTCAGAGTTTCAAGTTGCAGATTTCTTCACTAAGACTCAGACTCGAGAACAACATCAGCTTCATTTACTCAATCTCAGTGCATCAGATTCTCTTAATTCGCCTTGAGTTTGAATGAGGGTGTTAAGAGTCTTATACATATTAGTTGCCTCTCTATCTTTGTTGGCCCATAAGGCCCAGCTAATCATGTATGTATATATATATACACACACACACGCCCGTTTCGTACTCCCGGGAGTACATACTCCCGCTTCGAATATACCACTTAAATAAATATATTATATTTCTTTATCATTTTCAGTATACTTAAGTACCAATTATAAGATAAGATACTCCAATATGACTTTATTGAATTTTTTTCATTAGAGTCCTTTATTTTTGCTATATACCCTTTTTCATATATAAAAGAAGTATATACACAAATTTAGCTATAAAAGGTGGACTTTAATGATTTTTTTTCTTCATAGAACTCACTTTGGGGTATCTTATAATCATTATTGGAGTATGCTCAAATAGATAAAGATGTATCATCATACGATTTTCATAGTATATGAGAAGCGGGAGTACGTACTCCCAGGAGTACTATATCATTTTCCTATATATATATATATATCATCAATAATAAGCTGCACAATTGTGAATAGCAAAATCCTCTTCTCCCAAAATCTAACAACAAGTATATTCCTTTAGGGCTTGTTTGGATGAGTGGGGATTAGTCCCTGCCTATCCAAACAAGCCCTTATGAATTTAACAAATGATATTTGCATGTCTACAGGTGCTCATGAACAATATAAGGACAAATGAGCATTACTTTGGTCTAATCTATGTATTGTTTCTTGCTGTTATGTGGTTTTGACCAAGTTCCACGGACTTGCTCATAATTTGTTGCAGTTTCTGTTAGCAATACATCAACAAGTTGCAGACGCAAGCCATCCTAGGCACATGGGTCATCGGCTTTGTGCGATTGAGGTTTTGATAGATATACTTGGGCACAGAGTGGTTCTTTATAGCACTTGCTTGTGAGTGTTTTTTCAGTTTCCTTTTTAAATCATTGTTGCACCAGTAAATTCTTATATGTCTGCCAGTTTGGAATGGAATAAAAACTTGTAATGTAGCCCTCGGAATATCACAATGATCCACCTTTAGACATGTTCTGAGCGAAAATGTATAACTCAGGACAACTAGCTTGCTTTATACCAGCACTAATCTTTTATAGGTGTTAAATTGCTATCTTAAGTTTGATGTTGGTGCCTGTGAGTCCATGCTGTTCTCTGAGGCTCTGAGCTCTAGTTTAAGCACTAATTAATATTTATTAATTTTTAAAAATAAATAATACCGAACAGAGGTAAGGTTCATGATCTACAGCACATTTTAGCAGACGGACAATCACACTTCTTTTTGAGAAACATATCCCATGATCATGGATCCCGCCTTTTATTTAAATTCTGAATGATTAAGTGTATGTGCCATTCAGAATGATTACGCATCATAATTCATGTTGTATGCTATTTATTTAAATTGTACCATGCGTTGGAGAAAAATTGTGGGTTTGTCTGCTCTTGTGTTAATCAGTTAATCTAAACATTGGAACGATTGCATGTTTCGACCGCAGCTATATTATTTGTATAGTGGGGAATTATATCTGGAGGCAGCCATTGCAAGGCCAATGCTGCAATATTTTGTCTAAGTTGTTGGCTGCTTTCAATGCAAACTCCTCTACAGAAATTGTTACCACTCTTGGCAAGCAGCTTCAGGTTGTTTCCACAAATAGTTCTCTGAAAGTTAATTCTTGTACTTCTGTTCACTTACTCTTTTCAAATGGACTGGTGCAGCTTTTAGTTCCAAAATTGGTCACTTGTTGCCTACCTAAGGAAAAAGAAGGAAGAAGTGCTATTGCAGATTCATCGAGAGTTCTATCTTTGCTTCGTCAATTGACAGTGGATGCTGATCCATTGCTTTATGATTACATAAGAGTATGTTATATCTCAACTCTCTATCTAATTTCATTCTGACTGTTAGGTGTGTGTTATTCTTTTGATTAACTTCATGATCTTTTTTCTCCATTGTTTTGTTTTTGTCTTGATGATCTTACAGGATTTGGAACCACTTCCTGGTCTTGATTGCTTGAAAGATATACAAGTGTTCCACGCTTCACTTTCTGACTATTATGCTTCAAGAGATCAGTTTTTAAAGGTTCCTATTTTTGTTATTTTATTTTTTGATTTTTTATATTCATTATGGGCTAATGTATTACTTTTGAATTCCTGTAGTTTGTTAACAGGGCTCCTCATTTGCCTCCAGAACTGTTTTTGTTGAGGTTTATATTCATTATGGGCTAATGTATTACTTTTGAATTCCTGTAGTTTGTTAACAGGGCTCCTCGTTTGCCTCCAGAACTGTTTTTGTTGAGGTAATATTTCTTTATTTGTATCTGAAGTGCTTTTTTGAACGGGGTCTTTCTGTTAAATGTGGGCAGGCCGCAGGCACACTATATGTGAAATAAGTTAGCTTAGACCATTGTGACATTGTGTCATGTTTTCCTTTTGAAGGCGGTATCATGTTTTTCATTGTTCTAACATCACTTCTTTCATTTTGTTCTTGTACTTTTAAGTCTTCGTATGCATCACAAGAAGTTATTATTGGGAGAAATCATCTGTAGAGGCGACGTATCTGTGGATAATGCAGACATAGGTAGCTGCTGGCGCAGCGACCCAGATGTCGTTTCTGCTGTATGGACTCTTGTCGACCTTTGTAGCTCGTCATCTGTAGCAAATGAAGCTTCTTCGGTTCTTGCTGATTTTATCTCTAGGGTGTGCTTTCAGTCTTCACCCTTTGGCATGCTCCACTATGTTGTTGACATGTATTTCTCTTGTCAATCACATTTTCTTTAACAATAACGCAGGCTGGTATATCTGATGCGCATCAAGTAATATTCCAAGTGCCAAATCTTGCTCAAAAGCATCCCTTACAACTGCGCAGTCCTTGTACCTCCAAGGAGGATAAATTGTGCTCGGACTATGGTATTTCTGATGATATCTTGGTTGGGCTTCTGAAACTCTTGAGGACTTATTTATCAGACGAGTCTGTTGAAATAATAGATGTTACTTCACAAACACTAAGGGTAAGTTATTTGTAACTATATTTTTTGCTGTTAATTGATGAGCACAGATTCCATTGGGCTAATCAAGACCTGTTCTTTTATATATATATATATACACTTTGGCATCATAATTCCCTAATGCTGTGATTCTTTAAGCTGTTAATTGATGAGCACAGATTCCATTGGGCTAATCAAGACCTGTTCTTTTATATATATATACACTTTGGCATCATAATTCCCTAATGCTGTGATTCTTTAAGCATCCCTTTTTTTTGCTTGCACATGAAAAGCGTATGGTGGATTTTGTGTGCATAATTTTTTTTGAATATTGGCATATACAAAACATCAAAACTATTTTTATAAGCATATCCAAAATTGAGTTTGCAGAATGCTGCTATATATTAGATACATAAACCCTCTTCTGATCAGCCTGTACTGCGTAACCTGTGCATAATTTTGAGTTTTTTTGTTACCCTTTCAAGGCTTTAGCTCACTTCGGTTATATTCACCATTTTTAGAAGATTACATAAAATTTGGTGTATGGACTATGGATACATTTTGTATCATGATTCATGACAATCTAATGTATGTAATAACTTCACAACCATGAGCGTTACTTCTTGGTTTGGTTCCTGTAAAATGTGTTTCGTTTACTAAATTGCTTGGTGTATGATCTTGTATGGGCTATACTATGCTTGGTCGCACAGGTAGAGTTCAAAAAAGTAGAGAAATCAAGTGAACTAATCGCTGTCTAGAGGAATGGATTTTAGGGGTACTGCAATTCTTTTAATATTTTTGTTTTGTTTTGAATGAACAGGGAATTCTGTCAACATCAAGGGGGCTCAATGCTCTGCAGTGTCTTGATTCTCTTGATAGGTCTTTGCTGATGGTATGTATAAAGTGCTATGCAGTCTTGTGTGTTATGTTCTGATAACTGCTGTGTTCATTTTTGTACCAATCAGCTTATCTTTTCCCTGCTCCAAAATTACTTCACAGGTTCATTCAAGAGGCATAAACATTCAGTTAGTTGAACAGACACTTTTGGGCATGGACAAGTATTCTAGTGGTGAGTGATAACTTGTGATCTTGATAAGTTGGTGATTTGCATTTTTCCTAATTTCTTGTGTGCCTTCTGTTAGAATAGGACTCTAGAATAGATTTGGTTTCCTTATTGTAACCCCTTTGTAGCCCCCATATATTGCCCATTGGGCCCTATTGAATAGATATACACAATTCATAACATGGTATCAGAGCTAGGGCAAACCTAGCTCTTTCCACTCCACCGCCGCCAGGCCGCCGCCATTGTTGCCCGGCCGCCGCCTCGGTGCCGCCATTGTTGCCGCCGCCGCCTCAGTCGCTTGCTGCCGCCGCCGCTAGCGTCTCCGTCTGCCGCCGCTACCGCGTCGCCGTGTCGCGCGCCGCTCAGTATCGGCATTGTCGTCAACCGCCGTCAGCCGCCGCCGCCGCCATGCCGCCAACGCCACGATGCGGGGGAGAACCTAATTCCCCTGCGCGTCGCAGGCGAGCGTGGGGGCGGTTAAGTCGGCCCGGTAAAGAAAAGAAAAGAAAAAATAAAAATAAAAACGTCGATCTAACCGTCGCGTCGTCCAGCGCCGCCTGTTAGACTTCGTTGGCTTGGTCGCCGCGCGTCGGTCTAGCCGCTACCAATGGCTTCATTCCAAAGAATGCGATCCCATTCTCGGGAACAAAGCTTAATAGGACGAACTACAGATTGTGGTCCTCTCTCATGGAGATAACACTCGATGGTCTCCGTCTCTAGGGACATGTTACTGGTGCTCGAGCTTGTCCGCCGTCGCCGGTTCAGCCTTCTCTCAGCCGCCCTATCTTTGCACCTCTTGCAGAAGATGAGGCCGCAAAGGAGGATGAGGCCGCTATTGCTGCTGCTGATACTGCTGATGAGGCTTTTCAGTATGCCACATACGCTTTTGAGCGCTGGTGTGCTGATGAGGCCCGTGTTCGAGCCATCCTGGTGGTCCACGTCGACGACTTCATCCAACCAGATATTGTTGGTCGACGTGCCACTCGTCAGATCTGGGAGTACTTGCGCGAGCAATACCAGCAGAGTAGTGATGCTCAGTTCTTTTCGCTTCTACGTGAGTTAGAGATGCTTCGCCAGGAGGACTCCTCCGTTGACGATTTCTTGCGAGCTCTGGCCAGTCTCTGGCACCAGCTGGATGAGTTGGTTTCTTCGCTCTGCCAAGAGTGTTATAAAGTGCGGAAGGCGGATCGTGATCGCCTTCGCCTTTATGACTTAGTCTGCCGTCTTCGCCCAGAGTTTGAGCACATCGAGGCTCAATTCTTTGGCCGTTCACCACGGCAAGCGATCCATCGAGGCTCTTTCGACGCTTCGTGCTGAGGAGGTTCGCCGTGGGTTAGAAGCACAGTTTGTTCCGGCTGTGCTTGCTACGTCTTCTTCTTCGATTACACCAACGGTTTCTGGTTCGACTACAGTTCCTCCTTAGGTGTCTGTTTCTCCTCCTGTTTTTGCACCAACTGGGGTTCAGTGCAATTATTGCAAGAACTTCGGGCACGACTATCAGTGTTGTGTGGTGCGGACAAGGCAAAACAAGGCATGTGGAGGTCCACGCTCCAAGGGAGGGCAGGGAGGTCCTTCCTCCACTGGAGGACAGACCAGAATGTCAGGACCTTCTCAGTGAGGTGACTCTGCTCAGCAGCTCTGTCCGGCTCTACTTCAGCAGACTCTCTCACAGCTCAGCAGGTTTTGTTAGTCTAGCTCAGACGTCTCCTCCAGGTACCTCTTGGGTTCTCGATTCTAGTGCCTTTTTTCATATGACACCGGATTCCACATCTCTCACTGAGTGGGACCTCTGTTTTCCCATCTCTGTTCGAGACGGACGCGGTACTCCTCTGTCACCGTCAGGCACTCTTTTGTCTACTGATTTTTCTGTTCCAGCTGTTTCCCATGTTCCCCAGCTTACCATGTAGCTTCTCTCGGTGGGTCAGTTCACCGATCTCGGCTGTAGGGTTGGTTTTGACTCTCACACCTGTTTCATAAAGGATCGACAGACAGGGATGGTACTTGGAACTGGCCGGCGTCGTAGGGATCGTCAGGGCTTTTACATCCTTGATCGCCTTTATCTTCTGTCCACTTCAGTTGCTCCTGTCACCTCTACGCTACGTCTACATCCTCCGCCACTGCTGCCACCACCTTTGGTATCTTTTTGCAGTGACATCATCATTTAGGTCACTTGTGTGGTTCCTGCCTTTCTTCATTAGTTCGTCAGGGTGTTCTTGGACGTGTTACTGTTGACATGGCCATGTTTTGTCAGGGTTGTAAGCTGGGCAAGCAGCTACAACTTCTATATCATTCTAGTGAGTCCTTGTCTTCTCGTCCTTTTGACTTAGTTCATTCCGATGTATGGGGACCTGCACCTATTGTCTCAGAAGGCGGGCATAAATCTTATGTTATCTTTATTGATGATTATTCTCGTTTTACATGGATTTTCCCTATCTCTAATAGTGGTCAGTTTCTTGGGATCTATTGTAGTTTTGCAACGATGGTTCGTACTCAGTTTGATTATGTCATTCGTATTTTTCGCTATGATTCTGCTGGCGAGTACTGTTTTGGCGCTTCTCGACAGTTTCTTTCTGAGTAGGGCACCCTTTACCAGTCTTCTTGTCCTGGTGCTCATGCTCAGAATGGGGTTGCTGAGCGTAAACATCGTCATCTGATTGAGACTGCCCGCACTCTTCTTCTTGCCTCTCATGTTCCACCACGCTACGGTGAAATTTTTTCTCTGTTGCATATCTCATCAATATGCAACCTTCTACTGCTCTTAAGGGTGTCGGCCCTATAGAGCGTCTCTACTCTCGAGCCCCCCAGTACACTCACCTTCGTGTTTTTGGTTGTGCTTGTTTTGTTCTACTGCAGCCTCGTGAGCGCACTAAACTATCGGCCCAGTCAGTTGCGTGTGTGTTTCTTGGTTATAGTTCTGAGCATAAGGGTTATTGCTGCTGGGATCCTTCTGCTCGGCGGATCAGGATTTCACGAGACGTCTTTGACGAATCTCGACCTTTCTTCTATCGAGATTCGGCCTCTTCTCATGTTTCCACTGTTGAGTCGATTTCATGGTTATCTCTTTCAGACTCTTCACCCATTTCTCCACTATCACAGTCTTCCCCTGGTCTGCCTCTAGTGGTTCCTTCTGTACCTTCACCTTCGGTGATGTCTCCTACAACACCGTCTCTAGTTCCCACAGCACCATCGTCTCGTTTCTCTGGTATTCACTACTCCAGACGTCCTCGTCCTTCACCGGTCTCCTCTTCTGGTATCTTGTCGACACCCACATCTTATCCTCCTGATGATGCTCCTCCTTACATCCTTCGTGACTGAGCCTCCCTTCGACCTCCTGATCGTCTTGGATTTGCTCCAATAACTCACTCTCTGTCACTGAGCCTAGTTCTTATCGTGAGGTTGCTCCTTATTCTGAGTGGCAGCTCACTATGACAGAAGAACTTGATGCTCTTCGACATACGAAGACTTGGGATATTTTACTGACTCCTGTGCATGCTCGTCCGATCATGTGCAAGTGGGTGTACAAGATTAAGACCCGATCTGATGGTACTATTGAGCGCTACAAGGCTCGCCTTGTGGCCCGTAGTTTTCAGCCGGTGTATGGTCGGGACCAGGGATTGAAATCTCAGATGCAGGGAAAATCCGTACGATCTGATATCGGCCTTCTGCATTCGTAAATTAAAAAAACCGCCCAATTCAATTTCAAAATTTGAATCTGGATTTTCTCCGGACCGGTTAACCGGAAAAACCGGCTGAAAAACCGGAAAATGGTGAAAATGGTAATTAGAAAATTTAAATTTGGAATAATGCAAATATTAATGAGAAAGTGTTTCAAGTTGTACATAAAAAGCTTGATTTTCCAAGGATAGCTTTCTAGTTATATGACTCCACCTCCTAAAAGGATAGCTTTCTAGTTACATGAGCTACCCTTAGGAGCTAGTATTTTTAGCAGAAATATGAAAGTTGGACTTGGTCGTCCAGTCCTGGTCAAACAAATGCCAGTATATTGATACTAGTAATCATACATATGAAACATACATCCAAACTATTAGCAAATACTTTTTCAGATCTCTTATTAATCATATCAGCGTAGGTACTAAATGATTTGAAAGTATAGGATTAAATAATCAATCCAATCCTGAGCAAATAATGATGCAATCCAATTCTCATGGTTGCATGCAATCCAATTAATGAGAAAGTGTTTCAAGTTGTACATAAAAAGTCCTCATTTATGTTTTAATAGTGCTAAATATACTAAAAACTAATGTTTCAATACATAATCTAGCATAAGAATGCCTAAACCAACTAGGGAAGGACATTATGGAGTCAAAAATTCAAATTCAAAATTTAAAAATTTCGTAGGTATTTTTTTTATTTTCCCGACCGTTAAACTTTATTCTGTTCTGGTAGGTTTTTATCCTGTCGGGACTACGACGAGACTTTTGCCCCTGTTGCCCATATGACCACTGTTCGCACTCTTGTTGCGGTTGCTTCTGTTCGCCGGTGGTCTATCTCTTAGCTGGATGTTAAGAATGCTTTTCTTAATGGTGTTTTGCATGAGGTCTACTTGCAGCCACCACCTGGGTATTCTGTTCCTAATGGGCAGGTCTGTCGTCTTCGTCGTGCTCTTTATGGCCTGAAAAAGGCTCCTCGTGCCTGGTTTGCACGTTTTACCTCATTGATTACTGCTTTGGTTTCACTGTCAGTTCCCACGATCCTACTCTTTTTGTCCATGTCTCATCTTGAGGTAGGACACTGCTTCTTCTATATGTTGATGACATGCTTATCACTGGTGATGATTCTTTCTTCGTCACATATGTGAAGAAGCATCTCAGTGAGCAGTTTTTGATGACTGATCTTGGTTCTCTTACATACTTCCTTGGGATTGAGGTCTCTTTCATGCATACTATCTCTCAAAGTATGTCCATATCTTTGCTTGATGCCTTGGTGAAGTATGATACTCAAGACTCATCCTCAGAGAAACATCAACACTCAGGACCAGGCCAGTCATGACCAGGGATTCAAAACCATGCACGCGATTCTGCCGGTGTGCGATGCCGGCCGGCGATCTTTTCTTTCGTTAAATTTTGCTTAAAAGTCAATCGAAATTGGAAATTGGAAATTTGAATTTGCAAACTCGGAAAAACCGTTTTCAAATCCGGCCCCAGCGAAACCTATTCTGCGATATTTCAATCCATGGTCATGACACGTTGGTCTTCTTTCTACTAGGCTTTTGCTGCCTCAGTATCAACCTTCTTCGGATTAGGAGGATCGTTAGTCAAATGAGAAGCCAAACCATAACTCCTCTAAGTAGTCTTGACTAAGAAAGCCCATGTTCGATAATTTGGTACCTCGAGCTTGATGTTCGTGAACACGAGAGATGAACTGCCCCCAAACATTGAGTCAGACTTTGCCATCTTGATGGACCACGATTACTAGAAGCACATCGGTGGAGATAGAGCAAAGCAGCTCGGTGGAGCACGTCGGTGATACCAGAGCAGCTCGGTGGAGGCAGTGCCCGAAGCAACTCGGTGAGTAAGAAGATGACCGACGACAAAGAGGAGACGTCGCCGACGCGGATCCGGTCGGAGCAGAGGAGGCCACAGATCCGGTCGAGGAGGCGACGATAGCGCGGATCCGGCGACATCTCGGCTCAGAGCAAAGGCAGCGGCGCGGATTCGGGTGCAAGGGCTCCGAATCGCGTCGAGGCGGATGATGTTGGTGTTTTAGGGCATAGCACAGGAGGAGGCGACACTCGAAGCAGAGGAGACATCCACGGGTGTAGCCTCTGGCGTCACCTTCGCTCGGAAGCATAGGATGGTAGACTCCGGTGTCTCCTTCCCTCGAAAGCAGAGGATGGTAGACGAACCACGGGAGAGGGAGACGAAGGAGGCAGTAACGCGGTGATGGCTTGCCGGCGACAGCAAGGATGGCGGCGGCCAGACCGGGTCTAGTCCCTAACCCTAGGCTTTGATACCATGTTAGAATTTGGAGTGGATTTTGCTATTCATAATTGTGCATCTTATTCATTATTGAGAAGATATATAGACAGACCCTCATGGGCAAATGGTCCACATGGGCCAAGAGAGAATGTACAAAATTCTTAACACTGACAAATTGGATCTTGGAATTTTGTATGTACATAACATTAAGTACAATACATCTATGAGTATTTTCGGAATTTTGGGGCAGTGCACCTTGTGCTTTTCAAAAATAGGGGGCTGTGTTCATTGGGGACAGAATATTTGCATTGTTATGGCGTTCATCACAAATTAAATTAAATCATTGTCTTTTCGGTTAAACGTTGGTTCGACAGTTTCACTTGAAGATTCAAACATCTGGCAAACTGATGGTCGGAGTTACGAGCAATGGTTGTGCACCCTAGTGAGCTCACTCATTTGTCATTGCGATGACATCATCTTGAGGTATCATTTTCAACTGAAAAATATTACTGTAACATTAACCAAAGCTTAAAAATGATACTCTTCAATGCACTTGTAACATCTGCGGCAGCTTGACAATGATGTTCTTCTTATAGACTTTGTAGAAGTCTTGTTTTCCTCAAAGTTGAGTCTGCTGAGCTTTTGCTTGCAAGTGCTCTCGTGAACATTGCTGGCAATGTGGATGCTAATAACAGCATATGCGGATTAATTTCAACAAAGGTATGTTGGGCTCCAAGTTATTTGATTGCTTGAAGGATGCATTCTAGTATTATTCTCAATCAATTGATGAGTTGTAATATGCTTGTAGGTTGAGAAAATAATTTTTTGCGACTCCAATCATTTAATTAAATCAGTTAATCTGTTTTTGGATGCACTGAATGTTGTCAGAACTTTTTATGTTACTGAAAAAGCCAGAACTTGCCCTTCTAATACTCTCAAGGTATGTTGTTACTGTTTGTTTCTAATTAAGTAGCACTATAATATACTGTATTGTATTTAGCGTGTCATTCTCAAGCAGTGGTTGAACCCATTGGTTGCTCAGACCATAGTTACATGTTAAATGCTACAAGACTCATTTCAGCCTTAATACATACATTTCCGCTTCCCTCAGTTGGTTTATCTCCAAGATATCACTTAGCACTTATTTTTTTATGAGAAGCGCTTAAAATTATTGACATCTTTATGCTATGCTAAGGACGTGATGCGGTTGGTTACTCTTGAAACTTGTGTGGTTTTTAAATTATATACATTCTCTTGTTGGTTGCCTTACAATGTAATGTTGGCCATATGGTCAACACATTCCCTTTTCTTGGGAATGTGATGGGATAACTTTCTAAAATTGGAACATATCAAAGAGTAATGTGCCATTCCATTGTCTTGTCGTTCTTTTTCTTTAGATGGTTTGATACTGATTCTGCATGTGAATGTGGATAAATCAGCGTACAAATGACGTGCGGTGTTTTTTTTGAAATTATTTGCTATTATACTATAATTTCCAACAATCCTGTTTGTCAGAAAAGGAACATATGTAGTCTTATCATAAGCCAATACCCAGATGTTAATTTGTAATAATGTTGTGCACTTAATATACTTGTTTCTGTTTATTTGTACTTTTGAACTACCTATTGAAATCCTTAGGATGGTAGATCTGTTAGATCCAAAAGTCGATCACCAAGAACAACCCCATCATCTTCATGGAAGAAGGTACCTTATTCTACTATTTTCCTCCCCCCCTCATTATGAGTAACTTTCGCTACATTTCTTTGGGAATTCTGTGCATGTCCCACTAAATTGTGGTATATAGTATGGTATTTGTGGAATATTTATGTTGCTTGGCCGCTACAAGCTTGTACATGTACCATTTATTCTGTTGTTTTGTTAACTGTTGCTGTGACAGCAATGTCTAATCACTTCTCGATGCAACTATATACACATAGAAGACTAGTAGACCACTGTGGCACTGTGTTTTGACATAACTTGTGATCACCGAATAAATATGCGTATTGTCCTGCGCACTCCTCTGAATAATTGAGTTTAGATGTTACTTGTTAACAAATGATTCCGGCATTTAGCATTTTCGGAATAGTCAATCCTGGCCTTTTTGCAGTTATGTTATTAGGCTTTTAGATGGATTATTGTATGACATGAGGTAAATTCTTGTGCTCTGGTAAAAGGATTGGCTATTTGCTGTAGATTGTTTTTGCATGTAATGGAGTCCTATTCTTCCATGCGTCTTCGATTTTCTTGTGGTTGATTTGGCATATGTGAATTTCTCATGTCATGTCAGTATCTTTTTAGGAGTTTTGAGTGCATTGATTGTAGCTAGGGAGAATATCTGCTGCTGATGTCCATTTTCTAACATGTCGTTTATTCTCCAGGTGTACTGGCTTTCTGTTGATTATCTTGTAGCTGCCAGAGCTGCTAATGTAAGTGTGCTACCTTTTATGCAGTTATCAAATGTTTCATCTACATGTTCATTATGTTGTTTGTTTCCTTTGTCATATGCCAGGCTCAATAAATCTTAGTTCTCTAGATGTCTAGTTACCTTCCATTCAAAATATGTTTGGAACAAGAGTCCCTGTTCTTATTCTGGTTTCAACCCGTGGCTGGGTTAATAGAATCTATGTGCTGTTTTGCATGGGTTCTGGGGGTCATGTGTTTTCCTTTCCCCTGTAACCAAATTGTCCCCGATCCTATTCCAATCAGTATCCCATCGCTCCTCGTGGTCTAACAAGAAAATAACTTGGAGCAACAATCAAACATGGAGATATCTTAGTTGGAATGAACTCTTAATCTATTCCAATGAGCTAAAGACCAAAATATATAAGTTACAAGTGTAGGTAAATATGCAAAGACCACTCTATACAAGAGACATATCTAACACCCTTTCAAACTCATGATGGATCAACAACACTGAGTTTGGAGAGGTAGAAGCCGTGCTGAGCTGTAGTTTGTGCCTTGGTGAAGAAATATGCTAATTGAAGCTTTGAAGGCGCATATTGAAGAGCAAGAATTTGGTTCTGCACCTGCGATCTCATGTACGAAACACCTACTCCAATGTGCCTGGTGAGCTCATACTTAAGTGGATCTCAAGCGATGTTGATTGCACGAGTACTATCCGATAAGAGAGGAGTTAGTGTAGAAGCTGAAACACCGAAATCCTCAAGTAGTCACCGAAGTCAAGTGATCTCAGCTGTTAATGTCGCCATGACTCGCAACCAGGGATCGAAATCCGTTCCCGCCTTCGGCAATGCGTGAATTTGATTCTGGGAAAATTCAAAAATTAATCGGACGAAATTTGAATCTGAAATTTTGAACTCCTTTTTCCCGGGACCGGTAACCGGTCTGGTAACCGGGAAAACCGGCCGGAAAACCCGGAAAATATAGAAAAATGGTAATTAGCAAATTGAAATTTGGAATAATGCAAGTATTAATGAGAAAGTGTTTCAAGTTGTACAGAAAAAGTCCTCCTTGGTAGCTTCATTCTCTAGAGCAGTAGTCTCGTCCAAGTGTTCTAAAGCATGTAAAATAATAAAAAACATAAGTTAATGGTAATGAATGATAACTTGGTTAGCATACTAAAACCAATAATGAGTAGTAATTCATACCAGTACATTGTCAAGAAACGCGAAAGTTGTGCAATGTAGTCATTGTTATCATAGAGTACAAGTCCTTCATATTGAGATAGGTGAGCTTTGTATTGATCCCAAGTGTGTGTTTCGTGGGAATATTGTAGCCAATGATTATAAATTTGTTGGTAATATTCAGGTTCGACCCACTGGTAAACCATTCTGCCATTGGTATTGAAGGATACAAGACCGTAATGGAAGCTAAGATCAGAAGAGATGTCTGACAAATGAGAATCATCACTAGAAGGTAATAGATTGGCATCTCGATGTCCATAAGTCCGAGTAGACTTTGAGCTAGCATGAGATTCATAGGAAGAAGAGTCATGTGGCTGAGATTGATCTTTTTGACGACCCTTAGCCCTCGTGTAGGTCTTATGAATTGTTCTTGAAGCATGACAACCATGGTCTTCATCCTGGGAGCATGCGTGAAGTTTTTCTCGCAGGTGAATTCAAATGGTTGGTCTTGTCCTCCATCATGAGCTGTCCCACCATCAGCACCATCATCGGATGACGGAAAGCTACTATCACCAGACTCTTGGTACTGGGCTTCATTAGATGGCGGACTTTCTGTTTCTTCATCGCTTCCCACCAGGGATCGAAATCTCGATGCGGATGAAATCCCTACTGTAGAATTGATAACGATAGCCGTGCATTCTGGAAATTTCGAAAAAACGTGCAATTCAAATTTTGAATTTTTGAATTCGAAATTTTACCGGCCGGTAACCGGTCAAACCGGAAAAAAACCGGAAAAACCGGAAATGGTGAAAATGGTAATTATGAAATTTAAATTTGGAACAATGCAAATATTAATGAGAAAATGTTTCTCTCATAGTTGATACTAGTAATCATACATATGAAACACGTATCATTGAACAAACTATTAGCAAATACTTTTTCAGTATCTCTTATTAATCATATCGCGTCACTAAATGATTTGAAAGTATAGGATTAAAGAATCAATCCAATCCTGAGCAAATAATGATGCAATCCAATTCTCTCATAGTTGCATGCAATCCAATTAATGAGAAAGTGTTTCAAGTTGTACATAAAAAGTCCTCATTTATGTTTTAAGAGTGCTAAATATACTAAAAACTAATGTTTCAATACTTAATCTAGCATAAGAATGCCTAAACCAACTAGGGAAGGACATTATGGAGTCAAAAATTCAAATTCAAAATTTAAAAATTTGGTAGGTTTTTTTTTCTAGGTTCAAGCCGATAAACCGATTCTGGCCGGTTTTTATCCTGCTTCCACAATATCCTCCTCAATGGTCTTTTTCTTCTTCTTATTAGACACTTGTTTCCTTGTTTGTGTAAGTGAGTCAAAGTCCGCAGCCAATTTTTCAGTTGGTTGGCTACAATATTTCATTTTCCCAAGATGTCTCCTGCCAATATTTTTCTTTGTCCATTGCACCAACAGTTCATCATCTAGTGCTTTGTCCAATTCCTTTTGAGGGATGACATCAACTACAACTGTAGATGGCATGGGGGGCTCACCTTCCTCATCTAGTAGGGGCTCCGATTGTATTATGGGGCTATCAAACCACTCATGGATTGGGTTCTCTCTGTCGTACATAGTGGCATTTATTAGATTGCCAAAAGGATCTACATCCCTATCTTCATTTATAGTCTCATGCTCTTGCAATCGTAGTCTTAGATTGTAGTGGATATATACGAGTTTATGTAGTTTCTTGTACCCAAGACGATTCCTCAATTGTGTATGTACCAATGTAAATGTGCTCCAATTACGTTCACATCCACTGGACGAAACACATTGCGAGACAATCAGCAATGCATATTTTGTTAGTGTTGGTGTCTGCGCTCCAAACGTCATTCACCATGTAGCTACAAGTAACATGAAATTTATGTTAAACTCACAGTGACGGGTCATTTTCCATGTATATATAAGTTCATAACAATATACCTGCAGAATGATTATTAGCACTAATGTAAACCTCATTTGAAGCAAATAAACCTCGTCGATTGCGATATAATTCTACCTCGACTAGAGCCCGCACTGTCTCGTCGGGTGTATCGGCTATTCTTTGAATTGCCATTGTCAGGGAAACGACGAGGGCTGGATTCTTCCCCAAACTATATTTGTTGTGGCTCTGCGGGTTTAGCAACGATGTTGTGCAAACAAACACACTTAGAATGTTAGAAAAAAAATACAACAAATATATGATATTTGTTTGGATTTAGGAAACTATGAACTTGCTTGGAACTATATATGTGCGGTCCTTCATCATTGCAATTCTTCTATTAATAAGCTTGATCACACGATCATAAGTAGCCTTATCTTGTTTCAATACACCTTGAAGTTCGAAATTGAGACCATACGTCTTTCCAACCATTCCTGCCACTGTTGCGGGTTTCTGCTGGTCTACATATCTGAGTAGTCGATAAATTGGTTCTACCAAATTAATGACCCAATCCATACTCGACCACTATTGTCTACTTGTGAGACAGGAATACATGTATTCTCCTTCCTCGGTCGTGCTTAAATGGTTGGAGCCCCATACATTTGACACCATCCACTTCGTGAACTTTACTTTTCTATCCCAAAAACTTTTCAAGAAAATAAATGTCGTTCCAAACCTTGTGGCATTTGGACGAACTATCTCTACTCCAATTTGTGGGCACATTTTATTATTGAGGCGACTTTGGTTGTATAGGAACCGACAAATCCTCTTAGCCGCCATGACACCTGCATCAACCTCCTCGAACTGGTCAATATCCTTCAACATGAGGTTTATGGTGTGCGCTGCACATGGCTGCCAGACTAAAGTTGGATACTCTTCAAGTACCAGTTGGCATGCTTTTTTGTAGTTCGCACCATTGTCAGTCACAATCTACATAACATGTTTAACTCCAACTTCTTTAACAACTTTACGAATCTCACGATACAAAAAGTCAGCATTTTGTATGTCACTAGTTGCATTTACTGACTTATGGAAAAACATTCTTCCATTGCAGTACAACATGAAGTTAACGATACTCATTTGTGTTGGCCCAGTCCATGAATCAAACGTCGCACCCCTGGCTTTGGCCCTTTGTTGCAACTGATGTACCTTTAACGACTCTCGACGAGCCCATTCCATTTGCATTTCCTCGTTATCATCGAAGACATCTTCATATGATTGACCACGAGCTACAGGCTATCTTGCGGCTTGCTCCATTCGCAGTCGTTCATCTTTAAGAGTTTTCTTTCTTGCCTTCGCTTCTTCAAGACTTGCCAGCATGAGCCTTTGGACTTCCGCTGGAACCCCACTACAAGCAATAACATCACCGTGTTTCCCAGCAAGATGTTCTTTTAGGTGGGTGACACCTCCACCTGATTTCTTAAGGGTACAATATCTACACTTCCAACCAGCACCTCCTAGTCTCTCTCCATGATCCCAAACATTGATCGATTTAGGAGCCATCACCTACAATAATTCATACCACATTCTGAATATATGTTTCAGAAACTCATGGAGACACTCTAGCAAATTGAGAGAAAACTCACCGTGCTTGCTCCTGCGCTTCTTGCTCTTCTTGCCGCTCTGCGCCGCTGCCATTGCCTGCCCTTGCCTTTGCATTGCTCTTGTCGCCGCCATTTCTTCTTTGCCACCATTGTTGCCGCCATTGGCTTCTTCTGCTGCTTATGTCATCGCTATCTTCTTGCCTTCCGCTGCTTTCTTCTTCTGCTTTGCCGCCGTTGCCAATAACTGAGGAGGAAGGGAGGAGGAGCAAGAGGGGGAGGGAGCAAGAGGGGAGAGCAATAATGCTTGCTTGCTACTTGAGGGAGGGAGGGAGCAAGAGGGAGGCAAGAGGGAGGCAATGCTATGTGCTGCTGTCCAAGCCTCCAAGGCATCCAAGGAGCATCCAAAGAGCATCCAATGCTCTTTTATATATTATAAGTGCTAAATATACTAAAAACCAATGTTTCAATACATAATTTGGCATAACAATGCCTAAACCAACTAGGGAAGGACATTATGGAATAAAAAAAAAATCAAGTTTGAATTCAAAGTTTTTCGGTCGTTTTTTTCTCGGTCCGTGCTTGGAAAACCGATTCTGCGCGCAGAAGATTGGGATTTTGATCCCTGCTCGCAAGTTAGCCTTAACACTCGAATGGAAAACCACATTCTGTTTCTAGGTCTTTCGGGCAATCAGAGAGGAACCAAGGAAAACACAATAGGCAGAAAGAAATCGACGATCAGAAGGATCGCTAGCCAGTCGCACGAGGGCAAGTCATGAGCGAGGATAGAAAAGCGACGAACGCGAGAACACAATGAAGGTGATTGTAGTGGAGCTGAGTGGGAGCATAAACGAACTGACTCGGAATGTGAATTAGGTGAGAAATATCAGGTCACGAACTGACTCGGAATGTGAATTAGGTGAGAAATATCAGGTCGAGTGATCCCAAGGTAGACGAGGCACCCGACATGGTGGTAGTGAGGGGGGGGGGTGTCCTCATGAGGTTCCCCATCAGTGGGCCGAAGGTGAACACTAAGCTCCATAGCAGTGTCCACTATGCGTTGATCAGTGAGACAAGCACGAGAAAGGATATCCTGAATGTACTTCTCCTGGGATATGTAGTAGCCCTCAAGCGTAGAAGTGATCTCAATCCCAAGGAAGTAACGAAGAGAACCCAAATCAGGCATCAAGAACTACTCATTGAGACACTCCTTCACAAAATCAATGTACTGAGAGTCATCCCCAGAATGATCATATCATCCATATAGAGGTGCGTCTGACCCCGAGAAGAGGCGTGTACAAATTGGGCACGGTTGTGATCAATGACGGAGAAGCCGACAACAGTGATAACAGAGGAGGAGGGCAAACCAAGCACGAGGCGCTGGCTTGAGCCCATAGAGAGCGACAAAGCGACACACCATACCATCAGGGACAATGCCCAGGGGCGGCTGCATGTATAATGCAGCTCGCAATTGAGAAGGCATTCTTGACGTCTAGCTGAGAGATGGACCACTGACAAACAGAGAGCACAACAAGGAGAGTGCGAATAGTGGTCATGTGGGCGACATGAGCGAATGTCTCATCGTAGTTACGACCATGCTCCTGCTGAATCCCACGCACCACAAGACAATCCTTGTAACGCTCGAGATAGCCATCCGAGCGGGTAATGATCTTGTACACCCATTCACACGTGATAAGAGTGACGCGCAGGTAAGGGCACAAGATTCCAAGTGACAATATGCTTCAAAGCAGCAGCCTCACGATGGGTCGTAGGCTCGAGAAGAGCGATGGGCTGCGGCCAAGCGCTTCGGGAGGGTGACGATTGCGATCACAAAAATCGTATCTGGGAGAAGGTGCAACAAAGATGGAGGCTTAACTGAAGGAGTAGGCCGAGGACGGAGAGAGTAGTGCAAAGGAAAGGGGGGAATCTCAACAAAAGAGCTGGAAGGAACCTCCGGAGGAGGGGGAACAAGTGGAGCCGGAGGAGAGGGAAGCGAAGGTGGAGGCGAAAGCGAAACAGAAGTGGAAAACCGAGGGTGAGGAAAAGTCATAAAGGAGATCGACTCAACCAAAGAATCTAAGCTAACAGTAGGGGGATGAGGGTAGTAAAGTCGGGACTCATCGAAGGTGACATCCTGAGAGGTCCCCACCCGACGTGCAGCAGGGTCATAGCAGCGATAACCCTTATGATCAAGATTGTAGCCAAGAAAAAAATAGTTAACTGACTAAGCAGTCAGCTTGGTGCGCTCATGAGGTGTAAGAAGGACGAGGTAGATAGCTGAAACAACGAAGGTGACTGTACTCTGGAGCCTGACCGTAGAGATGCTCGATAGTAGAACCCTGAAGAGCAGTGAAAGACTGCATGTTGATGAGGAAAGTAGCAGTAGAGAGGTGGAACAGAAGACAAGCATGAGAGTGTGAGCTTTCGCTCAGAGACCATTTTTAGCATGAGCACATGACAAGAATACTAGGAAGAGTACCATGCTTAGCGAGAAAGCGATGCAAAACAGCAGATAGGTATTCCCAGCAGAGTCAGCATGAAACACACGAATGGCCAAATCGATCTGAGTACGAACCATGGTGGCGAACATCTGGTAAATAGAGAGAACCTGACTGCGACAGGACATGAAGTAGATAAGTATGACCGGAATAATCATCAATAAAGATCACATAGTATTGATGATCCCCTTTCAAAACAAAGGGAGCCGGATCCCAAACATCAGAGTGAACAAGATCAAAAGGACGAGCAGAAACAAAGTCACTATAGGGACAAGGGAATTGCAGCTGCTTGCCAAGCTTGCAACCCATACAAGGTAAAGAGGTGTCACAGAAACAGATCCAAGAAGACCACAGCCTACTAGAGACGACAGACGCGATCCACAGAGATGACCCAAACGATAGTGCCATTGTGCGAAGGAAGAAGTAGAGGACGCAACAAAAACAGAGGCAGTGGTTGTGGTTGACTGGTTGGTGGAGACAATGGAAGGAAGTTGCAGTCAGTCGAGCTCTCAAAGCCGCTGCGAATCACGACACCTACATCTGAGTCGTGCCACGAAGACGAGTCTCCTCACTCCTCACGAACACCTGTGAGGGCCTCCACCAAACTTGAGCGCGGGTGGCGGGTTAGGAGCTGAGCACGCACGGTCTCAAATTTAGTTTGGAGATGCGTCAGGAAGTCATAGAGATGGTGAGTCTCCTGGTGAGTGCGGAGCCGCACGCAACAGGGACAGGTTCGGCAGACATCCAGCCCCAGAGAGTCGAGTTAACGCCACACCTCGAATATCTGCTAGTAGAAGTCGTCCACGGTGGCATCGAGCTGCTGAAGCGAGTGCGCCTGGTGCACGACGGAGATGTATATAGCATCACTCGTTGACTGGTAGTGAGCTCGAAGGCGCTTCCACATCAGTTGAGTCGTCGGCAGCTCCTTCACATCCATGGAGATGGCGACGTGCATGCTGCTCGCCAGGATGGCGGTAGCACGAGCTTCGACATCCTGCCATCTCTCATTAGCGTACAGTTCAGACTGGTAGAGCTCCAGGGCCTCCTCTAGAGCACCAGTAGCGGCCTCATGAGCAGTCTGATCCACCAGCAGGAAGAGCAGACAGAGGGCGAGGCAGACAGGGTTGCTCATCGGTGAGCAAGGTAGTTAAAATCGCGATCCTACTCTAGTCTTACGATTCTACGAACCCACGACAGCCTGTCGATCCAAATCGTACCGTGAATCGGAATCAGGTAGAATCGTGGTAGAGTCGCGATCCAAATCGTAGAATCGCGTAGAATCGTATAGAATCGTAGAGTAGAGTCGTTTGGATAGAAAAATTACAATTTTATTATTTTTATTTTTTTAGAGGTCAGGGTTTGCTGATATTTTGTTTTAGAGCAAAATTTGTTGATATTAATTTTTGAGAATAAAACTATAAATAAACAAGGAGCATGCAAAATATTATATCAATGTGGTAATACTAGTACAAATATCTATACTATGACATGAAGAATCTTGAGCTTGATAATGACAAGCTATTTTATTCCTGGAGTATGTCTAGCTGCTTTGAAGGAACATGCAAGTGTTGCAATTAGGTATTGATTTACAAAAGTTGTGAAAATTTCTCATGTAATTGTAGTAAACTGGTCATAGTCTTGGCTGTTCTCCTGTAGTTCAGAACTATATCACCTATTATGTCAGTACCATTATACTTTTCTGTTGTGCGATAAAAAGTGCTTTGTCCCTTTTTCGGTTATAAGTAAGTGGTAAATCATACAAGAATCATATAAACTTATAGTATAGATGTTAAATATATGTATTTTTACAATGTCGTAGAATCGCCGATTCTACGATTCGATACTACGATTCGATCCTACCGGAGGCAAATCGATCCAACTTGGGATCTCGACTCTAACTACCTTGTCGGTGAGGTGACCCCAGAGGCACTGGCTGTTGGGGGGAGCGGGATGGCGACGCCAGCGGTAGCCATTTGTGGATACCCGGACGGAGGGCCCGGTAATGGCGGCGGCGTAGGAGAGCACTCCGAAGCAAAGGTGGCTCGGGGCAGTTCCGAAGTAGAGGAGCTTGGGGGCAGCACGCTCGGTGGCGGTGCTTGGGAGGCGGATCCGGGGCTATGGGGCAACTCGACGCTCGGGGCGGCGGAAGCTTGGGGCATGGGCTGCGGCGGCGGATCCGGGAGAAGCCCAAAGCAGAGGAGCTTCCCTACTCTTGTGGGGAGGCAGCTTGGGGGTGACAAGGAGGGAGAGGGAGGAGAAGAGGAAGGCGGCGGCGGCGGCGATGGTGGCGGCGGCCTGAGGGCGGTGGCATGGCTCTCCCTCTCACAAACCTTAACTCTAGCTCTGAAACCATGTTGAAATGAACCCTTGATCTATTCCAATAGGTCAAAGGCCAAAATATACATGTTACAAGTGTAGTTAAATATGCAAAGACAATCCTATACAAGAGACATATCTAACAATCTTGGCCATGGAAATGCTTGCTGCACCTAATGTTTCTTGGGCATGCACTTTTCTGCACCTTGTGCCTCTGGCCATGAAAGAGTTGGCGCCTCAAATGCGCCTGTTTTCCTCTGACTGTATTGATTGTGGCTTTCTACTGGATCTTTGCAGCGTTGCTCATGTGACTTCGCTGCACTAATGTATGCTGAACTTTGGTGTGAGGAACAATTCAATGGGCTGGCATTAGGACCTCCAGATTTTTCACAGGAAGAGTCGGTCAGTCCTCTTTTCATTTCTTCAACTGTTGCTTTAGATCTTTGTATGTGATTTAGCTCTATCATTATGGTTTCAGCTGTGTCAATTTATATTTCTTTCTCTTTTCAGTTGCCACCGCATATTGGTCTATTGGTTGCTGCATTTACTCACATAAATGAGCCGGACAGCATTTATGGGATTACACTGGCCAACGAGGTTATTCATAAACTTTTCATTTGTATTTTTTTGTTGATTAATTTTGGGTGGGTTCTTATTTTCTGTATGAACTCCAATATTTCTTTAAATGGTAACATCACATTCTCACTGGCACATTTTCTGTATGAACTCCAATAAATTTGAAAACAGTAACGGGAAATAATATCTATCCATCACCCCAGAACCTTGCATAGTTGCAACTTGCAAGTTAAAAGACTTAGTTCATGGATATTAAGGCGTCGCCTAAGCAACGCTTAGGCGGTATGGATATTAAGGCGTCGCCTAAGCGTCGCTTAGGCGGTAAGGCGGTCGGCAGCGCGTCGCCTCGCCGTCGCCTTGCCAAGAAGGCCTAAGGCGTCCGCCTCAAGGACAAGGCGTCGCCATGGCGTCGATTAGGCGGCGGGAACCTCCAAGGCGGCCGCCATAAGAAGGGGTGGAGGAGATAAAAGAGACGGGATGACGGGGCAAGCGGGGGAAAACCTGTCGCCGCGTGCGTGAAGCCGGACGACCGAAGCCCTAGCGCCGCCTCTATCCCCATCGCAACCTCCATCCCCGTCGTGGCGTCGCCCTCTGCGCTCTAGCCTTTAGATCCAGGTTTGCTCCATCCCCTCCTTCCCAGCCTCCACCTCCACCTCGGCTCGGCAGCTCCCCCTCCCTCCCCGGTCTCCACCTCCACCTCCCCGGCTCCCCCTTCTCCCCGCCGGCCTCCCCCTCCCTCCCTTCTCCCGGCGGCGACCCGGCCTCCCCCTCCATCGCGGCCTCCCCCTCGGACATATGGAAGGGAGGCCGGGAGGGAGGCGGGGGCCAGGAGGCGAGGAGAAGGCCGGGTCGCCGAGCAGCAGAGAGGCAGAGAGAGCCGAGTGAAGGGAGGCGGCGCAAGCAAAGATGAAGCAGCGCAAGTGGCCGGGCGGGGGAAAAAGGAGATGAGGCGCGGCAGGCGGTCAGTGGGCGGGGCGAGGGGTAGGCGGTCGAGATGGGATCTTCAGGGCTTCGAACATTGTCGGGACCTTCGTGGCCTTCAGGTCTCGCTCTGCTGCTGCCGCTTGGGATTTCTAAGGCGTCGCCTCGCCTCACGCCTTACCGCTTAAAAGGTGTGAAGGGGGTGAGTCGCCTCGCCTCGCCTTACCGCCTTAATAACCATGACTTAGTTATTTAAACAATTAATTGGTTGAAAATTTGCATCAGATTTTTGTTAAGATCTGAAAGTTATGTATCTTAGGCTTGCTTGTTGTTCTTGTTGTATCTTGAACAGATAACTTCTCAAATCATCAGATATGAGCATGAGGGTGATTGGAGTAGTGCTCTTGAATATTATGATTTACTTGTGAGATCAACACCAAAGGAGAATTTTGGCAATTTGGCTGGGACTGGGACAGCGCTGACTGGACCATCTGCTGTGTCTTCTAAAGCAGATGAGAAGATGCTGAACTGGAAAATGCACAAAGGTCTAATGAGATCTTTGCAGAAAACTGGATGTAGTCACGTGCTTGATTTCTACTGCCAAGGTTTAACCAACCAAAAAGCGTGTCTTCAACAGGATTCAGACTTTATTGATATACAAGTTAGTATTATATATTTCAGAATTCAGATAATCACATTGGTACAATTTTCCAGTAGTTTATTCTATGTTTTATTATCTATCTTCATATATTGTTTTATTATCTATCTTCATATATTGCAGTATGAAGCTGCTTGGAGGGCAGGAAATTGGGATTTCTCCTTTTTCATTCCATATTCTTCTCAGTCTTCAACACATTCCCGAAGTTACTGTCTTTTCAATGAAAATTTGCACAGGTCAATAATTTCCATATACTCGTATGTACATATCAGCATTATTTACATGCTCCTATCTGAAAGCAAAGCTTAAGTATCCTCAGCTATATGTTGAGATATAAATGGCATGGTTAAAAATTGTTAAGCAAGTTCAAGGACCTGCTAGGTTAAAATTGAAATTAAAGACCCTAAGTGGCACGGTTAACTGACATAACTAGACAAATTCAAGGACCTGTGGTTTAATTTACTATTATTAGATGCATAGTATCCGTACAATATATAATTGTACTATTCTTATTATGTATGGAATGCCTTTTCTTCTTAGGATCTCAAATTTTTAGGCATCATCCTCCGCAAGCTATTTCATAAAGTGTGTGCGAGATATGGGTATTGTTTACTTTTGTCTAAAGGGATAAAAACATGCCAATTTGAGAGTTTGTTAGCTTGATCCTTGTTTTTTTTAAAAAAAATATGAATATGAAATGCAGTTAGTTGATTATTGGGTTACAGAGAAAAGTTAATTGTTTAGTTTATACAGTCTACTTCTGTTAGCACAGAAACTGACTGGGTCGTGGAAATACATTACAAAATTATTTTCGCATCATACAGTGACAAAATGAAACAAGGCTTCTGTTGAAATTGTTCTGGATTCCATTGAAATAGCTCAAAGTTGTTAAATTTATTAATTTCATTTCTCCATTTTGCTCTGAACTTAACTTGTTTCCCTACTTCTGATATGTTTTTGACTTATTTCTGCATGCTTCAGTTGCTTAAGAGCTCTGCAGAATGGTGATTCTGAGGAGTTCCATGTGAAACTATCTCACTCCAAGATGGTAGTGTTCACTTTAATTTCTTTCTATGGGTCACTTCCCCTCAGTTGGATTTGTTGAGAATGTAACTAAATATTTACTTTATCCGCTTCTAGGATCTTGTGTTGGCACTTTCAAATGCTAGCAAGGAGAGCACAAAATACATCCATTCTACTGTTCTCAAATTACAGGTACTGGCTTCTTATCTTATGATGATCTGCATGTTGTTGGGTAGCATCAGGTATATTATTCCTTTTTTATTATTTCTAGATGCTAGATCATCTTACTATGGTTTGGGACCTACGCTGGAACCTTTGTCCCAATCAAACATCAAAATCTTATGTTGGAACCGAGGAATTTTCTCCCGTGCCTACTGTTCCTACAAGGAATCAGGTTGTGTTCACTTCATAATTTCATAAATCGTACTCATATATAATATTTCAGACAGTTCGCTCATTCTTTTGTTTCAAATGGTATGCAGTGCATTTTATATTCAGATTTCAGACAATAATTTTCCTGGTTGACTAACAATTTCCTTAACTTGTTTTGTTGTAGTTGGAGTTGCTGAATAAAGAGTGGAACTTCATCCTGTGTCAAACAGAGCGTAACCTTGATCTTTTTGAACCTTTTCTAGCATTCAGACGTGCCCTCCTGAAGATTCTAGGATGTGAAGAACATCTCATAGAACATTTATTTCAATCCGCTTCTGCACTCCGGAAGGTTGTCTCATTGTTTTTTAACTGTGGCCACTGTTTCATGTTCATCTGTTTAGTTCATTGTGATTCTTTTTCTGGGTTCAGGGATTAAGGTTTTCTTTGGCTGCGGCTGCTTTATATGATCTCAAAGAACTTTGTTGTTACAGAGATCAGCAAGCTTTGCCAAATGCTTACTTCCTGTCAAAGGTACATATTTTACCTTTCTATTATCCAACTGCTGATTCCATGTCACTATTACTTCAGCTGTCCTAAGCATAGGTAAAAAAAACCGTCTGGGATATTTAAATTCAAATTTGAATTTGACTCTATAATGTCCTTCCTTAGTTGGTTTAGGCATTGTTATGCTAGATTATGTATTGAAACATTAGTTTTTAGTATATTTAGGACTTTTAAAATTGCATTATTCCAAATTTTAAATTGCTAATTACAAATTTTCTCTATTTCCTGTTTTTTTCGGTATTTCAACCGGTTTTTCCGGTTCCCGGCCGGTAACCGGTTCCGGGAAAACTTCAATTCAAAATTTGAATTTTAAAATTTGGTAGGTATTTTTCCGTTTTTCCAGAATCGTTGATTCTGCATACGAGATCGAAATCTCGATGCGGATGAAATCCGTGAGTAAGTGATAACGATATCCGTGATTCTGCGCCGATTCGGAAATTTCGGAAAAAACCGGTGCGAATTCAAATTTTGAATTTTGAATTGAAATTTTATACGCGAATGTAGGACTGATTCACCGTGATGAACCGGTCAAACCGAAAAAACAAAAAAAGCGGAAATGGTGCAAATGGTAATTATGAAATTTAAATTTGGAACAATGCAAATATTAATGAGAAAATGTTTCTCTCATAGTTGATACTAGTAATCATACATATGAAACTGTGTCATTGAACAAACTATTAGCAAATACTTTTCAGTATCTCTTATTAATCATATCGCGTCACTAAATGATTTGAAAGTATAGGATTAAAGAATCAATCCAATCCTGAGCAAATAATGATGCAATCCAATTCTCTCATAGTTGCATGCAATCCAATTAATGAGAAAGTGTTTCAAGTTGTACATAAAAAGTTCTCATTTATGTTTTAATAGTGCTAAATATACTAAAAACTAATGTTTCAATACATAATCTAGCATAAGAATGCCTAAACCAACTAGGGAAGGACATTATGGAGTCAAAATTCAAATTCAAAATTTAAAAATTTCGTAGGTTTTTTTCGGTTCGACCGATAAACCGATTCTGGCGGTTTTTATCCTGACCGATGCATTTGCGGCCAGATTCAAATGATCCGTTTTTCGATCCCTGGTCCTAAGTCCATACACACAGATTTCTGTTCTTTTCGACATCATTTGGAAAGGAAAGTAGGCAGTTATAGCTATTTTGTTTTGGTAAAACTATTTATAATCTGTGAGCATTTTGAGAAATTTAATTCTACCATAGAGCATTTGTGAAAGCTGCTACTCGGTCTCCTATTTGTTTTTGTAGAAGACCATTTTAGAAAACAAAAATAACCCATTATATTATTTACAAGGCCTATGAGTCCGAGTACAAGGTACTAAAATATACATTATGTTGGGGACAATAAACACTGGAAGAAATGCACTCCAATTAGTTATGTACCTATTACAGTGGTACAACCAGGGATAGAAATCCCGGCCTGTTACCGATAGTAACCAGCCTTACCGGTGGGTGGCGGGATTTGAAATCCCGGCGGTTTTTCTCGAGTTTGCAAAATCAAATTTCGGTTGATTTTTAAGCAAATTTAAACAAAATTCGACCGAGTTTTTCCCGGAAAACCGGAACCGGTACCGGCCGCCGGCCGGGAATTGCGCCGGGAACGATTTTTCTATCCTTGGGTACAACATCATAACTTTAAATGACCTATTGTTACGGATTTGTTCTTTGGCAAGAAGTATTCGCGTCGGAATAAAGCATCGCCGAATACTACTGTGCCTCATCCGGCAAACTAGCCGATGTAGCCGACTAGGACTCGGAGTCCTGGCGCAAGACAAGTCTAGCCGGAGGGAACTCAGAGACCAGGGCACACGGCAGCAACTCATAAAAGGAGGATTAGGATTAGGTATTAGATATATTAGGTAGTATCCTTTATGGATATTTGAGATTGTAAGGTATCCCTTTAGGATGCGTTTAGTGGTTAGTCTTCCCTATAAAAGGGCACACAATTGTACTCAAAATGGCAAGCAATAACTAATTAGTCTCCTCCCCTTTGCTGTGCAGTTCAGAGCCTTGTGGTGCTGGCCGGGAACAAGTCCCGCCACGCGCACAAGGGCGAACTTCATCGTTCTCCATACCCGTTACGTTCCTACCCCGACTCATGATCCAATCTTCTTCCACCTCTAGCCCAACGTCTCAAGTCGAGTTGTATCACCTATTGTGCATGCAGCCTTTCCAGCACATGATTTAGTCCTTTGTTTCCCTTGGGTTTTGTTGATAATACTAAGGTCACTTGGGGAACGAAGGATTTTTGTTGAGTTCGATGCTCTGCTTTCCATGTGAATTCTGTTCTGGGCCCAGGAACTGGATCAAAATCTGTTTCCTACAAAACCCGGCCGGTTTTTCCGGTTTAGCCATGTTTTCAAATTTTGACTGGTTTTAAATTCAAACGAATTTCATCCGGTTTTTTTCCGAAAATCCGGTAACCGCCGGATGGGCCCAAAGTACTGTCCAGACTCCAGATTGGACATAGAGTTGTTATTGCTATTGCAATCCATGCATTGGTCATCTCCTTAGCAGTTTCTTTGCAGATTTCAGGACTATGTTCTCTACTAAATTGTACATAGTAATTCTTTTCTGCCATTGCAAATTTGTGTGGAAAGGCAGAGCAGCACTTATGAGAGGTTAATGGGAATACAATGTATTTTGTGCTGATAGTAGTGGAACACAATGATTTCAAAAAATTTCCGAAACTACACTGTAGTTACTACAGTTCTTTTGAGCTGAACTGTCACTGTATTCATAACCTGCCTTTCACCATCTTTGTTTATTTTGAAGCAATAACCAAATTAGAAGTTCTAACTTGCTGTCTTTTCCCATTTTTATATTAATATCACAACATGTTGGTTTTTATATATTGCATCTTTGTGAAGTATTTGTAGTCTGATCAATTGGAGTTCATATTCTGATAATCCTGCATTCTTTCACTCTCCAGCTTGAAGAAGCTAAACTGCTGAGAGCTCAAGGACAGCATGATATGGCTATTAGTCTTGGGAAATACATACTACAAAGCCATCCTGATAAGAAAGACATATCAGATGTGTACCGATTAGTTGGCAAGTGGTTGGCTGAAACAAGATCGAGCAAGTAACCATTTATATTCTATGCCTCGCATTTGGTTTTCTATCAAGAACTTATTTCCATTTGTTGTGTGTGATAATATGAATGTTCTTAATAATTATTTTGTAGCTCAACAACTATCATTGAGGATTACTTAAGACATTCTGTAGATCTTACTGAATCTCACAAGAGCTCAGGAAAAAAGTACATGTACAGGCAGTGTCGAACATATTTCCATCTAGCACATTACACAGATGGTTTATTCAAAAGCTATGAGGAAAGACTTTCATCCAATGAATGGCAAGCAGCTCTGCGGTTAAGAAAATACAAGGTAACCAATTAAGTTTGACAATGCCATCTATATTTGACTTCAGACTGTATTTCTCTTAATGCAGTTTCTGTTTATTGCAGACTAGGGAGATGGAAACACTGATTAAAAGACTCAAAAGTTCATCCAAGGCAAGTAGATCACTACAACTTTTGAGGGTGTCCAGAATTGTCAAGTCTTCTGTTCTTGGTAACTCGCATACTAATTCTTAAATTTTTCAGGGTGAAAAGGCTGATTACTCAGTAAAAATCCAAGAGCTGCAGAAACAACTTGCACTTGACAGAGAAGAAGCACAGAAGATTCAGGTGTGCATAAACGGTTTATCCACTCTTCACTGTGTATATAGCTTACATATGTATATAACTTAGGATGTTCTTTGCATATTGTTTACTCTGTACATGTTATATTGGTTTTTTGGCCCATTGGAATAGTATTAAGGGTTCATTCCAACATGGTATCAGAGCTAGGCTTCTCTCCCCCCAAAAACCCTAGCTACTCACCGCCGCCCGAGTTCTCTCCCTTCTCTGTTTTTCCTGCAAGTAGAGGAGACCTCTGTTTTTTCGGAGCTGCTGCCGCTTCACTGTAGCTGCTTTGCCACCCAGATCCGCCCCGATCCGAGTGTGATGGTGCCGCCGTCACACCTCTTGCTTGGATCTGGCGCCGTCGGCTCCAGATCGAGCCGCCACGCGCACCTCTTCCCCGGTCCGGTCCGCGCATACCCCGCGTCTCCCCGTGTGGCGCTCTCTTCCCCGGCTTGCGCCGCCTGTGACAGAGCTCGCGCCGCCGCCCTATCTGGTGCTCGAGCTCCCACGCCGCACGAGCCCCGTCGCTGCTCTACTCGCGCCGCTCGAGCCACGTGAGCCCGAGCTCTACTCCTCAGCAGTACACCGCCCGAGCTCGCCGGAGCCTCCTCTGCTCCCAAGCGCCCCCGATGTCCGGATCTCGCTGCATCTGTTGGAATGAGGCTTGTTATCTATTCCAATGGGCCAAAGGGCCATATATACATGTACATGGCTGTGAATATGCAAAGAACACCCTACACTATATATATATCTAACAACTCC